>CAOLHI010000340.1:0-689985 GCA_948474755.1 Ctenosaura bakeri
AACAGAACATTGGTCTAGGAGTGGGAAAACCCCTGTGTGCCAGTAAAGGCTGCTCCTTATCTGCCCATGATATCTGCTGTCAGCTCCTTATAAAGACTTCAGTAGAGCTCTGGCTTTCATAAAGTGGAGACTTTGAGATACCCCCCCCTTTTTTTTTCCTGATGATGCACTTTTCCAATAGAATAATCCCTTCCCTTTCTTTGGTCAAATATAGCTTGTAATGAATGTCCATGCTGGACTCAGGGAGCTGTAGTCCAAAAAGAGAAACTTTGCCAAGCTTTGCTTTTAGCACAGCTCGCATCCAGAACACAGCCATTCTCTCAGCACATGTGAAAAAGCAACATCAACCACAAACTAGAAAGCAGTTTCCTAGGTTTTACAGTCAGGGGCACAGACTTTCCAGCCTACAAGTTTGCTTTCGTGTATCACAATTCAATATTGTAAAACTTCCATCAATCACATTTTATCTTCATGAATTGGTTCCTGCCACAGAACTCTGCACTGACATGTGTTTGGTGGTAAGTATCAAATTGCAAACGGGAATAAAAGTATTGAAAGGATGTCCCAAATACCAATCTGGGACCATTCAAACTACACAATCATAGTGTTATTATTCCATTTAACTACCATGGTTCCATTCCATGGAATATTGGGGTTTGTAATTAGGTGAGGCATTGGAGCTCTCTGGCTGAGAGTTCTAAACGTCCCTCCTTAAACAGCCAGTCCTAGGATTCCATAGGACAGAACTATGGCAATTAAAGTAGAATAATAGCTCTATAACTGTGTAGTATGAATGGTGCCTAATTTCTCAAACTTAGTTCAGTGAAGTATCCAAGATATACCTGCAAACAAATCTGTCTCTTGTCTGAATGTTCACAAACTACAGCAGTTACAGAATTTTGCTTCGTCAGAATTTCACCATTCATTTTTTCTAAGCGAGTTTCTGTTCCTTGTAGTTCAATCCAATCAGGTTGTAACCCTAAGCAGATGGCCCATTAAAAACAGTGGAACATGTTAGTAACCATGTTTAGGAATGCACTGATTTTTAAAAAATTGTTTAGCCACTGGCCCCTCCACGATTCCATGAGAGGGAAAAAAATAATATAATCCAGAAATTTAAGCACCTAAAATCAATCCATAAAATATTATTCTAAAACTGAAAGCAAACAGTAAAATGAGATCTTATTCAACATCTGTAATATACTCAACTGCATTCCTCTTAATAACATCTGTTTAAGACTTGGCTAATGCCTTTAAATATATGGCAGCTTTACTTGGTCTCCTGTTGCCATAAGAGAAAAGCAAAAACAAATTAAAAAATAAACAACTCTAGCCATTTCCATACTAGACTGTTCTAGTGCTATTATTCCACTTTCAACATCCTGTGGAATCCTGGGGTTTGCAGCTTAGGGAGAGGCCTCAAAGGATTCCATAGGATGTTGAAAGTGGAATAATAGCACTATAACAGTCTAGTGCAGAAATGGTCTTTCTCTTCAAAGGATCTGGCCAATTTGCACTTTTCTTTAAAATATGAGTACAGTATTTTTCATTCATGGCCTAGGACAGTGGGCAATCAAAGAAAATAAAGACAAAGATTTTCCATTAGGTTAAACCTGAAGTGATTAGAGGAAACACTATATGGAACTTGAAGCATCCTGTTTTGTACCAGCATAGCTGGCATTACAGCTCTCATACTATGGAAAGAAATTTTAAAATGTACAAGGAAAATCTAAAGCCATAGAAAGGTAAACAAACACAGGTTACTCCATGCTTTGGGAGCTAGCATAAAAACAGTAGCAGACAAAATATTGTAACATATGCTACTTCCTGATTCATGAAGATTCAAGTATGGAACTGTTCCCTCTATTGCATTCTGAAAGATTAACTATGGCATAAATAAATAAAGTGAAAAGGCATTCTGGACATTATGAAGACAGAGTCCCTAGCATGGTGCTACTCATGGATACCTTCTTTGGCACTTGCCAAATTCTCTGCTTCTGCTATTTTTCTTCTTCTCCCTCTTCTCCTTTAATACTGAGAGATGGGTGTGCTGCAAAGCAAATTGCTGGCCTTCAATACAATATTTATTTCCAAAGTGGGCCTGAAGCCTTTTTTGGAAGATAAAAATGGTGGGTGGCTGCAACAGAGTACTTTATTTTGCAGTGTGCCTAGGCATCAAGGGAAAAGAAAAAGTCAAGCAAAATAAGTGATGAGGTCAAGGAGTGTCCTAGGGCTAGAAAGAATGGCCCAAAGTGGTCCAAAGCATTCTACTGAGAGGAGCAACAAACATTGAAGCAAAGACCAAGTGGGTATTTTGATTGTGCTCTCTCTGTATATTCTATCTGTTGTTTTTTGTGTGGTGTTACGTGCTACCTGTTCTGTTTGGGAGGGTGTTTTGCCTTTTACTAGTGCATGTCTGTGTATATATCTGCTATGGGGACAAATAACTGTTTTGACATTTGGGACTCAGGCCCCACTTCTGCCTTGTATTCAGTTCTTTCTGCCAAGTTATATGTCTTCTGAGCCTTCTGTTTGCCTTTTGTGAAATGGGGTTTGGCGCAGAAAGCTGTGGGTTGAGAGTGATTTTGTGTTTTGAAATTCATATCCCTTTGCTTTGTACCTAGATTTCTGGGCAATCTACCTCTCAGTAGTGTATTCTGGCAATCTCTGCCTTTAAGTAACAGTTTATGTTTGGTTTCACATGGCCACCATTTTATGGGTGAACAAGGTTTTATTGTCATGGATGCAATTTTATGAGCACACCCACGTCATTCTTATAAAACTATGAATGCACAACTGGGAAGCCCTACTGTGGCATTTGTGGGAATCTAAGACGTATTACCAGCATTAAATTGAAAAAAGATAATTAAAGGTAACCAAGCATATTAGGCAGTGATCTCATACACAGAAATATACAGAAATATAGGATGGGATGGGATGGGATGGGATGGGATGGGATGGGATGGGATGGGGGACACGTGGCTGGATAGCAGTACGTGTGAAAGGGATCTAGGAGTCTTCATAGACCACAAGCTGAACATGAGTCAGCAGTGTGATGCGGCAGCCAAGAAAGCCAATGCAATTCTCGGCTGCATCAATAGGGGTATGGTGTCTAGATCGAGGGAGGTGCTGGTACCACTCTACTCTGCTTTGGTTAGACCTCATCTTGAATACTGTGTCCAGTTCTGGGCAACCCAATTTAAGAAGGGCACGGTCAAGCTGGAGCAAGTCCAGAGGAGGGCGACCAAAATGGTGAGGGGCCTGGAAGCCATGCCCTATGAGGATAGACTTAGAGAGCTGGGTATGTTTTTTAGTCTGCAGAAGAGAAGGTTAAGAGGGGACATGACAGTCATGTTTAAATATTTGAAGGGATGCCATGTAGAGGAGGGAGAAGGCTTGTTTTCTGCTGCTCCAGAAACCAGGACAAGGAGCAATGGATTCAAGCTGCAGGAAAGGAGAGTCCATCTGAACCTCAGGAAAAACTTCCTGATGGTCAGGGCTGTCCGGCAGTGGAATATGCTGCCTTGGAGTGTAGTGGAGTCTCCTTCTTTGGAGGTTTTCAAGCAGAGGCTTGATGGCCATCTGTCGGGAATGCTTTGAGTATGCTCCTGCATGGCAGGGGGGTTGGACTGGATGGCTCATGTGGTCTCTTCCACCTCTACATTTCTATGATTCTATGATTGTATGCCTTCAAGTCATTTACAACTTACGGAGACCCTCGGGCAAATCTGTCACAGGGTTTTCTGGGGCTAAGAATGTATGATGTACTCAAGGTGGGTTTTTAAGTCTGAGGGGGGAACCGAACCCTGGTAGTCCAGTGCACAAACGCTATACCACGCTGGCTGTCCTCATACACAATTACCTAGTTATAATTCCTACTGTACTCAGTGAGACTCTCTTTTCAGCAAATATGCTTAGGATGGGAGTTTCTCCCAGTCTGGACAAAGAACCAAAGGTTTTGGGGTTTTTTTGTTTGTTTTTTAAGCCAACTGTTTGGGGTTACTCTCAGGACCTTGGCCAGTGGTTGAGGAACAAAGTTATTTTTCTTTTAACAAAGAACATACACACCTAGCAAGAGGATTAAAAATTTCTTCTTTTGGAGTCATTCTTGCTTACAATGGAGATAATTTGGCAGAAAAAAATGGACTGTAACGTAAGAAGTCACCCAAACTATACTAGATGACAAAAGGAACAATGCAGAAAATTGTCCATAATGGTTTCGTAAAAGACAGACATACACACCATGGTTCATCGATACTACACTCCCATCAGCATATAGGTTAAATGACTCTCTTCCCTTTTCTACTTCAGCATCAAAGGAATGCCATTTTTTGAGCATTATATATACACACACACATACACACACACCCATTCTTCCCTTCTCTGCCTTACCCCAACAATCTCAGCTGGTTTTAAATTTGACAAAGCAAACCACACTGGACTTTCGCCCAGTAGGCGTTGACATGTTGAACCACATGGTGAATCTTTGTTCAAACCTTCCCTTGTATCTTGTGGCTGCAATTTTCATAAATGAATTACATGCGATATAGAAAGAAACTGGGTGGAGGAGAGAGGAGGAGAAATTGTGTGACATCTATATGGCAGTTGCAAAATGTGGTTTTGCATTTGTTTGCAAGATGGTTATTGGGACAGGAAAGTAAAGGGCAATTCATGTGGTCAGATTTAGCCAATAAAAGGTTTCAGAATTTTGGCTGTGAGGAACTGTATCCACTCTTTTCAATCCAAAGCTTTGTGCTCCAAACCCCATTTCAAAGAAGGCTGTACTAGTACTAAAACTATACTGGAGCTGTTGTGCGTATAGTGCTATGTGGTTGAAAATGATCATTTTGATCTAAGCCCTGCTTTTAATCATTTCTCTTATTATTTTATTATGTTTACAGATTTTAGTTTTATGCTGTCTTGTAAACGTTGGCTGCTTGTAAATCCTGTAATGAATGTATTTTCAAGTCACAATTTTGTTGTTAATTATTGTCAAGTCAACCTCCAAGACACCCTGTTATCAACAGCCCAGCTAAGTTCTTACAAATTCAGTACTTTGACTTCCTAGATTGGGCCCATCTATCTATAATGCAATCTTCCTCTATTCTGCTTTTCACCTTACCAAGCATTATTTTCTTTCTAATGTCATGCCATTTCATGATATGTCCAAAACACAAGGGCCTCAATTTAGTCATTTTGGCTTTTCAAGAATGTTCAGCCTTGATCTCAGACCCATTTATTTGTCTTTTTGACATCTATGGCATCTGTAGGACTCCCTCCCAGCACCGCATTTCAAATGAATTAATTCTTTTCCTGCCTGCTTTCTTCACGCTCCAACCCTCCCATTCATATAATTGACATAAGTTGAAGCCAGTGTGACAGGAATTAACAAATTTGTGAGACTACATTCAGTGGCCTACCTAGGTGACTTATCTGGGGACCTATATGGTTAGGGGTCTTGTTAGGAACCTTAGGCTCTTTTCGCACGGCATTTGCCATGAGAAAGGGCCCCTCAAGCATCGTGCAAATGTGAAGAGCAGTCCACATGACACACACAGAATTGTGCAATACTCCAGAGTCTGGTAGGCACCGCTCATGCACTTTTTCATTTTCATCTTTGAGTCGAAAACGGTGCACGATTGCACATCGCACCGGGGCCCCGCATGCACTTGCTGTGCGTGTGGAGCTCCAGAGCCGCGGCGCTCGCGCTTCCTGCCCCAGCACAGCCTGGGAAACTCACAGGCTGCACTATGGAAGGAAGAGGCGGGGCTCTCACGCGAGCGGGCCACAGCTGCGGAGCTGAAGGAACTGGGATGCGAGAGCCTCTCACTGGAGGCTGCTCGTGCGATTCCTGCACCCCAGCTCCGTAAAAAGGTGCGTTGCGGAAAGGGCCTTAGATATGTCACAGTTATAATACTATAATACTGAAAGAGAGAGGAGAGGTACTCCAGATAGGAAGAAAAAGTTGGGCTCAATATTAGAACAAGCAGAGCATAAAGTGTTACTTTTTAAGAATACCTTGTTCCTGTTACATGCAGCAGGGTTTAAGAAGTATCCTGTTACCAGTACTTGTTGCAATATTAGAAGTAGTAGTTAAATATATTATTTATCACACAAATTGTTACTTTTGTATTATTTTCTATCACTTTTTAAATAAAATCATCTTAGGATCAATAAGAGAATGGTATAAAACTCCTGTCAGAAATGAATTCATGTCCAAAAACCTCCAAAAACAACCTTTGAAAAAATAACTTTTGAAGGTAACTAGAAACCATTGTTCATAACAGTAATGCAGTAATTCCACTGATATATACGATATTACTTTTGAAATATAATTTCACTGCACCCTTGTTGTCACAAAATGTAACTAGGTGGAGGCAATTGCATTGCTGGTAAGCTTTTCTTTCCAGGGTTTGTTGTAAGTTACTTTCCAGACTGCAGTTCCCAAAATTCCCAAATGACATGATTAACAGCTAGGCTGGCAGCAAAATTCTGGTAGTAAAAGTTCAAAAAAAGTAACTTGTCTGAACTGTGGTTAAGTGATCTTTATCTGCAACCAAAGCTGAGAGCTGCAAACGTTGAAGATGGCTTAAGGAGCCAAGACTGAAATCTCATGAGACGTTTCTGGGGTTTTCATTCCTCATTGCTAAACTAGCTAGACTAGACTAACGAACCATAATTCATAAGATGTTATGGATCAACTAACTGTTAGCAACTTATAAAATAGCAGGAATGACACTTTCTATGTAGGCCACACAGTGCTCGGCTGGCATCAGTTCCAAAGACATCTGTGTACCTCTCATAGCAGCTGGGACAACTTCCCACTGAGCTTTGGAATCCAGCAGAACTGGAAATGGGTAAGAATTCCTGGCTAATCTTTTTTGTTTCAGCTGTGGGGGAGGGGAGTGCTCAAGCAGAATTAAATGCATATGGTTCTTCCCAATTAAATGAGCTTTCCATCCACTGCAAACACGAAATGTGCTCTTTAAATCAAAAACAAAAAACAAACTCAGCAAAAAAACATGCATTATGTTTGCCAAATCTATGTATAATTTGTTACACCACTTTAAATGGTAAACTTAATATCCATAGAGAATCTCTCTGTGTCAATTCTTTTTTCTTTCCTTTCCTTTTGTGATTATAATGTCACAATTTGCTTTGGCTTTGCACCACCTCCCAACACACTTGGACTCCCAGGGGACCATTTAATTCCTTCCTTTTACCTTTTTTTTTTTTTAATATACAGTTTGTATAGTGTACAGAAGCTGTTCAGAGCATTCATAGCCAGGTATGAGTGCTTGAACTGAAAGAATATTGTATAAATATCAGGATCAGCCTCTTTTTATTTTTAAAGCTAGGCTACAAATCCAGCCAACCAATCAGAATGCTAATGTTCTTTTGGACAACCAATGTCCAGCGCTGGTACTCAAGGAAGCCCACCTGACTACTCAAGTGTTTTAGGTACTGCTGTTCACTTTTGATGTCATGCTTCTCTATTAAGCTTTGGTTGTTGTATTTTCATCTGGATTGTTATAAATTGCTTTGAAATCTATACTAATAAAGGGGAATATATGAATATTTTGAATAAATAATACTTGAAAAATGCTTTTCTTTAAAAAAAAAAGGCAGTCCACTTCAAATACAGCCATTGACCACACCAGTCCCAGCCATTTTTAAAACAGCGTTCCCCCACTCCCATTTACTTTCTAAAGAAAAATCATTGCATTTTCTTGCTGCCTCTTAATGCCTTAGCATTCTCCCTCCTGTCAGTATTCATTAATGAAATCTGACCATAGACAAAAAGCAGAAATGACTGCTAGTACAGTCAAAGTTGCTTGTGCCAGTCATTGTTTAGGAAAATAAGCAGGCCCCTGAAGCAGCAAATAACTAATCCCCACTGCCATGTATGGCAATACCTGGATCAAAATCATAATGTATTTTAGCAAGGTGCTACAAAATGAGACCCAGAGTGATGTAGTAGTTTGGATGTTGGATGAGGACCCTGAGAGACCAGGGTTTGAATCTGTGTTCAGCCAGAGAACCTCACTGGGTGATATTGGGCATGCCACATTTTCATGATAGTTTTGCCTTCTGGTCACCATAAGTCACAGAAGACTTGAAGGCACACACAGCAACAACAACAACAACAAACAAACAACATTTCAATTGGAAGCTGCTCTCTGTTAATGTTTTGTTTTTACTTAAAGAAAAAAATTACATGCATTTTAAATTATCATGAAATTAAATGGGCATCAGAAGAGATCCCTGTTATTCATCATCCATCAGGAACTGTCACACATAATCACATTTCACGCTGCCATGCTTGGCACACTAGTGTGTGTGTGTGTGTGTGTGTGTGTGTGTGTGTGTAGAAAACCTCATTCTACTCACAGCAAATTATTGCAGCTGGAGCGCTGGAGGAAATGCCGTGTCTCTGCAACCGCAACATTACTTTGTAGAAGGATGCCTGGATTCCTCTCAATAATTGTACAAGTAACAACTGTGTATTTACTGGTCAAAAATATAACCTGGAAAGACTCAAGTTAATATGAATTCATAACCTCCATGTAGTGCCATGTCATTTCCACCCAAAGTCAACAACAGCCCCACACATAAGGGAGTTATTTTAGGAATTAGAGGACCCTGGATGTACCTGGTTTGGAACGCTTACTCCATCCTAGTTTAGTGGGCCCAGCTTAGCAGTTCCAAGTGCCTGACCACACTTTGCCTGGCTCTATGCTCCATCTAGTTTGCATTCTCACCTACAAGTCCCCACCACCACCACCCACTGTAGCTTCTTCCTCTCCCAAGAACTATCTTAGCCCCAATTTTTCCTTATCCAGATATATGAACAGGAAAAGAATCACCTTGTTGGACATAATCTTGAATAACTTTTAGGTTACCAGATGTTAGTAATAAGCATGATAATAATGTTAGCCTTTCAGATCCAGAAACTATAGTAGGAAAATAGTAGAATGCCTAATATTCACAAAGATTATCAGAAGGCATTCAAAAACATCAACAGTCACTAGATTAGCCTGGTTATGTCACATACACATATAGCAATTCTCCATTCACTTAACAATGTGCAATGTCTCTAAGTACCTTACTTTTTATTAACCAATACTTGGAATTCTGACTCTTTCAGAAATTCTTCAGACCATTTTAATTAAGTAATATCATATTACCATTTATACTATTCCCATGCTCATTTAAAAATTCAGAAATAGGCTCACCCCTTATATCATTGGCAGAAAGCCAGTCAAAAGGCTAGTGAGTGCTAAGAGCAAACAAAAGCTCAAAAGGTAACTGTGTTTGAAGCAATACCTGAAATTTGCTTTAATAGTGGGAACATGAATGAAAACAATGAATGAATAGAGGCATTTTGACAAGATTAAACAACATGGTCAAAATCTAGCACTCACAATAGAAAGGTCAACTCGGTAAGTACAAGAATATGATGAGAAAGTTCACTGCAATCTGTAGGTAAACATGGAATGAGAGGAAGATTAACCTTGCTTATGAAGGCTCCTTTCAGGTATGAAATTCAAGCACAGACCTTTTAAGATCAAAACGGGACTGGGTGCCAAGCTGGAATGGAAACTGAGTCTACTGAATTGCAGTGATGTAGACTCATAAACTTGGACTCAAGTCGGACTTAAGTCGCTTCAGGGACTCGACTCAGCCATAAATGATGCACTGACTCGATTTGACTCAAGACTTGTACATTTCTAATGACTGACTTGATGCCCTTGATTCAGTAATGTAACACATTCATCCAGAAACCTTATAAGTTTGAACAATCCCTCCGTTTCTTTTTGCCTACTAATCACGAGACAGTCTCTCTCAAGCTCAAAGTGTGAGTGCATTTCTCAGAGGGGAACAGCAAACAGGTTAGGCAATGGGCTGGAAGCAGCTTGAGGTCTGCTCAGTAGCCTGCCCCTGCTGTATATTGAAGGAGCCTTCTAAAATGTTTCCTAAAAGCAGAAGACAAGACTCACCCCCAGAGTGGAGGGTGCATTTCTCAGAGGGGAACAGCAAGTGTGTTAGGCAGTGGGCTTGAGGAAGAAAGATCCTTGCTTCTAAAGCTTTTGAAACTTCAGTAATGGGGAGTAAGACAGGATCCTATTCCCCACTTCCAAAGCTGCAGATGGCAAAACTGCAAATGTGGAGAGCCGACTCTGCTTAAATTGTTAAAATTGGATTTATTTCACTCTTTCCAATAATTCTGGAATTTTGGTTGGGGTATAAAGTTGGCTTCCAGACTTAAGACTTGACTTGAAAATATCTTCAAGGACTTGAGACTTGACTTGAGACTTGAAGTAAAAGACTTAAATACATCACTGCTGAATTGTACCAGAAGGCTTGTTAGCAAAAGGATGACAGGAGAACACCCCAGTTCAGGATTCTAGACATGCCCTTTTTCCAGACGGTCCATTTGACTTCATCACCTGTTTTATGGCCCCCACAACAGTTCAGCACCCTGTGACTAATGAACATGTTAAATACTAAATGGCATGCTTTGGGGTTCCCTTCATCTGATTTAGGCTGCAGATGTATTTTTGAAATGGTGGGTATATTTTTACAAATGTTGGTAGCTCCCCAAACCTGCCAGTACTGCCCGTCTGTGAACTGGTAATGTAGTTTTGGCTAGATAAGGAACCATAGTTGGATAACCAGTCTTCTAAAAGAATCTAGAAAAGAACTTTGCTATATATATACTACATATACCCCCATCTCTAGATCATACAGCCAAGGACTAAAACAAGCTATCCTTCAAGCTTTCAATAAAGGGGCAAGACATTCTTGAAACACTTTGGTACATGGGTAAATCCATCTCTAGTCTTGGTCAACCAGATAACATTGGGCCTAAGGACCTTTTGTTTTTCTGCTGCTGGGCTACTGCATTTGAGCATGACATGTTACTTTTGTTTCAGGTCTACATCTGTCAAGTGGAATCAATAAAGCCAGTTTACAGGACTGATGTGAGAACAGTAATCATCTTTGCAGATTGCAAGCCCAGTTCTTTAACAGATGTTAACACCACATTTTCATCTATACACTTATATAATAACCGTTCCATGAAGAAGTGTAATCCAGTGCTTTTTAAGGTATCTGAGGTGGGAGACTGGCAGGATTTCCCTCCTTCCCAATAGACCAGGGTGTGTATGTTTGTGCCTTCAGGTCACCTGTTGTCTTATGGCAACCCCATGAATTTCATAGGAATTTTAAAGGCAAGGAATACTTAGAGATGGTTTGATATTTCTTGAATATAACCTCTGTGTGCGTGCCTTCAAGTTACCTGTCAACTTATGACAGCCCCATAAATTGCAAGGAATACTCGGGGGTAGTTTTGCCAGATCCTTCCTCTGAAATATAACCTATCTATAGCACCTGGTATTCATTGGCCATCCCATTCCAGTACTAATCAGAGCAGACTCTGCTTAGCTTCCAAGATCAAATGGAATCTGTTGCCTTTAGGATATTTAAGCCATGGTATTTCTTGGCAATCCTCCCTCTGGCTACTAACCAGATCCTGTCTGATTAGCTTCAGACAGGATCTGGTGCTTTCACAGTGTTTAGCAGCATGTATGTGCCCAATGGAGAGCCAGCATTTGTGTAGTGGTTTAAGTGCTGGATTACAACTCTGGAGATGAGAATTTGAGTCTCTGCTTGGCCATGGAAACTCAGTGGGTGACCTTAGGTAAGTCATACTCTCTCAGCCTCTGAGGAGGGCAAAGGCAAATCCCCTCTGAACAAATCTTGCCAAGAAAACCCC
Organism: Ctenosaura bakeri; assembly: GCA_948474755.1. Taxonomy (NCBI): domain Eukaryota; kingdom Metazoa; phylum Chordata; class Lepidosauria; order Squamata; family Iguanidae; genus Ctenosaura; species Ctenosaura bakeri. Next base: position 11,780 of record CAOLHI010000340.1, read on the forward strand.
ATCATAGGTGCATCTTAGAGTCACCATAAGTTGGAAATGAAGGCAAACAACAACAACAAGTTCCCATTGACTACTACTGCTTCTTTCTTTCCTTCCTGGAAACTCACCACAGATCTGCAGCCAATAGCTCACAGACTAGCACTGGGCTGCCACTTTGAGAAGCACAGCTGTAATCTAAAACCAGTGGGGAAAAAACAACACAGTGTATCTGGGCAGCGGAGACTTTTAAATATTCTCTACAATACTGATAAAACCATTTTGTTTGCTCAAGGAAAAGCTCACATTCCACATGTGGGCTGGTCTGAGACTATAACTAGAAGAAACACCGGCATACCCCACCACTAGACCTCCCGTGTCTCTTTTTAAAAATGTATAGAGGCCCTGTTCTGGTTTATAACTTTAGCTCCATGGGAAAGAATCGGGGTCCATGTCCTTTCATGCCATTTTCCTTGAAAGCTGAAATTCGCTCTCAAAGCTGCTCTTTGCTCTATGGATAAATTATAGTCACACACACACTTTCAGTCAGCATTTTTATTTTACCTTTTCACAACATAATTAATCAGATGAATAATCTGAAATATACTTCCTCATGCAATCCACTCAAACAGTATCCATCCAGTTGAACTAGGCCTGGAAACCATGCCCTATGAGGAGCAGCTTACAGTAGTTGGATATGCTTAGCATGGGAAAGAGGAGGTTAAGAGGTGACATGATAGCCATGTTTAAATATGTGAAGCGATGTCATAGGGTAGTTTGGGCAAGCTTCAGAGACTAGGACATGGAGCAATAGATTTAAACTACAGGAAAAGAGATTCCACCTAAACTTTATCAAGAACTGTCTACTGGTAAAAGCAGTCTGAGTGGAATATGCTCTGTTCTGTTGAGGGGTTTCTTCCTTAGGAGGCTTTTAAACAGAGGCTGGATGGCTGTCTGTCAGGAATGCTTTAATTGTGCACTCCCACACAGCAGGAGGTTGGACTCAATGTCCCTTGTGATCTCTTCCAACTCTATGGCCCTTTCTGTACTACATTGTTATAGTGCTATTATTCCACTTTCAACATCCTGTAGAATTCTGGGGTTTGTAGTTTACTGAGGCTGAAGAGCTCTCTGGCTGAGAATTCTAAATGACCCTCCCTAAACTGCAAACCCCAGGATTCCCATAGGATGTTGAAAGTGGAATAATAGTAGGATAGTTCCCTCCTCCACCAGTATCTAGGATCTCTCTGTACATCTGGAGAAGCTCTTCTTTGGACTACAAGTGGAGTACACTACGTTGATTTAACAAGGTGTGGTAATTAAAACATATTAAAGCAGATATGAACCCTTCACAAGATATCCTTATCTTTCAAGAGTGATTAATCAGTAATAATTACTATATACCAAAATATACCAATGTGCATTCAGATTGCGACTGCACACATAAACATATGAGGGGCAAACTCCACAAGGGATTCCCCAGCAGGATTGATTGTAGCTGAGATGTGGGTCAGCACCTAAATGGGGAAATTGGTGAAGGGTTAATATTCCCTTGTACAACAAAGTTGCTGATCTGAATAAAATGGTAGCTCTTCATATGTGAACTGCTTTACAGTTGAACAAGAGATAAAGTGAACCACAGACCTCCACAAAACATGCAGTCATAAACATGTCCGTCTTCAGGATCCCACAGGACATTTCTGCCTCTTTTGATGAAAAAGGCTAACATGGCATAGATCTCTTGTGTCACACCTGCTCTGGGGTTTAAATGGAGAAATCTGCATTAAGACTAACAGAACCACACCTGCTATTTAACCCAGTTGTCCAGCTCTGTAGAACTCTTGTCCTCAACATATGTGGAGCTACCTACAACTTTGGAATCACATGGAAACCCTCCATTCAGTGACCTCACAAGACTCCAAAATCACTCTGAATGTGAAGTTATCCTAAGAGTTTCCATCGGACAGAGAGAGAATGGATTGATATCATCATTTGTGCCATGGGGAGATGACATTTTGTACTCAGAGCAGAAGGTTCATCCTATTCACCTGCCTAGCCCTTGTGCTTTGGAGCAAATCTTGGAACCTCCTCCTATATACATGGTTATCCCTCTAAGGCCATATCCACACTAGACTGTTGTAGTGCTACTATTCCACTTGCAACATCCTATGGAATCCTGGGCTTTGCAGTTTTGGGAGGGGCCCACTGGTAGAATGGTAGAAGACCCACTGCCCCCCCCCACTGCAAACCCCAGGATTCCATAGGATGTTGCAAGTGGAATAGTAGCACTACAACAGTCTAGTGTGGAAATGGTCTAAAGCTATGATCAAGTGATGACCCTGCGTGTGAGAACGAGCCATCATGAAACAACCACCACAGCTAGGATTTCCTTCCTCATGTCAGACCTCCTAGGCACCCAAACAAGAGTCACTTTCGCACGTTTAGCTCCCACTGGTCCTCCTGCGCTGAGCAATCAAGGGGGGTAGGAACCCGCGTGAGTCATTTTACAGCTGGGAGCCTCAGCCTGGCGGGCACGGGAGGGAAGCCTGCCCGAATTGACAAAGGACGGTCGGTCGTAGGAACCCGCGCGCAACACGTGTTTACTTCACAGAATCTCCTGACAAACTTTGAGCGCGAAAAAAACAAATAAAATAAATAAAAGCAACGCGGCTCCTCAGGTGGGAGAGCTGGGAAGTAACTTGAGGCTTGCAGCAAACCCGGGGGCATTCCAGGACACGGCGAGTCCTCGCCAAGCCTTCTCCCTCCTCCTGCTCGCCTCCGTTCACCCCCCAAAACACCCCGTCCCCTCCGATGCTTCAGAGTGGGGATGTCTATAATCCCCCCCTTTCCCTCTTTTTCCCCTAAATCCCCCCCACTTCTTACCACATTGCTGAGGAAATCTGCTTCATTCAGATCGCCCAGGTCCAGGAAACTGGAGGCGCCCCCGGGGAAGAGGCGCTCCGAGGGGAAGGGCTCCAGGATACTGTCCATGGTAGAAGAGCCGGAAGGAGACGGAGGAGGGGTCCGCGGCGGTCCCCTCCAGCGCCGCGAGGATCCCTCTTCTTCCTCCTCCTCCTCCTCCTCCGCGCCCCGAGCAGGCGCTTCACTCCCGGACGGCCCCGCGCAGCCGATCCCAGGGAGCTGAGCGCAGAGGGTCCAAGCCTCCGGCCCCCGAGGGAAACCGGGGATCCATGGGGCTGCGGCGGGAGGGAGGGAGGGAGGGAGGGAGCGATTGTTTGCCGGGGGTGGGTGTGAGAAAGAGGGCGGGGGGCTCAGGCTGCGGGCGGCGGAGGCACTTCAGTGGAAGCCAGAGGGAGGCGGAGGGGCGCGCGGGTCTGGCCCGAGGGAAGCGGTGCGCCCGGAGGGAACCGGGAAGGGGTGAGGCAGCCTCTCGGAGGGGCGGGGAGGAGGGGCGCCCTCGTCTCCTCCGGGATCTCTGCCCAGCTGTCACCGTCACGCTCCGCGGATCATCCCCCGGGCTCGGCCGCCCGGCCCCGAAGCTCCGCCTCTCCCCGTTAGCGCTCATGAATGTTTAAAACCCAGGAGGCTGGAGGGACAGCGGCCCCGGCCACTGAGGCGACCCTACGGCCCGCCCCCCTCTCCGCACACGCCCAACCGGAGCCCGGAGTTGTGCTCGGTCAGAACTGCGGGAGGCGGTGCTGGGGTTTAGAGAGCGCTTTGCTCGCCCTGAGATCGGGGGAACGGGTGGCCGCTTTCTTGGGCCATTTCCGCACTAGCCTGTTATAGCGCGATGATTCCAGTTTCAACCTCCTCTGGCATCCTGGGGTTTGCAGTTTCGGGAGGGGCCGGCCGGCCCCCCCGAAACTGCAAACCCCAGGATGCCAGAGGAGGTTGAAAGTGGAATCATCGCGCTATAACAGGCTAGTGCGGAAATGGCCCAGAATTCAAATCCGTGCTCAGTCACGGAAACCCGTTGGGTGACCTTAGGCAAATCTTTCACCCTCCTAGGAACCCAACGGCCAACTTCTTCTGAACAAATCTTGCCCAGAAAGCCCTACAAGAGGGCCAGGAGGAATGGGGTGTGGGAAGGGAGCCTGTTGTTTTTGTTCCACCAAACTCAGCTGGTGCCTCGCTGGATGAAATGCTGCATTCCTCCTTGAGACTGAGGTAGATCAAGAAAACTGGGTTGTTGTGTGCCTCCAAGTTGACTGTGACTTATGGTGACCCTGTTGTCACACATATTCTTGGCATTTGATGAAAATCTGTCCAGCCCTTTTAATTAGTCAAGTGGTTCAACAAAAACTGGATCATGCACATATCACATACTTTATTAATCACCCTCAGAATACCCTCCAAATCTGTCCAAACTTGTTCAAGAAATTCTGATCTTGGAAGGTAAGCAGAGTTAACCCTGGTTAGTACTTGTTGGGAGACTGCCGACAAATATCTGGTGCCATGGACTATGGCCATTTTTGCATGACAATACTTTTCTGCATCATCGCATTGCAATCTTGAATCAGCAATGCTCCCGTCTGCACCTGTTTGCTCCATGCAGAAGGGAGCACAATGCCACCACTTTTTCTGCAGCGCAGCCGGGCACTTTCCGTTGCTGCACTATAGGAAGAAGTGTTTCCACTGCGCTTCCACAGTTTCCACATGGCCCGGAGTGACAGGAATGCCACATGATCGTAGACACAAAATGGATTTTTTTTCCATTTTGTGAAAACTGTGAGAGTGTGAATCTTGGGAACAGGAAGCGGGCCGGCGACAACGTTGTGTGGAAGCACAACCTGCCAACGGCTGATATCGTGTCCTAGAAGACTCACAGCCCCATTGTGTGGAAATGGCCTATATTTCAGAGGAAAGAACTGGCAAAACCACCTCTGAGTATTCCTTGCCTAACCATAAGTCAATAGGCAGCTTAAAGGTACACACGTGCACCCACACCCACCCACCCGCATATTAGAAAAAAATTGTCTGGAGTACTTTTTAAAAAAATGATCATTTGTGTTTATGTGGGACTTATAGGGGCATTCACTGATAATGAGGCATACAAGCAATATTAGATTAATGCTTATAAACCACTGCTGGTCAGCTGCTTTCAGGCAGAAACCTTCTCCCATTAGAGCTAATCTGAGATCCTTTTAATTTCAGATGTCATGGACTGAAGCTGAGATCTTCCGCATGCAAACCATAAGCTTTTGCCTATGATCTTTTCTTACTCTCATGTTCTTGCATGTTAAAGACTGAGCTGCATTATTAAAAAATAAACAGCTTTATTAACAAGGCACTCCAGTCTCTCCAAAAGTGTGCATTTAAACAACACATCTCCAAAAGAAACACAATCATCTCTGAAAAGGCCGATCACAGTTACAGCGCAATTTTGACTGCATGACATAATAGTCATCTTCTTAGAGCTTTTCTAAACTTAAAGGGAAGAAGGCACTGCTTTAGCTTCCTTACATGCAGCTGAATCAAACCTCAACAGTAGACCTTCCCACTGTCTCATCTATAGGGTAAGCACGTACAACATTTCTCCCCTATGGAATCTACAGCAATTGTAACGGATGCTTCAAATCTCTCCTAAGGGATATATCTCCAAGCATTCTTAGGACATTAAACAATTGGCATACTGTTGACATAAAAAGAAGATATTTTTCTTCTCAACCACCTCATTTTCCAAGACCTAAGATCGCCTACCAATTTGCTCATACCTCAAATATAAATTTATCATCTGTTAAATTCATGACATATTCTGGCCTCACATTGTCTGGAATTATGACTCCCAGAGGTCAAATAACTTAATTAAAGAGAAGCAATTTCTGAAAGTCATCATATCATTTTAATAAAGTACAAACCATAAAGTTTCTTTGGAAGAATTATTCTTGTCAGTGGTGTCTGCTGAGCAAGATTTTCTGTCCAATGCAAGTAAATTGGAGTATTTCAGGGAGAAGAGACAGAAACAAATGAATTAGAAAGCCTACATTTAAAAAAAATGGTTGTACAGCAAGAAAAAGATCTAGCTATTGGTGGTAAACTTAAGTTGACAGTGCCAGTTAAACTGTCAATGCAGGTGGGCCTATTGCCTCCAGCCTAATAAGTCTGTAATTAAGACTGAAGCACCATTTTTGAGTTTCAGGAAGATTACAGGGCTTCATAGAAGTGAGATTACAGATCATTGGCCAAGCTCATCCTCTTTCTGACAGACATCCAGAGAAACTTCTTTGAATAATCTTTTGGAAGAAGCTTGGCTGTCTATGATACAGAACAGGGGTGTGTCTTGCAAAGCATTACCATCAGTAAACTCTTTTTCCCCTTTTTCAATCTGCAGGGTAGACAAGCCTTGTATAGACAGCAGTCTTGCAATGGTTTAACTAGTGGTAAAACCTAAACTCTAGAATTTTTAATTAAAAGTAGTGTCCACATTAGGCTAAATGAATCTTATTAGCAGCTTGGGGTGAACATCCACACTTCCTTTTTCTAAACTATTTTTAATCAGTTTGCTACTGTTCCAGACAGTCAGCTGTGCCCAGAGCTTAGAAATAATTGGTTAAAAATTAATTCATTCCCCTAATTTGCTAAAGTTTTCAGCAATGATTTTTGTTAAAAATATTACTTTAATTGATAAAATAATGAGTGACACTGTTTTTACAGTTTCTTATTAGGTTAACTTGTTAGCACTTTTTCCCAGCAATTCCAAGTGATATTTTGAAGTTTAGTGATTTAACAGACTAATGAACAAATTCACAAATTAACATTCTTAACATTGTAAGATCAATGAATTAGGTCTCCTACAAATTTAGCACTGATGCGTCAATGTCACCAGTAATTTTTTTAGAGAGTAAGCATGGTATAGTGGTTTAAGCATTCAACTACAACTCGGGAGACCAGCGTTCGATTCCCTGCTTGGCCATGGAAACCCAGTGGGTGACCTTGGGTGCATCACTCATTCTCAGCCCCAGAAAAGCTTGTGGTAGGTTTGCTTTAGGGTTGCCTTCAGTCAGAAATGATTTGAAGGGGTACAACAACAACAACAACACTCACAACAACTTTTTTAGACTTCTGGCTATGCCAAGATTCACCATTCCAATCCACCATTCCATTCCTCAGTTCCACCCTGCCTACTCAATCAGAATTGTATGCACACTGTCATCCCCCATTCATTTCCATCTCCATTTTTGTATTTCACCTTCTTAATTTCTTTAGGTCTTTTTTTTTAATTCGCCACTTTTAGAGTTTTCCCAATCCTGCTTATACTCACATTTTTGGCACTGGATGATGCTATTTTGCCTAGAGCCATTGTGATGCAGCACTTTGAGGATTAGACTGGGATTCTGGGTGTCCAGGGCCAAATCCCCACTTGACCATGGAGACACACTGACTGACCTTGGGAAAGTCACACACTCTCATTGTAAGAGGAAGGCAATGGCAATGGCAATCCCCCTCTAAACAAATCTTGCTAAGAAAATGCTGTGATAGGTTTACCTTATAGTTACCATAAGCTGAAAATGATTTGAATACACAGAACAAGAGATTTTGGCCACTCAGAGGAATGATACTCATGTATGAACACCAGAAATAGAAATAATTGTGAAGAAACTTACAAAGTGTACCCTTTTGAATGCAGGTAATTCTTGCAGCCCAAGGGAACACTTTCAGCTAGTGAAATGTGTCGTCTACTACTACTACTACTACTACTACTACTACTACTACTATTATTATTATTATTATTATTATTATTATTATTATTATTATTATTATTATTATTATTTTTTAAATAAGATTCTGCTGTCAGAACTCAGGGAGAGGCTGATCTGTTGGGTGCAGATATGTCACCCTACTGAAGGGTGTGGCTCCGGAGTGGCACGGTATGTATCTGGGTCCCAAGTCTGCTTTGGTAGCACTTGCCCCCTTCAAGGCTCCCTTAACCACTCTTTTCCTGGCCAAAGAACCCAGGGTGTATGCTTCCCCAGCACTGTTTAGCATAAAAAATACCCTTGTTTCAAAACTAGAAATAGACTTCCAGTCACTTTCAAGACTTTTGTTTGTCTGGTTTAATTGTTTGCCTCTTTTTTTTTTTTTTTTTTAAAAAGTCCCTCTGGCCTTCAGAGAATTCCAGGAGCAGAAAATTGGCCCTGCACTGGCCACATTTGCCCACCCTGTGGTGCCTAGGTGATTACATTTCACCCCCCCCAGTGGTTTCTTTTTGTTTTTTTCCAAAATTATCTTTATATGTTGTAACATTTCAATTTCTCATTTTTAAGTTTATGCTTTAGATTGTCTTTAAATGTTGTTGGTAATTTAATTCCATTTCAGTTTTGATCTTTTGTATGTTTTAACTATATTGTGTTTTCATTTTTAAGCTGCCTTCCCTCTCTGTTTTCTAAAAAAGGCAGGGTATAAGTAAATTTTTTGACTAACAACAAAAACAACTCATAGTTCTGTCAAACAAAAGGCTCTCATACAGGAATCAAAGTTTCCAAGGATTCATCTTGGTCTTGCTTTATAAAATCTAGTTCCATGGTATAAAGAACTAATAACAGATTGGTTGCATCTGCATATTGGTCTTGAAGAAAGATGGATGGATGCGTATACGTTGCCCATGGCTGAGACACATGCCTTTATCTCATTTTCCTTCTCTGCTCGTTTCTCCATCCAAACAAATGTGTTTGCAAATTTTGAAAGGACCATGAACATTAGGTATTGCATAGCATGAATTGGAATCTAAACTACTTTACTCTAGGAAATAGTCACCCAATTCTCTGCCTAGTTTCGTTCACTTCAGTCTTGAGTTCACAAACATCAGACTGACAGAATTGGCACTTCAACAGGTACTAAAATGGATAGTTAAGGCACTAACCTGGTGCCTTTTGGGTATCAACTACAACTCCCATAATCTCTATCCAGCACAGCCTATTGGCAATGCTGGCCGGAGTGATGGGTGTTCTACTCCAACACACCCATATGATGCCAAGCTGAGGAAGGCTGGTCTATGGAAAGTGTAAAACACATTTATCTCATGGCTTAGCTGTCATGCTGATCATTTCATCTGGGTAGTTTAATAAGAGTGTGTTCAGAAGGACAAATGGAGCATATTTTCAGCAGATGCATCTTCAAGAAAAAAGAGTGAAGGATCTGAAGATGTTTGAACACCCCTTGTCACCGCTCCCAGCTTTCAGCCACACTGTAGAGAAGACATCTGCATGCTTTTTGATTCTCTTCCAAGTGTGGGTTAAAGAACAAGTTGCACTTGGAGCCGGATCCAACTGCTTTCCATTTCCTGCTTCCTTGTTCATTTTGACCCTCTGCCAAGTATACAAAACACCTGTTACCATGCAAAGGAAAGGAAGAAAACAGTGACATAACAGTCTGTCGCTTTTGTCTTTTGCTGTCAGAAGCCATAGGGTACTAAAGGTTGAAAGTTTACAAATGTCTTTAATGTATGCCTTAACACATCTGTTCCTGAGCTAATGGTCATATTACAGTTTGAGCTCAGAAAATGTTCTATGTAGTGTTTTGTTATTAGAAGCATGTAAATCATGTTTTTTTCTTTATTGGTTAAATCTCTAGGAATAACTTGAGGGAACAAGGCAGGTGATGTGGAGAGGAAGATATTAATTGCAATCCTGTTTGTGGATACATTCCATGAACGTAATGAGCAACCTGAGGCTATGCTGGAAATAAAAGAGAAATGACAAGCACAGCTCTGTGTAAAGTTCATACAGGCTTTGGTTTCTGTTAACAACCTAGATCAGAGTAGCAGAGGAATTCTATACATTAATAATGTCCAAGAGTGGAAGTGGGGTGGGGAGTGGAGATCCACAGCCACTGTGCTGGTACAATGGCTGCCACATTGTACAAGGGCTCAGCCCAAAAGGACAGAGTTGGGGAAGATATACAGCACAATGCAAAACAATGTAAAAACAGCAGATTGTCTCAGGCACCCTAGCAGCAAGACTGTCCTGCCATTTCTATACCAGATAAATCAATTGCAACTTTAACCTAGATGGATGAAGCATGGCTGCAACTACCTGTATTTGGGCAGCTTACCATTTGGACTAATGCAACGTGGAGCTAGCTTCAGAAACTGCCAGTCATCCCAAATCAATGATGGTAAATTTATTCTGGGTTTAGGTCCGAACTAAAACTGAACTATCCCAGATGCAGAAGCATATTATTAAAATAGGTTCAGCACCTTGGATAGTTCCTTTAAAATTGAGAATAGATACACACTGACATGGAAGCCACCAGCTGCCACTGTCCAAAATAGAACCAATAGATTCCTAACTAGAACAATAAGGTCTAGCCATACTGTGTCTGTGCTTTTGTCCGCCCTCCTGGATCCTCATCCATTTCTTGGTCCACCTGGCCTTAGTCTTTAAACTCCTGAATGACTTCAGATAACCAAGTTATCTGAAAGTCAACTTTCTCTTATATGTTCTCTTATGTGTATGTATGAAATATAAAATCTGCCTCAAAGGTCATATTTGGAGTGGCTCCACTGAATGAAATGAAGCAGATGACTACCAGGGACAGTAGTCATCTTCTGTACTGCCCCCCCTAATAAAAACTGACACCAAATCTTTGGGCTTTTAAGCACTGGTTAAAGCACCTTTTTGTTCATTCACCCTTTCAAAATAACATGTCCTTTGTGCTCTCTGTTTTAAAAATATGAGCATGCGTGCTCTGAATCTTGGTTTGCTATCATATCTTATCCCTGCTTTTGATCTGGTGGTTTTATCCTTTATTCTGTATTCTGATTTAGATTTTACTTGTTGTAAGCTGCCCAGTGAACTTATATAAGAGATGGTAGATGTAAAGAAAAATAACTTTAAAATATATAAAATGGAAGACTTAAAACACATCTGTGGTGCCCCACAAGACATTACACTTAGAGGTTACTGGATAAACCAGAGAAAAGAGGAGGCAATCCAGCAATCCAGTCTGTCCACTTGTCCAAGGTAAATTGCAGCTGCTACCTATTGAACTATAGAGCACTGTTGGGTCTCCTTAAACATACTTGTCTGTAAAAGCAAGGACAATGGGTGAATCATATTACCCTGAAACCCACTCAGATTCCAAGACTAGAATGCAGCAAATATATGAACAAGCTGTTTCATTTATTTAGGGCACATAATGATCACAAACATGGGGTCATTCATGGACTGGAATTTCTTTCTTTCTGCCTAATGCATAATCCAAACATATTAGAATCCCTTTTTTACTAGCTGTCCTTGATCACCACCCTGTTTTAACTTTCTCTTCGACTGTCTCCCTTCTCCTAACTGTTGGTACTCCTCCTTCTCTCATTCAATCTTCCTTAACAATTAATGGCTTCTCCAAAGGAATCCCATGCAATTTGTTTCAGTACAACTGTGGTCCCCTGAATGTGTGAAAAAGGCAATATTTCCAGAATTCCACGGAGGGTAATCACAGCAACCATACAAGCTTAACTTTGTACTCTCAACCATGTAAAAGGGAGACACTGGCTGACATCTTATCAGTGGCATCTGCAGGCATAAGTACACTTTATGACTGTGCATTTTGTTGTTTTGCCACTGTGGAGATCAGATTTCCCTTCCCCCTGCAATGACCCCTCCTAAGACTTACTGTTGAGCCACTGCAGTCCACCTCATGGCCATTCCATGCCTGGTGGAGTTGAAAGGGAATTAGAGAAACATCTGACTATGTCCCTGCAGTCAGATTTGAAATGATTACATCATTTGCTGAGATCTCCACTGGACCCCAAGTGGACAAGGCCATCAGTGGAGGGACTGCAGCAGCTCAGTGTAAGTCTAGGAGTGTTGAATGGCCAGTTGTAGTGTAGTCCCATATGTGTAAGTGTTATGCTGTGCTAAGCCATACAAGATTCTGGTCTGTATGTGCTGTTCTAAGCAGACTACATTCCTTAACAGTTCTCTTATCCTAGGAAAGCATGGTGCAAGTTATTTGGAAGGTTAATTTTTATTTATTTTTTTGAAAAAAGATTGGATTCCACAGAACAGTACCAAGACAAAAAGAGTGGCAATTTACTCATGTTTCATCATCCTCTTAATTCAAATAAGTTTGTTTTAGTTTTATTCCCTGGCAGCCTCACCCAATGACAGGTAATTACAGACTTTCACTTGAGGAAAACAGAGACAAAGTAGAGGAAACCTTCACTAGCAATTCATCTTTCAAAAAGAACTTACCAAATCAATGTCTGCGGCAGCATGCCAGAAGCAGTCATCAGAAGAAAGCTTATGTTTATGGTTTTTAAAAGTGTTAACAAGATTGCATAGTCTCACTTTTTAGAAGTTGTTCAGCTGTAGCGCCAAGACAAGGAAAGACTTTGGAAGAATAACAATACTTTAAGTTAAAAAAATCCTGCCTTGTTTTGTTCTTTCCTACTTATTCTTCCTATGTAGGCTACACCAGGACTTTACCAGGACTATAGTGTTACATGTGGCTTAATTACATCCCCCTTGGATTACTGTAATGCACTCTATGTGGGACTGCTCTTGAAGAGTGTTCAGAAACTTCAGCTGATCCAAAGAGCTGCAGCCAGATTATTAATGAGTGCTGGTTAAAGTGGAGCACATACTCCTTTGTTGCAACAGCTTCACCAGTCTCTGATCTGTTTCTGGATACAATTCAAAGTGCTGTTTTTGACCTATAAAGCCCTATATGGCTCAGGCCCAGCCTATGTGAGGGACCATAGCTTCCCATATAAGCCCGCCCAAGCTCTGAGATCTGCAGGGAGGCACTTTTTTTTATCCTACTGCCTCCAAAGGCATGGCTGGTGGAAACACAGGAGAAAGCCTTCTGTGTGGCTGTTCCCACACTTGGGAACTCTCTCCCTAGAGAAGTCAGGATGGCTCTTTCTTTGTTTTCCTTTTGGAGACAGGTTAATACCTTTATTTTCTGGCAAGTTTTTGGAAACGTATTTGAACAAAAATGACTTTTATGGTGTCGTACTATTTTTAATCTGTTTTAAAGGAAGCATTTGATTGGGTCGCATTCTGTTATATAATATTGGTTTAATCTTGATTTTTAAAATGTTTTTAACCATATGTGTTTTCTTGTATTCTGCCTTTCTATAAGCCACTTTGAGTTCCAGGTTGGCAGAAAAGTGGGATATAATTAAAGGGTGGATGGATGGGAATACGGGCAGCATAACAGCTGCCTTAGCTAATGTGTGCCCAGCCTGGGAGACAAATAGTACAGAAAAATACAGGAGCATCTAAAAAGGTGAGCCTCCAGCATCCCTGGAGACACCAGCATAGTCCATCTATCAAGGAACATGACAGTTACATCCCAGTCACTATTCTTTCACATTTCACTGGCTGAATGTGGTGTTCCACAGGTGTCTGTTATGTATCAGGAGTGTACCTTGCATTCTTTATAATGGTGGTAGTGGTGGTGGGATGATGATGATGATGATGATGTAGTAGAAAGAAAGACTTAGTCCTAGAAGACAATTCTGGATGTAATAAAAGGCTAGCAAATTTTGATTACTATGATTCTATTTTTTTTAATACTGGGGAGGATGGGAAAGGAACTTGTGGGATTTTGTGCCTTAAAGATCAAACTAACTTAACCCTTGCCTGAATTCTGTTGCTAGTCCTAGCTAAAGTAGACCCACTGAATCAATGGGATTTACCTATGTGTTGACTCAACATTCAACAGTTCGTTAAATGGGTTTGCTCTAGCTGGGACTGACCAATAGGATTCCAGCCCTTAACTTAATAAGATAGCATCAGCTAGACCTTGGGGAAAGTTCTTTTTGGTCACCATCACTCTCAGAACACACCAAAGACCCTTCTGGCTGGGCTTTTTGGGGACTGTAGCCCAAAATGTAACATTCCCAAGCTTTGGCATTTGCTGAGCTACCTCAGGCAGCAAATGTCCTGGCCCAGCCTTGATTGCATCATGGTAATAAGGTTGCTATCACTCCTGTAGCCTCTCAGCAGCCAGATTTTCAGTATGGGAACATACCATCAGTGTTTAAAAATGCAAAGCTGAAAAAAAAAAATCCAAAATTTAGCCAGTTACACTAAGATCTCCAAAAAACACTCCTAATGGATTATTCCTTGTAAATCATCATATATAATGTTCAGCTGTAAGCAATCTCTCACCATGCAGACTCATTAGTAACATGAAATAATCCAGAAATCTCATGTAAATGAGTCAGGTCAAGAAGAAGATTGTAGTGCTTAGCAATCTGATAATGGGAGAAACTTCCTTCCTGGCCTAAAATATGATAAATAGTTACAAGCAGATTGAAAGTAAAAGGAAGATAAATTACTTTTTATGAAGAACATGCTCTTGTTGAGTTAGTCTCAGAAAAAAGTAGCAGCACATAACTCAACCTTCTTTCAGGATTATCAATCTGAGATGACTAGAAATGGAAAGAGCATTTCTGTTTATGAAGGGCACTGAGATCCAATGAAGGATCCCATTTGTCAAAGAGGAGGTCATTTCCATCAGTTCTCTTTACCTCTGCAGCCACTGCCCTCTAGGGAAACACCAGTACTCCATTAAGAACTTTCAGCAGCATTAGAAGCTACAAGACAAAAGGGAAACTGGTTAAAGTTGGATGTCTCCACTGTCAAGAGTATCCATGAGACCAGCTACATTCAAAGGTATTTCTCTCCCATGGGAGCAAAGTCAGGATCCCAGTGAGTGGCTTTTCAAAATGCAAATATTTGGAATCATACTGCTTCAATCCATGCACAAACATTGACAATGCACTAGGGATGGAAAGCTCATTTGTAATTGTTCATTCCCAGGCTGAAAAGCAATAGGGAAATCCCATCAAGAAAAATAATGGATCCACAGAAAAACATGGCTATATGTGTATGTGTGTATCTATCTGTCTATCTATCTATAAAAAACAATGGGTTTTTCTCCACAGAATAAATCCTTTGCCACATTTTGAAATGTTCAAACACAGACAGAATACTGTGGAGAAATATTTGGTTATTCCCCTGTAGCAGAGAGTAAACTAATTAATTGCTCTCCCATGTCATGATGAAATAGGCAAGGATTTACATCCCTAGTCTGCACAACTTAACCATGGACATGGGGCATGCATTCATCGATGCAATAAAACTCCTAAATAAATTTCCAAGGAAGTAATCAAGTCAGCCAGCACGGTGTTGAGCACTGGATTGTGACTTTGGGGAACCAGGGTTTGAATCCCTGCTCAGCTGTAGAAACCCACAGAGTGATCTTAGGCAAGTCACACACACTCAGCCTCAGAGGAAGTCAATGTGAACCCCCTCTGGACAATTTTTGCCAAGAAAACCCCATCATAGGCTCACTTTAAGATTAAGAATAGAATAGAATAGAATAGAATAGAATAGAATAGAATAGAGTAGATTCTTTATTATGGTCATAGACCAGCACAGGTAAAAAGGGGATATAGAAAAGGATAAAAACACAGGTTAAAAACATTTTGGAACTTGGAAAGCTGATCTTAAAAATTTGGATTGCACAAGTTCTAATGGTGCAGAGTTCGGAAAGGTTCCTAGTTGGGATCCATAAAGGAATTGTGCTACTGATTTGGCTTCAAAGAGTTTGAGCACCGCAGGTATATGTTGGCCTCCTCTTGTCTTAAGAAATTTGAGGATAGCTGATGAGCTCCTCTGTGCGTTACTGACCCCGTACTCTCCATGTGCTTTCCTGCTGCCAGTAGCATGAAAGATTACCCCCAGATATTTGAAGCAAGAGACCTGTTCAATCTTTTGTCCATCTATACTCCAGGTATGATTCTTGGGCCTTTTAGCAAATGCCATGATTTTAGTTTTTTGGTAATTGAGTACTAGCTGATCCTCTCTGCAATACTGTGCTAGTACTCTTAGTGCTCTTTTTAGGCCAATGGATGTTCTTGATATTACTGCATCATCATCAGCATAAAGTAGAACTGAAATATATCTTCCATCGATTTTGGGGGGTGGAAATTTGTGTTGTCAAGAAGGCCCACCATGCTGTTGATGTAAAAGTTGAACAAGTGCAGAGCTAGTATGTAACCTTGCTTGACACCCTTCTCAGTGTCGATGGCATTGGTGAGATGACATCTTGTTACATCTTATTTTGATTGAAGTTCCTTCATGCAGCATACATATTAAGTGGAGTAGATGCCAATCAATCGAGGAAGCTTCCAGTTTTTCCCACAGTTTGGTTCTAGATATGGAGTCAAAAGCTGCTTTAAAGTCTATAAAGGCAACATAGAGAGAGGCTGTGTTGCAGGAGGAATATTTTTCAATAAGGTGGTGGAGTACAAGGCAGTGATCTATGGTGGACCAGCCTTCCCTAAAGCCAGCTTGTTCCTCTACAAGTATGTTTTCTTGTTCCAACCAGGATTGGAATTTCCGCTGTAAGTGTCTTGCGTATAATTTGCTGATTGTATTGAGGAAACTGATTGGTCTATAGTTGGCAGGATCATCCTTCCTTCCTTTTTTATATATGGGGACAATGATTGCAAGCCCTCAGTCCTTGGGTGCATGACTGTAGTTGTCAATGCAGGTGAAAAGTGAGGCCAGGATAGGAGTCCAGAATTCCAAATTGTTTTCGATGACTTCTGGAGGGATTAAGTCTTTCCCTGGGGCTTTCCCCATTCTCAGTTGCGCTAAAGGCTCTCAATCTCTGACGCTGTCACTGGTGCCCATTTTGGGAGATTCTCTATATTTTGGCTGGCACTTTCCCTTCCAAGATAGGTGTCCTTATAGAGTGCTTCAAAGTGATCCTCTCAGATACCAGAGGGAATATGAACCCCCTCTGGACAATTTTTGCCAAGAAAACCACATGATAGGCTCACCTTAAGATTGCCAGAAATAAGTCAGAATTTACTTGAAGGCACACAACAACAACAAACTAGCAAAAATACAATACAATACAATACAATACAATACAATGAGAAGCTTGTGGCATCTTAAGGATGTATTTATTATAGCATAGCTTTTTGGGGAGTAGAATCCACTTCATCAGGAAGAAGATGAGTTACTCTCAGGTGGCAGATATAAAGAACACCCATTTACTAGGTTATTTAAATTCTACATTCTGCTACAATTCTGCTTCAAGAATGTAGAAGGGGAAGTGGAATTGTGCTTTCTCTACACTCAACATTCTCTACATCAGAGTGGGCAACTGTGCTGGATTTGGGGTTTAATGGTAAAACAGAGTATTCTGTGGGGACCACATGCACACTGCTGAAAATGAAGAACAAACTAACTTAGAAATCACCAGAAGTACCAGTACTGGACTTTGGAAAAGTGCTGCTTTGTGATATTAAACAATATGGGGGGATTCTACAACCTATCTAAAGTTAAATTGCTACTCCTGGAGACTTCTATGGGGCCCTTTCATGCTATACAATTATGATACAATACTATGATTCCACTTCAACTGGAATCTTGAGGTTTGCAGTTTAGGGAAGGCATTTAGAATTCTTAGCCAGAGAGCTCTAGCGCCTCACCAAACTGCAAACTCTAGGGCCATTTCTGCACTAGCCTGTTATAGGGGGCTTAAAGGCCCCTCCCTAAGCTGCAAACCCCAGAATTCCACAGAATGTTGAAAATGGAATAATAACACTATAACATGCTAGTGCAGAAATGGCCTAGGATTCCACAAGATGCAGCCACAGCAGTTTAAAGTGGGGTCATAAGTGCTATAATTGTGTAGTGTAAAAGGGCTCCAGGAGAGGCAGGTTTGTTTTTTTTGTTTTTTTGTGCCATAAAAGGGACTGTCTAGGGAGTCTGGCTGAGGGCCTAAATAACTATGCCCATCCCTGCATATGTATACAAATGCAGACAGGGTGAAATTGTAAAAACTGTATGTAAATGGAATGAAATAGAAAAAGTACAGTCTGTGGCAATTTAATGTAAAACTTAAGATAAGCCAAATGTCATTCACATAACAGCACTATTTTGCAGTAAAACATTCATCTCAGCATTGTTAAATTAATTAGCATATGTATTAGCACAGGAAATCACTCTCAGTGAAAGGTGACACAGATGGAATCATACCTACTGTCTGCCTCTCTATTTATCTATAATGCTTATATAGTGGTCCCCTCCACTTTTGCAAGAGTTCAGGCTGCAGAACCCTCACAAAAGTTTTAAAAACCCATGCAATTAACTCCCTCCTGAGTGAGCACTCCCTATTCCATTCCCTTTCCTTTCGCCTGGGCGCATGTGCCTTTCTTCTCCACACCCAGGCAAAAGAGAAGAGAATAGGAGGAGGCAGCTCCGCATGTGGAGAAGGCATATGCATGTCTTCCCCCCATTCTTCCATCCACATTCCCTTGCCTTTTGCCTGAGTGCATGAAAGGAAGGCACATGTGCCCAGGCAAAAGGCCAGGGAATCGGGGGGGCAGCCCTGCATTCAGAGAAAATGTGTGCCTGCCTCTCCCTCCAATTTCTTTGTCATTTGTCCAGCCATGCACCTTCCTTCTCTGTACACAGGGCTCATCCCTCCCATTCGTCTGCCTTTTGGCCGGGAGTGGAAAAGGAAGGCACACGTGCAGGTCTTGGCAAAAGGCAAGGGAATGGGAGGGGGAGAGTGAGGGGAAGGCAAGCAGGTGCCTCATGAATAATCAAACCGGCAAAGGTCAAACCCACAAATGTGGAGGGAGGACTGTATATTTTGTTATTAATATGAATTTTTCAACAAAGACAACATCCAAATCAACAATGGAGTATCCTGAAGGCTGAAATTATCCATTTGGTAACTTCAGTGTTCCAAAATGCTGCAGCCAGGTCTGGTTGCAAGGAACACATATTTCCTTTGTGGAAATAGCTTCACTGTCTACTACTCCAAGTCTAGGCAGAATCGAAAGTGCTGGTTATGATAAAGTGCAAAACAGCTTGCATCTAGATTACTGAAAGACTGTATAGTATGTCTTTTATGATCTTGGTCAGATATTAATATCTTTTTTGGAGAAAGGCTTTCTCTTAGGCCATCTCCACACCAGACTGTTATAGTGCTCTTATTCCACTTTCAACATACTATGGAATCCTGGGGTTTACAGTTTAGGGAGGGGCCTTAAAGGCCTCTCCCTAAACTGCAAACCCCAGGATTCCATAGCATGTTGAAAGTGGAATAAGAGCACTATAACAGCCTAGGCCATTTCCGCACTAGCCTGTTATAGTGCTATGATTCCACTTTCAACATCCTATGGAATTCTGGGGTTTGCAGTTTTAGGAGGGGCCAGCCGGCCGCTCCCGAAACTGCAAACCCCATGATTCCATAGGATATTGAAAGTGGAATCATAGCACTATAACAGGCTAGTGCAGAAACGGCCCTAGTGTGGAAATGGCCTTAGTCTCATCACCATCTCAGGCACATTTGTGGAGTACACAGTAGAGAGCTTTCTCAAGGGCTGCTCCCAGGCTGTGGAATTCCCTCCCATGGGAGGCTCAGTTAGTCTTGTCTTTCCTCTAGTTCTGCCAGCTAGCAAACATCTTTTTATACAGCTAAACCTTTGACTCATAATTCATGTGGCAGAAAAGGCTTTGAATGAGGCTGTGCTTTTATCTTTCCTATTATGTGTTAAATACATTTTAAACTGTTTTAACTTTGCATTTTTTAAAAGAATTGATTGTTTAATTTTTTTAACTTTTGCATTAATTGTTTTTTTTTAGCTGTTTTTCATTGCTTCTACACTGGCTTGGGTTCTATAAAAGAAGAAAGCCAGGATATAATTAAATAAATGAATACCCAAATAATATCCTCCATTGTTATTGGACTTTGCTATTTCTGATGTCAGATTATGTCATTTTATTCCTTTGTTTAGAGACTGACCTGTTCATTCGGTGTAGATTGATGACTGGAGAATCAATTGTGTTGGAACATTATGCTGCATGAAGTTGTGGGCAATGCCATTGAAACCTGTAATAGTACTTTTATTTCAAGAGTGGATATGGGGACAGAATTAGCATCTTAGTCCATTTTATTTCCTATGTAATATAGCCCTATTGTTGCTGATGAGTAACTGCTATAGTTGAGGGCAGAGCAAGACCAAGAAGTTTTGCTGCTTGAGGCAAAAGAGAAGATGGTGCCCTTTCCTGCATCCATGTACTGAAGCTGACTGGATTGGCAATTAAATCTTATTCCAACACTGGCAATATGAGTATGCCTTCTACCACATCTGTGGATGAAAACCAGCTTAAGAGCACCAGAGCCGGGTATACAGAATATACATCTCTGCCCTCCAACGGAAGAAAAGAGCCAAATTCAACTGCAATTGTTGTGGCCTCTGAGGGAGAGAAGAGTACCCAGCATCTGCTGGACCTACTCTCAAATTAATGATTTGTAAGAAACTCAGAGAGACTTTTGGGCTGAAGGACAGGGCATAAGTACTCAAATAAATAAATCTTCAGTCAAGCACTTAGAAATACTGTTTAGGGGTCTAAAGAAAAGGAGCAGGCAATTTACCAAGCGAATGTGAACACAGCAAATATAACAATCTGGTTGCAAACTATTTTCAATGTCTCTCTCTACAATGACAGAAATTTGGGGACTGAAGGAAAATTTCATTGGGGGCAGAATTCTTACTGGGGGGTCAGTCTCCTCATTCTGCCCCATAGCTACACCCCTGGCAGAGTTGGATACTGTCCTGTGGCTATGTTTGAGAAAGCAACAGAAAAGAAAAGAAAAAAACCTCAAAAATATCCTGAGAAAGAGCCTTCACTCAAAGTGCCCTGGCAACAATGATCTGCATGTCTTTCATGTATGGTGAAGATCTCTCCCCCTTGCTTCTGTTGTTTTCCTGCTTGGTGGCTTCTTTCCCTCCTTGCAGAGCCTATGACATGGATTTCCATTATATCTTTCAAGAACATCTAGATAGGTAGGAGCAGCGGAGGATAAGAGGTTTAGTCAGATCATCATTTGTGGGTAATACACTGACTGAATTTTAATATTCTTTTTTTTACTTTACTGAGGGAGCAGAGAGAAAGGTTTTTACCTTCTGGCCTTTCCATTCAAATATGTTGACATTTCCATTTGGTTCTTCCTCTGATGCAGAGTTCTGACGTCAGGGGGGCCTTTAATAGCTTGAAGTGTGTCTGAGTCACTCAGCAGAAGGGGGGGGGTCCGTGGATTTATGTGTCCTTCCCTCTTTCACGTCCCTTGTCAGGGCTGTTTTTAAATAAATATATACATACATAGCATGAAACCTGATTCACAACTTGAGAGGCCGTGCAGCGCAGTTCAGGCTCTAATAGGCATCTCCATGGCAACAGATTTTACAGGCATACTTGAAATGTCACTATTACAGCAAGCCCTTATCATTGTCCCTTGTCTGTCAGCCACTGCAGTGTCTTTTCCTGGTAGAAATGCATCAAGCCCATCCAGTCACAGGACCCATTGGGCTCAATGAAATCTTTCTACACACTGGAGTTCAGACTATGTTCTCTAAATCAAGCCAAGCTGAAATCATTTCATGACCTATTTGATTTGCTTACAATAAGCAAGCTTGTGTGGCTGAGGGTTAGTTTAATTCCCTTAACACGAAAGCCTAGCAAACATTCTTTTTAAATCTTGTGATCTTACCTACAGAACTCCAAAGCTTGCGATATGAAAATTGTGGCTTGCTTGGGCAGCTTCGAACTAGCCACAAGTGGCTGCTTTCACCTTGATCCTTCATGCAGCATCAGTTTTTCACTAAAGTACCATGCTAAGGCCTTGACCTTTAAAATTATTTAGATGAATTCAGAAATACAAGCAAGCAAAAGCTTCCAGGGGACAAAGGTAGCAACTATATGTCAGGGAAGGGAAGCTCCCTCCTCTTTTTCTGTAAATCATCTCTGTGTTTGAAACTGTTGGGATCTTCTCAGAATAAGTAGACATTCTGGTCTGTGATTGGCAATAATAAAAATGAATTCACGTACGGGCATGCCTATGTGTCTGTCTACAACATAGTTACAAGGGAAACCCTTGGACCCTGATGTGGGCACCCTGATGTGAGTATCTCGGGGCAATTTTGTTTTAAAATATATTGATTAATGTTGGTACTGAAAATGTATCCACAGCCTGTAGTACCATCTTTAGTCACTAGGTGTCACAGTTATCTCTTAGACAAGAGGAGAGACAGTCATGAGAGATTATTTTCTTCCCAGGGCCACCTCCAGAGAGCTGGCAGTGGCAGGCAGGAGAGTGCAGGGGGAAGAACTTTGTTCCCTTGCACTCTTCTGCCTGTTGCCCATGCAGGCACGCTAGCAGTGGTGGGTAGGAGAGTGCAAGGGGAAAGATCTTCACTTTCTTGAACTCTCCTGCTTGTTGCCCACGTGGGCGCATGGAAAAAAAGGAAGGGAGTGCAGGTTGCGGGCAAGAGAGTGCAGGGGGAAAAGACATTCCTTCTCATTCACTCTCCTGCTTGTCGCCCACGCGGGAGCACAAAAACAAGGCAGGGCATGGGGGCAACAGAAGGAGACTGGGGGGAGAGCTCCCCCACTCTTCTGTCTTTCCTCCTGGCCTGCAGCAGCAGAAAGAATGAGGGAGGGGGGAGTGCTCACTGGGGAGGGGAGCTATTTGTGAATTTTTTGACTTCACAAGGGTTTTGTATCTCTAACCCTTGCAAATGTTGGGGGCCTACTGTAATTTAGGCATGGGTTACAACCTCAGTAAGGCCTTGATGCTTTAGTTTTTGCGATGTGTTTTTTTAGTCTAGGTAACTATAGTTAGGAAAATCTATTTAATTTAAGAACCTGATTTGATAAATGAATGAAATTGCCCAGGAAAATGCCACTGTGAGAGCAAACCAGATAGTACTGCATTAATGTTACTGAATGATGAAGCTGATTGGATCATAGTTTCTGAAAACTAAGCAAGGTCAGAAGACTTGCAGAAACATCCTGTATCCAAAGGAAGAACCTCTTGATGAAGTTTCTCTCAAGGGCACATTAAAAAGGCTGGTTCAAGATAAATGCATGATTGTTCAAACTTTCCATGCTTCCAGACAGCAGAACACCCCACATTTTGTATAGAAATGCATGCTATTTGTAAATTGTTCGCCGCCTCAATCCATATGGAGAGGTGGGATACAAATAAATAATAATAATAAAAAAATTGAAGGAGAAGAATAGCTCAAGGACAGTTTTAAGTACACCATATATCTGCACTTATGCCTAAGAGAGAGAGAGAGAGGGAGGGAGGGAAGGAAGGAAGGAAGGAAGGAGTATCAATATATCAGTTTAGAGGTCTTTCAAGTTGCTAGTATATCTTTTGCAACCTCCTGAGAATCATCTGGACCTCAGGACAGATCTTCTAACCCTAGACACAGATATCTCCAATAACAAAACCTCTGACCACTCTTCCAAAGTATGAGTCCTCTAAACAAAACAAAGATTTACCAACTGTATGACTTGAACTACCTGCGCAGTGTAACCTGTTTAATTTGTTTTATATCATTATTATTTAATCATATATACTTTGTATTTTGTATTAAATTTACATTACTTTGACTAGCTTATATTCTATTATATATTTTTGTATATTTTAGTGAATTTAAATATGAAGTTAATTGATTCTTCTTCTAAGAGATTCTAAATCTAAAATCTAACCTCTTGATATCTTCTCCTTGACTTCCACTACACTTGAACATGGTACTGTAAAACTGTTTAATTTCAAGTTCATCAATTTTTAATGCTTTTTTTAAAGAAAACCTTTGTTTACTTGTTTGATTGTTTATGAAGTTGTACAACATATCACACAATAAAAATATATTTGAAAAAAGTTAATAGTATATTTGATACCTGCTCTTCACCAAGCAGAAATATGGCAGAGAATGAGAAATTATCACTTTTATTTAGGTTGAGGATATTGTTACAGTACCCAGGAAGCTCTTTCAGAGATTAGTAGCAGCAGGCAAGACTACTTGCCTGGACATTTCAGCAACCTCTGTCTGAAGCAACCTTGCCCAAGCTCAAGAAAGGTTTGAGACTAAATGAAATCCCATCCATTGGAACCATTTTACTCCTCCGGGGATGTGTAGTTGATACTACGTTCTGTCACAAAGCAGAATGAATCTTACTTTTAGGCAACTTGAAGCTTCTGTTTAAGGGGGCAGATACTGTAAGGCTGTAAGCCACAGGTGGACAGGTCTGTCAGTCACACATAGTTTGACCTACATGACATAAATTGGCCTGTTGCTCTCCAGTGCAGTTGAATATTGAGACCCAAATTCCAACATGGAAATGGCATTTGCACAATATCAGCATTCTAAATTACCATTGTTTCTGTCTGGAATGGCAATGGGCCAAACATATGCCCATTTTCTTGAATTTGCATTCGGCAGCTACAGCCTATCAACTTGACACTAGGCCATGCACTCTCCCATTTCTAGTGTACACAGATATCCCCGGCAATGGGAGAAGCATTTCTAGGCACATGTACACATGGTCCACATGAGGCACCCAACAGCTTTTCTGTGGGCTATATCTCTGACTTGGAAGTTCCTCCCACGGGAAAAACGTGAGGAATTTTTTTAAAAGTACCTCCACTCCTGAATGCCTATTAGAGTGACAACTTTGCCTTAGAAGTTGTCTTGTTTTGCCCATCCACCCCCAAGGAAAATATTTTACAAAACCAGAAATAGACTTCTATCCACTTCCATGTTTTGGGTGGGGTGAGGTGGGAATGAGAATTAGGTTTGCTGCCATTGGTGTGGCCTGAGCTGAATCCTAGGCATTGAAAATTAGCTTCTGGACCTCCAAAGAGTCTGGACCCCTGACTCCCATCTATAAATGATACAGCAAGTGCTTCCTCATTCAGTCAACAACAATGATGAAATCAGTATTATGTGTTACACATCCTCCAACTGTCCTGATTTGAGAGGGACCGTCTTGATTAATCCTCTCTTGTTCCACCTTTTCAACTGCTATTAAAATGTCTCAGTTTACCTCTCTTTTTCCCATTTTCCTCTTGTCCTCAGCTTACTTCAGTTGCTGCAGATTGAATTCAAAGTGGGAAGGTATTTGCACGCAGTTAACTCAGCAGGAGGGAAGATGCAGAATGTAGCCTTTCCCAAAAGCACATTGTTGAAGCCTCTTCCAACTTGTGTGTTCTTCCTCACTAATAATTTTTCCATGTTGACCAAACTCTGATGTTCCTTGGCCACATATGCCCCAGTTTTAATCTGTGAAATGTTGGAAGGTATGGTGTGTTGCCTCTGAACTTTTGTACAAGTGCACAGAAATGCAGCTCCGTTCTGGAAAAGTGCTTGTACTTTTCAAAGTCCAATTTCTGATCAAGCTCACATCTTTATTTTGCAAAGAGTTCCTAACTCTCACTGTGGTTTTGATCTTTGATTATTCTAGTAAAAATAACATTTTAAAAAAATCTCCCAAGTCTAGAGATGAAAAGCAGTGGTGCAAGGCAAAAAGGGTTGATCCACAATGACTCTTAAACCTAAATTGCTTACTCCCTGAATGTGGTTTACGGCTTTTTAACTAGTGTTTCAAGAGGGTGGGAGAATGAGAGGCAAATGGCCTTCCTGAACCGGTGGCATTTGTACTGGGAAGAGCTGACCCAGAGGGATGCCACAAAGGGAGGAAATTAAAACCCACTGTCTCTTGCTAGACTCAAAATTGAAGGTCACAGAGCAAAGGGCTTTGTAACAAATGCTGGAGTAAGACTGAAAATAATTTCCTTTCATGTGCAAAATAGTTTTTAGATAAGAAGGAATACCAAAATGAATGAAACTACCCAGATGCTCAAAGTCTAGTGAAAATGGAATGGGTAAAAGGAAGAGTATGTCAGTATTTAAAACAATACTGTATGCACAACTGTTTTTGCTTTTTTTAAAAAAACAAGTTGATAAGATGTTAGCCCTGATCTGGAAACAAGAGAAAAAAGAATAATGGTTTTATCGGCTCATCTGCATTTCTTCACGACAGCTGTGTCTCTCAGATACCTCAATTTTGCTAATTTGCATTTTGACCCATATCTGTCCTGTCTATTGTAAGTAAACAGATGAGAAAACAACCTGCAAAATCAGATTTATTTATTCGTTTATTTAATATTCTTATTTTCTCCCAGGACAGGGCCCATGGCAGTTCACATCAAGTTAAGAACAAAGTACAGTAAAAAACCTATATGATACAAAAGTTCAAAAAGCATTAAATAAACAATTTCATTTTTTTTAGAAAACCACTAAATTACAAGAATTAAGAGAACAATAAAGTGAGATAAAACGGTAACATAATCCATTAAGAAGAAGCTTCTGTCACAATATCATAAACACCAAAGTCCTGCCTAAATAAAACGGTCTCTGCCTGCTAGCGAAAAGAGAATGGACAGCAGGTCAACCGAGCCTCCCGTGGGAGGGAATTCCACAAGCTGGGACCAGTCACTGAGAAGGCTCTCTCTCTTTCTTCCTCACTATATATGCCTGTGAGTGATATGCAGGACAAAGATCTCACAGAAGAATTATTATTATGAATTCACTCCTACAGCCTATATACAAATTGGTTTTACATTTTGTTTTTCATATACAGCTCAGTTTTCCTTTGAGAAGAACAAAGCAGCATGCAGTTTGTGGTTCTGTTCTCACCTCTGTTGGATCTTCCCTGTGTGTTAGCCTCAGAAGACATCTATGAAGTCATCAAGACTCCATATTTGGATTTTGGGTGCAGTCTTGCCCATATACCAGCTGGCTCTCTCTAGCTTCTTGTCCTAGCATGTCGTAACTAGAAAACTTCCAGGAGTTATGGGGCAGCAGTGGCTCCTTGCAGCAATCTGGAGGATGGTCTGTGGGGAGTGGGGTTGAAGTCAGAAAGAGATTAGATTTCTTGGTCCAGGCACTTCCTGTTTTGGAAAAAGACCTTCAAAAGGTGAGAGTTCCCCATGTCTGAAAATGAGAAATGGCCAGAGTACCTCTGCAGGCTTTGAGGGATGTTGTTACCCCCCCGCCAAAAAAAGCCCCCAAATATTTGGGATAGAGAGTGGGGGAAGGAGCATCAACAATTTAAGATATGTAGATGATACTGTTAGCAGAAAACAGCAAAGACTTGGAATGATTACTGAAGAAAGCAAGGGAGAAAGTCCAAAGGCAGTTTTATAGCTGAACATTAAGAGAAAAAAAATGACCATGGACTATTTATATAACTTTAAAGCCAATGGCGAAGACATTGAAATAGTTCAAGATTTTCCATACCTTGGGTCAGTCATTAATCAGAATGGAGACTGCAGTCAAGAAATCAGAAGACTAGGATCTGGAGGGTCCTATATATTGTTGAATATATATCATTGCATACTAAAGTTAGGGTGGTCCATGCCATCGTATTTCTCATTTCCATATATGGTTGTAAAGCTGGGCAGTGAAGAAAGCTGATAGAAAGAGAATCAATTCATTTGAAATATGGTGCTATACTACAGATACTGTGGGCTGCCAAAAAAAAACAGATAAATGGGTCCAAGAACAAAGCAAGCCTGAACTCTCCCTAGAAGCCAAGATGACCAAACTGAGACTCGTACTTTGGACATGTCATGAGAAGACATGATTCACTAGAAAACAGAATAATGTTGCTGATTGCAACAAGAAGAAGGCAGGAAATGGGGGTGCAGGCTGCATGTAGCCTACAGACCACTCTTTGCCTACCCCTGTGTTGAATGAGTATATCTGGTGGCTGAATGGTTCCTTTAGAAAAGAAAGAGCAAATCATTGTAAGACTTTTTTGAAAATAATTCTGTCACTTGTAAAGAATAGAGCCAAAACCCAATTGCTAGTCCTAACTTGTGCCGTTTCTGCACTAGACTGTTATAGTGCTATGATTCCACTTGCAACATCCTCTGGAATCCTGGGGTTTGCAGTTTCGGGAAGGGCCGTCCATCCGTCCCCTCCAGAAACTGCAAACTCCAGATTCCAGAGGATGTTGCAAGTGGAATCATAGCACTATAACAGTCTAGTGCGGAAATGCAATTGGTGAGATCAATTGAACCAATAGCATTTATATAACTGTAGATTTGCTAGTCTGCAGTTGGTTCAGTGGGTCTAGTTGGGACTAGTAATTGGATTTCGACTTACTGTAAATACAGTTTGGCAATTTCATATTCAGACTCAAAAGTTAGATTCTCACAGTGAGTGAATAACATATCCTTCAACATTTCACAGATGAAAACTGGGAGATGTTTGACCAAGTTTGGTTTGCTTTTGCCTGAGTTTACAGGTAAGGACAGGATTTTTAATGGATTTCATCCACAGCTTGGAAATGTTGGCTGCTAGGCATGCTGGCTGGGGAATTCTGGAAGGTGTAGCAAAACAGTTAAGTCCTGTCTCACTTTAAAAGGAGGAAGGCTAAGCAAATGTGTTCTCCATATTCTAAGACAGTGGTTCTCAAATTTGGGTCCTTCATGTTTTGGATTTCATCTCCCAGAATCTCTCACCAATTAACCAGACTAGCTGGGGCTTATGAGAGTTGAAGCCCAAAGCATCTGGGGGCCAAAGGGTAAGGACCACTATTCTAAGAAATCTCTGTCACTTCCTATACCACTGGATATAATCCAGAGCTTGGAAATGTTTGTGTTTTTTTGGACTACATCTCATAGAATCCCCAAGCCAGTGTGACCAGTGGATACTGGGATCTGTAGTTCCAAAAGTAACTTTTCCAAACTCTGGATCATATGGCCCTAGAAGTCCCTTATAATGCTGACAAGGAAGCAAGGATTGACCTTGCTGTTGTTGTCGTGTGCCATGAAGTTGTTTCCAACTTGTGGCAACCCTAAGGTGAACCTATCTGAGGCTAAGAGTATGTGACATGCCTAAGGTCATCCAGTGGGTTTCTGTGGCTGAGAGAAATCGAACCCTCATTGTGTAGATTTCACTCCTTTTGAGGTATTAATTTGCTTAAAGATCTTGCTTTTCCTGGAAAATAACCACACCAATCTGGCTTTCTTGTTGAGGTAAGTAAGAAAGGTAATTTTAGATATAAAAGAGAAATGCATGGAAACAAGAAAAACAAGAGAATTCCAGTTCTTGCTAAGTAATTGGACTGAAGAGAAAGAAAGGACCCTCTCCTGCCTCCTGCTCTTGGAACACAGAGTCTTTTGCTTAGAGGACTGAGTGAAACTGGAGAGGTTACAGACAAACTGCCTTAAGTAACCCTAGGAATATTGGTTAGAAGAAAGGTCATAACAGGCTGAGCAAATAAAGAACAAGGAGATCCATCTCTCTGTCTGCTCTTCCTCTTGCAAATGCATGCATCTTGAGTGTAAGCTGAGTTGCATCTCTATTACCTCCAATAATCTCCTCTCAAGTAGTGCTACGCTTGCAACTATGGCCTAACATTGGCAAAGAGCAGAGGATGGCCACCTAAGCACAATCCTGCATAGGCTGGAGCATTGAAAATTCTCCCACCTTACTCTGTGTCTCTTTTCCAGCCCACCTGAAAGAGCTCTTTAGGTTTATTTTCCCTTGCCCTTCCTTGTAGGCTGTGTTACCCTCCCTTTCTTTAATGGTTGGCTAGGGATAATTTCTATCTTGGATCATACAGTCCACATGCTGCAATTACTCTTTGACCTCAAAGGCTAACATTTCCAAATTACACTTCTTTAGAAAAGCCTCTGTCTAGTGGCTTGATTTTATATTTTTATATCTAAATGGTTAAATAGTGGGTGTGGACGAAGAGGAAAGCTGAAAGGGAGGAATTAAAATAAGATGGCTGATAGTATCAGAATATGGAAGGAGACATTGAGGAGAGAACAGAAGTGTGGCAGAGAACTGAATTGCCCTGGATGGTTTGCAGGTGATGTAGGCATAGGGGAGGCCTCCCATTAAGAAATATACCCCCACCCCTAAGAAATTTTCCTTCAGTCTCAAAAGTTCTAGGATTGGAGTAACTTAAAATGTCAGTTGATTACTTAGAAATAAAGTTTAGGCATTCAAAGGAAAGGGGTGTGCAAAATTACTAAGGGAAGGAAAACATAGCAAATAGAAGAGTTAAAGGTATGAATAATTGCCAGCATCTCCCTCTCTGCAATGGTAAAATTTGGGGGCTGAAGAAAAAATTTCACAAAGGGCAGATTTTTATTTGGCAAAGCCCTCATGCGCCTCTCTTCTTGGTAGCTATACCCATTTGTAACTCTTATCCTACTTGTGTATTGTAAACTGTGCTACTCCCCCAATCCAAACAAAGTCAAGGTATATAGCAATAGCAATAGCGTGTGTATTTCTATACCACTTATCAGCTAAGTGCTCTCTAAGTGGTTTACAAAGTGTTAGCTAATTGCCTCCAACAATCTGGGTACTCATTTTAACCACTTACAGAAGGCTGAATCAACCTGGAGCCGGGCAGAATCAAACTCACAACCTTGTGGCTGCAATACTGGCATTTAACCACGGTGCCACCAGGGCTCTTGGGTATATAATCTAAGTGCAGCAAATGCAGTGAAGACCATTTCCACACTACACTGTTTTAGTACTCTTATTCCACTTTCAACATCCTATGGAATCCCAGGGCTTGCAGTTTAGGGAGGGGCATTTAGAATTCTCAGCCAGAGAGCTCCTTGGCCTCAGTAAACTACAAACCCCAGAATTCAACAGGATGTTGAAAGTGGAATAATAGCGCTATGACAGTGTAGTGTGGAAATGGCCGAAGATGTAGGCCAGGTCCAGCACAAGACATTTTGCTGCAAGAAGCCAAACTGGAAATGAACCCTCTGCCCCATCTGAATCAAGATGCATAGCACCCTCACCCAACCAAATTATGTTGACAAACAAGACAGAAAAATCCCTTTTTGCAAATGTGACAATAAAAATTTAGCAATAACAAATTGAATATCTGACACCACTTCTTTCCCATCACACCCAAGATCTACTGCTTGGGGTAGGCACTTCATTCAGCCTAATGGTGGAGTCAACCCTAGTGGAAGTTCACTGAACCTGGGGATTTTTTTTTTAAAAAAAAAAACATGCAATACAACTCAATGAGAGCCAGCATGGCATAGTGGTGTGAGTGTTGGACTAGGACATTGGGAGACCAGAGTTTGAATCCCTACTCAACCATGGAAACCTACTGGGTGACCTTGGTCACACTCTTTCAGCCTCAGAAGAAAGCAAGGGGGGGGATGGTTTGAATAAATTCTGCCAAGAAAACCCCATGATAGGGGAGCCTTAGGGTCACTGCTGCTGTTGTGTTTATTTATATCCTGCGTCCTTCCCAGTCTGGGATTCAAGGCAGCTTACAGAGGTTAAAACAGATACAGCTGAAAAGTTTTCATTGTACAACAGTTAAAAGTATAAACTATGAAGAAAACTAAAAGCAGTTAAAAATGATCCATTAAAAAGAACAACAATTAAAACAACACAGCACACGAAAGTCCCTTTCCCACTGATAAATCAGCCTTCCAAGACCTGCCAAAACAGAAAGGTATTTGCTTGCCTACAGAACAATAGCAAGAAAGGTGCCAGTCTAGCCTCTGTAGGAAGGAAGTTCCAAAACTTAGGAGCAGCTACCATGAAGGTCCCTCTCCCGTGTTCCTGCCAGATGTACCTATGAGAGTGGTGGGACAGAGAGAAGGGCATCTCTAGAATATCTCAAAATATACATTGGCATATACTGGAGAACACAATCCTTCTGATACACACATTTAAACACATTACACACTAGAAAATACCTGAATTTAAACTATGGAGCCTTGGCACTTCTGTTAAGAATTAAACCCTGTGAATATATGACAAATTCTCTTTGCACAGCACAGTATACAGAGAGAGAGATTTTGTTAAGAGGTTTTCCAGAAAGAATGGTAGTATGTGAAAACCCGGAGAATTATTATTTAATATGCCTTTATGTTCTAATGTTTCTATTCAATTTTGTTGGAATTTAATTTGTCTTCAGTAGCTCCTAATCTGAATTTGTATTATTGGTTCGTTGATTAAATTGTATTTACGTCCACTGGATGTCCAAAAGCCAGGATTCGGTGTCCATTTGGACATATACCTCAGTTTACATGTACTCCCTGTTTCTTTCACTTATATATTGCAGGCAAGACAAGACAGTGGTTTTAATTTGTTTTTTAAATAAACATATCCAGATTGATAAAACAGCCATAAAAGGAGACGGCAGGGGGACACAACATGATTTCCTGGCCTGAACAAATTCATGGCTTCCCTGAATTTGAACAGTCCTTTTCCACTAGTCACCACTGGGTATCAGTATCCAAGACAGAAGCCAGAGGTATAACTGAAATAAATTCCAATTCAGCTTTCTAAATGAATTCTGATGGTTTGTTCCCTTTTTGATCCCGGGGTCAGTCAGGCATCTATAGCCTGGAGAGAAGCTTAATTAAACACAGATAAAAAGGCTTCCAAGAATTCCCCTTCCAGATCTTCCTGCCAACCCGTTCTCTCATTCCCTCTCTCTCTCTCATATATATATATCTCCTGTGTGCACATCTGGATAAAAGCTTGCACTCAAAGAGCAACAGAAAGCATTCACTTTGGGCATCAAGCCCCCAGAGCAGGGCTGTGCTCCCAAAAAGCATTGCAGATTCTTGCATCATATGGCAGCTATGGAAGGAAGAACTTCTAGGACATCAGAAGAGACATCCTAGCAACTGCTCTGGCCCTCCAGCATTGTCACCTCAGAGTAAATGGAAGCTGTTTTGATTTTATTGTTTTACTGCTTTATCATCAACATTTGGCTGCTTTTATGCCAGATGGACCCTCCTTGGCCTTCTGAATGCTGATGTTGCTGGCAAGACTGAGCCAGCCTTTCAAAAGCAGGCTGGCAAATCTGGGCCCAGCTATTCAGGAAAGGAGCCCTGAAGGGGGATGGAGTCCAGACAGACACATTCAGGGCATCCTTTCCCTTTTTCTCTCCTCAGGGATAAACGATGCTGGTAAAATCTTTCTTGGGAATGTTTCTCTGTTGGTCAGGAGCCTAATAAATTCCCCCTAGATATGCTGTGACATTTATTCTAAGAAAATGGTTTTAAAAAAAAACAACATCAAATATGTGTGATTGGTTTCAGCTCACAGATGATGCTGGCAGACAATGGAAAGCCCAGAAGAGAATGTTTATTGACAATAAATTTCTTGATTGAGCAAGTAATCATCCTCTTTTACATTGCTTGTAAAATGCAATTTTATGGCAATTTGCTTGCAGGAGTGTCATTTATGGGCCAGGCAATCTGAACGCACTGATGGAATGCAGCCATGGTGGTGAGACACATTCATTCACTGTCTAAGAATGGATCCAGATATTTGGGGGACAGAGATAAAGGCAGGTATTCATTTCCATTATATCCACAATCAATGATGAATTGTGATGGGAGTTGCAGTCTCACTGGAGGAGGGATTATAAAGTACAAGTAGAACAGGCAGAAGATCCAATGCTTTCTTCACCAGGTATGAGGCATGAAGTGCCAGGTAAGCCTCCTCATCAACTGCTTTATTCTTCTTTCAGAGAGTGTGGTGCAATTGCACAAAAACATGAGGTACCTACTAGGACATCTGGGACTTCCTGGAGCTATGAAAAGTGCCCTGATGTGCTGGTGTTCCTAGCAGGACCATTTGTTGCTGCTATCTGGAAATTCTAGATCCAGACTGCCTGTTTCAAAATTTTCGTGTCAATCTTACCTTTAAGGAATTCTCCTGGCCTCTCTAGGCAAACTCTATGCAAAAATATGCACAGCGATTCAGAATGCTGGGGCTTTTTATCAGATGACGTTATGGCATTTGACCTTCTAGATGTTAGATTTCAGCTCCCAGAACTCCCAGACCAGATGGCCAATAATAAGTTGGAAGTTACAGTCCAGAACTTCTGGAGGGCCAAAGATTTTCACTGCTGCTTTATCACATTACTATGATAACGATACACCATGCCTTGTAACAGCAGTACACTCCTGAAGTATTGTAGTACCGTACATGTATATGCCTCCAAATGTACTGTCAGGAACTGAATTCACACACACAAATAGTACAGTGTATAAACACTATTTATTTGGAGTGAGATACATTGTACAAGACTTCAGCGAGAGGACTAAAGTTCAAAAGCAATAGCAAATACTTAAGAATCCCATCCTTCCCCCTCTCTCTTTCAAGAGAGCTTGAAGCAGTGAGAGCCTGGCAGAGCTTATCAGCGCATTCCTAGCATTTGTTTACCTAACAGTCTCTGGTTCCTAGGCTTTGGCTGCAAGCAAGCTGCTACCCAACGCTGGACTACATATCCCATTACTATAATATGGAGGGCATCCCGACATTCTGCCCGTCCTGGAAAAAAAAATGCAAGAAAACAATATGCAGTGCTTGAAGTGTTAGAAGTGAAAGAGGGTTAGTAGTGAGTAAAAACAACAGTAAATTTTAAACAGTAAAAGATAACATTAGTAGTTATGAAGGTTAAAATGTGGAAGATGATTTATCTATTGATGCCGTGGTGTTGTTGAGACCGGCGTCACTTGCTGAAGAAGTCTGCAAAGGGGCCAGCTTGAGCAAGCTGCAATGAAAAACAGGGTGGATAAGTTTATAGATTGCAGGCAGGGAAAGTTCAAAACTGACATCATTAATGGCCCGTTTGACTGGGAAAGGACCAATGTATTTAGGAGAGAGTTTTTTTGGAGGGTCTATCAGAGGTTAGGTGTTTTGTGGAGAGGTAGACAAGGTCCCCTGGTTTGTAGCTAGCATTGGATTGCCTTTTCCTATTGGCAAAATGTTTGTGGGAGGCTTTAGAAGTTTCAAGGGCAGAACGGACTGCTTTCCAGTTCTCTGAGATTTTGTGAGTCCAATTGGCAACAAATGGGAGAATATTGGTGGTGTCTGTGTTGGTAAGTGGAGGAAAACACTTTGGTTCAGTGCCGTAAACCACTTCAAAGGGAGTTTTAGTAGTGGAAGAATGGAGGGCAAAATTGTAGGCAAATTCAGCGAATGGTAGGAGAGACACTCAGTTGTTTTGGCTGGAATTGACAAAGCAGCGAAGGTATTGTTCCAGAGTTCGATTGATGCGTTTGGTTTGTCCATCCGTCTAGGGATGATGGCTGCTGCTGAGTTTTTGGACAATTCTGATGGATTTAAGTAGAAAAGTCCAGAATTTGGATGTGAAGATAGGTTCTCTATTGGAGATGATTGTGGATGGAAGGCCAGGGAGCTTCCAGATGTTGGTGATGAAAAGATCCGCAAGTTTTTCAGCTGTGGGGACCTTTTTAAGAAGAATGAAGTGAGATTGCTTGGAGAAGTGGTCTGTCACAACCCAAATGACATGGCAGCCTCAACAGTTGGAGAGACCTACGATAAAATCCCAAGAAATAATGTCCCAAGGGGATGAGGGTACTGGAAGGGGTCAGAGAAGTCTGTGTGGCTTTGACGCAAGAGGTTTGCAGGTGTTGCAGGTATAACAGTTTTTTTATGTAGTCCTGAACATATTTGGTGAGGTCTGGCCAATGGAATAGTTTTCTAATGGCATGGAGTGTCTTAAGAAAACTGAAGAGGCTGGTAGGTTTGGAGTCATGGTATCTTCTCAAAACTTCTGTTCTGCAACTTGAAGGTACATAAAGTTTAGATCCAATGAAAGCTAAGCCTTTAGTCCATGTAACTGCGTTGGTGTGGCTTTGCAGCCAGTCATCAGAAGTGTAAGCAGTTTTTATGTCTTGCTGGAAGGCAGAATCGAGCATAAAAGAAACAGAGTGGCGGGTGCGTTCTTGCATGCATGTTGTAACTTGTAGTCCAAGAGTGTTGAGAGTAAAAAGAGTTCGTTCTTTAGGGGGTGAAGCGTGGGCAGGAGACTCATGGCAAGGATAGAGGGTCAGCTAAAGTATTTGTCTTTCCTGGTTTGAAGATAATCTTGAATTTAAAGCATTGAAAAAAGTCGCCCCATCGTGCTTGTTTAGGTGTTAGTTTTCTGGCTGTTTTCAAAGTCTTTAGGTTGCGATGATGAGTCCAAACTTGGAAAGGCACTCTTGCGCTTTCCAAAAAATGTCTCCAAGTGGTGAGGGCAAAATGGAGGGCCATGGCTTCTTTTTCTCATATTGACGGGTTGCGCTGGGGTTTGGAGAATTTCTTAGAGATGAAGGCGCATGGTTTTAGATGTCCATCGTTGTCATACTGGAGAAGTACTGCTCCCATAGCAAAGTCAGAGGCATCAGTTTGTATTATAAATTCTTTCTCAGTATCAGGGAACAATAGAAGCAGTTCTGAGGTGAATTTGTGCTTGAGTGTGTCAAAGGCGGATTGGCACTTATTCAACCATGCAATCTTTTTTGGGGGGGGTTCCATTGGAATCAGAAGGTTTCTTTAAAAGATCAGTCAGCGGGAGGGCAATTGTGGCAAAACCCTCAATGAAGTTGCAGTAGAAATTGGCAAACCCAAGGAATTGTTCCAGTTGTTTCCTAGTTTTAGGGGCTGGCCATTTCAAAAGTGTATCAGTCTTGGAGGGGTCCATGTTTAGGGTATTGTTGGAAACTCGATACCCTAGGTAGTCAAAAGTCTGGGTGTGAAACTCACATTTGGAGAGTTTCACAACAAGTTCATTGTCTATAAGTCTTTGTAAAACAGTGCGTACCAGCTTGGTGTGTTCTGGTAGTGTTTCCGAGTAGATTAAAATGTCGCCTAGATAAACTACAACACCATTGTAAAGGAATTCTTGCAAGATCAAGTTAAGGAACATTTGGAAAGCTGCAGGGCCAGCTTGTAACCCAAAAGGAAGGACTGTCCATTGGTAATCCCCCAGGGGGGTTGAGAAGGTAGTGAGCCATTCACTGTCAGGGTCCATTCTTATTCAGTGGAAAGCCTCTTTGAGGTCTAGTTTGGTAAAGAATTTACCTTTGATCAATTGACCTATGACATCAGCTGTGAGTTGGATTGGGTACGCATTAGACAGTACTGCTTGGTTTATTAAGTTGTAATTCACAATGAGTCTGGGGTCTCCTCCATCCTTCTTTTGCCAGAAAAAGTTTGGGCTAGCCGTTGGAGTGGAGGAAAGCTTGATAAAGCCACGTTGCAAATTCTTATTCAGGATTTTTTTTACAGCTTCCAGCTCTTGTTTGTTCATGGGGTAAATTTTTGGCTTGGGAATCTTGGTGCCATCTATCAGTCTTAATTTACAATCAAAGTCTCTATGTGGTGGGAGTTTATCTTCTTCATGGTCTTCAAATGCTTTCTGCAGGTCTCAGTATTCTTGTGGGGTTTTCTGCAGGTCCTCAGGGCTCAATTTAAGTGCCGTTTTAGGCATGGACATTTGTTGTCCTGGTATTTGATTGGTGTTGTTAGTATGTTTTAGTAAGCCTCGGGTCCAGTCAATTTGGGGGTTGTGTCGTTTTAGCCAATCATACCCGAGGACTACTTGGAATCCAATTTTATTTGGTACTAGGAATTTCAATCGCCCTTGGAGGTTCCCTACCTGAATAGGTATGGGTCTGTTTTTCCCCCAGATGGGGCCTCCTGCCATAGGTGAGCCATCCATTTGTGATAATCTGACAGCCTTCTTAAGGGATTCAAATGTTACTGCAAGTTCTTTGGCCACTATGGGGTTCAGTAGCTAGTGGTACAGCCTGAATCAACCAGGGCCTCATACATTCTTAACTTCCCATCTATTCCTTGTAAAGTCACTGTAACGTATACATGGCAAGTTTTAGCTGTACTTACATTTGCAGATTTATCCGGGTCCCACTCATCATTATCCAAGTCTGAGGTAGACAAGGGACTGTCCTTGCCATCGCAAGTCCGAGCGGAGGTTCCACCACCCAGGCACTTGGTCTGCGGCTTCGGGGTGTCAGTTTTGTGGGACGTGAGCTTGGTGGTAGGGGTTGTGGGTGTTTCTTCTGTGGTTTTCTTTTGGCTCTGGCAATCACTGGTGATGTGGCCCCTCTTCCCACGTAATAAGCAGGTCCTTTCGCGTAGTTGCGTTTTCCTTTCTTCACTGCTTAGGAAGGTGACTTTCTGGATCCCGGGGTTCAGTGACCGCTTTCTTGGTCTTGTCTTTGTCTTGAGAATTGGACACTTTCCAGGATACTTTTTACTTCACTGGCCAGTTTCACCCATGCCAACAGACTGGCTGGGTTTCCTTGTGAAAGGCAATAATCCAGAATGGTGGGGTTTAACCCATCTTGAAAAAATTGCTTGGGTATGTCATCTTTCCATTCCAGGACTTTAGTCGCTAGATTTCTGAATTCATGGGTGTATTCTCCGATGGTTCTTTTTCTTTGGCACAGTTTCCTGAGCTGGTGTCTGGCTTGTTCTTGAATAAAGGGGTCTTCAAACATCTCTCTGAGGTGGTGCATGAACAGCTGGAGATTGGCTGTTTCCTCAGCTCATGAGTTGAACAAATTGGCGATCCACTCCACTGCTTCGCTTTTGAGGTGTTGGCTCAGGTATCTAACTTTTGGCGGCATTGTCATTGAAGCTGTTTCCGTAGTCAGCCATGTAGTTGGAAGCCACATTGAGGAAATAAGTTCAGAGTTGCCCCATCTCCATCATACGTAGCCTTCATCTCTCAAAAAAGTCTAGGCCCCACTTGAGGTGTCAGTCCTCCAGGAGGTGCCGGGGATGCAGCTATGGGGGATGCTGCTGCAAGCACTTGCTGTTGGGCATGCTCAAGCTGAGGTACCAGGATTCTCCAGCCAGCTAGTTGAGCTCTCAACTTGGATATCTCTTCTTGTTGTCATTCCACTTCTTCTTCTCTGGCTAAAAGCTGTTCCATCAGGTTGGTTTCGCTGATTGAAGCATCCCATCTCATAGCGCAGCGGTGTTGTCTGTGAGCCGTGTCAGGTCGCTCTCCACAGGCCCAAGTTTGGCCTGTAATCAGAGTAGTCACAGGAACTGTGGGTCGCTCTTTGGCTCACGCTCCTGGGGACCGGCTGGGGGCCGTTTCATCTCTCTCGGCTCGTTCATCACCTGGATTTTCGGTGGTTCCGCCAACTGCTCCCTCTTCCAGTGGTTCTTCTTCAGATGCTTGATACATGTTGTGGAATTTTGAACTAGAGTCCTCTCACTCTGTCAGGAACTGAATTAACACACACAAACAGTACAGTGCATAAACAGTATTTATTTGGCATGAGATACATCGTACAAGACTTCAGTGAGAGGACTAAAGTTCAAAAGCAATAGCAAATACTTAAGAATCCCATCCTTCCCCCTCTCTCTTTCAACAGACCTTGAAGCAATGAGAACCTGGCAGAGCTTATCAGTGCATTTCTAGCATTTGTTTACCTAACAGTCTCTGGTTCCTAGGCTTTGGTTGCAAGCAAGCTGCTACCTAACACTGGACTACATATCCCACTACTATAATATGGAGGTCATCCCGACATATACAGCTGGACATATCAGGAAAATGTGCCTTGTTCTTAGCTTTCTCATATTTGTAGTTATTTGCAATTCACATTAGCAAAGGGTATTGTTATAATGGCCATTAATTAACCCTCATTATGGTAATTTACAATCTATCCTACTGCCTCCATGGGACTATGACATACACCTTAGGAACAGGATTCAAAGACTTAGACCCTTTCTGCACCATATCCCATTAGCACATTCTTCTGTTACAATCCCAGCATTGCCATTCGTGCGATGGTAGCAGGTTAGAAACGTTCTCTTCTGCACCCTTCCACCTTAAGTGGATGAGTAGCAGTATTGCCACCAGTGTTCCTTCTGCACAACAGCATCCTTGGCCACTCTCCTTCCCTGCCTTAACCCCACCCCACTGCCTCAATTGGTTGGGGGCTTTTTTGGGGGGTTTTTTTGGGGGGGGGTTTCCCTGGAAGCTGTACTAGCACAGCAATGCTATAACAGCATGACA
This sequence comes from Ctenosaura bakeri, assembly GCA_948474755.1. NCBI lineage: Eukaryota > Metazoa > Chordata > Lepidosauria > Squamata > Iguanidae > Ctenosaura > Ctenosaura bakeri. The sequence continues at coordinate 51,418 of CAOLHI010000340.1, forward strand.
CATCAGTACACTATTGCACTTTTGCGCTACAATGCTTAAAAATGTATTTTAAAAAGATAAAAAGTTTTAACTCAAAGGGGAAATTTAAAACAAACATGGAGAGGTGATAGATTTTGAAGTTACTATGCCATGGGAGTAGCTGAGGGAGGGACAAGCTGGGCACACCCACACCCCGCCCTCACCTGGATCTGGGAGGATGCTTGGGGTTAGGCTAGCAGCTGGATAATGACAATGCTGTGCAGTAGCACAACTTCTGGACCAGAAACAACCAGATGCTGTTGCGGGATAGTGACCGTGTGTGGAAATGGCCATAGCTGTGTTAATCTGGATTAATATGCAAGGGGATCTTGTAGTACTTTTGAAACTAACTGAGAGGAGAAAATTGGCAGCATAACCTTTTGCATGCTAAATCTTCTTTATCAGGTGCAACAGTAATGGGGGTCTACTTTGGCGCCCTTTTATCTATGAGCTAAATGTAACAGAAAAGGAAAGCTGTAATCCTATATGCATTTCCTCAAAAACAAGTCCAACCCAAGCCTATATAATCTACTGTGTAGGGTTATGTGTTCAAACTCATTGGTTTTAACTGGGTTGGGCATCGTGCTGTTTCTCTTTTACAACCCTATAAACGTAAATGTGTATGATTTAATTTTCTTTTGGTCTAATCCAGACCTTACAAGTAAATGATTACAAATAACTAGGAACAAATAGGAAACTATTTTGATTTCCTGCGAGAAACTGGAAAGTAAAGCACTACTTTTAAGATACTTCTATAATAGGGATTCACAATTTAAGGATTTAGATTAGGCATTTCTTAGACTTCAATACCCACCCAGTGAAGGAGGAGGAGATATGCAGATCAACAGGAACAGTCTAGTGCCCTGGAATAGGGCTGCCAAGTCTTAGGACACCAGCTGGAGTTTCAGAGAATGCTTGTGCTTCATTAGTTCTTCAGGTAGGATGGAAAATCACAGGCCCTAGAGGAAGCTTGAAAGTCAGTTTGGTGTAGTGGTCTGAGCATTGGACTATAGCTCTGTAGACCAGACTTCAAATCTTTGCTTGGCCATGGAAATACACAGGGCAAATCACAATCTCTCAGCCTCAGAGGAAGGCAAAGGCAAACCCTCTCTGAACAAATCGTACTAAGAAAACCCCTGTGATAGCTTCACCCATGGGTCTCTGTAAGTCAGAAATGACTTGAGGGCACACAACAGGAAGAAGAGGAAGTTTGATTTCTGCATGCAAGGTGGCTTTAAAGCAGGATTGAGCAAAGTACAGCTCACAGGGGATCTCAGTGTAGCCTCTGGTTCCATTCCCACATCCTTCGTTTTTGGTTTTTGGCTGAAAAGCCCAGCACACTCTTTAGGCCTTTTCAGTCCCATCCTTTTGCCAGCTTTCAAGGATTCATATTCTGAAGACAGGTTAACATGGAAAAACATACCCTTTTGATTTTGTGTCACAATCAAAAATATTGGGATTGCTGTTCATATTTAGTTTGTTTGAAAAGATATGTGAGTGCATTACAGACAAAGTCCTGAGTGATACTGAGTGGTATGTAGTTGTCATCTGAGTGTGTTGTTGGTTTGTATTGTTTTCATACAATTCAGTCATCAAGACTGCAGTCCATGTTGAAAGAAGACCTGCGAGGGGTGGGGAGGACCTTCCTAGCCATTTTTCTCTCTGCTGAAAATCTCCTCTCAGCTGCTTCCTCATGCCTGGGGACTATTATAAACAGACACCTCCTGAGATTCAAAAGGTTACATTTTCAAACTGCAACTCCCAGAATCCCCCAGCCAGTACTCATATATCTTTTCCAAGTACTGTTATTCTCTTACCCTCCTCATATATGGTGGTCTTCCTGGGCACAGTGTAGCCTTCATGGGTGCACACATACACATACAACCACTACACACACACACACACACACACTCAAAGAAATGGGGCTGGAACTGGGAGCGATATGCACAACTCAGGATCAAATACAGGTTGGTTCCTACTAACCAACCACAGTGTGTGGCACAGCTAGTCCCTAATTTTGAACATTCCAAATGTTGCTGGACTTCAAAATCCCATTAGCTCCAGCCAGCAAAGCCAATGGATGGAAATGTGGAGGTAAGGGCAACAAGGTTATAGCCAGAAATGCTAGGAGTTGTAATCCCAAACAGGTGAAGGACACTAGACTGTGGAAGTCTTCATAGCATGTAAATTGGCTTTTTGTGCTGTGCAGTTTTACTAGCATTTAAAAATCTGTAGCAAAGCATGGAACCATGGTCTGTGCTCCTCTTTTGTACGATAACAAAATAGTCACCATCTTCTATATGCAGGGAGATTCTAAACAAAGTTGGTGTTGAGAACAGCTTATGCTATTTTAGGTGGAGGCACCATTAGTTAAATTGCATTGCAAGAGCCACACTGGAGACCTGCTATACAGCTTACTTAGCCTAATGATTAATCCAGTCCTGAAGAGTATATTTCTTTAAGGGTGATAATCTGTGAATCCAAAAAAGTGGAGCAACAACACTGGAAATACTGAATATCGAAAGAAATCCTGTATATAACTGGCCTAGGGCTTCTTAAGCAACTGATTTATTTTTAGTTAGTTTGCAACATCTGATTTCATCTATCAAAGTTGTGAAGATATATAAACCGCAGAAGTGTTTAAAATAACGTGCCTTGAGGCAACATCTGTCATCTCCAAACTGGGGAGGTGGAGTGCAGCTCAGGCTATGTGAAGTTCATTTCATTTTTTGGTTCCTCATAGAGAGTGAGTGGTGCCCCTGCCTGCCGTTGCCTCAGGCATTTTTATTCAGAGATTTTCACAGTTTATACTCCAGGAAGAAAACAGTCAGGAACATTTAGTAATCCTTTTCAGTCTTAATTAGATTTTCTTTATACAAAACTACTCTTGCAAGAGAAGTTCACTTGCATTTTATTTTCCAGATCCCTATTTATGATGGTGGGAGAGAAGAATTTTCTCTTCTCCATTCCTTGCATTGTGCCTCTCCATCTGCCTTGCAAAGGGAAAGCAGGAATTCCAATTACAAAGCTCAATTGATAGTCCAGATGCTATAATAAAGCAGTTGCTTTAGACTGGGAGGAGGCAACGTGTGACCCTCCAGACATGGTTAAATTGCAAATCCCATCAATTCTGGTCAGCATAGCCAATCGTAAGGAATTCTGGGAGTTGCAGTCCAGCAACTTCTGGAGGGCCACACTTAGATCTCTGCCTTAGAGATCCAGAGCTGGTTCAAGCCATCTTGCTGCCTGAGGTAAGAGACAAAATTGATGCTTAATTCCCATTTCCATATACAGGAACAAATTGGGCAGGTATTTACTTCCAATAGCAATTGGATAGCAGACTCTACTGTACTTTGGGCCATAGGATCTCCAGCACCTCACTACTGCTCTGTACCTCCCAGCATCTGCCATCTCAGCATCTGATGCAACTGTCTCATTCTGCCTGAAGATAAGATGACACCTGGTTTAGACCATCAGTCTAGTTTTGTTTACAAATCTGGCAGGGATTCACCAAGGTCATGGATGGAGGCATTTTCCAACCTTCCAAACTAATGTTAGGAACTGAGCTATCACACGCAAACCACCAAGAAGCTGCGTGGCTTCTGGTCCATCTGAGTGCTTCAACCAGTGATGAGCTTCTTTTTGAAGAAGATACTATCTTAAAAGAATAATAGCACATCTGATAACAGGTGAGACTCTGTAGGAGGAAGTCTGATACCCTCTTTCTTAACTGCTGTTGATGCACTACATTCTTTGGACAAGAACCTGTCTGTAGATTAGAGTCTTTCTCTTTTGTATCCCTGCAATTGCAAGGTTTAGGTCAAAGGCTTCCAAAGCTTACTTTGACTTGGTGTCCAATGGCCATATGGGCTAAGGAGGATGGAAGGTGTAATCTAACACATCTGGAAGGCAGTCGGTTGTGGAAGGCTGCTGTAGATCCTCTCATCTTGACTTTTGTGATTTCAGGTATGGTGCTATCTGCAGCATATGCTACGTGGGCACAGAACAGATGACAAGAGCTTTTTCTTCGTCCCTAATCATCATCATCAATCATCATCATCATCATCATCATCATCATCATCATCTAATTTGGTACATGGAATCAATAACCCTTTTGAATTCCTATCTATCATTGTGCTTTTAACTATTTCTTCTTTTTGCTAACTGTTCAGTGCAGTCCATAGAAAGGTCAGCTATTCCCCGTGCTTCAAAGAAAATATGATCAATGGGTTTCTGGGACTAATTCTGCATTAGAATTGTGCCTAGTATATTTTAGGATTACCATTATCTCTCACATTGTTGTTACAGGACAGAAGAGAGGATCAGAGATAATTCAAACAAGCCTTCCCTAGCCTGACACTCTCTAAATATGTTTATTCCAGTTCTCACACACCATAGCCAGCATGGCCAATGATCAGAGACAGTCGACTTTGTAGCTGAAAACACCTGCAGGACATCATAGAATCATAGATTTGGCAGAGAACATAAGGGCCATCCACTCCAACCCCCTGCCATACAGGAATACATAATCAAAGCATATGTGACGTAGCGGGGTGCCACAGGGTTCTGTCCTAGGCCCAGTGCTGTTCAATATTTTTATCAATGACTTGGATGAAGGAATAGAGGGCATGCTCATCAAATTTGCAGATGACACCAAATTGGGAGGGGTTGCTAATACACCAGAGGACAGGATCAAAATTCAAAATGACCTGGATAGATTGGAGAGCTGGGCCAGGGCGAACAAAATGAAATTCAACAGAGAGAAATGTAAGGTCCTACACTTAGACAGAAATAATGGAATCCACAAATATAGGATGGGGGACACGTGGCTGGATAGCAGTACGTGTGAAAGGGATCTAGGAGTCTTCATAGACCACAAGCTGAACATGAGTCAGCAGTGTGATGCGGCAGCCAAGAAAGCCAATGCAATTCTCGGCTGCATCAATAGGAGTATGGTGTCTAGATCGAGGGAGGTACTGGTACCACTCTACTCTGCTTTGGTTAGACCCCATCTTGAATACTGTGTCCAGTTCTGGGCACCCCAGTTCAAGAAGGATATTGACAAGCTGGAGCAAGTCCAGATGAGGGCGACCAAAATGGTGAGAGGCCTGGAAGCCATGCCCTATGAGGATAGACTTAGAGAGCTGGGTATGTTTAGTCTGCAGAAGAGGAGGTTAAGAGGGGACATGATAGCCATGTTTAAATATTTGAAGGGATGCCACGTAGAGGAAGGAGGGGACTTGTTTTCTGCTGCTCCAGAGACCAGGACAAGGAGCAATGGATTCAAGCTGCAGGAAAGGAGATTCCACCTGAACCTCAGGAAGAACTTCCTGACAGTCAGGGCTGTCCGGCAGTGGAATGTGCTGCCTCAGAGTGTAGTGGAGTCTCCTTCCTTGGAGGTTTTTAAGCAGAGGCTTGATGGCCATCTGTCGGGATTGATTTGAGGGTGTTCCTGCATGGCAGGGGGTTGGACTGGATGGCCTGTGTGGTCTCTTCCAACTCTGAATTTCTATGATTCTATGACAGGTGGCTATCCAGCATCTGTCTAAAAACCTCCAAAGAATGAGACTCCATCACACTCTGAGGCAGCATATTCCACTACTGAACAGCTCTAACCATCCTAATGTTCTCTTTTCCTATAGATTGAATCCATTGGGATCTCTTTTCCTATAGATTGAATCCATTGCTCTGTATTCTAGTCACTGGAGCACAGGAAAACAAGCTTGCTCCATCTTCAATATGACATCCTTTTGAATATTTAAACATGGCTATCATGTTACCTCTTGACCTTCTCTTCTCCAGGCTAAACATACCGAGATTGCTAAGCTGGTCCTCAAGGGCATGGTTTCCAGAACTTTTGCAACTTTGGTTACCCTGGATGTATTCCAGCTTGTCAATATCCTTCTTGATTATGGTGTCCAGAACTGGGCACAGTATTCCAGGTGAGGCCTGAGCAAAGCAGAATAGAATGATGCTATTACTTCCTTCAATCTAGACACTAAGTTCCTATTGATGCCGCCTAGAATCGCATTGGCTTTTCTAGCTGCCATATTACACAGTTGACTCATCAGCTTTGGGGCAGCTACTCTGGGTAACATGCCAGGCAAGCTAGTTTGCTTTGTAGCATATAGGAGGAGTACACAGCCATGTAGAGACTACTTCCCATTTCTAAACCACCTCCCGACCCCCATTGACTGTGCTTTTGGGTTCTAAAAAAACCCAAACATGACCAGGTCATTTCCATTTTTGTGAAGAGTAGTTTGAAGAATATGAATGGAATGACGGGATATACCTTGTTTTACTCATGAATCAATCAGAGAGAGATTGAGAAAAAGGGAGAGAGAAAGAGAAGGAGATGGAGGGAGAGAGAGAGAGAGAAACTTTTGGAAGTCCCCAATTTTAGAAGAAAAAAAAATGATGGGAGGGCTCCAGGGGTCACAAAGTTCCTATTCCAGGTATTCAGGCACATATAAAACTTATGGCTTTAGGACAGAAGTGAGAAGAGGGACTTCAAAAGCTGGTCCTATAATCTATTCTCTAATAATTCCATGTAAGAGCTCTGCCAGAGTCACAAACATGTATGCAATGTTTCAATTTTGTTTTATGTGCATGAAAACCCAGCACCATTTCAGCTTTCATAACTAACTGAATAAATATGTCTGTCATGAGTAACAGCAGTTGTTTTTTGAAACCTAATGGAGTCCTTATAAAAGGGATATATAGCTTCAAGCAGAAGTATATAAAAGCTGCCCTCTGGTGGTTGGACAAAGCACAGATGAAAGTGTTGCTGTCATTGGAGTAAGGTAGACATTGATGGTAACAACATATGTTGTTTTCCTTAGGAAAATTCCATTTCAGAACATAGCCCAATGCTTATTTTGCCCAATGATGAGAACCTGGATGCTGACATTCACAGGCAACATGCTTATTTCCGGATGAAAAGATTATGTACATATAAGAAAGCAGATCATGCACAAACCAGGCTTAGTAGATAGAGGATTCTATACTAGTAATCAAGTTCAGGCTGATCAGAGACCAAGACAGTCCATTTTTAAAATGCTTTATTATGTGCATCTAATGGTGAAGCAGTGTTCTCAGTTGTTGCAAGATGATAAAGTCTCCTCTGCAGCAGAACTTGGATTTTTTTTTTTCATTACAACTCACAGAATCTCCCAGGCAGCATATTGTCCATACTGGGCTGAGGGATTTAAGGGGCTGCAGTTCTAAAAAGTAACTTTTCCAAATTTTCTTTAATGCCAAATGTTTGGTGAGCTGAAGCAATTCTGACCTTTCTGTATGATCATGCTGACAGAAAATCCAAGTGGACCTTAAATGATATTTGAACACTTCAGTAGTGCAGAACAACTTGGAGAACAACTGTTGCAATAAGGTCAGCACTCATCCAGTGACAGGATATGAGAGACCTCTCTGAGAGGCCTGACAATTGTTTGACTGCTTTGCTCATGATTCACTTGGATTTTCAAGGACCAAAGCTTCGCTGTCTGCAATTCCACAGCTGTACAAAGTGAGCAGCAAACCTAGGAACAGCAGTAGTGGCAAGAATGATCTATTTACCTAGAGATATTTACCTATAGCATGAGCACAATAAAAGTGGGAATCCAACCCAATGTGTGCAAAAGAACACCTTTAGCTCCCTGTTTTTAAGGCTTGTTAACATTCAAGGAGCAAACTGAAGGGGAACCTCAGATTTTCCTGGCTCAGCTTGAACACGCACAATTCTACTTTCTTTGGCCTGTATCCTGAGATTCTTCAGGTGCCAAAAATGGAGACACAGGGGAAAAAACTAGAAACAAAAGTAGGGGGGAGGCATGGGGAAAAACAGTTCCTTCTTCTAATGTGTTGAGGTGATGCATGTTAAGCAGACACTGGAGAACCTGGGTGGGTTTTTTTATAAATGATTTTTTATTAAAAAAAACAAAGTTTTGAAGTCTTTTACAAGATTTTTAAAGAGCAGATACTAATAAGGCATGAGCCCTTGGAACATGTGAAACTGAAAAGTCTTTAATACAGTGGGAAATTAGGAAACTGTCTCATATCAGGCAGATATAAAACCTCCAAAGCCTGAAAACATTATGCTTTTGGGCTACAATGGCCCCTTTAAATGGCCCCATTTAGCTCAGGGCTGCCTAACAGGACCTCCTTGGCTTTCAGGCATATTTTCACATTAACTGATACTGGATCTTTCTTTAAAAAAAAAAAGGAAAAAGACACGCCAGGAATAAACTATAGGAACACAAGACATCTGCCTTATATGAAGTCATACTTTGGTCTATCTAGTCCTATACTGTCAGCTTAGAATGACAATGGCCTTCCAGAGTTTCAGGCAGGAATCTTTCCCAGCCCTAACTGGAGACACCATGGATTTGAATCTGAGACTTTCTGAATGCAAAGCATAATGCTGTCCCATTATGGCATTTAATGGGGAAAAAATCACATTTATGCAGGATCAAGCAGCTCATGGCAGAGCTGTGAATGCAGGGATCCTTTCACATCACACAGTTACAGCAATATAGCACTATGACTCTACTTTAACTGCCATGGCTGCATCCTATGGAATCCTGGGATTTGTAGTTTGGTGAGGAATTAGACTAGAGCCCTCTGGTTGAAAATTTTAAATACTGTATTTGCTGGTGTGTAAGACTCACTCCCCCCCCCCAAAACATACTGTTTGAAAGTGCGGTTTATCTTATATGCCAATGTGGCTTACACAAAAACAATGTGTCTTATACAAAGGCAAAGAGTATGTGCCAATGTATAAATGGGATGTGTCCTATACACAGGTTCATCTTATACACTGGCAAACACAAGCATCTTTCTGAAAACTAAAAATCTGAAGATTCTATAGGATGGAACCATGGCAAAGTAGAATCATAGCACTATAATTGTAGAGTGTGAAAGGGTCCCAAATCTCTGTTTCTTACTCACATGCACACACAGATGCACACACTTTAGATTTTTTAAATATTTTGTGGTTCATACTTTTATAAGCACTGAAAGTCAACACTCTTACTTTCTGTCCTTGTCTTTACAGCTTGGCATTTGATTTGATTGCAGTTCAGTCTCTAAGAAGAAAAGTATTGGATTCAAGTTGTAGGAGACTTATTTCAGTCCTGTTGTGCTGGCATAATATCTGGAAGTACTATATAACACACTCTCCTTAACCAAAGTCCCTGTTTGGGGTTAGGTAAGCCCAAAGCTGTGACGTTGTTGGCTCAATGGGTCACTGCCTCTGAAGGCAGGCATCTGCAGCATCTGTGCCTTGTTAGCCACTGAATAATCCAATCACAACAACTCCATGGAGCAACACATCCAAATTAGGGACAGCCAGCACTGCTCTAGCAACTGCTCTGAGCTGAATAGGAGCTCTGAACCAGGGTCCTGATCAGTGTGGACAGGCTGTGGGAGGAATGGTGGTAAAAGTCAAAGTAAGGGTGGAGCCTTTGGCGCCCTCCCCAGTGGCAGGTTCACCGGCAACTCCCACCTAAATTGTTCTCTGATGCTAGGGAATGAAAGGCAGGAATACTGAATTGCTCAGGGGTGTGATACTCTCACTAGCTTTTCAGTATTTCTTCATGTGAATTGTGAATTGTCCTGAGGCAACATCTGACCAGCTTCTCAGATAAGCCAGAAACAAAGAATCTCCATTTGAGCTGCAGTGGCCCAAAAAGCTAAGAAAACTTTTAATCATAGCATTGTAATCATTTCGCATCTGCTCCTTCTTTTGCTCACCTTGACTCCTTGGCATTTTTTTTCATCATTATTGTTGTTTGCCTTCAAGGTGTTTCTGACTGAAGGTGCTAAGGTTACCTTATCACGGGTTTCCTGCGGATAAGGTCACCCAAGCTCACCCAGTGGGTTTCCATGGCCAAGTGGGGAACTGAACCCTAGCCTCCAGGGTCATAGTCCAATGTTCAAACTACTACACTGTGCTGGCTTTTTGTGTGTGTGTGTGTGTGTGTGTGTCATACTAGCACATTATCTTTATGATCATCACTACCACTGCTATCAAAAATAATATCATAGTATGAGTATGTATATGCTTTCTAGTTTCCTATAAATTTATGGTGACCCTACAAATTTCATATGGTTTTCTGAGACAGCAATACTCAGAGGTGATTTGAAATGGACTTCCTCTGAAATATATCCTACAACAACTGGTATTCTTTGGTCACCCCCTGTCCAAATACTAACGAGGCCTGGCCCTGCTTACCTTCAAAGGTTAGATGTGATCTCCTGCCTTGTTACTGGACTTGAAATTCATGCAGCATTGTAATTATATTCCCTGTGTCTTTGGTTTTTCATCAAAGCAGAATTATATGAAAATCTGGAGATTTATATTTTGTATTCTTAAACAACAATACTGTATTTATAGACAGATTCATACTCAATTCCTGTTTGTATCATATTCAAGTTATATGCACTTTCTCAAACTCGGGCCCCAAATTGTTCTTGGAATAAAAGTCCCATCATCCCTAATCACTGGCCATGTTGGCTGGGGCTGACATGAGTTGTAGTCCAATGATATTTTGAAAGCCAAGATTTGGGAGCCAATGATCAAAGTAATAATCAGAAGAGATGACCCATCTGGATTTCCCCTTTCCAACCAGTGCAATCCTGTATTATTATTATATTATTATTATTATTATTATTATTACATTAATTTATATCCTGGCTTTTTCTCAGCTCTGGATCCATGGTGGCTTGCAACGCTTAAAACCAGCACAGTTAAATATGAATTAAACTATGAAAAAAACCAGTTAAAAACATAAACCATTAAAAATAGCAGTTAAAAATTCCATACTTTATTGAAGGCCCATTTCTCCCTTTAAAGCACAGATGGGTGGGCAGAAAGGAAGCTCTGAACCTTCTTCTTGGCTGTTACTGCACCCTCTAGTAAAAAAAGAAAGGGCTCTTTTCTTCTAATCCTCAGTTGTTGTCTTTGTGGGAGCTGATTCCCTGGAACCCCACTAGAGAAAAAGAACACAGGCAGAGTGGCTTCAATGAAAAAAGCAGCAATGATGAGCAGAATCTAGCAAAAGTTTCTTTGCTGAATACAGCTCCCAGAATGCCTTACCCAGGGAGCTAGAAGTCAGGGGATTCAGACCCATCACCCATGTTCAGCTCCATGCACCCATCTTGGTCTTTAAATGTTTCCATTCTCCTGTATCTGAGTCTGGAAGCAACCCAGCTCTTACACACATTTGTGCTACTATAATGTCTCATTTTACCCTATGCAAAGGGACAGTGAGGAAGGTCTTAACACCCACTATTCAACTGCTCTCACCAGAGGTTTGTTGTATTTCTCCTCTCAGTGTTAGTTACCAGAAATGGTCAATAGAGGGTGCCAAAGGATAGGAAATGGCAGCCTAAAAAAAAAGGCGGGGGAGCTGCTTTGCTAGGATTTTTTTCCTGCATCTTGTTAGGAGGGAGGTTCAGCCAATTGCTGCTTTCTAACACTAAGCTTTGCAGTGTACTTGAGTTAGGTTTCCTCTCTCCAACCCTTGTCTTTCATCCCTATACATCTCATAGGAAATTTATTATGTCTACATCTGATCCTCTTTCAAAATTCCCTTTAGTCCAGGAATAATGTGATCCATACCATTCAACATTTCACAGATGAAAACCAGGCTGTGTGTGGCCAAGCAACATCAGAGAGTGGTCAAGGTGGCAGAAGTTATTAATGAGGAAGACAGAAGAGGCTGCAGCAGTTTGAGTTTTTTTCTGAGGGTCCTGGGAAGAGCAGTTATTCACCCTTTCCTCTTGCACCAACCCCAATAAGCCAAAAACAAAGGAGGAAAGTGGGAAGAAATTGCTTGAAAAAGTGGAAGGACAGGGGATTAATTAGAACATACCTGCCAAATCAGGACAGCTGAAAGGTGTAGTGAACAAAGATGGCCAAAGTACCAATGTACCCATCTTAGAGTGTCTTTTTGTGATGGAACAATCAAGGAAAACAAATGTAAGGCCCTGTTCTTGCCTTTGTATTTGTGTGAAAAACTTTCACCCATTTAGGGTGGTCATCAGATTAGGCTTCCCAGCTCAAAGAGCCAATAGATTAGTACCAATAAGAACCAAAAAGAGCATTTACAAGAAGGATCCTTTAAATATAAGAAGGATCTTTAAAAATTCCTTTTTTAGAGGAAGACTCTGCACTCTTCTAGCATCCCCCTCCCTTTAGACTTCCCTTACTTGTAGGCTATAATCTAACACTGGCTTTCCAAAAACGGTAGCAGTCAAATTGGGGCTTACTAGCGCCAGTGCCAGCAATGGTTCCATTGCAGCTTCAGCATGCGAGTCTGTGATAAAGAAGAGGAAAATGCAAGACCCAGGGAATGTCCAGTTGAAGTTATGTGTGAAAAATAGGCATGGCAAGATCTTAGAATCATAGAATCATAAAGTTGGAAGAGACCCCAGGGGCCATTGAGTCCAACCCCCTGCTATGCAGAAACACCCATCAAAGCATTCCCAACAGATGGCCATCCAGCCTCTGCTTAAAAACCTCCAAAGAAGGAGATGCCACCACACTCTGAGGCAGCATATTCCACCGCCGAACAGCTCTGACCATCAGGAAGTTCCTTATGACCTTACGTTTGTTGCTGAAAGAGTCCTACTTGTTTTCACCTATTAATGTTGTGAGATCTTCTTCACAGAAAACAATCTGCAAAAATATCAGATTGACAAATACAACCTACTTCAGTCCAACTTACTGGCAACTAAAAATAAGTTGTATCAGAGAAAGCGTCAAAATATTGAGAGATTTTCAATAATAAACATCCCTTCATGCTATTATGAGATGTGTCTCTTTCATACATAGGATAAAGAAGGAGACTCTCCAGGCCATTGACAAAGTATGTCACACATCACACTGAAAGAAAGAGGGCAGCCCATTTGCAAGAACACAGGTGAAATCTTGGAATCTGAGGTCAATGTCATCTATTTTCCTCTCCATCTCAATAATTCATTCATACCTTGAACTCAATAGGTACAGATCCTCCTTATTTTTAAAAGCATCTGTAATTGCTCACCCACTTCCATGACACTTGAGACAGCTGTTCGACCAAGTATGGCATCATCATCAACAAAAGGCCCTTATTAAAACACTTTCATTTAATTACACCTAATAACACACTTGGATGTCCATCCCTAGATTCCAGCATTGTACCAGAACTTGCCTTTATGACCATCAAGGTCTTGCCTCACTGTAGTTGTTGTCTCAGAAGACAGGCCCCCATCATTTCAGACCTTCTGATCAGCTACCTATTCCTAGTCATACCTCCTCCTCAAATAAACAATAAACACAAATTGTTGCTTGTCCAACAAGGCTCCAAATTCTGTTGCCCTCTGATTGTTCCCTGGGTTTAATAACAGCCCTTCAGCTGCCAATCAGAACTGGACTGTCTTTTCATTCCTTGCTCTCCTCCCTAGATATCCTGAAGGTTTCTGTTTCTGGATTGGCCCTGGACCCACTAGTATCATTTTTCAATGCTGCACCTCTAGGCACAGTTAAGTAAGATGGGGCTTTCCTGCAATGCTAATTGAGATGCAAGTCAATAGGAACCTTGGCTTGACCACAGATTTTATGTACACACATACACACTGCCCAGTTCAGCACCATTTTCCTTGTTGGGGAGAGAAAAGTCAACATGAGCCTGTGACTCCTCCCACCTGTGGAAATATCCACCTGTGGACTGGCAGTTAATGTTTTTTTTACTGTCTAGACCAACATTTCCACAACTGTTATCTCCTGCCATTACAACTCATGGAAAAAAAATTACTTGGGTCCCATATTAGCCACTTTTAGTTCTATATTTGGAGAAAGGCAGGATATTAAATAAATAAATAATCTGAGACAAAAAAACTCCCTTTCCACTGCTCAAGTCCCACACTGGCAGCATCAGTCTGAAGACTATACCAGGAGGCCAAAATGCAAGGAATACACCATTGATTCCATATAAAATGGGCTGCAAGTTGAGAAATCACAGAAGCCTACTACAAACTGCTATGAATTGAACAAAAGGGATGTGTGAGGTTGTAAATGACACAAATACAAAATCAGGAATTAGTGCTCACCAACCCTGTTGCATTTTGTTTTGTTTTCATCAGTACTTTGGCCACACTCTGCTGGAAAGGAACAGTGTACCAAATAGCATCCAGGTAGACTGACTGGCCCCATGGGATAAGGACATGGATCTTTCCTTGAGAGGGCTAGGTAAGTGGAATCTGCCAATAAGCCTTAGTAAGATCAAGGGTAGATAAATATATCTGGCTTGCCCAACTTCTCCAATACCAAATTAACCTGTGGCATGGAATACGTGTTGAATTTAGAAACAGGATTAACTTCCCAACAATCAATGGCAAAATGAACATTCTCATTCAGCCTCGGCACTAACAAGGGCTGACATTGCCAAGGACTATGGGATTCCTCAATTATCTCTAATTGCAACATTGCTTCAACTTCTTGATCTATCACCTCCCACAACTGTTGTGGCCAGGGACAAAGCAATAGTTTTAACACTTCTCATGGGGATTGCTTCTGTGTAATGAGTAATCAGAGATATACAGCTAAGGAGGCGGATAAAATAGTGTTCTTTGGCACTTTATAAGCTGAGATGCTTGCTCTTAATCTCATTTGTCTTCCTTCAAATCCCCTAAAAGATTTCATACTCCCTCCATTCCAGGTAAGACAAAGACATTTTGCTGTCTGAGGATGTGCCCCCTCCCCCTCATCTTTACATACAAAAGCAAAGTGGACTGACAGTTGAATCTGGCTTCAATACTGACCAGCACACTGTCTTCTACTGCGCCTGAGGATAAGAAGCAAGTTAAGGGGGGTCAGGATAGGCCATACAGCTCCTTCAGCCCTGTCTTCCAAGAGAGAGGAATGGACAGGGGATTCCTTGTGCTGTGCCTCATCCTTCTTATGTCAAGCAGCCCGGAATCCTTGCCACCCATCCCTACATTTTCCCATCTAACCAGAGTCTGTGGGCTGCCACTGTTGCATCCCAGCATCTGCCATATAAGATAATTGGGTCACTCTAACAGTAGGGTTGGCCCCACCCCCACTCCCTCAAAGATGGATGTCACAAATTTACAACCAATTTCATTTATCATCACAGTTCATCTCAGCCAAGAAGATCAACTTGTTTATACCATTTCACAGGAAACCAGGCAACAGACAGGCCATTTGGATTCAGTTGGTAGTAAAAATGAAGGCATACCCCTGGCTCTTTTGCAGCTCTTATGAAACAAGAATTAAATTTTTTTTGCCAGCTTGCATCACTCAGCACCAGGGACAGTTTCTACTGGCTGCATCTAGGCCTCCTTTTTATTGGGAAATTCAAGGGCCACATGTAGCCCAACTTGGATCCCAATCTTGCCCTCTGGGGCTCCCAAGAGGCATATACTCTCTCCCCGACAAAATACTGTCATATGGTGGTTTTACAGATGTTGTGCTGTTCTAGACAGCTGAACTGCTTCTCTGAAGACTGGGTTACTGGAGTAAGAGCTTTAAGCTAAAACATGCTGGTATTTTTTGTCCTACATTTTTCCTTTCACCCCTGTCCACCACTGGATTAGGGCCCTCAAGAATGTTCCTGAAATTTAATTTGTCCCACAGTCTAAAAGTGATTGTCCGTTGTGATATAACACGTGTCAAAACTGTGTCCGGGCACGATGCTGGGCTGTAAACATCTGTTTCATTTGACTTCTTACTATGAATTCACCAACTGTTGCAGGAGGTGGGATTCCTGTGACTTAAGTATTACTGTTCACTCAGCTACCCAGTCATGCATCTGTACTTATCTTGGGATAATACCTTGAGAAGTAACAACTGCATCTGTCACTGTTGAGATCCAGGCTTACCTGCTGACTCCTTGAACACCCAAAATGACTTATGAGTTAAGCAAAAAACAAGGCAAGAAAAAGCATCTATTGACACATATAAGAAGATAGAGCTTTGGCAGGTACAATCACTGGATTCCAGCATCCTGTCTGACTGTCTCATTCAAGTCATCAGTATCATACATGCTCCACTGTACTTGGTCAAATTGCCACTTCCCACAGGTTCATGAAAGGGATCCCTATTGTTTCAGACTAAATGACCAACCAAGTATCCATGCTGAAACCTCCCAAATGAACCATAAGAATGAACATCCTCCCCTCTGCTGTTTGGAGCCTGGGGCCAAGATCCTTTTGGCCAATGTAACTCTGCTAGTATAGGAGAAAGCAGGGGATGAGGAAGTAGTGTGACAGCAAGCACAGTCGTTACAATGATGTGGCAGGTAGATGATGACAAAAGCTGTCCCTGTCAAGAGACAAGAGCTGGCAGGGCAGGGCAGCTTTATCTCATGACAAAGAATGTTTTCACTGCTGTTCCCTCTTCCACCACTTCCCTCCACTTGAAAAAGTGACTTATACAAGTGTGACAGACAGTCGCTAACTGGATTCCAACCTTGAATGGTGGCAAGAAAACAGACCCATTTCTTTCTTCCTGCTGCTTCATAGAAACTGACACACCTTTTACTTTCTGCTTTTATTTATGGGCATCCATACCATTTTTTCTGCTCTTGCTTTGCACTCTGGTCTCCTGGTACAAAATGATGACATTACTTCTCGGCAGATCATGGCAGAGTTACATTTGAGGAGTCCAGGTCCTAAAAATCTCCCGGCCAACACAGCCACTTTTATTCCAAAAATGTGACAGTTTCAAGTTTTGCTTCTGGGCACTTTACCACTGATAATGGTAGGAGACATCAGGGAACAAGTTCTAAGGGGTGGAGAGATATCTCCCTGTTGGGCAACTTTTGAACCCAGCTTTTGATGGCAGAGAACAGAGTAAGGAGGAAAAGAACACACATAGATACACACTCCCTGGAGGGAGACCATCACCGTAGCATTACTGGTTAATAATAAATAACAGAATTTGTGAGTCAATATATTTTTAGCTTTTTCAAAGATCTTATGCAGGCTAAACAGAAAGAGCTGTACATGTCTCCATGCTGAGATAGGTATGTATGGCATATGCATTACCTACATATGCTCAGATATACGTATAATATATGCATGATATATAAGCACATATGATATATATGAAAGCCGGCAGGTGTAGTGGTTTGAGCATTAGACTATTACCCTAGAGACCAGGATTTGATTAATCACTTGACCATGGAAATCCACTGGGTGACCTGGGTGTGTCACACACTCTCAGCCCCAGAAAACCCTGTGATAAGTTCACCTTAGGATTGCCACAAGTCTGAAGGCAAACAACAGCAATGATGTATACAAGTATCTCCCACTTTTTCATGATCCGCTTTTCAACATTCTGCTCTTTTGACCCTTTTCAATTATATATGATAAGTGGAAATATTCAGGAGGCAGAGCTCTGCCTGCCGATTGATGGTTGCTCGCTTTATTTATTTTTAAAAACTCCAGAAGTTTTGGCCTCTATCAAAAATGGACTTCCTTGGGGATTACACTAAAAAGTACAAATATAATTCTGTTTAATACATTAGAAAGGACAGCACAATATTAATTATAATCTCTAAAAACTTAAAAATTTATTTTGCAAACCAAATGTGTATATATATGTGTGTGTGTGTGTGTGTGTGTGTGTGTATGTACATATACACCTTAACACAGAAATGTCTGGAGTTATATTATACAGTCTTCAAAGAAATGGACCAGTGAACAAATGGAACTAAAGGTTATACCCTTGGATATTTATACATGGACTCAGGTAGCCAGGAGAAAAGAAGAAGCAATGATTACTCCAAGATTGCTCACAGTAATATGTAATGGCAATTGTCCCAAATGTTATCTTAGTTTATCTTTCACAGTCATCATATTAAAGACTATAAATTCCAATTCTTTTTTGCTCAATGTTATTTAATTTTTGCACACATCCACAAATGAATATAGTGCGTTATTTTACATTTTTCAGTGGCCAAAATTCATCTGCAAGCTTAAAAAAAAAGATAGGGTTGTGCATTTCAATGAGTTCTGATTTTTGACAATGCTCTGGTCTCTAACTTGTCCAATAAACAGGGAATGCTTGTATACATGTATCCCTTGGTATATATCCCCATGAGTGTATTTGTCTAATCACACATGCATACATGAATACCTCTAAGCATACATCATAGACATATCATACATAAACCATGCATATATCATGTTTGTGTCTGTGTGACATACCCTCTTGTGTCTATATGATATATGTATGATATATGCCTATAGATATTCATGTATGTATGTGTGTGTGTACATACAAGTGCATTCATGGAGGATGCAAATGCTGTATCTTCTGCTGGTACAAGAGAAGGGTTTGCTGCCTTCCATTGTTAACAGATGGTTTCAGTAATAATTGTTATAATTTCTACTGCTAGTATACCAGGCCACTCAAGGGTCGTGCCTCTAGACATTGAAAAATATTAATTTATTGTGCACATAGTATGCTTCCTAAACCATCCAGATTACTGATCAGGTCCTACTGCTTTTGTTTCAGCAGTGCTGCTTGTCTGATCCCTGACTGTTCACTGGACCCATACTCGCCTTTGGCTATTTTTGAATACAAATTTACTCAATCTAAAAATTCAGTAGCTAAAAGGTGAAAAAGAAGAGAGTAGATCAAAACTATGTGCCCTTCTTACAAAACAAAAGGTGTCTGCAACTGAATTAAACATGTGTCACTATTTTGCCATTTGCCATCTTCTAATTCCTTTCCTTTCTAATTTGCTGGCTTCACTTGTAGCTCCTAAAACTGAGCACTGCACGGCAAATGAGCTATTAGTCGAGACAGACTGCGGAGTGGACAGGTACCATCAATTCTGGAGTTTTGAAATAACTCTTTGAATGCAACTTATATAATACAGAGCGACTGCTTAACACATTATCCATCTCACAAGTTTTGTTTTTCCTTTGTGTAATACTCTACAATACATTTATCATTGTCTGCACATTATTAAACTATCTTTAGCACCCTGTCATCTGAAAGACACCAGAAACAGTGGAAATAGAACAGTCTTCCCTAGCATCGTGCCTTATGATTGATTCTGTAGAGTGTCTGCTGAATCACCATCCAGATTTCCTGGTGTAGACATATGTTCACTTTGAGTTACCAGGAAAAATGTGCATGAATCATGGGAGCTGGGATGATGGCAAATCAGCTGATATATAAACTTCAAACATTAGTTACTAAGCCCTCCAGAATGCCCTGGTTCCCACTAGCCTTTTGTGTCATTTGCAGCTCCACAGTATAGAAAGGTCACTTATAGTAAGCTGGAAAAAGGGGTTGCACACCTAGGCAGTTCTATTTATCAATAAACATCTTAGAGGAGTCACTAGTCCAATAAAGGCTTTTCCTTTTAAATGGTAGTCCAGGGTGTACACGTGTGATTTTGTCAACATGATAAAGGAAGGATTAATGTATAGATTTTTTTAGGTGTATCCTCTGCTCTTCAAATTTGTTATCAGGATAGCTCATAATGAAACATTTAAAATGCCATGTCACATGAGACATATGATACACCAAAAACAGCAACTCTATAAAATGCATTCTCCCACTGGTTGCAGTTCTGCATTCTAAAAATGTGCAAGTTAATTGCATCAATGTAATAACCCCCCAGGGGAAGCATGTGGCCCCCCCAGGTGATGTTGGATCATGACTTCCATCATACCTCACTATTACTTATGGTGGCTAGGGATGCTGGTCATTGTACTTGGATAACATCTGGATACTACATAATTCACATCCCTGCTTTAAACTAATCCCATATCTAGTTTGGCCAGAGGATTCTTTAGATGCCAGGGTTTACATCAAGAATGTCTTTCAAATCATGTCCCTCAAATATTTGGATGACAAGTCCTATCATTTGTGCCAGTTGGCTATGATAACTCGTGCTGAAAAGAGTTATTATCCAAAACATCTGGCAAGCACCAGGTTGCCTAACCCAAATCTATATGGCCCTTGTATAAGCACCTGCACTTCCGTTTTCTGTTGTGAGAGGATGGTTCACAAATGTGGAAGACTCCCCCGTGCAACTATGTATTTATGATCCATACTACTATCCATCATACAGTGTCCCTCGAAGCAGAATTGCACAATTTAATACAAAAACAAATCAATCCTGATTAAGCACAACATTTAAAAAAAACACACACAAAAACCTTGCTGTTTTCTTTGATTCATCTTCTACAACGCTGAAACAGTCCCTCCAAAGTTGGGGGCAGAGAAGCAAAAACAAAAAGGCACAGATTTAGAAATGGTAAAGAGCACATTTCCACAAAGATGTGCACACATGCCCACACCCTGTACACAATATACGGACATCTGGCATCCATGTTACACAATCCAAATAACTTAAAGAGATGGCATTAGTACTGCAGTGAATATTTAGCCTGAATACTTCTCACACAGAAGGTATGCTTTCAGAAGAGCCAAATGCTTCCTTGAACACTCCTCCCTAACTTTTTCACATGCTCATCTTCTCCATGACTCTTCACCGTGTCACATGATGCTATTGTGATACCATTTGCCATCTCCCTTAGGTATGGCTCCACCCCCCCCCCTTTACTATGTAATCCCAATCAGGGATCAAGCAGTGAAGAGGGTGATCCCACTGCACTGGGCAGCCAATATAATTAACCCTAACATAAGGTCACCATAAGTTGGAGTTGACTTGAAGGTGCTTTATGGCCACAAAACAGCCTCAGATTTGTGACCTTCCCTAATAGAAAAGTTGCCCAAGCCCTTTGATCATTTTGGTTGCCCTTTCTTAAATCTTTCCCAGCACTACAAGATACCTCTTTTAGGTACTGAGACCTGAACTGTACACAAGATTTTTTACTATTCCACAGTATTCTCAGATGTTGTCACACAAAGGGTTTGTATAAGGGCAGTATAATATGGTCAGATTTATTTTCAGTTCCTTTTCTTATTATGTCCAACATGGTATTTACTTTTTAATCTGTTCAAAAAGGGGGTTGGAGACTGGGCCACTATTTTCCCTGTAAAACTTCATGAGGCCAAGGAAATGGCAGGGTCAAAGCCTCCTCTGGAATTGCACCAACAGGAGTATTCCTCAGTCCTGTGACTTTCACTGAAGGGCAATGCAGAGTGGGGAGTAGGGAGACAGGAAAGAAGAAGGCTGTGTCTGTGGTCATACTAAAAGAGTAGGGATTATATGTAGGAGCTGTGCTATGTCTGTTAACAGAACACTTTTGTATAGGGACAAGAGGTTAGGGACAAGAGGGAGCTATTCCCTGTGCAAGGGAGAGGATGGATGGAGAGCTGAAAATGGTATTTCAAATGACAGAACATACTTGAAAACAGGTAACACAAAATGGACCAGGAAGTGTGAGATGTACTTCCAATTCTACCTTCCTCCATTGCCATCAATTGATTTAAAACTTGGGTACAAGGGCATTACAAACTGTCTTTCTGTCTTACACAGGCACCTTAGTGAGAAAAGAGTCTCACAAAAACACTTTAGAGTGGTGTGTGTGAAGTCAGTCTACATTGAAGAAATTATGCTGGTAATCATTTCCAGAATAAGCTCATCAGTATGAGCCCATTCTTCCTAGAGGACAGAGATCTACTCTCTGCTTGATCCTTCCTAGGCATATTTAGATGTCACCTCCTGGAAAAGACAGACTTGGAATGATCTGTCCTGCAGCTCTCTGCATAACCTTGGGATGTACCCACGTTTGCCTGTGTATGTATTATATTTGGATCTAGCCTTTTCACTAACAAAGTCAATATAGCATACATAGTTCTCCTACTCCCCATTTAAGGCCCACAACAACCCTCTGGGGTTGGCTGTGGTGTGCTCCCTCATCTCTTTTCCAATTTACTGGCTATATTGGCAAGAGTGGGAAATAACAGGAGAAAACATAATTTAACAATAGGGAAGAATGTGGGCAGAAGGAGAACATAATAGAGCACTAGCTAAGGCTGTTGCTTTACTTGGACTTCCGAAGGTACAAACAATTTGCTCTGTAGCCCTGGAAAAAAAAGGGGTGATTTATTTGCCAGAAATAATCATTTGTCTGGTGGGTGGAGAGAGAAAGAGCCGAGGCACAGAGATCAAGCGTGGTGCAGTGTAGGAGTGGACAGAAGGTAGATGAGGACAGATCTCTGGGTTGTTATCAGTAGCTCTGCAAGGGTTTCTTACTCCCAATTGTTCAACAAAAACAACAATGAAAAAAAAGAGAGAAAACATGGTGGGCACATTCTGTGAATGAACTGTAGGCTCAGTTTTAAGGCTGAAAACAAATTCTTGGCATGTGCTAAGGTGTATTTTTAACAGAAAAGATAAAATCCTGCATTCTTCCACCTGCCTGCCCCTACCAGTCCATCGCATGCACAGAACCAATATGTCAGAGTTCAACTCCCTGCCTGTGCCTTTCAGCCAGCAAGAGAAGGAAGGCGATAGTACTTGCCCAAGAGGAGGAGGCAGTGGGGGGTGTCCAATGCAAACAATCAAGGGGAAATGCTGAGCCAAGCCAAAGTCAAATCCAAAAGGTTCAGAATGCCAAAGGTCAGTCCAAAAGGGTCAAGAGAGCTGGAATACAAGGGTCGTGGGAGCTTGAGTAACGATTTGTTACAAGCAAACAGCAAACCATGCTGACAGACTAATATAGCTGATGAAAACAGGTGTTACTTATCATTGTTGTTTTCCCAATCTTGCCCAAATGGCTTCCCTCTGAGCTGCTCGTTTCTGTCTCCTCCATGATTGGCAGATGGGGGGCAAAGGTGGATCTAATTCCTCTAAATCATTGCTGGTCTCCTCTCCCACTGGCACCAGTTGCAACGACTCTGTCTCAGCTTGTTTTTCAGCTGATGGAGGTGTTTCCAAGATAGTTTGGTCTATCACTTGCTCTGTTTCTGGCACAATCAATTGCTCATCAATCTCAGAGCCGTCATCTATCACACAATAGGATTAGCAGCTGAATTTTATTTCTCCCCTGGTGACACCAGCTGGCTACATTCACCGGACCTGAGGGCAACAGGCTACTTTAGGGGTTCAGTACAGACCACATGGCATGCACAGTTTTGCCCTCCAGCAGAGGGGATGACTGGAAGTGCTTTAGAGCTATACTCAGGGACTGCCATATTTCCCCTATCACCTGCTGCATGAGGTAAATATTCTGCTTTATGATAGGGACAACCTTGGGATCAGGCAAAATGACTAAATATAGGCCATCCAGAGCATGGAAATGGCAACGTTAGCACTTTGGTTTTAATTTAAAAATCAATTTGTGACCATTAATTCTTTCTGTAACTAATTCGTCAACATCAACAGCTAGTGACACATTCCTTTTAATTTTTAAAAATCAATTAAAATGATTGAAATGGCTGCAAAATGGCCACCGCCCTTCAAATTACAACCCCCAAAGTTAGAAATTAAAGCAGCACAAAAAAAAATTGTTAATTAAACCATTAATGATGTTGGTATTAACATTATTAAAATGATGGCTTTTGAAATTATTGCTAAAAGTTATAATGAATTATGGGTAACAAACTGATTTTCAGTTAATTAATTTCAAACTCTGACAAAGTATCTGGAAAAGATTTACAAGTGATATCAAGTACCCTTATTATGCATTATTTGCATGTGTGTGTAATGTGTCTTCAAGTATGGCAACACTATGAATTTCATAGGGTTTCCTTAGTCAAGTAATACTCAGAGGTGGTTTTGTCAGTTCCTTCTTCTGAAATATAGCCTCTAGCACTTGGTATCTTATCCAAGTACTCACCAGGTTCCCCTGCTTAGTTTTCAAGATGGGACCTAGTGCCTTTAGGGTTTTTATCTCCCTCTTCCTTCAAGCTGAAGAGAGTAGCCTACTTGAGTAATCAGAAACACTGACAGTCTTCCATCCAAGGCCTGAATTCCTTTTTCATTATTCTCTAATTATGATCTTCCTTTCTCTTTAGAAAACAACCAAGTGTTTTCAACATAATTATCTGTTTGTTTCTTTTTCATTGTTTGGAAGTTATGTGTTGGTGTTCTGAGTTTCTAGAAAGGTTTGCCACTACTAAAAGTAGCGTTTCTATTTTGATGCATAATTTCTAAGTCTTTTCTAATAGTACCAGGCCTTTTTGTGCCAAATGATCATTAGATTGGTTTATAACACTGTAGATTGCAGGTTCTTTTGAACTTTGAAGACTGCTGCTGGTAGAAGCCCTCTGCTGGTATTATTTCCCCCCCCCTACATTTATTGTTGAATAGTCTTTTATTCTATGGTTGGCCTTATACTATTTTAAATATACCAGAGATCTCAGGTATTGGCTGCCTGAAGAGTCTGATACCATTAATAGCATTAAGAGCAGGATGTTATTACAGTTATTATTGCATTTCTTTAATTCTATACAACACGTGAGGAATGTAAAAGATTTATATGGATTGGTGAAGCTGATATATGATTTGGCTTCTCATGAAGAATATACAATGTTTAAGAAACTTGCTTATTGGACTACAGCTCCCAGAAACCTTAGTTGTTATTTCATTCATTGAATGATATACCAACTTGTGGAGGATTTACTGGGTGGGTAACTATGGCAGGACCAGCACCTCTTTGGGCGTTGTGGTACTGCCCAAGAGACCCACCTTTAAAAAAATCTAATTCTTAAATATTGGTTTAATTAATTAATATTTAATTCATTTTAATTGATTCATTCTAATTCATTAGTTTCAAGGCATTCACTGAAAAACAAAACAAAAATGTGATGCATTGCAAAATCATAAGATTTTAAAATTATTTCTCACACTGACTGTTCCAGCCTTATTTTCTTGGGCTGCTAATTGCCTGGCATATGGCCTTCAACCATAAAATACAAGAGTTGCCTATCTAGGCCTAGAATTGAGGAAATAAGCCTACAAGCCTCCTCCCTCCCTCTCTCTCTCTCCCTCTCTCTCTCTCTCACACACACACAGAGACACTGAATCACCATTTTCCTTTCCAAGCCAAAAATTTTCTTGAGGTTTTTAAATTGTGTTACTATGCTTGTGTTCACTGTGGGGAGTTGGGGGAGGGAAGACAAGCCTTTTCAGACTATCTTCCAAAAAGTAACTTTTCTACACTCTGCAAAATTTTAATGAGAAGCTAAGTCACATGTCAAGCACAGAAGTCTATATAAAATGTATACAGCTACCATTTCCACTGGTTCTTATCTGAGTTTTTTTTTTAACCTTTTGGGTTGCAGTTCATGTAAGCTTATTCACAATGTTTTTACTGCTCTCAATGGCCTTCAAAGCATAGCTTTTTCTGCTACATGCAGCCTCTTGAGACTCTTCCTGAACCGATCCTCCTTCTCAGCCACTGACAGCAACGATAAACACAGAGAGGAAGAGTGTAGTTGGACACCAATTTTGTATCATTTTGGAGTTCTGTGAGGCCAATAATAATTGATTATTTCAAACACAAACACAGTTTAACTCCTGATATATTTTAACAACAATTATATTAAACACATAGGTCCCCAAAGTTCTGTTCAACCAACGAGGTTCCATTGCAGAACCTGACTGCTCTTCACTTCTGTCTGTGTTGCTCATTAATATTCCAACATTTGAGCTGCAATATTACTTTAAAAAAAATATGAAATAGATGGAAAGGCCATATAGAAATTCCACTACAAAGAATTTACTCCTTTGTTCCCTCCTAATTACATCACTAAAAATACTACTATCTTTTCGAAGGTAAACAGGGCCTACTTAGGGTTGCCAGGTCTCAGGGCCAGGCCCTATGCCTCCAATTTTCATGGGTTATCTTCAGGCAGGAGGTGAGGGTACAAATATTCCAGTTTTGAAGGGCTCAACTCCAGCCAAGAGGAAACAGCTTTGTTGATTTCTTAATGCAACTTGCAAAAGACTCTCTAGGGGTCTACGTATTGATGTTGTTAGCTTCCTCCTTCCTCCTCTATCATGGTGGTACTTGGGCTCAGCCTCCATACTGCTTTGCAGCCACATTCTGGCTAGAAGCAAGCAGGCTACGTTAACTGTTCTTTTTCCTTTCCCCCTAAGTAGGTTAGAAGGAATAATCCCCTCATTCCACTTTCTTCTGGGAACAGTCCCTCCGATTTCTGTTTTAATTTCCAAATAGGAAAATAATAAGGACTGAAAACTGGAGAGGGTTCCTGTACCTTTAATAGCTGTGTAGAAAATGAAGGTTCAGTAGATGCTGCTTGTTACCTGACTGTGTAACAAACAAGCTGCAAAGATTCTTCCTTCTATACAACCATTAAATATAGAGGAGCCCTCTCCAGTTTTCAGTCTGGCAACTCTAGTCCATCTCCCCCCACCCACCCCCGTCTGTGTGTGTGTGTCTGTTTGAACAGCAAGCTGTGTGCAACTGTTAACTACCACTTAATGGGTAATGCTTAATGACATCACTAGGGTCACCTCTAAGTCTCAGCTTTTAGTGCAGAAACCTCAGGGCTTGTGACAAAGGCAACCCTAGGCCTACTCTGTGGCCCTGGCAACCGCAAGTCAGCTCCAGCAGTCCCTCTCCTTCTGAACTCAACTAGTAAAAGTGACCCTTTCCTTAGGATTTCCATACCCACTAGATCAAACAAATAATTAATATGGGTTAACACAATCCAGAAAAATATGGAGATCTTGATTTAAGTAAAATAAACATATGGTGATTATATTAAAAGATGTGTGAAATCAGCCAGCTTTGTGCATTGACTTTGGTCATTTGTGAATACATCAGCAGAGCAGGGCCACTTAGAGTGAGCATGGAGCCTGGGTGGGTTGCATGATCAAGCCTTCTTCCCTGGTCTGTTGAGATGTCCAAATTTATTTTATAATCCACTGTTCATTTGTTTGTTTCATTATCCAGACAAGCCCAGCCCCTTCAGTGGTCCTGGCCACAAGGATTTTGACCTCCTGCTCCCCAGCCTCGGAGCCCTGCAGTACAGGATGAAGGAGGCTAGTTTTCTAAATTCTGTGCTAGCAACTCAAGGCACCTGTTAGATGATCAGTAATGATTCAGGCCCTGCCCATACCTAGATAGGCACTGCTTGATGACTGTGATATGAAGCAATAACAACTTATACATGTGAAAGACTCATCATAGGTCACATAACAAAAACTCTGTGGGTGGCAGGTTCCCAGTTTTGATGGTTCCTGAATAGGGCTGAACTGCTTCTCCAGCAAGTCAGGAGGTACTCTTGGACTAGTTTCAGTCACTAGAGACCCCAGTGACCTCAGTGGCAATGAACACCTGCTTCTTGCTTCAGTTGGTACAACAGCTGCCTAGACAGGGGCCATTTCCTGGAATAACAGTGCTATAACAGTCTAGTGTGGAAATGGTCAGGGATAGTCTGGCCACAGTGTTTCATACACCAATAATCTCAGCACTGGACTACTGTAATGCCTTTTATGTGTGGCAACCCATGAGCTTGGTATTCAGCTAGTGCAGAATACAGCAGTTAATCTTCATAAGTCTCATAATGTAGACATCTAAATCCCAGGATGAAAGCTCTGCGTTTGCTACCAAGCCAAATTAAAGTTGGTTTATATAGTCTTAAACCACTCTGGGCCTGGTGACATGGGACACCATCTCCTCCTGTATAGGTAAACCCGTTCCTTAGGCTCTGAAGGGATCACACTGCTTACCTAGCTAGTGTGGCCTAGAGAGGTTCTCTTGGCCATGGTGCATGGTACACTGTGCCCACCATGTGGAATGATGTCCCTGCTGAGAGCAGAAGGGTTTCAAGTGTTGTCTCTAACTGAAGACTCATTTCCTAGCCACTAAGCTGTTCAGTTACCCCTAGTGATCACAATGAAATATTTTGTTATTGTTGTATTAATCAGAGTTTTATGGCTTTATTAATTGATTTCATTGTGTCATGTTGTCTTTTATTACAGTAAACTGCTTTGAAATTTTTACAATAATAGAAACAAAAATGAATAATGAAAGAGTCTTAAATAAATATTACCTCCAACACAATATACCATTGTGTAGGGAGTCCAGACATTGAGCAACAAATCACCACGGGTTGGATAATAGACGGACAGAAGATCAAGCGTAGTTCATGTATGCATGAACTGACCATAATGGCAAGCTCTGAGCTATGGCTTGTTTCAGCTGTACTTTGCTGCCAGGGCACAAAAAGGGGAAGGTTTGAGGATCTGGCAACACTCCAGCTGTGCTGGATGAAGGGGCCTAACACCAGTCAGAAAGCTAGAGCAGCCACAGATCACAGAGGTCCTGCACTAATGGCGTTTCTCCTGTCCTGAATGTTTCATTGGAGGCATATTGCCAGGTGCAAGATTATGAGCAGGGGTGGATGTGCCAATGGTCTCATTGCACGGCTGGTTTAATTGCTCCAGAGTGGGCATTCTCCTGACAGAGGGAAGAACACACATACACGCACACACAAAATGAATGCTACCTTAGTTGCATTGGCAGCCCGCATTTATAATGCTGCAGAGAGAATTTTTAGGACTGGGCTATAAACCAGTAAATCTGCAGTAGTGGACAACTCGCTTGAGGCTCAGTAAGAAGGAAATATACTCAAGCATGTGGTGCTGAAAACTGAAGACTGATGAGTCTGTAGACTTTCTAGGATGGTAGAAATGTCATTATCTATGCATTTTTTCTTCCCAGTATGGAAATTAATCTCTCTGACGGGTGGAAAAACATGCATTTTATCATGGTTTGATCATGGTTTATGTGCCTAATACTGCAAGGTAAAGACTGTGAGGACATTTATACACTAGAAAACCAGTGTAGGAAGAAGCCTTCTTGTTGAGGAGACAAAATATGAAAAGATGAAACACAAATTGCTTTTGCAGCAAATGGTGCTCTCTGGTCATAGGAGGAACAAACGCAGGCCTTGGGCAAAAAGATCTGAATGGCCAGAACAATGTCTTATCCCACCAGAGATGATAACTGCTGAATAATTGTAGTATTTAATTACAATTATAGGGTCTTTCCACACTACACTGTTATAATGCTATTATTCCACTTTGAACATCCTGTGGAATTCTGAGGTTTGTAATTTACTGAGGCTAAAGAGCTCTTTGGCTCAGAATTCTAAATGCCCCTCCCTAAACTGCAAACCCCAGGATTCCACAGGATGTTCAAAGTAGAATAATAGCACTATAGCAGTGTAGTGTGGAAAGGCTTATAGTTTCAAGGCAAAAACCAGTTTCTGACAGTTATTTTTCTTTAAAAACATAATGCATTACTTTCCTGTTTTTCAGTAGTTACTTTTGAATTATTTCTTAATACTACAAGTCTCTAGCTTGTGGTGCAAAACACATTCTCTTTGCATCCCATCATACTCACCTCAACACACACAATAAGAATCTGAGGCAGAGTAAAAGCTAGCATTTGAACCAAGAGGTGGTCATCCTCTATCATGAGGAAGTTTCTACAGTCCTGTAGCTATAAAAGTAATTAACAGTTACACTTAGACAGCAAAGGGAGTGAAATCTCTCACTAAATTCAAATTGTAAAGTAGCAAAGCTTCATTACTGGGAAAGGAATTCAATACATGTTAACTAGCCAAATTTTTAATGACTTGTTAACTGGTTATTTCATTATGCGAGATTGGTTACTACTTGTTCCAAGCTCTGAAAATAACAGTGAAAACCTGAATGCTCATTTCTTAGAGATAACAAACTCCTGAGAATGACGACTGTGCAAAATACAGTTTAGTTCGTCCACTCTTTTCTATGAATAATTGAGGACTTTAAAGTACTCCCAGCAAATAGGGTGTGACTTAGGTCATGGTCTGATCATTCTTCAGTCCAATTCAGATGTTAAGAAGTATGGTTCTAGCAACTAGCAGTACTCTGTATGTGTTTGAAACAGGTCTTTCATTTCTGTTGTTGACAAAACAACAACAACAACAACACCTCAACACATTTCTAAATAGAGAGAAATGCAATTGTAATTGTGGAGGCAAAACTAGATATGGAGATATAAAGGATGAACAATTTTTGTGATTCTTCAATATGGATTTGTTTACAGAATTGTGGATAGGACTGGGAGGGGGTAGAGCTGAATTCTAGGCTTCTGATACAGGCTTATATAGCAGGAGATTAGCTCTCTTCTTAGCTCAGCAACACATTTTCTGTATGGTTATGAGTAAATAGCTGGATCCTATTCATGTTTTCTTGGAAATTTAAGTCATACTGATTTCATTTGGACTTATCTCCAAGTGAGTTTACTTAGGGTTGCCGCCAACCTCAGTTACTCAAGCCACCCTTTATTTCAATTCCCTGCCTATTTGATGTTGATAATAAACTGTTCTGTTGGAAAAATAATCAATTTTTAATAAAATTGTAAGGACCATCAGAAATTAAAGGACCCATATTTTAGAACTTTCAACACATATACGGAGCCAAGAAAGAAAAAAGGTAAGTTCTAGACATGGTATTGCTTGTGAATGGTCTAATGGCAAATAACCACTATAATATTCTTTCAATTGTGAAGAGGGAAAATAATGATGAACATCAGCCGGAACCAAAACAAACAACAACAACAACAAAACCCTGTGAGATGAAAGAAAATAGGTGATGGCTTGATCTTTTTTTTATTATTATTAGTTACAAATTCCTTCAATGAGCTTAAGGTGAAATATATGTCTCTCTTTGATGGCAATCCTTGATGCTCTAACAGCCCTGTAAAGTAGGTCAGGGTGAAAGAAATTGACTGAACTAAGATCACTCAATGAGTTTCATGTCTCAGTGGGGACTTGAACCTGGATCTTCCACATTTCAGTTCAATGATCTCCACTACAATGACTTTTTTATTTTACTATGGCTTGTCAGACCAAAGATTCTCAAGATGGCTCACAATACAAGCAATAGTAATAGTAATAAAGAAGGAGGAAGAGGAGGAGGAGGAGGAAAAGCTAAACAGAACAGAACAGAGAAATGAAATTTCCCAGAGGAGAGAGCAGAGGAGAGCTGGGTCTGTGAAGACATCCTAGACCAGGTGTGTTTACAGGCTTGTGGGGCTGTGTTTGTTGGTCTGTTTGTTTGCTTGTTTTTGTGCTGGTTGTGTGCTCTGTCTGAGCACACGTTCTGACTAAAGAGGGGAAGAGTCAGCTGGGTGGAGGAGCCAGCTAGGGGGAGGAGCCTTATTAAGAGCTCCTAATGGCAAGTGCCTTCGGCGTGCGCACTTAAAGTCATCTACTTCAATCCTCCAAGTTTACCCTTGGCAATCGGTAGAGCACATGTAGCTTATACAGCTGAATTTCAGAAAGAAAGCCCAGTTATTCTTTCTAGAACTACGTCCTGTACTACTCTCTGGAGTTGCAAGGATGGAAGGTGAGGGAGCTGCCGCAGTCACCTGTAACACTTGTGGCATGTTCCTTTTCTTGCCACAAGATGTTCTCGGGTAGACCTGCACCAAGTACAAGCTAGTCACCTTCTTGGAGGAGAAGGTTCGCCAGCTGGAGGCACGAGTTTCTGATCTTCATCTTATTAGGGAAGGGGAGGAGTTTTTGGATAGGGTAGAGAAGATCTACCGGAAGACTGAATGCACGAAGGAGCTGCCAGATCAGGAAGTCAGCACACTGTGCCAGGAAACGGAGGCTTGGGTGAATGTCACACGGAGGAGTAGAAGGACCAGGAAGGTAAAAGAGACTCTTAACCTACACAGTCGCTTCAAAGTTCTTGGCCTTACAAACAATGAGGAGCATCACGCAGAGGGAAC
The DNA here is from genome assembly GCA_948474755.1 of Ctenosaura bakeri. NCBI lineage: Eukaryota > Metazoa > Chordata > Lepidosauria > Squamata > Iguanidae > Ctenosaura > Ctenosaura bakeri. The sequence continues at coordinate 83,131 of CAOLHI010000340.1, forward strand.
AGAATGTCAACAAGAAGGAATCAAACTTCGGCGACAGGAACTAGATCAACACTCTGAGCCTCAACAGAACGCCCAGGCAGTCCTAGTAGAACATGCTTGTCGAGGAACGCAGGACAAGCCTCAGAGGAGGCGAGTTCTGGTTGTTGGGGACTCTTTGCTCAGAGGAACCGAAACGGCAATTTGCAAACCAGACAAGCTCAATTGAGAGGTCTGCTGTCTTCCTGGGGCCAGGATCAACCACATAACGGAGAGGCTAACCAGGCTGGTCAAACCCACTGACCATAAGCCCCTCATTTTGGTTCATGTTGGAACCAATGACACTGCGAGGAGCAGCTTTTACCACATCACAAAGGACTACGAGCTTATGGGGACGAAGCTTAAGGACCTTGGTGTGCAGGTGGTCATTTCGTCTCTCCTTCCTGTTCAAGGATATGGCGCATGTAGGGAAAGGGCAATAGCAGAGGTCAACAACTGGCTCCGCACGTGGTGCTGCCGGCAATGGCTTGGGTTTTTGGAACATGGCCTGAATTTCCATGAATGTGGGCTTCTGGCGAGGGCTGCACCTCACAAAACTGGGCAGGAATGTTTTTGCAAACAGTCTCGCAAGGAGGATTAAGAGGTCTTTAAACTAAGTTCCGATGGGGAGGGAGACAATATTATTCAGGGCAAGGACTCAGCAAGCGCAGGGGGGAAAGGCCCAAATGATACTGGACAAGTAGTACAAGCGGCCAATGGCGGGAGGAGTAGAAACAATAGTACAGGACTTGCAGGAAAGGCCCAGGGACTTAAGTGTCTCTACACTAATGCACGGAGTATGGGAAACAAGCAGGATGAACTTGAACTCCTAGTACAACAAAATAAATATGATTTGATAGGCATCACTGAGACCTGGTGGGATGAGTCTCATGATTGGAATATAGGGGTATAGCCTATTTTGTAAAAATAGGCCAAACAAGAAAGGAGGAGGAGTAGCCTTGTATGTCAAGGATGTTTTCATCTGTGAAGAGATCCAGGACTTAAACCCAGAAAGCCAGGTCGAGAGCATTTGGGTAAGAATAAAGGCAGTGAGAAACAATAGGGATATTCTGGTGGGGGTTTACTACAGACCTCCAACCCAGACTGAGGACTTTGATGACGCCTTCTTCAACCAAATGACTGCACATTCAAAGAGGAGAGATACAGTAATAATAGGAGATTTCAATTACCCGGATATATGCTGGCAGTCAAACTCTGCCAAGACAGCAAGGTCCAGCAAGTTTCTTGCTTGTCTTGCAGACAACTTCATGGTCCAGAAGGTGGAAGAGGCCACAAGGGGATCAAATATTCTAGATCTGATCCTGGCCAATAGGGATGACCTTGTTAATGAGGTAGAAGTGGTTGGATCTTTAGGGGGGAGTGACCATGCCCTATTGGAATTTGGCATTCAGTGGGAAGGAGAAGATAAGGGTAGCCAGACACTCATCTTAGATTTTAAAAAAGCGGACTTCTGTAAACTTAGGGAGCTGCTGGCTGGAATTCCGCGGTCAAGAATAGTGAAAGGGAAAGGAGTTCAGGAGGCATGGGAGTTCCTTAAAAAGGAGATACTGAAGGCACAGTCTAAAACTGTGCCAATAAGGAGGAAAAATGGAAGGCATCTGAAGAAACCAGAATGGTTGACTAAAGAACTCTCAGCTGAGCTAAGTGTTAAGAGAAACGTGTATAGGAAATGGAAGAAGGGGAAACCACCAAAGAAGAATTTAAGCAAGTAGCCAGGAGATGTAGGGAGGAGGTCAGAAAGGCTAAAGCACAGAATGAACTTAGGCTGGCCAGAGACATTAAAAACAATAAAAAGGGCTTTTTTAAATATGTTGGCAGCAAAAGGAAAAAGAAGGAGACAATAGGGTCGCTGCGCAGAGAAGAGGGCGAATTACTCACAGGAGGAAGAGAAAAGGCAAAACTACTTAACACCTTCTTTGCCTCAGCTTTTTCCCAGAAGGATACAAGCACTCAACCTGGTGGTTGGGGAGCGGGGGAGGAAGCAGAGGAAATGAGGCACATAATAGGTAGAGAGGTGGTACAGGAATACCTGGCCACACTGGATGAATTCAAGTCTCCAGGGCCAGATGAATTGCATCCTAGGATATTAAAAGAGCTGGCAAAGGTCATTTCGGAACCGCTTGCTATAATCTTTGAGAAATCTTGGAGGACAGGAGAAGTTCCAGCAGACTGGAAGAGAGCAAATGTTGTCCCCATCTTCAAGAAGGGAAAAAAAGAGGACCCAAATAATTATTGCCTAGTCAGCCTGACATCAGTACCTGGAAGGATCCTGGAGCAGATCATTAAACAATCAGTTTCCAATCACTTAGAAAGGAAGGCGGTAATCACGAGAAGCCAACATGGATTTCTCAAAAATAAGTCATGCCAGACTAATCTTATCTCTTTTTATGATAGACTTACTAGCTTGATAGATGAAGGGAATGCTGTGAATGTAGCATATCTCCATTTCAGTAAGGCCTTTGACAAAGTTCCCCATAACATTCTTGCAATGAAGCTGGTAAAATGTGGGCTGGACAGGGCTACTGTTAGTTGGATTTGTAATTGGTTGACCGACTGAACCCAAAGGGTGATCACGAATGGCTGCTCTTCATCCTGGAGAGAAGTGACTAGCGGGGTGCCACAGGGTTCTGTCCTGGGTCCAGTGCTGTTCAATATTTTTATCAAGACTTGGATGAAGGAATAGAGGGCATGCTCATCAAATCTGCAGATGACACCAAATTGGGAGGGGTTGCTAATACGCCAGAGGACAGGATCAAAATTCAAAATGACCTGGATAGATTGGAGAGCTGGGCCAAGGCTAACAAAATGAAATTCAAGAGAGAGAAATGTAAGGTCCTACACTTAGGTAGAAAAAATGGAATACAGAAATATAGGATGGGGGACACGTGGCTGGATAGCAGTACATGTGAAAGGGATCTAGGAGTCTTCATAGACCACAAACTGAACATGAGTCAGCAGTGTGATGCGGCAGCCAAGAAAGCCAATGTAATTCTCGGCTGCATCAATAGGAGTATGGTGTCTAGATCGAGGGAGGAACTGGTTCCACTCTACTCTGCTTTGATTAGACCTCATCTTGAATACTGTGTCCAGTTCTGGGCACCCCAATTCAAGAAGGACATGGTCAAGCTGGAGCAAGTCCAGAGGAGGGTGACCAAAATACTGAGAGGCCTGGAAGCCATGCCCTATGAGGATAGATCTAGAGAGCTGGGTATGTTTAGTCTGCAGAAGAGAAGGTTAAGAGGGGACATGATAGCCATGTTTAAATATTTGAAGGGATGCCATGTAGAGGAAGGAGAGGGCTTGGTTTGTGCTGCTCCAGAGACCAGGACAAGGAGCAATGGATACAAGCTGAAGAACTTCCTGACAGTCAGGGCTGTCCAGCAGTGGAATCTGCTGCCTCGGAGTGTAGTGGAGTCTTCTTCCTTGGAGGTTTTTAAGCAGAGGTTTGATGGCCATCTGTCGGGAGTGCTTTGAGGGTGTTCCTGCATGGCAGGGGGTTGGACTGGATGGCCTGTGTGGTCTCTTCCAACTCTACATTTCTATGATTCTATGATTCTATGAAAGTATAAACAAAACAAAAAAAATCTTAACAGCTCAAGTTACTGCCACAAACAAGAGGCTCATTGGGCCTTCTGGAGAGAGGATTCCATGAGCTGGCATCACTATAGAGAAGTGCCTGTCCAATTTCTTACTGAACTGGACCTCTGCTGCAGACAGAACCTACAAAAAAGGTCCTCTGATGATGAATGGAATGGCTGAGTCACCTTGTGTTTATGAAAAGGTTGTCCAAATATTTTGATTGCAAATGTTTCTTCCTTCCTTTTTTTTAACTGGAATACAGTGTATCCTGCTAATACTCCAAGTGCATTACTCCCTAACTCCACTCTGTTGAATCCCGCACTGCCTTTTTACTGCCAATTTTACACAGATGGCTCTTCTTCTACTGTTGCTAGCAGGATTGCTAGGGGAAAGGGTGGAGAGAAGGTTGTCCACTCTCTCCCAGTATAAAAGAAGATTGCTGGGATGTGTAATTCTGTGCGTGTCCATTGTAGCCTTTTGACTGCTGAGCTAGCATCACATGTGGCTCTGGGGTGTGTGTGAAAAGTTTGTGCACCATTTTTGCAGGTGATGACCAAGCAGTGCATTCAATTGTTTCCAGAAAAGTAATAGCAATGAAACAAAACAGGAGTTATATGCTCACTGTATTTGGAAGAACCCCTGTTCTTCCAAATCTTGGCCAAGGATCGTGTACAAAGTGGGATAGACCTGTAAATACTTCAGTATAGTAGGAGTTCACAGTGTAATATAGTAGATTCTTTATAGGCCATACTTCCTACTTTATAGACAACAGACCTCTGTTAGAAGGAATGTCAGAAATCAGTACTCTCTTTGAAGGTAACTTGACTCTTGACTCACTTGACAAGACCCTGCTGATTTTTTTTTCTTTGTCAGATTTGTACCTTTTGTTCTCTCTTTTGCTCATCTATACATTTCTCGCCTATATCTATAGTAGTTTCTGTACTTTGATCAGTGGTTACCCAAATCCTTGAACTATCTACTTCATTTTTCTTGTGGGACACTAGCTTTTGGGTGGAGAATCTTTGACCCTCCAAATATTTTGGATTTCAATGCCCAAAAGCCCCAGACAGCATGGCCAGTGGTAAGAGATTATTGGAATTGTAATCTAAAACACTGAGAAAGCCAAAGGATCACCACCCTGCTGTAATACAAGGTATACAGTAAAATACATTTCTGAGAGGAAGAGAGAACTTCTGCAAGTGGCATGGCACTTTTGAGTCTAACTACTCTGTGTATTTATTTTACTATTAATATTTTAGCTTCAAATGTCAATCAATAATACTCTAGTAATCAAAATACTGGGTGATGATATCATTTCCACTGTTTATAAGGAAAGAAATATGAAGAAACTTCAAATTTGCAAATAATAATCAATACAAATGTTATTACAAAGTCAGGCTTGCTAACAAGTTCCCAAATGTTATCCTGATTTCTGGGGTCCCTTGGGGCACACCTCAATGTGCTCCACGTGATAGGGAATGGAAACTAGCCAGAGCATGAGCAATAGCAATACGAGAGGTAGGGTAACCTAGTGGGGTCTTTTTACCCAGTTTTTACGGGGTCAGGCCAAGCCGAAAACCAAACAAAAATGTCCAATAAATGATTTTATTGAAGGAAAGTCTCACGCAGCAACACAACCACTCACACACTCACTCAAGACCTATTAAGAAGCAAAAGAGAGGAAATTAGATGGAGTATTGAAGGGGTGCAGCTGGGATAGTACTACACCTTTTCCTGAAGTCCTGGGTTTGGGAGGGCAGCAGAGAAGTAGGGCTCAGCACGGAGATGGCTGAGGGGATCACTCAACGAACAGAGCAACAGTCTGCTGGGATGACCAAGGGTGATCCAAAGAACCACTCAAAAACTGGGACTATTCATAGGGGAAAAAGTACCTGGAGGACTAATACTTTCCCAGGGAGAACAATGGGTGTTGGAGCAATAACGAAGCTCCACCATGGCAATTTCCTTTGTGTGATGGGATTGCAAGGTGTTGCCAAAGTCTCGGGATCTTTGGCTGTGTTAGTTTCTGGTGTGACTTCATGTAAATGGTCCTCGCCTGATGGAATATTTGCTCAGCTTGGGGCAGGCACGCTAATCTCCTCAAGTCAGCTTCTCAGGAGCTGAGGACCCTTTGTTTATTGTGGGTTTGCACAGCTTGAGGTCTCCTGGGGTTGCGTGACTGGGGATTTTACTGGCCTGACCTGGTTTTCAATCTTTGACCATTGCTGCCTACATGCCCGTCCGGGTGACCTCTCAGGGACATTGAATCATATTTTAATATCAAAATTGTAGACCCTGGGACAGGGTTTACCAGTGAAATAACACAAACATTACTAACCCACCAATTATTAGGAACTTTCATGCTTTTCTCACTTAATGCCCAAAAAGTGTTGACCTATTTACTATTAATTCACCAGGACTGTAGCTGGAAATAGCAAGTCACTTTAGGATAACATGTTTGCTTGTTATGGTTTAAATGGCAGGGTGGACTTTCCTCCCTGTTAACCTGGAGGTGATTCTTACTTGCCATAGGCAACCAGGTAAGTGATACTACTTTCTAGTACTCTTTCCAATCTGTGAAAACCCCAATATTGGTATGTATTGTCACAGCATGGCCTCAACCCAACATCCCCTCAGTATAGCATAAATATTTGCATGCAGGCGTATGCCATGGCAGCACCACACTCTCCCCAATATCAACACTGCACAACACACGTGAATGTCTGGGTGCCATAATGCAAGGCACAATGCACAATGTACAACTTCAATACAAGTGTAGGATGCATAACCACAACGGAAAGTATGGGATGCACAACTACAATGCATAATCACAATGCAACATATAGGATGCACAATCACAATGGAACGTATAGGATTCACAACCACAATACATAATCACAATGGAAAGTATAGGACACACAACTGCAAAGTGTAATCACAATGCAAAGTACAGAATGCACAACTACAATGCAAAGCATATGAGGCACACCCACCATGCATAATATGAAACATGCAAAAGCAAGGCATAGATTAACAAGTTGCCTGTACAACTCGACTTCCAGTGGTATCAGCAGAATATGTCTGCTCAGAATCAATGATTTCAGGGGGGATCCATATGTATAGCATAATTTATGCATGTGTATGCATCTGGGTGAATTCCAGCCATATTGTCCCCCTATCTGTATAAATATTATTATACTCTAGTATTTAACTTGTTACTGAATAGTGTGGGGGAAGGAAAGTATTTATTACATTTACCATATACTCTTCTTGAAGAAACTCCCATTTTATCCTAACAAAAATATCATGACATTGTTTCTTTGAGGGGAGTCTCTATTGCCTCATAATCAGGATTCTCTGGGTGGTGCACATCAAAAAGTTAAAATACAATATAAAATGATCAATGTACATGTATGCATAAAGACAAAAAAAAAAAGTAGAGATGAAAACCAGTAAATCAATCAGAACCATAAAAGTCCCACAGCATAGGCTGATCTTAAAAGACTTGCATTCTAGAATCTCAGAAATCCTTACAAGTCTCTGAGATACTAGAAAAAGGAAAAATAGGTCTTCATCTAGTGTGAAAAAGAATAAAAAGTAAACATCTGATAAGTCTATCCATACTTCAGGAAAGCTATATACTGGGGCCTATATTCAGTTATTAGAACCAAACATAGGGAATCTGTTGAATCAGTGTAACTTACATAGGTGTTGACACTGTTCAGTACTTGATTCCCTGAGTCTACTCTAGCAACTGGATCTGGGCCTGGTTGGAGTATTCCTAAAAACCAATGGCTGAAATTCATTACCCAGCAGAACATCTAGAGCAGTCTCTGACAATGAAATCAGTTTTCCAGGGGTTTTGGACTTCAACTACCAGAAGTTCCAGCTGCCTTGGCCAATATTCAGTGATTCTGGGAGCTGGAGTCCAGAAGAACTGGCACACCTGAAAGATACGAGTTTGGGGGATACTGCTTTAAAGGCTAAAACCAACAATATGAATTTGGGCTGAGAAACGGATTACAGATGTGTCCAGGTAAGAAGCCATTGATGTGATGTGATCATAATGCCTATCACCTGTTAAGGTTCTTTTGGACTAATGGAAATTTCCAAAGGTATTTTTGAAGACAGATTTTGAATTATTTAGACATTATTCATTCCTTCATTAATTCATTTGTATACCACTTGATAAAGGGATATCTCAAAGAATTAAGTTAAAATTAAAACACGTAAAAAATTCCCCAACAATAATAATAGAGAAACAAACAAACAAAAGTTCAAGGCCCAGTTCTAGACCAACAGACTAGCTGATGCTCAAGCGCAAATATAACATTTAAGTGAAAAATTCTACTTTAGCATTATGTTATTCCATATCTGTTACATTTATACTGATTGTGTGCAGTAATTAGCAAGATAACAATACCTACTTGGTGGCTAAATTGCTAACCAGGCAAGGATAGCAGGTACAATATTTTGTGCTTTGGATCTCATGGTATCCCAACCTGAAGACTAACAGCATTGCGATCGGGACTAAACAGTTGTGATCAGAGTTGAGAGATTTGTCATTTTTTGCAATTTTGTTTTTCATCATCAGTTTCTATTAAAATAAGTATTAAACTTAATTTAAGAACTGGCATTTGGCTGCAAATTGTACTTTTGCCCCATGTTTAAAGAAGGGCAATTAATTTCACTTGACACAAAATCACCCATGAGAGCCTCAAAATCTGTTTAAATTCCCTATGCCTCCCATCTTCCTAGTTTTGCATCATCCATAATATCCACCCAAGGAATATTGCTAATGGATTTTCTGTTTCCATTCTCCATTCATGTTACGCTGTCAAAGCTGTGTAAAGGAGCACAACAAATGCTGACCCTAGGGACTGTACTTCAAGCCTATCAAGGTCATACTGAGAGCCACCCAATTATAGTATCAAGGCCTAATATCAAATAAGCCTTGGGAGCAGCCTGTAGAAGACACACAACACAGAGACAAATGGAAGTGCAGCATTCACATTTCATCTTTACATCTCAACCTACAAATATACAAGATGTGTCTCTATTTCTTTGGGGAAGGAGATTCCAGACATATCTTTTATTGTGCAACTGCCTTTCCTTGTTTGGGGAATAAAGGGTGTCCAGCAATGTCTTCCATTTGTAAACACCATTATTCTATGTTTGCCCACCATTTCTTCCATCTTTTTTTTAACTTTGACAGAAAAACCCCCCAATATTACGGAGGAAAAGATGGGATAGTTGTATAGTGTCTTTTGGGTGCTAGAAGGCACTCAAAGTATGGCAGCACCATCTACCTGGTTTAGAAAATATGAAATCAACAGAGAATATGCTATAATATCACATTGTCACTCTTCAAACAACATTGCACTGTTGTAATGTTGGCTGGCCTGTTGCAAACCATAAAATTAAAAAAGAATTTCAGCGTTGAATTCTCTGGCCAAAATTCTGACTCCAGACAAACCTTGGGCCCAACCTAGGCTCTTGGCTGCTTTTAAGTGTAAAAAATAATAATAATAAAATAAAAAATCAAGAAATCTAACCAACAGACCTTCCTCATGCTGTCTACTTTGGTGTTCTCATATATTCCTGATAATTTTTCTCCATCTGCTATATTTATGCAGCAACAGCATTCCCTAAACTAGATTCTGATGTTACGTATTTTAATAAACTAATTACAACAGTGTTCTTTAGTAATAAATAAATAATTCCTTCCAAAATAATAACTTTGTGTTTAATCTCACAGAGAATCTGATTTTATGTTTCTCTATAGAATACCTAAAAGTATATTCAGCCTTTTTTTTAATTGAGACAGGTAGTGGTAAGAGTATGAACAGGAGAGTAAGGTGGTCACTTCAGACAGCAAATTTTGGATGTCAAAAAAAGGCAGCTAATTGTTTTTTGTTTACTATGTTACCACTATATTTCTACCGCCAGTAACTGGAAGATCTGCTTGTGAAAAACTCTGCCTTCTCTCACAGAAGAATGTGGCTGGCTGTGGGTACTATGCATCTTGAGTCCAGTTGGAGAGGGTTTCATTTGAAGTTGTGACTTAGACAGCAAAGTATAATGGGTCAGCTCAATAGGAAAAGATAGCAAAAGATGGACATTCTGTATGCTTACAGATATTTCCTTGCCAGTGCACTGGACTCAAGATTCAACCATAACCACCCAGCAGAAATTTGAGGTCTAGAAACCTGTTGAAGAGAAGCTGAAACCCAACAGTACCATCTTCATCTTTTTAAAAATGATGACTGTGATGTTACTTCTGAAATAACATCAAATGCCAGCTTCCAGAAAGTCAAAACATAGGGTGAGGGCCACCACATATGACCAAGAAATATTTACTGCATTTTCTGTAACACCAGGATGAAAGATGTCTGTTTATAGGATGAAACTTCACTCGGTTGAGACACCATCTGTGTCACCCACTTCAGGGGAGACATTCTGAGTTTTGCCGGAATGGCATGGAAACCTCCAGCCACTACTGTGCATACCCAAGCATGAAATGAAATGCAAACATGTAAAGGGCTTTTGTGCTAGAACAATTAACAAGATGTTAGGGTTGTTGGCAGTTCTCACAGAAACTAACAGCTCAAGATCATGAAAACATAGACACGTAGAGTCAAAAAGGGACCACAAGGGCTAAGTAGTCCAACCCTCTACCATGCAGGAATACACAACTAAAGCACTCCTGAAAGATGTCCATCCAGCCTCTCTTTAAAGACCTCCAAAGAGAAGCCATTTCTGCACTAGACTGTTCGGCCCGAAACTGCAAACCCCAGGATTCCATTGGATGTTGAAAGTGGAATCATAGCGCTATAACAGTCTAGTGCGGAAATGGTCAGAGAGAAAGTCCACCATCACGGAGGCAGTCTATTCTTCCACTGAACAGCTCTTAACATCAGGATGTTCTTCCTAATATTTAGACAGAATCATTTTTCTTGTAATTTGAATTTACTGGTTCTTGTCTTAGGGCCCTTTCACACTACACAATTGTAGCACTATAATTCTACTATAATTTCCATGGTCTATGAAACACAGGGATTTATAGTTTTGTGAGGCACCAAAATTGCTCACTGGTCAAGAATTCTAAATGCTCCTCTCTAACCTTCAGCTCCCAGGATTACATATGATCTTGCCTTGGCATTTAAAGTGGAATCATAGTGCTATAACTGTAGTGTAAAATGTCTCCTAGTTGTTGGAAAGTCAGAAAACAAGCTCTGTCTTTTACATACTTAAAGACATCTATCATATCATTTTTTAAAATCTTCTCTTCTCCAAGCTAACATACTGTAAAAATCTATGCCAGGAACTATGGACTTCTCCACACTACACCGCTATAGTGCTATTATTCCACTTTCTACATCCTAAAGAATCCTGGGATTGAAAGGTTAGGGAGGAGTATTTAGAATTCTCAGCCAGAGAACTCTTTGGCCTCAGTAAATGACAAACCCCAGAATTCCACAGGATGTGGAAAGTGGAATAATAGCACTAAAACAGTGTAGGACAGAAATGGCCTATGACTCTGGAGACCAGGATTTGAATCCCCACTCAGCCATAGAAACCCATCAGAGACCTTGAGCAAGTCACACTCTCTCGGCCTCAGAGAAAAGCAGAGGCAAACCCACTCTCAATAAACAACCACTCTGAACAACCCACTCTAAATAGATCCTGCCCAGAAATCTTGAAGGCACATGAAGGCACATAGTAGCAACAATAGCCTTGCTTTGGGTAGATGGGGACAGCTATACTGCTATTCAATGTCTTGCCATTTTTATGTACCAAACTAAATGTGATCCTGAGACTCTACATCACAATTTCTTTATGTAAATCTTCACCCATAGAGTTACATGGTGATGGGTTTAACACAGTTCTTTTGTTTAATGGTTACATTATGAAACCAAATGAACCACTGGATGCATAAATGTATGTGGAAAGGAATGTGCAACAGAATGCACAACTATGTGGACACCTGTTTGCACTATGACATCACACGGGCAACTTGACTTCTGTAACCTTGAACTGAATGCAAACATTGCATATCAGCCAAAAATGCCCAGTTACTTCCACAGGGGATTTTATATATGTGCAAGACACCAACAAGATCCTGATCCTGATGTAGCTTTTCCCCATTTATTTCTGGAAATAGCAAAACAAAATAGAACTACTGAGGCAGCAATCTGTGTGGGCAGAAAGGATTCTTATTCTTTCCCCATGCCACTTTGCCCCCACCAAAGGTGCTCTTGATAACAGAGAGATAGTAAAGATTTATACGCCAGCACTGATTTCACTGCCAACAACAACAATCAATGCTACAAACAATATAAGTACTCCAGTGTTGGGGCATTGCTAATATGTTTCCAGACAGTGACATTTCCAGATGGGCAGCTCCTTGTGATACCAATAAAAAACCAACCAACCAACCAACCAACTTGTGCAGCTATTTTGGCTGAATTACAGACTTTTGTATGTGTGGAAATTAAAAAGGGTGATAGACATGAAGGAACACTCCCCTCATAGTAAATTTCTGTGAATAGGGCAACACAACTGAATAATAAGCACCTCAAACTAAGCAACCAAAATTCAAAAGCAAGATGAACTGCAGTCTTACTATGTTTAGGTCTCTCAAGCCAGTAAAGATTATATAAAGCTTTGTAACAAGTTATCATCTTTAGGAATACAAATGGTGCAAGTTTGGCCAGGTAATGGGCTGTATTACCAGTTACCAGTAGTGATATCACAAGCAATATCCAACCAGTGTCAATGATATTTACCTTCCCCTTCACTTTGCTGCTGGTTTTTTCTGCGCTGTCTCTGTTCGCTATTTGTCTTGTATATTTTTTCAATGTATTTTTGTATTTCATCTAGAGAATTACTGGTTATTGGGTAGTGTAAAAGTGTAAAAAACAAACAAACAAACAAGCTTCATTCTGTTCTGACACTTAGAATGGAAAGGGAAAAAACCATATGCTCTCAGCAACTCAGTATTCTGTTCTAAGTTCTGGGAAAATGTGATATCATAGCAGAAGAACTGTTATTGTGTAGAACAACTGAATTTTCTTTTTCTCTTTAAATATTCTTTTTCATAACATAGTAAAGTGTATGTTTTATCCATTTATAGGGGAAAAGAAAGAAAAGTTAACAGAACGATCTTATCCATGGCCTAAATTCAGGGTGGGAACTGTGGAGCCTTCTAGATGTTACTGGACAACCAATCTCAGCATGCCCTACCATCGCTTATGTTGGCTAGGGTTATGATAGCAATTGCTCTTGACCACATTTTAGAGACTGTATGGAATATATGTTTATATAATTGTGGTGGCAGACAAATAAAACAAAAAAGGACGGAAGGAAGGAAGGAAGGAAGGAAGGAAGGAAGGAAGGAAGGAAGGGAAGGAAGGGAAGGAGATCAACATTTTGGCAAACACTTTGCATAATATTAAACTGAAATATTTCTGATTATCCCAAAATAATTATAAGTCTAAATTACAGCTGGTTTTGAGCATGCTACATTTTTTGCCTGTAATGACTGCTATGTCTCTGATATGCATCCAATTTAATCAAACTGATAATAATCTCTATAATTTTATACAGCCCAAACTTTTTGGTACATTACAAAGGTCAGCTTGCAGCTGTTATTAAACATAAAACAGATTCTTGTACATTTTTGTTATGTTATTTTTAAATATTTTTTAACATAAAGAATAGAAACAACAAAGGATCTGGATTTCTGCTTATTTCAAAGATTTCATTCGTAGTTGTTGTTACTCTTTTCCAACATTTAGATGCCTCATTACACATTATAAAAACAGAAATCTGCCTTTTGCTGTAGGTGGTGCCATCATCTTCTTGATCTGTGTCTATATATCTCAGATATTTTCCTTCGTAGCATATACATTTGTGTAGTTGTTATTTGTTTGTTGCCCTTTAATGATACCTGGAAGTCCTTTAATGGCACCCAGAATTCTGCTGCCTGAAGCAGCTGTCTTGACCTGCCTAATTATAGGTCTGGATATGCACCATGGCCAAGATTATTTTAAAGAACAATCTTAGGCAAGGACCCACAAGGTAACCCAATGAGGATTAAGTGTGCTCAGTATTCACAGAATGCTGAGTGTCTGCTGAGGAAACAAAACAGAAAACTAGTGTGGATGAGACAATAGAATTAAGCATCCTAGAAAAGGACATGGCTGGCTGAAAACCTGAAGAGGAGCAGTCCATGCTGCAGGACCCACTTTGTTACCCCACTGGCATACCCTATCCCGTGGACTATAAATTTGATATTAAATATGCCCACCATGCCAGAGAGATTGCCTGAAAGGGCGCATAGAAAAGGAGGTCAAACGACTGAAAATAGGTCAGGCCAGGAAAATCTCCAGTCACGTTCCCTTAGGGGACCTCAGGCTAAACATGTTCATGTGGATGAAGGGTCTTCAGCCAACCTGAGTGAATTATTGGGTTTTCCCCAGGTTGAACAACTCCGACATTAGTAAACCCTGCACTGCATCTGCATAAGCTAATCATGCAAACTACCAAGTTGCTGTTGTGTGGCATTTCTCCCTTTGTTTTGGCCATTGTTCTTCCCGGGAAAGGGCCTGCCCTCGAGGTATGTCCTGCCCTATAGGTAATCCTAATTTTTGAGGGTCTCTTCGGAGAACTCCCCAACATGCTAGCAGACCAGCACTCTATTAGGCAAGTGATCCCCTCAGCCACCTCTCTTTGCTGAGCTCTGTTTTTCTTGCCGCTTCCCAGACTGAAGACTTCAGGATAGAATCACAGAATCATAGAATCATAGAGTTGGAAGAGATCCCAGGGGCCATTGAGTCCAACCCCCTGCTATGCAGGAACACCCATCAAAGCAATCCCAACAGATAGCCATCCAGCCTCTGCTTAAAAACCTTCAAAGAAGGAGACTCTACCACACTCTGAGGCAGCATATTCCACTGTCAGACAGCTCTGACTGTCAGGAAGTTCTTCCTGAGATTCAAGTGGAATTTCGTTTCCTGCAGCCTGAACCCATTGCTCCTTGTCCTAGTTTCTGGAGCAGCAAAAAACAAGCCCACTCCGTCCTTGACATGACATCTTTTCAAATATTTAAACATGGCTATCATGTACATACCAGCTCCCTAAGCCATTCCTCATAGGGCATGGCTTCCAGACCCTTCACCATTTTGGTCACCCTCCTCTGGACACGTTCCAGCTTGTTGATATCCTTCTTGAATTGAGGTGTAATGGACACAGTATTCCAAATGAGGCCTAGTCAATGCAGAATAGAGTGGTAACGTTACCTCCTTCGACCTAGACATCATACTCCTATTGATACAACCAAGAATCGCATTGGCTTCCGTGGCTGCCTTATCACACTGCTGCCTCATGTTCAGCTTGTGATCTACCAAGACTCCTAGATCCCTTTCACATGTACTGCTATCCAGCCACGTGTCCCCCATTCTATATTTGTGCATTCCATCTTTTCTGCCTAAGTGTAGGACTTTACATTTCTCTTTGTTGAAATTTATTTTGTTAGCTTTGGCCCAGCTCTCCAATCTGTCAAGGTCATTTTGAAATTTGATCCTGTCCTCTGGGGTATTAGCAACCCCTCCCAATTTGTTATCATCTGCAAATTTGATCAGCATGCCCTCCACTCCTTCATCCAAGTCATTGATGAAGATGTTGAATAGCACTGGGCCCAGGACAGAACCCCGTGGCACCCCACTAGTCACTTCTCTCCAGGATGAAAAGCACCCTTTGGGTTCAGTCAGTCAACCAATTACCAATCCACCTAACAGCAGCCCTGTCTAGCTCGCATTTTACTAGTTTCTTTGCAAGAATGTCATGGGGAACTTTGTCAAAGGCCTTACTGAAGTCAAGATATGCTACGTCTTACAGGTGCAGTATCACCACCTTTACACCCTCTCCACTGAATCCCCTATCAATTTTCACCTCTTTCCCTTTTTGATAGGCCTTGTGTGCATGAGTTTGAGTGAGTGCGTTGGTGCCTGAGAACACATTTATTAATACAATCCAGTTATTATTATGTTTGTCTGGCTTTTTGCTTGGTTGGACCCTGTAAAAATTTGGTAAAAGATCCTGCTGGGTTACCCTGCTCCTTGTTTGGCTACAGCCAGTGCTCCGCTAATTTCCCCAACCCTTTGCATTTTGGGGGCAAATCAAGGTGTCGCCCAAGGGACCCCCAGAAGTCAAGGCAAAAACTTGTAATCCATCAATTGTAAAGTCCATACAATTACACAACCTGCCAGTTATCTTTCACCATCAGAGAGGAAACCACTACTCCTTCTTTAAATGTAGTCATCATGTAGTGAACACAGAAAAGAACACAGAGAAGTCAGAAATAGAGCCAAACCACTCTAGAAGAAAAGTCATCACTGAGTCATGTATTACATTCTGCACCAGTGATTCATATATCTCAGCCTACTGTCTTCAAAAGTTTCACATATTTGTGGAAGAAAAAAATATCACCAGCATATAACTTCACAACTTTTCTGATGAAGAAAGCTGTAGAAATGTGGCCAGTGACTCGTAGTGAGAATGTCATGGCTGGAAAAGTAAAGGCTGGGGGTAGGGAGAGGCCCAACAAAAAAGATATTTAGAGAGAAAAAACAAAGAAGAAGAAACCAAAACAAAGAAGAAGAACCAAAACAATCCAATGAGAACTGAACATGCTCAGTGGCCACAGAATGCTGACTGCCTGCTTGTGGGGGACAGAAAAATGGGAAGATCGGAAATGAAATGGAGTGGCTGAAATCAGAAATGGCAGCCCTTCATGCTGCGACATTTTGTTGCATAAATCTCCTGTAAACAATGGGCCAGAATCCTTTTCTAGTTGTATGCTGGTGTAAGTGCCTGTACACAAGCAGTTGCACTTTCTCAGAGATCATCCAAGTTTAGCATCCTATTCATGGATACACAAGCCTTGTGCTTCTGGTGTAAATTGCTGAGCACACCTACAAGTGCTGCCTAGGAAACATTCCTATTACAACAGCCTTTTAGAAACTGACAGTAGGAGCTTTTAGCAATGCATTTTTAAAGAAACTGTTATGAGGTGCCCACTTTCTCATTCAAGTGGATAGCTTCTCTACTACATACAATCCTGACAGTTGAATTGAGGCAAAAGTGGTTTAAAAAGGGAATGAATACAGAGTTTCAAATATATTTATACACTTTATATGCTAGCATTTGTCAGTGTTGCTCCCAGACTCAATCAATGTTCTTGTTTCATTGATTAAATTGTCTGTTTGTCTCCGCTGGGTGTCCAAAAGCCAGGACTTGGGAGTCTATCTGAGTGCACAACTCTTATTTTAATAATGTCTAGTGTGCTATTTTACTGACTTTTTGTTTTGTCATATTGTAATTTTATGGCTAGTTTAACTGTACATAACCAATATTTTATCTACTGTTTTTCCATGTGTCATGGCTGAACCTACATGAGGGCTGTATCCAAGCTCCACTGCCTAATAAAACCCACTGCCTGGGTTTGACTCCTTTACTGCCCCACACACCAGTTTTAATACAAACTGAAATCAGTTTAGAAAGCCACACAGGATCCCCATTATGTAGCCACATCACCACAAAGGGGTGTTTCCACTGTGTGCATGTATTCACCATATCAGTTTATGTCTGGTCACACAACAGCAGCAGTTGCAATTTTTTTAAAATTCCCACAACGTACAAACATATACACTTAAACAAATAGCCTTTGTTTTCACTTTGTTCAGATTGCCCACCTCCACTTCTATAAAGCAAAGCAGGTAGGGAAAGGGTGTGTGAAATGCTAACTTGCAAATGTGTGCAAGCCCTAAATCAAAATTAAATTAAATTAATTAAAATAACAAATAAATTAAATTAAATAACAGCTCCTGGATGCTCATACAAGCAAGTGAGCTATCCTCCTGTGGTGGGAACAATCAGGTGACCTAAGTGATCACCTGACCTAGATGACCACCCATCAACTGCTCCCACATCCCCAATTCCACAGTGATCCCAAATCAGGGGTCAAACCACCTGTTTTAAAACACCAATCCTTCCCCCAAACAGTGGAGTTTTTAAAATCACCATTAACCCCTCAGTCATCAAAAAGAATTGTTTTCACACTGGAAGGAAATGAAACCATGCTCTATGAGGAGCAGCTTAGGGGGATGAGTATGTCTAGCCTGGAGAAGAGAATATTAAGAAGCGATGTGATCGCTATGTTTAAATATTTGAAGGGATGACATATGGCAGAAGGAGCAAGCTTCTTTTCTGCTGCTCCAAAAACTAGGATACAGAGCAATGGCTTCAAAGTTCAGGAAAAGAGATCCCATTTAAACATTAGGAAGAACTTCCTGATGGTAAAAGCAGTTCACCAGCGGAATATGCTGCCTGGTGTGTGGTGGTGTCTCCTTCTTTGGAAGTTTTTAAACGGAGGCTGGTAGGGGGTTGGACTTGATGGCTCTTCTGGTCTCTTCCAGCTCTATGATTCTGTGATTCTATGAACATCATGTTTTCTAACAGGACTGGGGCTGAGGTAAAGATGCATTATTTAGCCTGTGTAGATTCAGCCTTTGAATGTGCTTTTATCTGTATTTGTTTTTATTTTTGTAAATTTCCCTGGGTTCCACTTTTGGGGGAAAGGGATAATCCAAGCAAAATGTTGTTTCTGCTGTTGCATTCTAATGCCAAGAATGAATAGTGTCTCGGTCCATCAAAACCTATTCCTTCCATTATTCTCCAAGACAACACATAATTAAGCAAGTAAAAGATATATTTTTTTAGTCTGAAGGATGGGGAGAAAATACAATCTACACAGTCCTTAAACTCATTTGTAAGCTTTTGCCCACCTTTCCACGCCCATCTCCACTGGCTCCAATTCCAGTTGCAAATGGGTACACAAACTATGTGGTTCAGGGTGTCTTGATTTCTAGTACAGATTTGTGTAAGGTCTACAAGAAAGCAGTGAGGCAAAGCCGTACAAGAAATTTTGAAGGAAGATGATCAAGTTTCTCTCATTCCAGTGGACTATTTCCAGAGTGGGACAATTACAAGCAACGCTGACTCATAATTGTTGGATGTTTTGAGCAGGCAACACTGAAATAAATATTCATGTACGTCTGTAAAACACCTCATGTGGGAATATTCAGATTAAGGAGACTCATTTTGACCAGTTATAGTCTAATTGGCTTTGTACTGATTCAGATTTTTGGTCCACTTATTGTCTTCAATACTGTCAATGGCTCTCCCAAGATTTCAGGTAGAGACAGTAGGTAGAGTGATTTCAATAGAGCTGAGCAACATGCAGTTGTCCAGATGTTGTTAAAAAGCAACTCCCATCATTTCTAGTCAGCATAGCCAGTGGTGAGGAATGCACAAAGTTTCAGTCCAACAGTTTCTCAAGGACTGCTCTTTGCTCATCTCTGATTTAAGTCTATATGGAGTAATGTGTTGCTTTAAATCATTATTTAAATCCATAAGAAAAAAATCTGCTTAGATCAGTGATTTAAACAAAGTTTCTACTGAAATTTCTCCACGTATTTTTTGAGCAATACTTTAGATCTAACTACTAACCTATGCTAATTTAAAACTAGTAGAACAGTTTACAGCAGATAGGAGGGTATGGTTTGGGTAATATTTTAGATAACTTTCTTTGCATTAATTAGGGAAATATTACATAGATACTCATTATCCATGTCAGTTGATTGATGACACAGTACATCAGGAATGTCCATTGGCAACAATAAGAAAAAAAGAAACTAAGGCCTAAATATATTTGTTATTCCCAACTGCTATAGAGCCCCTGAGGCACTTTCATACTACACAAATTATAGCACTATGATTCCACTTTAACTGCCACTATGATTCCACTTTAACTGCTGACTCCTATAGAATCCTGGGGTTTGAGGCACTAGAACTCTCTGGCTGAGAATACAAAATGCCCCTCCATATAATGCAAATTCCAGATTCCATAGGATGTTGTTTTGGTAGTTGAAGGGGAATCATAATGATATAAATATACAGTGTGAAAGGGCCCCAGTCAATGCCTATGTAAATTCCATCGATGTCATGCATCTACCTTAGTTGAATACCTTCTAAAGGTCCTGAAATTCATGAGAATGTCCCCAGGTACCAACAGGGGTGCCAGTATACTGTGTACCTTCAGAATACCAGCATCAATTCTTACCACCACCAGCATTGAATGTTTTCCGTAAGGTGATCCATCAATCAATCAAAAAGAAGGCAGTCTTGGGGATGAGGGAGGAAATGACCTAACAGCCAATCAAACATGGAGACAGGGATGGGCAGGCTCTCTATTCCTGTTGCAAAAGCTGATTTAGCAAAGAGGAAAGGAAAGACAGGAAGCAAGGAGTGGTTTGAAGTTTTTCCCAACTTGTTTTAAGTAAATATGGAGACATTTATTTATCCATGAGTGTAGGAGTACTTTCATATCCCCAGCTTTTGAGAGATGAAAACTGAGACAAGTGTTGTTAAGAAACATCAGGGTGTGGTCAAGATGGTGAACATTACTAATGAGCAAGAACAGACAAGCTAAGAGGGGCTGCAGCAGTTTGCTTTTGCCTGAATCCAAAGGGAAGGGCAGCATTCTGTCTTATTTTAATTTAATTAAGCGCAGACTATTTTTGCACGCTGAAGTCCGTGTGCAGCAACTTGAAGCAAGCTGAGGACAAAGGAGGGAACTAAGAGGAGGACAGAGAAACTGAACTTTCAAAAGCAGCTGGAAAAGTGGGCCAATAGTGTAAGCTGGCCCTTTATGTTTGCAATAATGTATAGAATGGGAGTGGGGAATAGATTTATGGAATGGATAAAAGCGATATACAATGACCAAAAGGCGTGTTTAATTGTAAATGAGGAGAAAACAAAACAATTTGAAATACATAGGGGTACACAACAAGGGTGCCCACTTTCACCTTTGTTATTTATCATCTGTTTAGAGGCCCTAAATAATAACATTAGAAATGAGAAGATGATAAGAGGAATTAAAATAAGGGATTATGAAATCAAAATTCAAGCCTATGCGGATGATTTGGTAATAATATTAGATGAACCCCTGAATAGTATTTAAAAAGTTATAGAGCTATTAAAACAATTCGGAGAAATAGCTGGATTTAAAATTAATAAAGAGAAATCATTGATGATGACCAAAAATATTACAGTAAAACAAGAGAATGAGCTGACAGAAATTTCAGGAATCAAAATAACCAAGAAAATAAGATATCTAGGGATAATAATAACTAAAATTAATTCAGATTTGTTTGATAATAATTACAAAAAGATATGGAGGGAGATAACAAGTGAAATGAAAAAATGGAATAAGTTGCATCTTTCAATACTAGGTAGAATATCAGCAATTAAGATGAATATTTTACCGAAGATGATATTCTTATTTCAGAGTTTACCCATAATATACAATGAGAAACAATTTAAGAACTGGGATCAGGAATTGAGTAGATTTATTTGGAATGGGAGGAAACCACGAATTAAAATAAGATATTTAAAAGACATTAAAGAGAGGGGAGGTTTAACATTACCAGACTTAAAACTCTATTGTGAAGCTTCTGCATTAAGTTGGATAAAAGAATGGGTTACCTCAGAAAATCAAAAATTATTAAATTTAGAAGGATTTAACTTATATTTCAGATGGCACGCATACTTTTGGTATGATAAACATAAAATTAATAAAGAATTCATGGACCATTACATTAGGAAATCAATTTTAAAAATCTAGTTAAAAGTTAGAAATAAATTGTATATAAAAATACCTTGTTGGGTGTCACCACATGAAGCCTTCTACCGATTAGAAAAGACCCAAATGAAGGAATGGATAACATATAAGGATATATTAAAAAAAGAAGGAAGCAATATAAGACTTAAAAATAAAGAAGAACTAATTGAAGAGGGATATAAATCTCATTGGCTGCTTTACAGACAGTTGGTGGAAAAATACAAAGTAGATAATAAAGAGCGGGGAATATCATTGGAAGAAACGGAATTGGATAAATTGATGAGAGTAGCTGTTAAACGCCCTCTAAGTAAATTCTATAGGCTATTATTAAATCTAGAACTAGAAAAGGAGATAATAAAAGATAACATGATAAAATGGGCTCGAGATTTAGGTTATTCATTAACCCTTCAACAGTGGGAGAATGCATGGAGAATAAATCAGGAGTTCACAAAAAGCTACAATTTGAAGGAAAACTTCTTTAAAATACTTTATAGATGGTACCTAACCCCAGTACAAATTGCTAGGATGAGGAGGACAAGGTCAGTCGCCAAATGTTGGAAATGTCAAAAAGTTGGGACATTTTTTCATTGCTGGTGGAGATGTGATAAGGCGAAAATTTACTGGTCACAAATACACGAACAGATAACAAAATATTTAAAAATCAAATTTCCAATGCTACCAGAAATATATTTATTAAATATGTTTGAAAAGATAGATGTGACGGTAAGAAAGAAATATCTAAGAGTTATATGTTATATGACATATGCAGCAAGAATCGTGTTTGCTAAAAAATGGAAAGATAGGAATATACCGACAATAGATGATTGGATAATTAAATTATACGAACTGGCTGAGATGGACAAACTGACATTACGATTAGAAAATAAAAGTAACAGTATATTTAGAAGAGAATGGGAAATTTTAAACCCCATATGGGAAGAATACTGGGGAAAACATGCAACTTTAGGACTTTATGATTAATTGTAAAGAAATGTGGTATGATTGTTTATGATTTATAAGTTACGCGGAAAATAACAAGGAAACAATAAGAAGTGAAGTATAAAAGATATTTGAGTATAAGATAATAAGAAATTAATAATTTAATTTCATTGTAAGAGAATATTTAAGTAGTTGATACTGTAAGTAAAATGTAGAGATTAGAATATAGAAATTGCTATAAAGAATAGGGGAATTACATTCAAATAGCAGGATGATAAAAAAAATATATAAGTGATTTACCTAATGGTGAAAGGAAAGAAGTCAATGTGTGGATAAGTCAATGTGTGGATGTGGAGAATGTAAGTGGATAAACAAAGAGGACGAGGTGGTATGAAAGTAAGTATGTAAGTAAGTAAGTGTGAGTTAAATATTGTTGTAACGTCTATTATGTATTATGTATTGTTTGTCAAATAGGTCTGGGTATTGGTAATTGTCAAAAGTGTTGATATGTATATATAGAAACAGGGAAAATGGTTATAGACATTAAGAAATAGCAGAAATTGCAATATAAATAGAATAAAATATAAAGTATAAGACATAATATACATAGAAAGTATAAAGGAATATTTTTTTCTGTTTATATAATGTATATAATCTATAGCCAAACAGAATAATATATGTAGGTTGATGTTGTTGTTATGGTCTGTTATTGTTGTATGTTGTATGTAATTGTTTTAAATAAGAATTTAATAAAATTTATTTTATTTAAAAAAAAAGAAAAAAAGAAAAGTGGGCCAATAGGATTAATTGAGATTGTCCTTACTAACTTGGGGAAGTTGGAAGGTATACCTTTGTGAATAATTGTGTGGAAGAAAGGGAGTATATATTTGTAATAAGAATACTGTGCATGCATATGTGTGCAGGTAAGAGAGATATAGAGCAAAGGTTTGATAAGTTTTCCCATGATATTTTGATTGGCAAACTGACTAAACAGGGAACAGATGGAAACACCATCAAGTGGCTCCATAACTGGTTGGAAAACTGTGGTCAAAGAACTGTCATAAAATTAGGAGGAGTTTTCAAGTGGAGTGCCGCAGGGTTCTGTCCTTGGGTCAACACTCTTCGATATTTTTTTCAATGATTTAGATGATGGAGTGGAAGGAATCCTTATCAAATTTGTGAATGATACAAAACTGGGAGGGGTAGCTAACCCATTGGAAGATAGGAACAGAATTCGAAAGGACCTTGATGAACTAGAAAACTGGGTTGAAATAAATGAAATGAAATTCAACAGAAACAAATGCAAAAGTCTGCATTTAGGCCATAAAAAACAAATACATAGGTATAGGATAGGGGACATTTGGCTCATCAGTACTACATATGAAAAGGACCTTGGGATTATTACTCATCATAATTTGAACACAAGCTAGCAGTATGATGCTGCAGCAAAGAAGACAAATGATATCTTAAACTGCATTAATAGAAGCATAGCTCCCAAGTAATAGCCCTGCTATATTCCACGCTGATTGGGCATGTTCAGCTTGTTGAAGACACAACTGAGGGGGTGACATAATTGCATTCTTTAAATACTTCAAGGGATACCACACAAAGAAGGGTGCAGCCTTGTTCTCTGGCATCTCATAGGGTAGAACTAAGTCTAAACATTTTAAGTTACAGAAGGGTAAATTTCAATTGAACATTAGAAGGAACTTCTTGACGATGAGAATGGTTTGGCAATGGAACCAATTGCCTAGAGTGGTATTGGGGTCTCCTTTTCTGAATGTATTTAAAAAGACTCTGGACATCTACCTGCGGGGGTTGTTCTAGCTGGAGATCCTGCGTTGAGCAGGGGGTTGGACCTGATGCCCCTTCCAACTGTATGATTCTATGAGAGGTAGAAAGAGAAATGGATGATAGTGGACTTTCCTCTGTGGAACAGCAGTTCAGTTATATTAATAATGTACTCATACCCCTATCTATCAGAAGCCCCACTGAGTTCAGTGGAACTTACGGCCAAGTAAATGTCTACATGATTTCAACCCGGGTAACATCCTCAAAAGTTACTGGAATGCATCGCGGATAATCGTGTTGTCCCAGCTAGATGTATTTGAACTAATTCCATTTACTTCCTGGAGTTGAAGGTATTGTATATGATTGTCCCTCACTCCCACACCCATTTTTTACTTTAACAATCCTGTGAAGTAGATTAGATTCAGAGCCTGTGAATATCTCAAGGTGACCACATCAGCATTATGGGAAAGCTGGGATATATATAGGAAGCTGATATGTAATGTGTGTTGAGCAGACAGGGTGTGAGCTGATTCAGGGATTGTGAGTGTAAGAGAAAGCTGTCATTCTGAGCTGAGTCTGGTTGATTTTACAGTATATTAATATAGTATTTATATTATAAATATTATTTATATTATTTATATTATAAATAATGGCATAGTATAATATTTATAATCATACTACACAAACACACACACAGAGAATACTGTGTTTATTATTTTACTTTTTTACTTTTTTATTAAATTCAGTACATAAACTCAGAGGTTTCTCTACTTAAAATGTTGTTGTTATATGCCTTCAAATCATCTCCAACTTATAGTGACCCTAAGGCAAACTCATCATGGGGTTTTCTGTACAAGATTTGTTGAGAAGAGGATTGCCTTTGCCTTCCTCTGAGGTTGAGAGAGTGTGACTTGCCCAAGGTCACCCAGTGAGTTTCCATGGCTGCGTGGTGATTCAAACACTGGTCTCCAAAGTTGTAGTCCAACATTCAAACCACTACACCATGCTGGCTCTCTGTTTAAAGTAGTATAGTATATGGTCTTCCTCATTAATAGCAAGCACAAAAGATCATGTTCTTAACCATAAGTCCAAAAAACACACAAGACCTTCGCGTAAGCAACAAATACCAATAACAAAATAAATGTAATAGTTCTGGCAAATATGAAAATAGAGGAAAGAACAATAAATATAGTTATAGAAAATACAAAGGGTAGAGAATTGAAAATATATTAAGAGTTAAATAGGTTACCATACTGAATATACAGTATGAAAAATATCGTGCAACATGGCCAAAAGTCACATAAAAGTCACAATAAATGAAGCATATAACAGTGTATAAATGTGCAACATAAAGACCAAGACTTCTGCAAGTAAACACTCTCCAACTCCTAATATATTTCCTTATTAATAGCCTTTACAGTTGGCCACACCCTTTCAGTTGCATCCCCGTTTCTTTCACGAGTGTCCCTATTTTCATCTGTGAAATGTTGCAGGTATGTGGTTGGGACTAGCCCTTAGTTTACTAAGCTAAACCTTAAATTTTACATTAATGTCTCACATTTTCTGTTGCAGCATTACTAGCTGATGACTGTCCTTAAAACACAAATCCATATTTCTGTAATGCCCTCTTTGTGCATCCGGTTGCCATTCAGCTTTTACATAGATGTTATATTTGGGACACTCTCCTAAAGAGCAGAGAATACACCAGATGCGGAAAGCACTAGGGAGTCATAGAGATGTAGACATCGGGGTGTATTCTGCCAGGTAACCAAAAACCAGAACTTAGAGCACTTGGTCAAGATGTCATTCTGCTCACTAAAACAGAAAAAAAAAAAAAACCACACATTTTTATTAATATTTATTTATTATTTCAGGCTTACTTACGAGTAACTCAGTATGTGTGAAAATGACAAAGCCATGGATTCATTTGTAAATGTAAGTATTCATTTAGCTAGCATTTTGTGATGCTATCTGCTATTAACAATTTGTGCTAAATGAAAGTCAGAAGAAACATTTAGCATTTTGACCTATTTTAAAAAAATTAAAAAATAGGTAAAAAAAAAAAGAAAAAATTAACATCTGGTTTTATTTCTTTTTCAAAGAGATCCTCAATTATTATCCACCTTGGTTAGAGGTCTTTCCCAGAGCTTGGAAAAGTTACTTTTTTGGAGAGTGAAAGCTGTAGTCCAAAAAGGATGCAAGTGAAGAGGAAATGGCCATATGAATCCTTCAAGGCCATTTTTACAGTTCTTTAAGAATGCCCCCTAAATGCCCTGTAATTCCCCTGAAACAATTAGGCATTGTATACCTTATGGCTCATATGGATTTTTTCACAACAAGAAGTGAACTATCTGGCCACTTTGGTTTTGAATTATGTGTAAAGTAAAGAGAGGCAGAAGATGACGCAAAATGGCCCAGGATGCCATTGGATGTGTTTGGTTATTTTCATTTTATAAAATTGTGGGTGAAGGGGAGGGAGGCTCCTGTGGAATGTCTTCAAGGTCTCATGGAGTCCTCATAATTCCCTGGCAATTGCACACACCTGCCCTAGCATATCAAATGCAAGGACAGTAAATCAAGTTGCAAAATTGTTAAACAATCTCATCAAGACTTCACAGAAGACCCCCCCACTCATGTTTGGAACTCCAGACACAGACTCTTTCCGCACTGGACTGTTATAGAGCGATGATTCCACTCTCAACATCCTATGGAATCCTGGGGTTTGCAGTTTCGGGAGGGGCCACCTGGCCCCTCCCGAAACTGCAAACCCCAGGATTCCATAGGATGTTGAGAGTGGAATCATCGCGCTATAACAGTCCAGTGCAGAAATGGCCTTACATGCAAGAAACCCTTAATTTATACCATGTTCCTGGGCCACAGAACAGCTTCATACGAACAGCAGCAAAACCTTTAAAAAAGAGTATCCTATTTTTAGTTAGTTTTAAAAAAAAAAGATCATTTGAGTTAAGGCATCAGAGCTGCTGAGCAGGATTTATCTGAACAACAACTCACATGCAAGCTCATATTCTAATTGAGGAATAGGCCTACAGTCCAAGAGCCTGGGGCTCACACTTTTAGCACTGGACTTTGCCTTTGTTCAACAAGTAATAGACTTTGATTCCATTGATCTTTTGTATTTAAGACATCCAACATTTCATGGACAAGAAATTGGGGCACAGGTGGCCAAGTGACATGAGAGTGTACTCAAGATGACAAAAATTACTAATGAGGAAGAACAGACAAACTAGAAGAGGCAGCAACAATTTACTTTTGCTTGAACCAGCTAGGAAGGGCAAGATTCTGCCCCTTTCTCTCCTCTCTCCCTGCCAAGTTAGCTGCGTATAAACTAATTTTGCACATTGAACTCAGTTTGCCGCAACTGAAATAAGCTGAGGACCAAGGGGGCAAGAGGGAGGAGGAGAGAGAAACTGGGACATTTTGAAAGCAGATGAACAACTGAGATGCCAAAGGATTAATCCAGGTTGTCCCTGCCAAATTGGAAAGTTGGAAGACATGAGGACATATAATGGACTTTTGAAGTTAGAATTATTTTGATATTTAGAAACATCTTTTAAATTTAGTTTCCGTTCAGGACCCAGCCTTAGGGTTGAAATAAAAGCAGCAATGGGCAACTATGCAGGGACTGGGGGCTAAATTTTTCCTGAATCCCCATGTGTGTTACACTATTCCCCATCCCAACACCCAAAGAAACCCCCTTCATCAGTAATACCCTAGCTAAAATGATGAGTGAGATTGATGTTGTGAGATATTTGGGGAAGCTGGTGACCAAAGTGAGATATTTGTGTCACTTTTACAGAGTGTTGTAGGCATGTACTTTTGCCCAGCTGGAGTAGTTTTGATATAGTGTGGATGGAGAAATTGCCCTGGAATTATATGTTTTTGTTAAAAAATTGTACAGCCTAGGGAACTGGTATGGCATTGCACGGCTGCACAAAGTGGGGTTTAGAGGCTGCAACCAGCCTGCAGGGTGCACTTTCTCCACTCCGTATCAGTTATACTAAAAAAACTGAATTCAGATGAAGTTAGTTAAATCTCTTTAAGCATTTACAGTATTTTCCAAAAATTAAATATTTTTGAAAATATTTTTAAAATATTTTGACCTTTAAAATTTTTAAAACTTTTTTCTAGCATTTTAAAGATTTATTTATTTTCATACCACATTTGTCATATTTTTGTTTTTTTAGGTCTTATCTCCCACCCATTTAATTAAGTCCCATAATACATCTCTTAAGTGCCCAGAGAAAACATAGCCATAGTCTTAGCTTATGTTTTGAATTTAAGCACTATGCAGAAAGGAAATAAGTCGTAATTGTAATGTTTCAGCTTTATCATTTTTAAATCTGGTACTGTATAGGAGGGAGTTAAGTAATGTTATTTAATTCAGCCAGCTATGTTACTAGTCCAGCTAGCCATTTTGCTTGCTTTGTTAACTAGACACTTTATCTCAAATTTAGGTTACACTTCCTCTAAGTGCTACCAACATAATCGCTGTGGCACATCTAAATTATATCATTATCTGATAACAAACTTTAATATGCAGAATTTACTGTTAAAATTATCAACTCATACAACCAAAGAATAGACCACTCATTTAGTATTTTTTCTTAGATAAAGCATTTAATGTTCCAGTTGAATTTTGGCTCCTTTGGGATACTTGTTTCTTTCTTTAGGACTTGATATGGATGCCCTTTAAGGTGTTCGAAATCCATACAGATCCAGATTTTATAGTTGATTATTTTTATCAGTATCCAATCCAATGTTTCAGTCACCTGCAATTTTAAAAAGTCTTTATAATAATATTAATATTGTTTAAATTTCTTGCCCCATTTCTCATGGATGTCATTTTAGGCAACAAAAAATTAACCTGCTAACCAACTGAAGATTGCAGGCCTATATACAGTCAGCCCTACACATTTGCGGGTTTCACTTTTGCAGATTGTTCATGGAATATTCGCTATCACCTCTGCTGCCTCCCTATGCCGTTTTTAATAGGGACTGCAAGCCTCATGAGATTGAGAAGCTGTGAACGAGGCTTGTAAGTCCTTATTAAAAATGATGTGGGGCAGCAGTGGAGGTGGCAGTAAGCCCCACCAGGCACCCACTTCTGCTTTGTGAAGGAACTGATGCCTCAAAGGAATCTATGGTGGGTTGAATATGGTAATATGGTAATCATACTTTTTTTTGTGTTAAATATGGTTTGGGAAGGCCTAGAGTTACTCACGGTTTTTCCACTTTCATGGGGATCCTGTGCCTTTAACTCTAGTGAATGCGGAGGGATGACTGTAGAATCCTTCAGAGTGTGTTACAACTTCTTTATCAAACAGTAACATCTGATCTCAATACATTAACCAAATGTGCAAGTAAAGAAATTGTGTTTAAAAAAACAAACAAACAAATGAAGTAAATGCTCAATTACTCATGCAATTTAAATTACTGGATGCCACAAAAAAGGAAGAGCAAAAGACCACCTAATTTTTTCTCCTTAGCTCCTAAAAACAATTAGATGTACTTACTGTACTGTTCCTGTCCTGTCTCTGCTAGCTATCCATTTGACTCCAAAAAAACCCAAAGTACCCAGAGGTTGATCTCTGATGATCATCACATATATTTTAATGTAGGCAGTACTTTTTATTTTTTCAATGTTTTGATTTTATATACATTTGCTCTATTTTTGTCTTGAGTTTCTCTTATTCAATTTTGTATCCCACTGCTTTTTGCTTGTAGTGTTTGTGTTCATTTTTTAAAAATATTTTACTTTTATCTTTGGATTTGTATTATACCCTTTGAATGTGCTTTAATGGGAGAATATGAATGCATGCACACAGACACACACATCTGTTCAGTGGAAGATGGAATACTGTCTGCGTTAGGGGGTTTGGATATAAGTATAGTAAATAAACATGAATGAAAGGTATGTATCTTTAATGCATACGAGACAACTATGCTGCTGTCTACTCTCTTTCAAAATCTCTGTATCAATGTACACTAAGGCTCTGCTTTACAAGCTGAGAACACCTTCAGATGAGGGGGAAAAGTCTCTGGAAGTCCCAAGTTTTGTTCCTCTATGAAGCAATTTTATTTTTCAGATTCAAATGATGCTGATTCTAAAGTATTTCCTGGGAGTTCCTGGCATTACCAAAGACTTTTCACTCCTCCTTTCCAGCAAAGTTTAAACTAACCTGTTATCACGGTTATGATATGTCTGGTGAGAGCACTAGATATCCTTTCAAATAATTTGGCCTTTGCTTGACCTTTCTCTGCCACCCTACTCCACGTGTTTGCAGAGGTCCACTGGACAAGCACGTATTGGGTGCTGCCGTTAATGGTTGTACATTCCAAAACCTCATTCAGGCAGGCAACTTAAACCTCTCCGATGCTTTAGGGAAAAACCTCCTTGCAAACCGGCTTTGCTCGGCGTGTTTCTTTACAAAGACGCACAGCCAAGAGCCGAGCCATTCCTTTATGTCGGGCCATCAGCGTACTGGCCATACTATTGTCATCCAGCGCTAAGCTCATCATCCAAAACCTGACCTTTTCCAACTCCTTTGTCCAGCTCCAAATTTCCTTTGTTCTCACCAAGCATGGCATAGCCCGTAGGTAAAATCCACCCTATGAAAGGTCCCTATTTTCGGGACTTCCTCGGATCGTTCCTGAGTTCTATCCAGCCTTGCTGCTGCTGTGTTTGGCGAGCTGTCCCCTCAGTTGCCAATAACTGAGTCTGCCTCCCTTCTTGGAACCCCTGCTTCTCTCCAGGACTACGAGACCAGGTGTCGTATTACCCATTCCCCAAAAGCTCTCCATTTCCATTTCTAGTTAGCTGTGTGCATGTGGTGTCTTTCATGTTATTTGTGCTCAACAAATGTTATTTTTGTTACTTTGAAACCTTGTCTGACTACGCTCTCTGACCTGAAGCCGTAGACATAGGGTACAAGATCCTAGCTAATGTTACCCTGCCTCTCATTAGCTTAAGAGAGTGCTCGAGCTTAATTTCCCCATCTTGTGCTTTTATTTGGTTATTTGGGCGCCCCTCCCAGGACTCCCAACATACAGGGTAACAAACCCACTACCTTCTGGAATGAAATGTATCTGCACTTGCCTATGTGTTTCTACTGTCTCAGATGTGATTAAAAATGGTTGCAGCCAGCAAACACAACTATAATTTCCAGGACACAGATTCAGCAGACATCAGGAGAGGCAAAGGGGAATGTTAGCAGTGAAACAAAGTTATCCTAAAGCTTAACTAGGGTGATATTAATAAAGCACTTTAGCAGTTTGATTATAACTCCAAAATAATCATTTAAAATGCTCAGGGGAAATTGGTGAAAATCAGTTTCTGAAATGTTGTGTGAAACTAGATGCAATAGTTCAGGGTGCAGGAAGTACACTAGGGAGGAAAAGGGGGGCAAACCTGGAATATTTTTAAAAAAGAGACTGGATACAACTTGTGAATAATCAGAAATAAAACAAAAAAGAACTGGAAACTTTCCAGACTTTCTATCCCCATCTGGAAGCATCCTGATGTTGGGGAAGGACCACAGGTTTTTCTCCTCAAAGTGCTGGGGACCAGCATAATATTTATGCCTACTGTTTAAAACTGTTTCTGTCTTTCCTGGAAACTTGCCATCAACTGGTAGCCAAAACCTAGCAGTCCAGCACCAGTCTATGGACTACCATTTGCTGTAACACTCTAGTGTCTGCTGTGCTAATAATTCCAAAAGAAACCAATCCCAGTTTGATTTAGGAATCATCTAGAGCTGGAGTCATCTGATGTAGGTCAGGAGGTACCCTGTACCAAGTAAAACACAAGATCAAATTCTGCAGGACCAAGGAGAGCTCCCAGGGACGTTTGCAAAACAGAACAGATGCTGATCATATATTCCCAGCTTGTTAAACCATAGTTTTCAAAAAGAGAGTGTATTTTGGACCTGCACGTTTCTAACTAGCTTCTTCCTTTGTTGGCATACTAAAAAATTTTTAGCTTTAAATATTGTTCTGTGTTATGTCTGAAATGGAAAAGCATGTTTTAATGTTAAGTTATTAACCATGATCTTAAACTGTAACACATCTCCTGGCTGGACAATGACACAAAGGTGTTATGGGAGAATGAACAAATTCAAAATCATAATTCACAAATTGTTCCAATTGTCTCTGTGTGTGATTGCCGTATTCCTCTTCATAAATTGTGCCAGTAACAACATCCAATAGGGAGGTATAGGACTTTTCATGACCACACTGCAGTCACTGAGATAATGAATACATTGTTTTGAGGGAAGAACAGCATTTTCCCAGGTACAGAAATATTATATGTTGGAAAAATGGGATCTCCACCCAGAAGAAATCCAGTCACAACTGAAGAGTTGTAGAACAACTGACAACAAAAAAAAAGTGCTACAAAATAAGCTAAACTATCTGAGAGGGGGAAAAATTCTTTAGCAGTGCTAAGGTTGATGGCTGATTACCAATCTGGAAATGGAAAACTTTACCTTTCACTCAGATTGATTGGTAACAGGCCCACAGTAAAAATAGGCGAACCTATTCAAGAGAATTCCATTTGCTGGATTTTTGCAGTGGGTTATTCCATAAAACAAAACAAAAACCAGGGACCCACTGAATTCTGAAAAAAAAGTTCTTGCCAGAGTCCGCCAGGTCTCCTATTATACTAGATCATTGTAGACTTGCTTGGAGGCCTCTGGGGCTTGGCAAGTAATGATAAACATTTTGCCAGGAACTAGGACAAAAAAATGTTTCTTGGCAGAGTACCTACTCTAGACATAGAGTAACCTTCTGCCCCTTCACAAAATACAAAACTGGTTTCACCCAGCAAGGCCCCAAATTTACTAAAAACTGGCATTCTTCCTCTACTTCTCTCCTTTCCTAAAACCTACCAAAAAGTCACAAAAGTTGTGAACAGGTTTCCCAGAATCTTTTATCAAGCTAGTTGTTAAACAAAACACTGAGTGTGTTGAACACTGTCTCTGTAAGAGGCAGGCCTAGGTGGTAGAAGGCCATCCTAGCTTTTGGGCTTGGGCTGAACCTAAAGAGGATAAGTTGGCCTGCATCCCTCCTTAGAGTCTAGGACAGCCCTAGGCCTTTCATGTAGTACTACAAGATGCCAAGGAGAACCTCTTCTGTTAAGCTATTTTGTTTCTTTAAAGTCAGATGTTGCTCCACGTTCCAGGGAACTGCTGAAGCCTCTGTGTGTAGTGCTGTTTCTCATATTCAAAAGGCTGAAATGGTCATAACGTTGTTGTCCCCGTGCCTGTATAACAGTCTTAGGATGCTATATGAGGGGTGTTAAGATACTGAAGCTGGCAAAATTGCACAACTGTGTAATTATTACATTTCACATACATACATACGGTACACAGCATACACACCTTAAAAAAATATTTGCTTCAGTCTCACCATTTTTGGGAACGAGCCTAAATATCCAGAATGACATATCCCATTTGGTCTTAGAAGGTAAGCAGGGTCAGCCTGCTTAGTACCTGGATAGGAGACCACCAAGGAATACCTGGTGCTGTAGACTATGTTTCAGAGGAAGGAACTGGCAATTTACCTCTCAGCATTCCTTGCTTAAGAAAACATGTAAGTCCCATAAGTTGGCAGGTGACTTGAAAGTATGTACACATATCTTGAAAACACATTCTCTTGTATTTCAGAGGGTGCCATTGACACTGAAGGACTCCTATTCAGCCTCTTGGTCATTGTGCTGTGGAGTGCCACAGGATTCCCTCTTGTCTCCCACCTCCATTTAATATCTACATTTAATATCTTGTATATGAAGCCATTGTGAGAAGTCTTGAGATGAGCTTCCCTCAGTATGCTGATGACACTCAGCCCTACATCTTGCCAACAGAGTCAGCTGAGGCTGTGCAAGAGCTGAACCACTATCTGAATGCTGTAATGGGCTGGATGATCAGATGATAATCAGAAGCTGAATCCTGATCAGATGGAGACTCTGTGGGCTGGTGGTTCTCAGATCCAGGAATAGGTAGGCTACCTGTCCTAGGGAGGGTTGCATGGTTACTGAAGGAGTAGAGGGCCCATAGCTTGAGAGTGCTTCTGGATCCATCTTTGTCACTAGAGGCCCAGGTGGACTCTGTGGTTCAGAGCACTTGAAGCCACCTTCTACTAGTCTGCCAACAACAGCCTTTTTAGGACGAGGATAACTTAGCTACAGCAGTCCATGGGACTGGCCTTGAAGATGACTTGGAAGCTGTAGGTACTGCAAAATGCAGCAACTAGACTGCTGGCTGGAACTCTACAGAAATTACATAACACCAGTTTTAAAGGAATTTTAAAGGAATTGCACTGGCTGCCAATATGCTTCCAGTCTGAATTCAAGTGCTGGTGACATTTCAAGTCCCAAATGTCTTGGAATCTTTATATTTAAAGAAGTGCCTCTCCCTTGGCTGAGAAGTAAGGTCTCTTGGAAGGGCCCTCCTCTGGCTGCTACCAGTGGAGAAGATAGACTATAGGAGGAAATTTAACCAGTTCCCAAATACCAGCTGGCATTTGGTGAAACTAGATTCAATATAATTCCATCTGCTCTATTAGAGGGACATTTTCAACAAATTGAGTACAAGGATTACGTATGACCCTTCAGAGATGGACTAGTAGAATCTTTACATCATGTACTTTTCTATTGTATATTATACATGAATGATAGGTTAAGGTTAGTAGCACCTCTCTTAAGCAAGTTCTCAGGTAGACCTTTGGAATGGTATCTGATATATCTATTAGGGGATACTGAAAAAAGAATAACAGAGGAGG
Organism: Ctenosaura bakeri; assembly: GCA_948474755.1. Lineage (NCBI taxonomy): Eukaryota > Metazoa > Chordata > Lepidosauria > Squamata > Iguanidae > Ctenosaura > Ctenosaura bakeri. The sequence goes on from CAOLHI010000340.1 coordinate 118,019, forward strand.
TTACAAAGTTTTTTTTTTCTTCTGCCGCCAAAACTCAAAGAGCCACAGTACACAAATATTAATAACTTAAGGATTTCCTTTTGTTTAAAGATCTGTGGTGTCATAACTTCAGAAGCAGTAGGGCTACTGAAAGTTGTATATCAGCAATAAGGCTGTATGATTTTAACATAAATTTATATATTTGATTTGTTTAAATCACAATGTTTTATAACAAATTTTAAATTTATTTTATTAAACTGTTTCTAAAACACATGTATATATAATTAATTGTTCCCTGCTGTTCTATTTTAACATAGATTGTTTATAGTTTTAAATATGATGTGTTTACATCTTTGTTTACTTGTGTGTAGGACATATATAATTGTTTTGTTACCCCATGGTTTGCTGTCTAAAGTAAAGGCTTGACTGATTGATTGACTGACTGACTGACTGACTGATTATAGGAGGACATGCGAAAAGGCCTTCTCTGCTGTGGCTATGGAATATCTTCTTTTTAGAGGTTTGACTTTTTATGAAAGTATTTGAGGTCTAATTAATTTTATCCAATTTGCGTATTTGCTATGGCTTGCATTATTCAACTGGTTCTAACTGGTTTTAAATTGTCTCATTTTAAATGATAAATGATTTTAAATACTTTTAGACTTTAAAAATGACTGTGACCAAAATGGTGAAGGGTCTGGAAACCATGCCCTATGAGGAGCGGCTTAGGGAGCTTGCTATGTTTAGCCTGATGAAAAGAGGGTTAAGAGGTGACATGATAGCCGTGTTTAAATATTTGAAAGGATGTCATGTTGAAGATGGAACAAGCTTCTTTCTGGCTGTTCCAGAGGCTTGGACACAGAACAATGGATTCATATTACAGGAAAATAAATTCTACCTGAACCCCAGGAAGAACTTCCTGACAGTCAGAGCTATTTGACAGTAGAATATGCTGCCTTGGAGCGTGGTAGAGTCTCCTTCTTTGGGGTTTTTTAAAGAGAGGCTGGATGGCCATCTGTTTGGAGTGCTTTGATGGTGTATTCCTGCATGGCAGGGAGTTGGATTCAATGGCCATTGTGGTCTTTTCCAGCTCTATGATGTTTTGTTTTAAATTGGTCTAAACTGATTTTGTTGTACACTGCCCTGAGTTCCTCAGCTACATGATGATGCTGGTGGTGGTGGTGGTGATGATGATATTTATTTGTATCCCACCTTTCTCCCAAACTTGGGACTCAAGACAGCTTAAAAAGAAAAGTACAACTAAAAACACATGAAAAGATAACATTAAAATGCAATTAAGGTTAGCATTGTATTAAAACAATTCAAATGTACATTTAAAAGGATAAAATTGCAATTAAAATATTAAAAAGCTATTTAAAATGGTTCAATTTATCTAGGGTGGAATAAGAATATTTTAATAAATAAATAAATACAAACATGTTTGAAGCAGAATGATTTCAGTAAATATGTATCTCGCTTTCTTCTCAAGTGGAATTTTATTTCAATTTGTTTCCTCAATGATCTTCCTGAAAATATTAATAATTTCATTTTCAAATCACTTACAGCAAATACTTCTTAAAGTTTTTGATGGACCCACTTATAAATAAGTATTTATTCATTTATTCATATATTTATTCAAAATATCCAAAATTCAAACCTCATATTCTAATTTAATCTGTTGCTTTGTTAGCTACACTGGGCATATTTAGGCACTGAGGCCAACCATAGCTTTTGTTAAACATGATGTATTGCTTATGCTACAGACTGTACAGCAGATAATCAAACAAACTATGGCTTACATTTCCCATTTTTCATTTGTTTCTCTTCTGCCACTTTTGTTAGCATCTAATTCAGAATAAGTACAAGTAGAGAAACAGGTCAGGGACACACCATGATTGTGAGTTCAGCCAATACAACAAACCATGGTTTAATCAAGTCAAGAGTTTATAAGCCAACAAAGAACCATGGGTTCAGATTGTGGTTTGTGGCAGGTTAATAAACCATGAGTTGTTAGTGGATGTGGGTTTGTACACAACAAACCAGATTTCAATAAATCATAGTATGGCTTGTTGTGGTGTGTGAATGTAGTCAGTATTGGGTTCCACACTCGAGGATGGGTTGAAGTAGTTGACTGATCCAAGACTGGAGCTTCAAAGGGAATAGTAGGATATTATCACAACAAGACTGGTGAATAGTTAGGGAACCATTTTTGAGAATGGAATTTGAGTGTTCTGAATAGGGTTGCCAATTTTTAATCAAGACTCTAGCTATGTGTTTCATAATAAGTTAATATACAGATATTAATAATTTAAAATGTTTGCCTCCATGCCATGAAACATAAAGCCTACTGATTTCTTTACATCAGACCATGAAAAGTGACTTTCAAAAGTCATTAGTAACAACCATAGTTCCTAGTTGCCTGAATGTCGTTGTGTGCCTTCAAGTTGTTTCAAAGTTATGGCAACTTTGAGGCAAACCTACTATAGGGTTTTCTTGCAAGATTTCTTTGCTGTTACCTTCTTCTGAGGCTGAGAGAATGGACTTGCCCACTAACTAGGTTTCCATGGCTGATCTGAACACTGGTCTCTCAAAGTTCTAGTCTAACACTCAAACCAGTATCTCATGCTAGTTAATGCCAAAGTTACAGTTTATTAAAAGTAACTATTTACTTTCCTATTTCTCAAAACTAACATTTATTTTTAGTTACTTTGAAACACATTTGAATGCTGTGAGCCTCTGGCTTATCTGGAGCCATTGGTTGGTCTTTCTTCCTGGCTATCTCATTGCCTCAAAACCCATACTAGAGCATGAATGATGTGACGCTCATCCTCTACCATTTAGTGAGATCACACCTGTGTAAGTGTCAAAGCAATTAAAGTTACAATTACATTGCAAAAGAAGTGATGTTATTCCTGGGCAAATTACAATAGTGATGTAACTCGATTATACCTTTGTTACTGAGGAAAAGACTGAGTTACAGGCAAACAGTTATTTGTTGAACTTTGCAGCTTATGAACTGCACTACAGCATGTTTTATACTGGGCAGTAATTTAGCCAACAATATTTGTCCATATGCTTCTATTTAGCCAATAATATTTGTCCATATGCTTCTATCACAATTGCTTTGGTACAGTAAAGAGAGCTACAACTAATTGCCTTAGCATATTACATTTTATTTAAATTGTTTTACCTGTTTAGAGTAATTCAAAGCTTTAACGCATGGGAGCCTTTATTTCTAAAATGATCTGGGTTTTGTTTCTAACTTTTTGCAATTTAAATCGAAATACTTTTTTCTGCCTACTAAAATAAGTTATTTATATTTATCCACTCATGAATTAAGGATTAGTACAAATTATCCTAGAATACTCACTCACATTGATTGACTAAACATTTTGTTACCACCTGCAAAATAATAAATGGCATCTGTCACAGTGGGGCTGCAACGTCTGAGGCAGGAGACTGCCAGTTTCACACAGAGATAATTGTGACAAGAGGTCAGCAGAGTCGTATTTCATAGCAATTTCCCTCCAAAATAATTCTGCTATTTGATGTTCCGGCAGCACAGACCAGGTCCATATAGTTTATGGATCTTCCTAACAACCCAAATTGTTGTTGGCACCTTTTTTTGTGAAACAGCCAGTTTTTGCTAAGTGCCACCAACAAGCAGATTCAACAAGTTACTGTATGGTTATTTTATTGCTGTACTTGGGGAAAGTTTTGTCTGTTGAATTTCTGACTGATTTGCCGCTGCTGGAGAGACTAGATTTCTTCCAAAGGAACAACCAACACTGGAAAAATTAATCTATAGTCACTAGAATGAATTGCTCATGCTCTTGCAGCCACTGCCTCTTAAGAGATTTACAGGACAACCCGATATGTCTCTAAGGAAAGAAAGTCTCCTTCAGTTCATTGGATCATGTTAGTAAGCAAATGGGCATAGGATTCCAGTGTAAAAACATCTGGATGTCTGTATTCTGGAACAGCCCTGCATATAGAAGTGACTGCCAGTGTGGTGTAGTAGTCTGAGCATTGGACTACGACTCTGGAGATGAGGGTTTGAATCCCTGTTCAGCCATGGAAAGCCACTATGTGACTTTGAGCAAGTCACACTCCCTCATCCTCAAAGGAAGTAAAGGCAAACTCTCCTTGAACAAATCCTTCCAAGAAAATCCTGTGATAGGTTTGCCTTAGGGTCACGATAAGTTGGAAATGACTTAAAAGCACATAACAATAACCACCTGCTTGTAGAGTTGGTGAAAGTCATAAAAAGAAACCAGGTGTGTGTGTTTGTTTGTTTGTTTGTTTTCTGGACTGTTGAAAATCTTAAGAGAAAACCCTCTGTGGAATTGGCTTCCTTCTTCAGTACACTGAGGACTGAAGGCTCTCTTTCCAGACTGTCATAATTTTGATGGAGAATGATAAGAATTTCCATATGGCACTTCTAGGCTCAAGCTATTAAACTGGGCCAGCAGTACTGTTAAGCAGACGGAGGCTACCATCTCAGGTGGCCTATGTATTGGTGCAATGGAGACAGTGACAGCCCCTCCAGTGTTCCTCCTGAGCCCACTTTCTTTTCCTTTCTATTGGAGGACAGACATGTGTGTGTGCCATGCAGCCTGTTTTAAACCCTTATCCTAGCCTCTTACTGTCAAGTAAAGTGTAAAATGCCCATGATAAAAATGATTCAACTGCAAGTCTGGTCAGCATCTATATGGAAGATGTTATCTTGTCCTTCACTTTTGGCAGGAAGATGTTTTGGGTCAGATTTAATTTTAGGTAGGAATCCTATGGCCCACATCCTGCATGCAACCTGGGAGTGGGAGTCCAGTATGGCCCTTGAAATAACTGCTGAATCCCCAAAGGCCCTGGCAACACCTCCCAAAAAATTCAGCCCTCCCAAACATTGAAAAGCTATGTATCACTTGGTCTGACTTAAAATTATCACATTTGATATATTAAAAATATATCCCCCCAGGAAAATAAATACAAATTGTCCTAAATTTTTCCAGTTTCCCCCCAGTGCCTTCACATCCCTGTGTAAGAACTGATTGGAAATGATGTACCCCCTCCAAAAAATAAAATAAAATAAAAACATCAGAGGAGTCAAAAATCAAGCAGTGTGGCTTTTGGGACCTTCCCCACCACTGCTTTATGTCTTGATGAACTGTGACTCCTTTTTGATCTACTACTCTTACATAATTTGCAGGCAAGGTGAGCAACTTGCAATCCAAAGCCTTGTTGTCTTCCTGAAGCATGAGGCAGTCAAGAACCTTTTTAATACTGCAAGGCTTTTGGCAACAGACTGGCTCCCAAGGAAGGTGCTTTTAACAGACTGACACTGTATTTTTTTACTAGGATTCTCAGGGGTCCTTTCACACTATACAATTATAGTGCCGTGATTCCACTTTAACTGCCAGGGCAACATCATATTTGAAGTTGGTTGTCGTTTTGTGCTTTCAAGTCATCTCCAACTTACAGCAACCCTAAGGGCACACCCAGACTGATTGAAAAGTTCCAGATTTTGTTCTTGTCCTTTCTGGTTTTTTACTGGGTTAGAAGAAACTAACCCAGGGAGTCGGTATAAAAAGTCTCTGATTGTACCAGAAGCTTATAGGAAAAAATTCTGGGATAAACAAAATTTATACAAACTGGAAAGAATAGGAAAATATCTTTCTGATCTTTTAAATTAGTCTGAATGAATACGAACCTATCAAAGGGTTTTTTTAACAAGACTTATTCAGAGGATTGCCATTTCCTTCCTCCTATGCTGAGAGAGTGTCACTTGCCCAAGGTCACCCAGTGGGTTCCCATGGATGAGTGGGGACCTGAACTCTAGTCTCCCTGAATTCTAATCCAACATTCTAGCCACAATATCATACTAGTTCTCACCACACTTTCCAGTTTTGGGAGAGATTTTTTAAAATTCTGAATCAGATAGTTCTAGTGCCTTATCAAACTATAGATCCCAGGATTCCATAGGATATAGCCATGGCAGTTAAAGTGGAATCATGTTGCTATAATTGTGTAGTGTAAAAGGACTCCCAATCTCATGGCTTGGCTTGAGGGCAAGAGAGAAGAATCTCAGAGCAAGAGCATTGCGTTGAAACTGTGTGTGTGTGTGTGTGTTGTTTTTCCTCATTTGTTAGAATTAGTATTATTTATTTGAATACCATATTTTATGTAACTGCAGGTGATGCTTCATGTACAATGATGATTGACATCACCACAGGCTGCCCTTGTAACGTCATAAGGCCCCATAACCTGTTACATCATAAGGGGCCACCCCCAGATCTCAAGTGTGAGCCTTGAAATCTCAGGACCTGGAAGAGTTCTGACCTGGCAGCACTGTTTTGTATTAATAATAATCATAATAATAATTAATAATTATTATTAATTATTATTATTAATAATAATAATTATTATTATTATTCATTTCAATTACTTTTATACTTAATAACATTCTAATCTTATTAATCTGTTCAATTGTCTAACATTGCAATGTTCAGTCTGTTTTTATCTGTACTTGTTTTTCTGAACCTGTTTTAATCATGTGAACCATTGCGTGAAGCCCATTGTCTTGCATCCCAATTCTGAGAGAAAGACTGATTATTAATAAAATGAGTAGACTAATAAATAAATGAGGCCTAAATTCATAAAGAGGATGTAGACTAGGGGACACTGGGGGGGGGCAGTGAGGGAGAAGCCAAAATAGGTAGAACGATGAATGCAGGCAAGAAAGGAAGTCTTCTGCAAGCTTTCGGTTGAGACCTCTGACAAGAAGAGGAAGCTGAAAGTGACAAAGCAAAGGAAGCAGGGGGAAGGAGACCCTCTGCAAGAGACTTATTCAGACTCCTGGCAAGAATTACATATCACTCCTCTGGCAATCTGTTGGACAGGAGAGAAGAAGAAGGGGAAAGAGAACAAGAAAAGGTGTTTGAGATTGCAAAAAAGAGAGAGAGAAGTTTTGTGGCCTTCCACACTTTTGACTTCTGTTCCTTCCACTGCTAGTCTGCAGCTTTCCCTCTTGAAATAAAAACCAACGGAATGTGGCCCTCAGGAGGAAAAGGGTCAGAGCAGGTGCAAATCATCCATGGAATGGTAGCGACTCAAGTTTACACTTTAATGATTAGGCACAAAAACTGTGTAAATAAGAGAGAGAAATCAGTGGGAAAGCTGGTTTGTATGCTGGCCCCTAATATAATTTAAAGATGTCATTGCAATTGTTTATTTAGTAAAAAAGAGTAACTAAAACTCTTTGACATACTTTCCAGAGCATGGAAAGTTATTTTTAAAAGTAACTCTTCCTAACAACTATATAGCAATTTTTTAAAAAATAATTTGTTGTTGCTGATTACAATGCTGAAAAATCCATTTCTCAGAGTCCTATTATTTGTCCTGATTAGAGTAGACCCACTGGATCGATGGGATTTACCTATGTGTTAAATCACCATTCAGCAATTGATTCAATGGATTTATTCTACTTTTGACCAAGCAACACGATTCGGACCATTGTGTTGTTTACTATAGTATTTATTGCTTTGTGTTATTTTCCCATTCCTTTAAAAAAAAAACCAGTTTAGGATTGAAGAGAAAAATGGTACAACACATGAAAATCTCCAGGCAAAATGCCTCTAAAAATACCCTTAAACTGTAACTTCAAAAAGTAACTAATAAATGTTACTAATTACACAAACCAGTTAATGTTGTTCCTACTTGTTACATAACTTTTGAAAAATAACTTTGTTGAGTGTCCATGGTACATATCATCCCTCTGTAGATCATTATAGGTGAGAGCCAGTATGGTGTGACAGTCTGAACATTGGATTATGACACTGGAAATCAGGTTTTGATTTTCTGTTCAGTTATGGAAATTCATTTGGTGTCCTTGGACATATCACACACTTCTCAGCCCAGAAAACTCCATGCTAAGTTTGCCTTAGGGTCACCATAAATCAGAGATCGCTTGAAGACACAGTTCTAATTTTGTATTTCCAAGTTTTGCTGCTATTGTTCTTGTACAAACTTGTAAGACAAAAATATACAAAACAACAAACTGTACTCGTGTACATGTTAAAAGCTGCACGTGCAACAATTCTTCACAAATTCTTCATTAATTATTATAATATGCATAGTTAAGCTCAGTTTAGAGAACAAAGCAAATTTCCTCTATCAAGTATATAAATATAAATGTATTATGTAAAGATAAAAGTAGATATAAATATAATGTTTTAAATATTACAAATGGTATGATGGATATTAGTTCTGAGAAAAACTGGGTGTCAAATTAATATAAACATCTAACTCCCCCTAGGAAAACCACAAAAGGAAGTGCAAGATTGGGGTGGAACTGTGGGTTTAATTAGGCCCTAATTATTAGGGCAATCAGACTATGTCTGCAGAAAATTTATATATATGTTTGATTGACATGGCAGAATGCTCTAAGTTTTGAGAAGAAGAAACAGCAATGTTGGCAAGGCACACTCGAGGATAAGTGTGGTTCAACTCAATCAAACTTTCTTCTAAGTAAATTTTCCTGGGACTGGGTTGATATCACTGAGCAATCCTCGACATATTTACCAGGAAGCTAAGTCCCACTGTCTCCAGAGTGGCTAACTCATTAATAAGTGTGTTTAGGAATGCAGATTAAGTGAACTGAACACATGTAGTAGATTGACTCATTCTGATTTTTAATAGTCTTTTAACCTAAATCAAATGGAGCAGATCACATGAGAACATATAATCAAGGCAGAAACAGTTTTGACTAGGAGATAAAAACACCAAGGGCCTTTCCGCACTACACTGCTATTATACCATTTTCAACATCGTATAGAATCCTGGGGTTTGCAGTTTAGGGAGGGGCCTTTAGAATTTTCAGCCAGAGAGCTCTTTGGCCTCAGTAAACTACAAATTCCAGAATTCCACAGGATGTTGAAAGTGGAATAATAACACCATAACAGTGGCCATTTCTGCACTACATTCTTATAGCACGATTATTCCACTTTCAACATCCTATGGAATCCTGGAAACGGCAAACCCCAGGATTCCATAGGATGTTGAAGATGGAATAATCACGCTATAAGAGTGTAGTGTGGAAATGGCCAGTGTTGTGCAGAAAAACCCCAAGTGTACTTCTATGTAATCAGTCACTAGGATGACAGATTTAAGGGTGTTTAAACCCATAGAAATCAGGTGGGAATGTGTGGACTGTGGCCCAGATGTGCAGTTGAGGAACATCTATAGTTCTAGGAAACTGAGAATTTAACATGTCCCTCTGTTTTTGCCATCTCAGCTTGGCATACAGCTAACATTCTTAAGAGGCTGCTTTTAGCTCCTCTGAGAAATTAGGATGGCTTTACCTGTAGACATCAGTAGAATACCTATTTATTTCTTACAAGGAGGACATCTGTGCATTATATGCGCTCCCATCTTTCAGTGCTTCCATTTCTAATGGGCCTATCTGAATATGAAACAATAATGTACATATATATGTGTGTGTATGTGTGTGTGTGTGTGTGTGTGTTTGTAAAATAATTTCAAACAAAATATTGCAACCATTAAAATGGCAGAGCAATAAAAACCATTTTAACAGAGTTAAACCTAGATCAAACAACATTTTAAATACCTGGGTAGATAAAAAGGTGTTCACCTGGCACCAGCAAGACGTCAAATTAGACATCAAACAAGTCTTCTCAGGAGAGCGTTTCGTTGGTGAGGTGTCAGAACCGAAAATACAGCCTCTCTGCTAATCACAGGCCTTATGTCTAGATGTGGGGGGACCTGGTGAAAGGCCTAAGAGGATGACCTTTTAAAATGTGAGCATGTTCATGGGGACAGCAGGTGATCCCTCTTCATATCTCAATGCTATAAAAAGCTCTGCCTTTGGATTTCTACATATCACAATGCTGTTAAAAGGATAAAAAACAGTCCAGATACAGCTTTTCTGGCCTGCTGGCAAACTCAGGGGAAAACTCTAGCAACTTCGGCAGCCTCCATTTAGTCACAAATGTACACACTGAGCAAGTACTGGAGGACAACAGGAAAAAGTGCTACCAGAGCTAGTCCCAAAAAGAACTTGGAAAAAATATTTCTGCAATACAGTTCCCAGGCCCCCTAACATAGCAGGCAGACTAGCTAGACAATTCTGGAGTTGTAGTCCAAAAAAGTATTTTTCCCAAGCTCAGTTCAAAGCAACATCAAGATCATTAATTCTAAAAATGTTTCAGTATTAGAAAACTCTAAAAACTACATCTTATGTAGTTTAGAGTATCTTATGATACTCTAAAGATTCACACTGTTTATTTGCTTGGTGCACTGCAGGCCACTTCATTGGATGTATGAACTTACATAGCCATTCCCCTGGACATTTCTGTTAGCAAAATAAAACAAACTTCCCCCTACCCCGGCATTACTTCTTAGCAACCTTTGCTCATACTGTCTAAAAAACATATGTAGTTCTAGTTCCCATGTTTTGATTTCATTACAGTGACATGAAGGCCATTTCTGCACTAGACTGTTATAGTGCTATTATTCCACTTTCAACATCCTATGGAATCCTGGGGTTTGCAGTTTAGGGAGGGGCCTCAAGGCCCCTCCCTAAGGCCCCTTCCCTTGAGGGGCCTCAAGGCCCCTCCCTAAGCTGCAAACCCCAGGATTCCATAGGATGTTGAATTATAACAATCTAGTGTGGAAATGGCCATGGAGAAATAAATTATGCCAAAGAAGAACCATGTTGTATAAGAAACTAGCATATATACCCAATGTTGCCTGGGATTTTATTTTCTCATAGGTAATACTTGTTGGAAAGATTTGAGATCTTGTGTCTCTAAGTTCCCAGACTTTCTTGTCCAGTATCTGTAACTTTTCCCCATACTCCTCAATCCAATCTGTATTCAGAGTTATTAACATACAGAGGTTGGGTTCCTGAGGGAATACACTGCCCTCCTCCTCCTTGCTGCTAGGCCTCACCTCCATAGCAACTGGCCAGGCCCAAGAGTTCTCTGGCTAAGAATTCTAAAGTCCCCTCCCTAAACTGCAAACCCCAGGATTCCACAGAATCTTCTCAGGCAGCCAATCATAAGAAGTCAGGTCTTTGCCTGGTACAGACAAACTCAAAAACTTTGACTTTTATATATTAGATGACAATGTGACTCGCAGCCACAGTAATATGTTGGGAAACAAGCTGCAAATAAAAGCATATAGCAAATACAGCAATACTCAGTATTGCTTGTGTAGCCTTTGAAGACCCTTTACCCAGAACATGCACTGACTGCAATAGTGCTAAAAATGCAAAATAGCTCCTATAGTTGGATTCCTAAACAAATATTACAAACAGAAATCCAACGCTAACTATGTTTTGACTGGTGGGTATGCCTATGATTTGCCTGTTGACTTCTGGTGACCCCATATATGTCATAGGGTTTTCTTAAGCAAGGAATATTCAGAGGTAGTTTGCCATTTCCTTCCTTTGAAATATAGCTTATAGACCTTGGAATTCCTTAGGGGTCTCACATCCAAGTACTAACCAGGACTGACCTTGCTTACCTTCCATGGTCAAATGGGATCTGGTACCTTCAGTGTATTTGGGCTATTCGTACTCTACAAAAAAAAAAATCTAGGGAAACATAAGCATTTTCACTGGTGTACGTATCATCAAAAGTTATTTGAAATCAGTCAGCCTTATTGGTTCACAATGGGGACTGTAGTCTAATTCAATCAGTATAATATAGCAGTTAGATACTGAGCCATAAAACTCATTGGGGGATCTGGGGTCAGTCACTATCTTTCAAACTCACCTATCTCTCAGGTTTGCTATGGGGAGAAAGTATGGAGCAGAAAAACTATATATGGAACATTGAACTCAGAGCAGGATGTATGAGTCTACGTGTGTGTGGGGGGAGAGATGTAAATGTATGATCATCTTCGTCATCTTGTATGGCAGTCCTGAACATGTTTTCTTGATGTTCAACACACTGAAATGCGTGAGACTTGCTGCTGAATGAGAGAACATGCATCTTGATCCCATAATTGTATCCGTGGACTTCCTGCCAAGTAAGCATGTTGAAACATGACCATCCTATCCATCTTTACCCCCAGATAAATCTTGCTGAATTTAGTGCAACTTATTTCCACATAAGTGTGCACATAAGTACGATATAGGCTCATGAACAGTGTTGAGAAGAGGGTTTTTCTTTCCACATTACTGCAGCATCTGGCTCTCTTGCATGTTACTTGATTCTGCTCTGATATTCTGGTATTTTACAGGTTTATTTTATTGCTCGTTGCAATGTTGCTGCAATAATGATTTTGATATGGAGAAGGTGATTGATGCTCACATCTTATATCAGTAGGAGCAGCTTCAGCCTGACAACCTTTCCTGCCTCTATATACATCTTCACTTCAGGTAGTACAGCAGGGGAATGATCTTTGGGCTTTTCCTCCATTTGCTGCCCATTGTCAACAAGGTGGATGCTCAGCAATTTTGAGGGAATGGTACTTTTGAAAGCATACCTATAGAGGTAAGGATAACTATGGAGCTTTAAATAAAAGTTATGTGGAGAAGTGCTACTTCAAAGCTGTATGCAACTTTTCTGTAATGTCTGTGAGATTGGTTGAGAGTTCAATAATTTGAAAGGGGGTGGGGTCTGCTAAAGCCTTCCTTGTTATCCTTTTGCTCTTTCTTATCCCTTTAAAAAAAAAACTCAGAGGAAGCTGACAGCACATTTATACACACACACATACATGCCCACTAAGAAGTAAATCCAATGGATTCAGTGATGCTTGCTCACAGGTATGGGTGAAGGGAAGATGGCAAGGAAGGGTGAGGAAAGAAGGATGTCTGAGGCATGACAAATGGAAAAGCATGGCACAGGAAGGAGACCACTTTTCAGGATAGGCCGGAGAACACTTTTTTGGTAGTGTGTGTACAGGGAAGCATATGGTAGGTTCTAGGAAAAGGGGGAGAAAAAAGCTTCTTCATGTTAAAAGACGGGATTTTTTCCATGTCTGCTCCCAAGCTGTTGCAAAAGAGAGTAAGAAAAAGGAGAAAATCAGGGAAGGGGAATCCTGTTTGTGCAGATGTATCCATGAATATGTACCTATATCTGGCTGTAAAACTACTATAGGAGTCAATAATGTTGAACAATGAGCCACTTATTCAACTGTGCATGCATCTATCTAAGAGTATGGCCATTTCTGCACTAGACTGTTATAGTGCTATTATTCCACTTGCAACATCCTATGGAATCCTGGGGTTTGCAGTTTCGAGAGGGGCAGGCCGGGCAGCCCCTCCCTAAACTGCAAACCCCAGGATTCCATAGGATGTTGCAAGTGGAATAATAGTGCTATGACAGTCTAGTGCGGAAATGACCTAGCTGTCTCCTCATTTTGAGGAATCCTCTTGGGATGAAGCCATAAAGAAGGGAAGATACAGAGCTTCTAGGACCAGATGGCACTGTACCTCTGAAGATACTGGATCCAGAGGGGAAAAGATGATGGAATACACACCTGAAGAAGTAGTGAGTCTTGTTCCTGAGTCAGAGGGTGTGGCAGGGTATCTTCCCACCTCAAAAGCATGGAGCAGGATGAATACACAAGCAAGGCTGGAGGCAATTGAACAAACAGCCCATTTGCAAGGGAGTAGTCACTGGAAATAGGGTCATTTCCCCACTATACTGTTATAGTGCTATTATTCCACTTTCAACATCCAGTGGAATCCTGGGGTTTGCAGTGTAGGGATGGGGCATTTAGAATTCTCAGCCAGAGAGCTCTTTGGCCTCAGCAAACTACAAAAACCAGAATTCCACAGGATACTGTAAGTGGAATATAGCACTGTAACAGGTAGTGTGGAAATGGCCTGGGTTCCTCCTCAAGATAGAGGGTCTCCTTGAGAGGAAGATCCTCTTACTGGGGAGACCATGTGGTGAACTGCTTACAGCTGAGCCAGGGGAGCGGTTATGTTAGGCAGCCCAGCTACAAAAGCTTCAGGCTCAGAATGGAAGAGCTACTGAAAACATGTGGCCAACTGATCCAACTGTTATGCTGGTTGATCCTTTAGTACCTAAATTTGGATTTGGTTTCACCCTGTTCTTGGTTTGCCCTCATCTTGACTTGCTTGGACTTTGCAGCTTGGAACATTGGACTGCTTGTTGCTCTGGATAATCTGCACTTCATTTACTTGCTCTTTGGGCTTCAGCCTTGGCACTTTCTTTGAGTTGTCTTTGCCTGAATTTTCTGCCTGGAGCATTGGACCTTATTGGCTTAGACTTTGAACTCCTAGACTATTGCTATTGGAGACTGCCTGACCCAAACAGAGAATTGCTCTCCTCCCCTGTAAGCAGCTCACCTGACAATGCAGAACACCTTCACTTCTTCTGTAACTGCAAAACTGTACTTCTGGTAGGTAGTATAATATGATGTTATAAAAACAGAATATACTGCACAGTATTAATTGGGCTGTCTCTGCATAGCCATTTGGTTTGAAACAAATACTTGTACAGTGATATTTTTAAAATAAAAGTTATTCTAGTGTAGACTGAGGCCATTTCCGCACTACACTCTTATAGCACGATTATTCCACTTTCAACATCCTATGGAATCCTGGAGTTAGTAGTTTAAAGAGCAGCCGGTTGGGCCTTCCCCAAACTGCAAACCTCAAGATTCCATAGGATGTTGAAAGTGGAATAATCACGCTATAAGAGTATAGTGTGGATATAGCCTCAGTCTCAAACTGTATTCATTCCTCCAGCATCATTCTTCATGCCATTTACCTTAGAAGAGTCCAATTGAAATGAATGGATTAATAAAATATTTCCTTATAAGCTCCCACCTTAAATGAAGCATTGATGACAAATTATTGTAGATTATTTCCAAGTACTGAATAGTTTAGAAAACAGCAGCTGTCACTGTTATAAATTCTGAAAATGAACAGTGCAAAAAGGAAAGAAAAGTTATTTATTAGTTGGAAGGACTAGTAAGGGTTGTGCTCCCAGACCAGAGTGTGATAGTTACTTCTTGGGCTATAGCTCTCAGAATTCCTTTGCTAGCTGCCTAGGGAATTTTGAGAATTGTAGTCCAAAAAAAGTAACTTTGCAAAGCTGCACTGTATTGTTTTTGTCTGTTTTTGTTTACAACAGAAACAGTATAAAGTAAAGGGCCAATGATGATATGGGAAACAACTGTAAGTTTTGAACCCTGTTACTTGAATTATGCTATGAGTAATATTAGTTTAGATTCCGTTTTGTACACTGATTCATTGGGCCTCTGCTAATAATAATTGACTGTTACAGTGAATCCGCCATACTTTAGGCCTCCATTAGTAAAGTTGCTTGGAATGTAAGTGCCCATCCCCTTGTTATAGCTTCTGTGTAATCACTACAGATGTTGCAAGAAACCAGGATGAGCTCATTACTATGTTGTGAAACTAGCCTTGTAATGCAGTCATGATGAGTTAAGGAGTGAGAGTAATTTGACAGCAATACAGATTTTATAATCATAGGCTTCCTACAGAAGTTTAAAATAGGTAGCTTGTGAAACTGTCCCTTAGGTTGCAAAAGCACACTAGTTCAGTTTTATGTACCAAAATCTCTAATTGTCATATGAATGCAAACATGGCACCGGATCCCAAAAGTATCAATGATCTTAAGAGTATAAAGCATTGTATTCCTTGTTTTAGGGTGGGATTGGTTATGTCAGACTGAAACCCTCCACGTCTTCTTTCCGTAGACAGAGAAAGACATTTCTATTTTGGTGGTCATTCAATATGTGATCATTGTCTGGCCGATGAAAGGAGCTGGTTATTTTCAATTTGTACCAATTGTGAATTGCTTTAAATCCGTGTTTTAGCTCTGTTTTAATTATTACTTGATTGTTTAATTTCTGTTTTAACTTTTGCATGTTATGATTTTTTAACTATTTTTTTCTTTAAAGTACACTTTTGAGTCCTTCCCAGGAAAAAAGCAGGATACAAATAAATAATATAGTACTGCTGATTAAAGGTTATATTATGAGACTACTTTTCCATTTTCTCCCATGTATGTTTTTGTCAAGGGAAAAAATGGGGGAAAAGGCTAGTTTTTCACACATTGTGATAAGGCTCAGAAGTAGAGCAAGTGGTTTGTGCCAATAAGGTGCCAATTTCAATTTCTTGCATCTTCAGGAAGGGCTGGGAAAGATACTTTGGATCGCTGCTATAACACGTGGTCTTTCAGATGTTGTTGGACTATAACTCCCATCACTCCTAACCAGTATAGTCAGTAGTGAGAGATGATGAGAATTATAATGCAGCTGGACATCTTGAGCTCTCATGCTTCTTATCTCATTGGTAAGATCTATAAGGCTGTTCCCAAGATTGTTCCTGAATACTCTTTCCAACACTATGGAACCAACATTGGCTTCCTGGTTTTCAGAACAGCTCCAAGCAATTAAACAGACTCAAAAATTACTAGAGCACACATGGCATAAGCTTCCCTGTGTAGCTGACCAGGAGCACATTAAGAGTGTATAGTCTTGTGTGTTTAGTCACAAAGAGTAGCAAAAAGGCTGGCTTTGCTGCCTCTATGGCAGTTCCAAATAACCATCCAGAGGAGAGATTCTAGACAGTTTCAGAATTGTAGAGTTGAAGGCTTTCACAGTCAGAATCCATTGGTTCTTGTGGGTTCTGGTACAACCAGAACACGGTCTCAAAGCCCGAAAAACCCACAAGAACCAAAGTTTCAGGGTTATTTAAACCTGCTCCAATTATCAGTGCGTTGAAACCCTTCTGAGGCCTGCTGTTTCCATATAAATCTTCATATGGATGTTATATCAGCTTTTGGTGATGGGTTTTATTTTGGGGAGGCAGATCAGTTCCAGTTGTTGTCGTCTAAGCATGTGGACAAGTTGCTCATTATGGTTTGAGTAACTGCATGCTCTCTCAACCTTTTGCCCATCATGGCTGATTTAATTTAGCTGAGAAGGGTGGACAGGGTGGGGAGGGTCAAGTGGGTAAGGGCATCATTGTTTAAGGAAGTGGGGACTGTTATCCTTAATGCATCAGTGGTGCCACCTAGCCTAAAAACCCTCCCTGGTCTGAATGATTTATAGATTATCTCCTTAAAATTCTTCCAGCTTTTGACAAGAATGTGATTGTAACTTAGCAAGAGACATTGCTGGGGGATACTGATTACCTAGACCTGTTCCAATCTGGGTTCTGGCTCCAATATGGGATAGAATCAGCCCAATGAATGTTCTTGATCAAGAGTGTAATTCTGCTATTTCTGCCTTTTTGTTACAGAGTTCACCACTGCTCACAGATCCTTCATATGAAGTAGAAGAGAAGCATCTATTATTTACCTAAAACAGAACAGAGCTGAAGGCAGAACATTAACTTATTGCAAGGTATTATTATATATCATATAATTTTATATTTGACATAATGTGAATGTTGGGGTCTGTTGAGAGTGAGATGGCCATTAGGACTGCTGTAACAAGGTATTATCAACATGACACCCAGCAGCCCAGTACATCTGAATCAGGAGATATCACTCGTTTATTTAAAGTATTTCTGTATCACCTCCCAGCCCAAAAAGGCTCCCAAGATGATGATCAAATAAAAAACAATTAAAATAATACAAAGAGAAAATTAAAAAAACACACACATCAAAATGATCTTTAAAACTCCTGAAAGCAGTCTAAAAATAACCCTGGAATCCAGTTTTGAAACCATTAAAACAGTACTTTCAAACACTGTATGGAACAGAGCTGTTTTGGCTGCCTGCCAGAAATTTAAAAGAGATGGGGCCAGCCTAACTTCCTAGGGTAGGGAGTTCCACAGTCAAAGCCTCTGCATGTACCCACTGACCTATGTGGTGCTGGGACACACAACAGGGCCTCTTCTAAAGATCTCAGATTTCTGGCAGGCTCATAAGGGAGGAGGCAGCCTTTCAGATATCTTGGCCCCAAGTAATTTAGGGGTTTGTAGGTCTACACCAGCATCTTGAATTAAGTTTGTTAGCAAATTGGAAACCAGTGCAAGACTGGAAGCCAGTGTAGTCCAACTGCTGCATTTTGCACTAATTGCAGCTTCTGAACACTTTTCAAAGCCAACCCCATTCATTATGGTACTCTAGTCAAAAGGTAACTAAGGTATGAACCACTGTGGCTGAATCTGTCTTCCCCAAGAAAGGTTGCCGTTGGTTTTTATCCCCCCCCTTTTTTTTAAAAATCTTGGGACAGTCCATGAGACCCCAGAGAATCTTGTGGCTGAAAAACTGGCCCATAATGCCACCATAGTTCCTTATCCAGACATTCCCTGCAACATCAGGCACTGTTAATGTGTTTGTAATTTAAAATAAAAAATGAAAGAAGCTGCTTTCCTGCTAATGATTGTTTTAAACTTCACCTTATGGGGGGTCTTATAATTTGTAGCTTCATCATTGTGTCATCTTTTATAAAACAGGATTTTAAAACATGAAGTAGTGTAGAAGTGTTTTAAAAATGATAAACTGTTTATTCCAGTCTGGCAATAGTTAGCATGCCCCACTGAAAGCGACAAGATGAAATTTCACTCACTCAAATTTCATTTATCTACTTTGGCTGGACTGTCAGTGATGTAGACCTCAGAAGTATGAGTTGTTGTTAAAACCAGTATCTAAGCATATAATCTCATCTATGCCAGTATTGTATGATCAATATCAAGTCACTAAACCTTAACTTATACTTAAAAAAAAACACTTTCAATTTGTATCCCAATTCTCTGTAATACATGAACTTTAGAAGAACTTGACATAGCATCATTTACATTTAAGATACTCAAGAAAGTTGTATGAAAGATGAATTAAAAAGGATCTTGGATTTTCATTACTCACTGGAGCTTAAAAACAGAAATTGGACTATTAGCTACAGTTTTTAAAAAAGGATAAAAGCCCAGAGCATTTCAATAGTATGAAGGGGAAAAATAAAAATGTAAAGTGGAGAAGAAGAAACTTGTTATCTAAATGAGCAGAGCTGTTTGTTGGTCCTGTCCAGAAGCCACCACGAAGCTCAGATTGTCCTATAGGGTCCTGTTGTCTGTTCTGCTTCAGCCCCTTAGCAAGGACCTCCCTTCTGGTGGTGGAGGTGACCCCCCTGTGCCCACCCTCTAGTTTAATGCACCCCATCGCCCTACAGATGTTTACTCAGCAGTAGTGGTGGCAGCCCTGTAAGCCTCTTCCATTTCCGTGGCCTTTGCTTCCAAGTACCAGCAGGGTGATTCGCTCTGAAGCCCTCTGGATGGAAGCGCGCTTTCTATTGTCAGGATCGCGCCTGTATAGTTATTTTTCCTCCTGGCCCTCGCCCCCTCTCCCGCAGCCCTTGCTGCCCTGTTGCATCAACTTCCTGTGCAAAAAGCTCCTTGCTCCGGGATGCTGCTGCTTCTTGCTCTTCCTCACACCCCCTTTCCCTCCTCCGGTGCATCAGCTTCCTGTGCAAAAAAATCCCGTTCGTTCGGCTGAAGATGCTGGTGCGTTGCCGCTGCTTTGGCGCATCAACTTCCTGTGCAAAGCCCCTCGCTTGCATCGGGGCGATTGTTCCCGTGCATGTTCTACTCCTGCTCTCAGCGCATCAACTTCCTGTGCAGAAATTTTATTTTATTTTATTTTTTTTTATTTTTTTGCAAAAAGGGGTTGGGGGGAGAAGGGGAGCCCGTGGGCGAGGGAGCATCGCCCGCTTGTTTGCGGCCGCTTCCCCATCGCCCTGGTGCATTCGCTTCCTGTGCAGAATCCTCTGCGTTGGGGCGGGGTGGGGGGGGCAGAGCCAGTAAGGATGCTCGGCTGTGTGTTTCGCCTCATTCCTCGGTGTATCCGCTTCCTGCGCAGAGCCACTTGCATTTGGGGGGAGGAATGAGAGGCTGGTGCGCCTGGGCTTCTCCGGGCACGGCGGGGGCGCCGGCCGCCCCCACTCCTGCCCCTCCGCCCGCCCCGGCGCCGGGTCCCCTCCTCCCCTCCCGGCCCCGGCGCCCGATCCTTCTCCTCCTCCGCCGCCGCCGCCGCCGCTCTGCGAGAGTTTGCTGCCCTACTTCACTCTACTTTAGTTTCACTCACTTTACATCCGGGTTTTTTCCCTAGGCAATGGGTGCCGCAGCACAGCCCGTTCCTTAGGCAAAGGGAAATAAATTCGCTGCACCGACACGTCAAATAGTCCCTCAGGAGGAGCCTTGAGGCGCCCCCCCCTTTCTCGAGCAGGCCGCCCGCCCGCCCCTCTCTTCCCTCATTCACAGGGCGCGAGGGTGGGGGTCCCGGCCGAGGGGGGTCCCGCCCTCCCCTCCGCCGTCGTCCCCACCCTCGCCGCCCGTTCCTCCTCCTCCTCGCCTCCGCTTCGGAGAAGCGGCCGGAGTAGCCGTGTGAGGGAGAGAGTTGTGTCGGGGCCGCGCGAGGCGGGAGCGCGCCCCTCCGGCAGGCCAGGCGAAAGCGAAGGGAGGCCGGTGGCGGAGTGATCCCGGCGTGCGGGTGCTGCGGCCGGGCCGGGTGAATGGGATTGAAGAAGAGTTCAGCTTCTCGGCTTGTTTTTGTGTCACAGTTTCTCTTCTGCTGCGCCTCTCCGGCTTCGTTCCTCTCCTCCTGCCCGTCCCCTCTTCCCCGCCGCAGGAGGAGGCCCGCGGGGAGAGGGGGAGGAAGGGACCCCCCAGAGGAGAGAGGGAGAGAAGAGGAAAGCAGCGGCAGCAGCAGCAGGAGGAGGAGGAGGAGGAGGAGGAGGAGAAGGGAGCAACCAACCAACCATCTTCCACTCCCAGCTTAGATTAAAGAAAGTGAGAGGAGGAGGAGGAGGAGGAGGAAAGAGGAGCCAAGAAGAGGGGGACGGGGAGGCCCGGAGGAGCAGCTGCACCGCCACCGCCACCTTCTTCTCCCTATGAAGAGGAGTCCTCCCCCCTCAAAGAGAGGTCCTGCCGGGGGGACCCCCGCCAGCCATCAGCAGCATCGCCACCACCACCAGCAGGGTGTAGTATCCCACCTTTTGGATTCTCGCCTCCTCCTCCTCCTCCCTGTTTTCTCTTTCCCTTCTTTTCTTTCTCTGCTTCCCCCTCAGGACTGAGGCCGCCCACCCCCCCGCCCCCACCCCCCCACCCGTCGTCCGCCTCGGGAGTTTATTTGGGGGAGGGAGGGAGGGGGAGGGCATAGCGGAGGGTGGGCTACGTGTCCCCGCGGGGCGGAGGGGGGAAAGTCCACCATGGGAGACTCCTGAGCCAACTTGGAGATCAGGAGCAGCAACTTCGGCTTCACCCCCCCGCCCCCCTGTCCCAGTCGGGGTGGCCCGGAGATGCGGGAAGCGGGCATGTCCTTTCTCTGTCACCTGTAAGGACCGAAGTAAGTTTCTGAGAGAGGAGGGGGTGGGGAGGGAGGGAGGGAGGGAGGAGGTGACACATTGGGGTGGGGAGGGGGGAAGATGACACATTTGCCAAGTCGGGAGGGGGAAAGCGAGGTTTCTCTCATCCCTTCTGGGCTCCCCCAGGATGATGATTTCCAGGCCGTTTTCTGCTGGGTTGATTTCCCTCTGAGATGCTGCCCGAGAAGTTTTATTATCTTGGAAATGATGCTGCTTTGATGATTGAGGATTCGTAGTAAAGCTGCGGCGGCGTTGTACCCCCCCTCCGCTTCTCCTTCCCTTTCCGTTTAATTTGTCTTGGTGGCCCAAGTAGTGCTGGGAAAATCTCGTTTCTTCAGCAACTTGTTATTCTGGAGTCTCTGCTCAGGTGCCCCCCTCACCCTGGGGCAGCCCTTCTCGGTCGCCTACAAAGCTGGTTGCAAAAACACCTTTGGGATTTCGCACTCCTACTCGGGCACATGTTTGCAGGGAGTGGAGACGTGCCCCTTATCCCTCCCCCCCCTCCGTGTTTCCATTTCTGTGTGTGGCCAAGAGGAGTGGGACTGTGTGTGTGGGACTGCCCTTTGGTCCAGTCCCCCTGTGCATGCGGATCTCCTCACTTTCCCCCTCTGTTTTCCTTCTTTGTTATTCTGAGCCTTACTACAGATCCACTACCACCACCACCCCTCCTCTGCAGTGTGGTTGATGCATTCAGGATTGCAATGTTAAGACTTTGTTCTTGTTGTGGGTGAACTGGATTATCTCCATTCACTCAAGTGTCATAAAATGATGTTTTTGTACTTGTTGGGATACAGATACGCATTTTCATAGGGGACGTTTTGGCTGCAAAAGCTTGCAGGTGGCAAGGTGAGGATGATACCATGGCATTCAAATCAGATGTCATAATCTTTTTTTTTATAAAAATGTCAGCTTAGGTTATGCAGACTTGAAAGCAAGTTTTCGTACATTCGATAGGATTGATTTCCAAGTAAATGTAATTAGGGTTGGGGTGTTAAATTTTCTTGTGAGTGCTAAACTTCAGTGAGTGATCTGTTAAGTTGTAGTAAATGGATATTTTTCCAGGCCTTCATACTTGACAATGAACTTTGCTTTAGTTTCTTCAGTTATTGTTGCTGTAGAGATATAACTTCTTAATGAAGGTTTAAGATTTCTGCATATGAAATATAGCACAAAGTCTGAGGTCATTTTTATCCCAGTAATAAAGCTATATATTAATACTAGGCTTGAAATTAGTATACTTGATCAAGTTAATCACAGCAAGACATTATTATAGTATTCATGGAGAAAGGGCTGTTCATCTCTGCTGAAATAATATTTTTTTAAAAGACTAAAGGGTAGAAACTAAAGGGAAAAAAGCATTAAACAACTTTCAAACTTTACATGATACCAAGAGAAAAATATAGGCTCTAATTTTGACACATGGCACTGAAATACTCAACATGTTTTACTTAGAAATAACTTCCTTCCACTGATTGGTTTTAAGTTTTGAGCTTTACTGAAAGTAATCTACTTTGATGTCAGGTATGTTTGCTGTAGGAATGTGAGAATTTGAGGGGCTCTGTTTTCATAGATGTGCTTGCTAACGTTTTATTTATCATTTCCTTTGGCAACACTTGGATATCTGGTTTCTGTTTGTGACAATTTAGTGTTTTTATACTACAAATAGGAATCACTGCTATCTAAGGCTGTTTAATTTTAATGTACAATTAGTTAAAACTTCAGTAACTATTCACATGAAAAGTAAAATGAAATTGTGTTGAACATTTAATTTTAATATTGTGGTATCTGAGAGGGGGCAGGACTGGAGGTTGGCATTGTTAAACATCTTCTGTGATCTAGCTTTAAATGTGGGCATCCTAGTAGATTTTTAACCTTGACACTACTACATCCCATTAGATCTTGGATTTTAAATGAGTGTTTTAAAATAGCTTTTAAAGTAGTGGCTTCCTCCTCTCTCTTTTTTGAGGTATACTGGTAGTCAGTAAGATTTCTGCGTAAGAGAGTTCCACTTTATTTATACATTCTAAGTACTTGTTCATCCACAAAACTTTTTCTTTGTGTGTGTTCTGAGTTCTGGTACCTCCTAACTACTATTGCACTTTAGGATTATAAAATCATCAGTATCTAGCAAAATACTAGAACTAATTTTACCAGTTTCCGTTTAGTTTTATTTCAATGAACAGTTGATGCCCAGTTTTTGTATTCTGTTCTACCTCACCAGCTACATCAGTTTTCAGAAATAAAACTGGTACAAATAGCACTTTTATGAAACTGACCATTTTCTTCTGTCTCGGAGCTGCAGTTTTGATCTTTATGACTAATGTAGTAACTTGTATGAATTAACTGGTTGATAGAGTGTTCATAGGAAAATAAGTGGGTTGTGCTTTCTGTGATATGTAGATCGCTTAGTTTAGAGGAGTTACTTTTCCAGGAAATGGGGATATTTGGCTGGAGTGAATTCCATTTTACTGCCTATATACTTGTAGTCTGTAAAGGTCAGCAGATCCGTAAAGTTGCAAACCTGTGTGTGTTTACCTTGCAGTAAGCTTCATTGAATCCACTTCTGAGTAGAAATGTATATATTTATGTGGTAAAAGATCTTAGGCCAGATTTTACCATTCATTATTTAGATTACTTTCAGATAAAACTTAGTTATTGAAAGAAAAGCTAGTATGATATATCTGTGCTTCTGCACTATAACCACAGATATAAGTTATCTCATAAGTACAGGGCTCTGTTTTCCAGATTGTATTAGGAAGAATGATTAGAAGTGTGTAGTTTTAAAGTATTTATAGGTAATATATTATTTCAGGATTGATATTGACATCTTAAGATTTCTAGTGACTTAGTACAGAATAAATGTTTGGTTCTTTCCGAGACTTTGCAGGTACTTGTTTCCCATAGATTTTGAAGTTTTGCAGTTTTTTTAACAAACTATTTACACTTCAGTTCAGCCAGAGGGATTTGCTTTTAAATATCATTGACTTTTAATAGGTAAGATTTGAGCGCATGCTTATTTTCCCTGTTCCAAGCAGTGTAACTTGAAAGTGATTAACTCTAGGTGCCACCTTGAGTCTCTCTCTTGGGGAAAGGGGTGGCATGTAAGTATAGTAATGGATAATGTGAATTGCATGTATTAAATGTATTGATAGTATAAGAGAAAACTGTTTATGTTTGGAGACATTTAGGTTTTCTAAATATGATAGTACTTGGTCATGTATTTTAGTGCTGCTGCATTGTTTCAACTCAGTATGGTGAAATGACTTCTCATAGTTACTCAGCAGAGTTGTACTATATATTGGAGAATTTAAACAGGAATGAATTGTTTCATTATTTCAGAGGTAGCTGTACTGCTGATTTTTTTGTTGAATTGTTGTTTGTGCAGTGAGAGAGTTCATTGTGTAATTTTCATAATTCTTTTCTGATCAAAAAGCAGCTGAATTAAGATGGCAGTTCTTTATCCCTTACTTGGGAGTAAACCCCATGAAAATCAATAGGTTCTTCGTAGACATGTATAGGAATTCACTATAAATGGATTAAGATGAATATTCTAAACAGAAAGTATATCTCTGTTCTTTTACTATGCTGTTAATTTTTGTAAATAACACCGTAAATGGACCAACTTCCTGAGTTACAGTAACTTCTGGAGAAGAAGTTGCCAGTAGTTCTTATGGTATAAAAAACAGCTTTAAATCATATCCAGTATGAGATGACAAAGAAAGCGATAAGTATATATCTGTGTGGTTTTAATTTTCATGGCATTTAAAGTTTCTTTGTACTGGGCTCCATTTAATTCATAGTGCTTCTATGCATATTCAGCTCTTAATATTCTGAATAGTTAATTGGAAATTTTGGAGACTAATTCAAGTTCCTTCCCTTCTGTTGTAGAAGTTCCTTTGATCAAATATATTGTTTTTGTTGTGCATATTGCAAAAGAGTACAAGTTAATGAAAACAACCAATAATCTGTGTTTAAAAGCTTCAGTGCTAAAATCATTCTTTACAAATGATGTAAAATTATACATAGAAAATATAGTTAACATAATGCAATTTATATTTAATAGAAAATATATTTAATATAGTTGATCTGTTAAAAGACCTGTGGATAGCCACTAGAAAGCTAAATGTCAGGTCCACTGGTAACTACAATATTAATTAATCCCTAGATGGGTAGCTGCAAACAATGATGTACAAATCTTCAAAAATTGTGAAGGATATGAAAAATGATTAATCAGAAATTGCTACACATGAATTAAACCTCTTGAAGGAGTTAATTTTAAGTATTCCTATTGTCTCTTTAAAAGTATGAAAGGTAAGAGAGCTTGCTACTTCTACAGAAGTTTGTTGTGTTTGCCAGTTCTGTGCATAAGGGACGTCTTGCTTTATAAAACTCTTGACAATTAAAAATTAAGCTCCAAATCACTGACTTGAACTGACAAATTTTTCAAGCTTGCTCTTTAAAGCCATTAACATGAATCTGTTAATACCTGAGTTTTGACCCCAGCCTTATCTAAATGCAGAGTCCATCTTGTGTTAGGAATGAAAACCAGGACTTTCAGGATTATATATAGCATACCCAAGTCATCTAGAGGGGCTGTAGTATTTGTATAAATGAGAGCAGACTTTACTAGACAAAATTATTGAAAGTATGTATTTTTGTTGTTGCATGCCTTCAGATCTTTTCCTAGTTACCGTGATCCTAAGGCAAACCTGTCACAAGTTTTTCTGGGACTGAGATTGTGTGGCATACCCAAGGTTTCCGTGGGTTTCCATGGCCAAGTGTGAAATTGAACCCTGGCCTTCAGGTTTGTAACCAAACGGCTCAAATCATGTAATCAAACAGCTCAAATCGATGACAAAGTAGGTTTTCATTGGTGTCAGAGACATAACTGTGACAGATGTGACGCAACATTTCATTATTTTTTAGTAATTCAGAAATATGAGACTGTATAAAATGATGTCTCACTACTTGAAGAATGGACCCTGCCTCCTCCTGCACACCTCTTAATTTGTTTTGGAGGGTTAGGGGATCATGCAGAGCAGATTTGTAGTAGGGTAGGAGTGTGAAGTGAGAAGAAAAGACATCTACTTATGCAGTACTGGGTGGAATCCATAATAACTTTTGCATTATTGTTGTAACCTGCTGCCAGATGCAGATGCCTTCTGCCTTCTCCTTCAATCTGTATCTCTTATACTTAGCCTTATACTTAGTGATAGAAAACCTACGGTACATTCTGAGATTATGGTAATTATGAGAAGTTTGGATTTTAACTTTCAAAAACAAGAGAATAGATTGCTGGTCTTGATACTGGGAATGAAGCTTCAAAACCTCTTTCCCTGTATTATTATTATTTTTTAAAGTAAAGATTAAATGCAGAACTGTTACACAGCGAATGAGAGAGTGCATACTCTAACATCCTGAAGCCTAAAACTCTGCTAGTGCTTTTCGGACTTTGTAAGGAGGCCTGTGAAAGAAAAATCTCATAGATGAGCCAAAGTATGTTGTGTGCTTTTTATTTTGTGTTTTTGGCTGCATGCAGAATGTAGACTGAGAGTACTTGAAGAGAAGTAGCACCAGTAGAAAGGCATTGATTTCTTTTTTCTCTTCCCCTCCTGCTGCGTAGCCAAGTATTGTTAACCATGTGCTACTCTAAAGCAATATACTTTCATGTAAAATCATAGTTGATCTCCTCAGTCAATTAGCAGTCCAAGACTTAGCATCTTTAAATCCAAACTTCTGAGTGATCACAATATTTTTTCCTGATAAACTGACTTGTAGTAGCCATGGCAACAGCTGTCTTGGCTTTTTATGGACAGTTCTGTTGCTGCATCTGCAGGCTTCATCAATACTTCTGCTGCCTAGTGAGGGAAGTGCAATAGAATGTCTCCCTTTTGGTTTTAGCAGCATTGCACATTGTTCTGTTGCAGTATGCTACTATGTGCTTTTCATGTTCCAAAAGTTTACTTTTCTTCTTCTGTCAAATAGTTTTATAAATGCTAGTGTTGCCACCTCTGGTGAAATGCTGTGACAACCAGGCTATACTTTTGAATATAGACTGTGCCTAATTCTTTACCAGCCTTAAGGGAATTATTGTAAAGAAACAGTTGCAAATGTGGAACAGACACTACTTGTTGCTTTCTAGAAACTTTTCTAATAACAAGGAACATGCCTTTCCTTTGCTGACCTAGAGTGTGACAGACAGTTTCAAGTAGCCTCAGATGAAATCCACTTTAGCTTTTGGTTATGTTCTGTGCTTTTCTGTTAGCTAAAGTGCAGGTTCTTATTTTCATGTATGGTGGTAGGGTGTGTACATGTTTGTAGCATTTTTAAGCAAATAAGGATTGGCTCAGAAGTTACATTCATCTTTCAGCTAATTAATATTTTTATCAGTATGTTCTCCAGAACATGTTGAATTTGGGGGGAAAAATCATACTGTCTTAAACAAAAGGAGACATGATTTGGCATGCTTATTTAATTTTTGTTTAGTAAACAAAACTAGAAGTATGTCCTTTTTACTTGTATGGTATATACTGCATAAATATCTTGAGAAATTTCACAGTAGTTAACAGTAAATGAACTGAAATATTTCATTAAAAAATTCAGTGAAGTGCATTCAGTTTCATTTAAATGTTTAAACACAGTCAGAGTTTACCTGGAAATTACTTTTACTGGAATAGTGTTAATTATTGTAAGACATAACAACTAAAGCATGCCTGAAGGACTGTGCTTATATACCATATGAATAAATTTGTGTGGAGTTATATTCAACAGTGTCTGGATGACAGGACAGTAGAGCTTGTTGGTGAAACAGATTCTACTTCTTCCTAAATATATCTAATCTCCCTTGGAGGGCAGTTTTGGGGAGCAAAAGGGAATATAGGAAGGGAAAGCCACCTTATATAACATTGAGTGTGATTCTTAGTATTGATTTATTTTGTTACTGAGTTTTGAAAAAAATAAAAGTCTGAAAGTAGAAAGTATAGATGAAAATGTTCTACTCTGCATTTCTGACTCTAATAATATTGATAAGAGTACACTGATGTGATTTTTAAAAACTTTCTGTGAGCTTAGATATTCTTCTGCAATAATCTGCTATTGTGGAGGAAAGAATCTTGTTTTTGCTTTGAAAGTCATATCAAATGTTCTCCTAAACTTGAAGACTATGGTTAATTCATATTCTGATGCACATGGGTGACACCACTTGAATATAATTTTTATGAATATGATTGATGGCAAACCTTTGCCTTTGTTTTTCTCAGAATTATTATGTAATACTTGGAAATGCAGGTCAGATCATCAAGAAGAGACTTGAAAATGGAGAAGAGGTAATTTGGGCCTTTTAGTAACTGCCTTTTGGTTTTTGTTCCTTTAAGCCTAAGTAGTTAAAGACACTAAATCTGGTTTGATCTTGGGAACTAAGCAGGATTGGCTCTGGTTAGTACTTGAATGGGAGATCACCAGTGCGTACCAGGTGCTATAGGCTATATTGAAGAGGCAGGAACTGTCAGAACCACCTCTGAGTATTCCTTGCCTAAGACAACCTTATAAAATTCATGGGGTTGCCATAGGTCAACAGGCAACATGAAGGCATATACACACACATAGCACAGAAAGCTGTAAACTTTTCTGAAAAATGCATTTGTTGTCAGTGGTGGTTGTCAGCCAGCTGATATGAAGTCTCATCTGTTAACTCAGCAACCATCAAGTGATGTTTGCATGCAGATCATTTTTTTCCCTGAGATTAAACAGGTACTAGATTAGACAACAGAATGAGCTTTTACCACTCACTTCATGCTGAAAGACATACCTGCCGACCTTGGCCAAGGATGAAATACAAGAGCAGCAGAGATGGCATTCAGAAGGCCTAACGAGGCAAGGGTTTAAAAAATGACAGCCTGACTGTATAGTTACTCTGTGGTCTGCACCAGCAACAGTGAGCCAAGTTAAAGAGAATGGCACTGTCATCACAATAGGTAAAAACTGATTAGCTTACCAGAAAAGTTCCAGGCATTGGAAGTTCTGTCACTGAGGCATTAAAACTAAGAATACCTTATGATAAGAGACTGAAACAATTAGAGCACCTAACCTCTTTGCTGGATGGTAAGGTATAGGACATTAGAAATTAGGGACATAAGAGGGACCTTCTTTTCATGGGATTGTGGAGTAAAAAGAGAGAGGAGACAGAGCTATTTTCCTTACAAAATGGGTTTATGTAATACACCCAGTAGTGAAACTCACTTGCTGGGTACTAAGAGGGCACATAGGGCATTAATGTTAAAATATCTCTACTTTGCATGTTACCCACATCAATTCAAGTCCAGTGTTACCTAATCAGTTTGCAACAAATACAGTATAGAGCATTAAAAATCAAAGTGTTCCAGAAGTGTTACCTCAGTGATGCTTTGGAATAGCCTTTGGCCTTAACTGAGTGCCTTCATCAGGCGAAAATGCACCACAGATGGGGTTTCCCCTTCAATTTATTATTACTGAAGAACCAAAGATCCCCACATCTTCTACACCTTAGTGGTTTGAACTGTGTGGAGCCTTTGACATCTCATTTTGTAAAAACTTAGACTTAACAACTGACCTAGATGCTGGATGAGCCTCCCCTCTCACCAAAGTCAGATGAGGATTCCTAAACAAAACAGCTAGGTAAAGTGAAAGTGCTGCTGTGTTATCACCTGACAGTTCTGTGGCTGTCTCCACTGTGTTGTGGAAGGCTGAATCATCAGTTGATATGGTAGCCATTTGGACTGACTGAAATGGTGGTCTGATAGTGACTGGTTTTTCTCTCTCTGATTTTACAAAACATAAGCTAATTCTGGTTCTGCTTTGAGATTTGAATGCTAAGTTACTAAAGGATGGTAACAAAAGACTTGGTGTGAGATGGCATAATGGATTTGCTCTTTAAATTTACTTGTGGAACTTCAGGTTTCTCACATGTGGCTTGGATTTGCCAGTGTGGTAGATACTACTTCCTAGTTCCCACCAACCCTTGCTTTCTGTTGAGCATTGTACAGTTATATTCTGGTAGATGTATTGGTTATTTAAGTTATATGTGATGCAGCAAGTAATGAAGCAGTGTATGTACCCATGAAAACAATATATTCTGGGTTGAGCAGTGTGGAGCACTATGTTACTTCTCTTTGGACCACCTTAAATAATTTATCACCCGCTCTCTTGTTGTCTTGAAGCTAGGCTTGGTCACCAAAAGGTATACTAAAAGATACTTGATTGTTAAGTTCGAGGTGGTTTTAGTCTTTCAGGAGACTCACAGTTGGGGTACAAGTTGAAGGGAGGACAGATTTCTCCCTTTGATGCACACACACGCACACATACACACAGAGAGAAAGAGAGAGAGGGAGATAGAGATCTGATGTGGCCAAGAATAAGTGGGGGCAGACATTTAACCCTAACCAATACACATTATATGGCAGGGCTATATACTTATAGATACCAGTATAGTACTTAAGAAACTCAGAGATAATTTTTTTAGTGAAAAAAATGACACTATGTTACATTTGCACTGAAATGTTACAAAACTTATGCTAATTGTTTTTGTGGTAAAAAGGGAATGCTTATTAAATTTATTGTTATATGTAACTTGACGTTAGACTAACTTGATGTTACATTTCAACCTTAACAACTTTACTGGCATGCAGGGGGAAAATCCTGTTCATGATTTTCCACTTTCCCCTATCCCTGTTTTGAAATAGGGAGGTAAGTGGTATGAATTTTAGGGAACCCCATTTCTCGCCCAGCCACTAAAAAGGGATGAGCAAGGCTCTAAAGGAAAACACACAGAGATAAAGGATTCAGGAAAAAAAACTTGTATAAATATAAACTGAAAGCCTGAGCCACTCTAATCCTGTCAGCAATACTTGCAATAAAAATCAGAATAAAATAAATCTTACGTGAGAGATCTGTATAGGTATAGATATATAAAATAATAAACAAAAATAGTTTTGGAAAAACAAACAGTTCAGCCATTATACTGTGCACTATTGGCTGGTTTCCTGGTAGACCATTATTCTGTTGTTGTTGAGGTTCTTTGTCCATTCTCTAGTGACCTCCATGATTTCTTTGTAATTCTTAGGATGTAGGCAAAAGAGAAAAAGAAATTCTAAGATACAATTGAAAAAGCAATTAAAACACCAAACACATTTTTCATGGCTGTACAGAATTCGAAGACAGCTCTGAGCAACACTTAGTTTAACATGTTGCTCAACATTGGCTGTGGACCTTATTTCTGCACATACAATTTATTTTGTATTGGGTGGTGGCTGGAATCTTTTTCCAGGGTACCGCATTATTTTAACCCAAGAATGGTGGTGATACATCAGCCTCTTGCTTGATGTATAGAACAGTGGCGGCAGCAACATTTGGAAGAAAATACCTAAGACAGTTAATTTTTCCTTTTAAGTCAGGTTGTTTGTAAAAACAATCATAATCTAGTCAGTTAGTGAAATAAACAGATCCTTATATATACCTGGGCTTATTAAAAATCCCTGTTGAAATTAATATTTAGGAACACAATTGTATGCATATGTGAGTTCTTCACTGAGTCTGTAGTATTTTAAATAACATGTAGTAAATAACATGTAGTATTTTAAATAACAATTTGGACGGAAAGAGCTGTGTTCGGAATAATTAATAATGCACTAAAATTCTCCTTAATTCTGCACAAAATATACTTTCATCTCACCGAAATAGAAAACAGTTCAGAAGTGTACACACACAGTCTTTAGAGCTGCTATAAACCCAGTTGGGAATGTTTTAATAGTATCCATAATATGTTTTGATCATGTGCCCTGAGCTTTATAGATTAAGGAAAGCCTTTGACTCTGTACAATGTAGTATTGACACAACTTCTGATTATCCTGATGCTTAACCTATATTCTGGTCAAGAAGCCACTATCAGGACACAAGACAGAGAAACAAAGTGGTTTGACATTGATCAGTGTGTTAGGTAAGGTTGCATGTACCCTGTCTGTTTAGTCCTGCTGTTGTGCATATGAACTAGACTAGGATGAGACAGTTGTAAAACTGAAGGAAGGAATATCAACACTTTAGTGTATGCAGATGACACCATATTAGCTTGTAGAAAATAGTAAGGATTTGGAATGATTACTGATGAAAGTTAAGGAAGAAAGTGGAAAAGTAGGGTTATTGAGCATTTAAGAAGACACATTTGCATCACTCTAAAGTGGTTAACAAACATATTGAAATTTCATATACTTTGGCTCAGACATTAACTAAAATGGAGACTATAGTCAAGAAATCAGAAGAAGACTAGGACTTGGGAAAGGCAGCTATGAAGGAACTAGACAAGATCCTCAAGTGTAAAGGGGTATCATTAGACTACAAAGTCAGAATCATCCAAGCCATAGTATTTCCAATTTCTGTTTATGACTTTGAAAGCTGGACAGTGAAGAAAGCTGGCATGAGGAAAACCAACTCATTTGAAGTGTGATTCTGCAAATACCGTGGGCTGCTAAAATGACAAATGAATCAATCTTAAAGGAAGTCAAGCTTGAACTCTCACTACACATGGGCTATTGTACTTTGAACATATCATGAGACAATGTTTCTCTTTGCTCAGTAAAGTAGAAGGCAGTAGGGAAAGAGGGAGCCACAACACGTTGATTGATTCAGCCCTGAGAAGGACAGTTGGTGGTTGAGGCTGCTGGAGGGCCCTCATTCTCAGGGTTGTCATAAGTGGAAGTTGACTTGGTAGCCTGTAACAAAAAACAACATGTACCCCTCATCCTCAGGCTGTTCCTTTCTGAACAGAAAGATTGCAACTGTAGAGATAAAACTGCAATCTGCTGTCAGATTATCTGTTTCAAGAAAGCCTAAAGGAGACAGTATAGCACTTCTGTTTAAAAATCAGGTCTCAAACTCTACTACATCATTTAAGATGATCTTAGAAGGCTCTTCATTTAGGAAGGATCTAGAGCAAAAAAGGGAACAGATTGACTATATTCTGTTGAGTAATAGTGAGCTACTGAAACAACACAAGGAAACTGGGGACAGTGAAATACCTGTTGAGTTGCCTAATAGGCTGAATTGTATGCCCTAGAGATAAAAAAGTGCAGTATTCCCTAACATACAAACAAAGACATTGTTATGAACAATAAAAACTTGTTTATGTTAGACAGGATTGTCAGCAATAAAGTAAACAAGTATAGATGTGATACAGCTAAAAGAGTATTGTAAAAGCTTCTTCGGGGGAAGGACAGACTGAATTTAACTTTGCCCTTTATATCTGTGATTTGTAGGCTGAAGTTGAAGGAGATAAATGTATAAATCTCCCTTAATCTGGGCCTAATAAAAGGAGTATTGGTAAAAACTCAACTGTCCTGTAATGGAAGTTGAAATTAAAATACCTATAAGGTGACTGAAACTGGAAAAGTCTCCTGGCACAGCTGGCCTAACGGGAATGTTATAGAACAAAGACACTGTGATTCCACAAACCAAATTTATTCACTTATGACCTGATAAAAAAGCATTTACCTGAAAGTTGGGAACTAGGTAGAATTATGAACATTTTGAAAGGGGAGGGTCATATGCTTGGTAATTAGCAGCCTCTTATCCCATAACATTACTGAATCAAAATGCTTGGCTGCTGACATCAATTCTAATCAATCATATAAGCTGATTTACAGTCAAACATATATTAGTGATCGCATAGGCTTTGTGTTTATTATGTTTGTTGATATATTCAGGCAACCACTGAGTGTTGATTACAAATACAGGTGACTGGCATCCAAATGACCCTACTGAACAATAAATGAAAGGAGTAAGCCAGAATAGGCTTTCTTTGAGATATTATCTAAGAATACCACAAACTCTTTCCTTTTACTCTTCTCCCTCTACATGCTCAAAGCTTTTGATAAGGTGGAGTGGATGTATCTTTCTAGATTGCTCAAAAGCTTTGGTTGTCACAACTTTGTGTCCTTTGAAACTAGGTTGTCCTCTGCTTTTCATATGAGATAACACTCCACCTTACCTTACAGACTAGAGCAGGTATGGGCAGCAAATTGGGGAGGGGGGGCAATTTTCCATCACCATGAGAAGGCTGCACAGGTGCATTTTTTAGTGCCTGGAAGTGGTATTTCACTTCTGGTTTTGTTTTTTGGTCTATTCATGTCCATTTTTTCAGCATTTTGGGAGTAGAGTCAACAAAAATGCTGTATTTGGGGTTGATTTGATCTGATTGCTTTTAGATGAGAAATCACGCAGTTTGCAGAAGTTTGGAGACACAGGCTTTCTCTTCTCCACCTCTGGATTAGGGAAGGCAGACTTTTCACTTGCCCACAATAACCGTAGAGCTACTAGTAGACCCTCTCAGGGCCAACATGAACATAGAAGGTCTCATCAATAAATGAAAAGGGGCATATTGTTAGTCCTTGTGCAGATGATATCTTACTTTATCTGACGTGGTCATTCAGATCTGAAAAAGGAGATGCT
Organism: Ctenosaura bakeri; assembly: GCA_948474755.1. Lineage (NCBI taxonomy): Eukaryota > Metazoa > Chordata > Lepidosauria > Squamata > Iguanidae > Ctenosaura > Ctenosaura bakeri. Next base: position 152,804 of record CAOLHI010000340.1, read on the forward strand.
AGAACCTTTTGGCATGCATACTTGTCTCAAGATCAATCTAGTCCAGATTTCTGTACTTAAATTCTCCACTGGAAATCTAGATGTAATGGCAGAAGTTGACCAGCTTGACTCTGCCATTCCTATGTCAAATAATTTAGAGGTAGTAATCCCAAAATGTCTGAATAGCCTTATTAAATGGCAAAGAGAATTTTTTACAGTGAAAGCGGGAAAGTTCAGATCCACAAAAGCCCTGAAATATAGTCTGCTTTGTAAGGGGGAGACATTGTCATTCCCAGTGTAGTACTATGTTATACTGCATTCCAAATCAAATATCTAGTATGAATCAGCCATGATAATGACACAATCCCTTGAATAAGAATGGAGACTGGGACATCAAAAGTTGTTTGACAACACATTCCCTAAAAGTCTTTCCTGCTGAAGTTCTTGGTCCCCTTGGATAAAGATCTTGGCACATCCTTTTTCTCCCTTATCCCCATTCTAATTGGACTCACAGTTTTTCTCACATGATAATGTCAGCCAATATAAAGTGGAGGGATAAGGAGATTTTAAGCATTGGTGGCTTTCTTCATAGAGGCAAACAGCTTTCAGAAGAACGGCTGGAGGGTAGGCTTCAGGGGGTTGTACTTAATTGGATAACATAAGTACAGATACCTTCATTTGCAAAATACATAGGGCAAGAGTAAAAATGTAATGTGCTCTTATCATTTTTGAAAACTTATAAATCAGTCTTTCTAATTCACCATAGGGCAAACTTGCACAACTAGTTTGTAGAAACTCTTTTTGCCTATGCCTTTGGTGCAAATGTAGTGACCCTCTAGCTAAAATTCCCAGGTTGTGATTTTAGTCTTTTTTTTGTTTTAGAGTCTTAATCAGAGTTAGTTGAAGATAGCATGCTGAACGTACAGCATAAATGGCATTTTGTCCAAAGAACTGGGCAGATTTGCAAGTAACTTATCTCTCCTAGGTTAGAGACAGTGTGGGAAAGTAGCAACCTCCTACACACGTGGCTGGAATGTCCTAGATGTGCTGATTGTTGGACTATATAGTAGCAATAATTTCAAGTAGCAGTAATTTCAAATATGATCAGTCATAAAATTAGCTGTTCTGGAGCTATACTATCAGTATTTGTGAATGGCAATAAACTGCTACCATTCAAGGAGCTAATCTCCCTTCTTATGGCCATCGTGAGAATGGGGATGACTTCAAGGTAGAAATATATGAAAGGGCTAAGTATTAACACTTATTTAGACAGAAATTGCTACACTGCCCTAATGTACAGATTAGCCTATAGGAAATCTGTTATGAGAAGTCAAGTGAGACAATTTTTTAAAAAAATCTCATTTCCATTTGTTAGCGTTATAAATACTGTTTTTGCCAGCATACTTTTTTCCTGAAAAATAACTTTTAAAAAAGAGGGTGCATGTTATATGCCAGTGGGTCTTTTTTTCCTAAGCATTTTGTCACTGTGCAAGTTCTCAGCACAGAAGGAAAATGCACTAGAAAGCGAAGGGAAGCTCCAGAGGGGGGAAGGGACCCTTATGGCTTCCCTCACCCCCACTTTACTTTCTGTTTGGAATGGGAAGAGAAAAAATGTAGGTCCAGAAGGGGGAAAAGAAAGTTTGTGCAGCTTTTTTCTTGCCCCTCCAGAGTGCCTTTCTTTCCCTTTCCCTGCAAACCAAAGAGAAAAGGAAGGGGAAGAAAGATCCTAGGAACTTTCTTTCCTCACCTCTGGTGTTCCCTCCTTTCCCTTCCCTTGCAAAATGGAAGGGAAGGGGGACAGGAGAAGTTATGCTATTTTTTTTGAACTACCGGTAATTTTTAAAAAATGGGGTGCGCCTTATATCCTGGTATGTCTTATACACCTGCGAATACAGTAAAAACAAAAGCAGGTTTGTACAGGTTTGGGAAACTTTTTCTTTTGAATTCTTGGTCTGAGACATTCCTTGGTGTTTCACTGAAATCCTCAGCTGTTGTACTGCTATGTTGATATTGCTACATGGTGAAATCGGTTTTGTGGAAAGATGCAAATCGTTTGCTCCTGGCATGTTGTATTTGCTTTGATGAAGAAAATAATAAAATTAAAGTTTTTCTTTCAAATAATGGCAGAGAAAGCTGCAATCTTTAAAATGCAGCCCAGATTTTTCATTTTGTAAATTTCTGGATTTAGGCTTGTTATAGGCCACTCAGGCATCTTAGACATGATGTTATGTCTCTAATTTATTCTTTAGAGCTGAAGGAAAGATTTGTTAAAGCTGTGAATTGCTGTAGGAAGTAACACCTTGCTTGGGAAGTACACATGTAGTGTACTTTACACATACTGCTAAACCATGGTCTAGCGTTACAAGGGTGAGCTGCAACAAGCATCAGGTTCATGTACATTCCTCTCTCCTCCTCTAGCATGGCAACAAAAAGGAGATTATAGAAACATCTGTATCTGTTTAATTAATTTTAGCTGATGCTGTTTGAACTGAACAATCTAGTCTTAAGAATAGTTTATGAGAACAAGCCACTTTAGTAAGCCATAGTCTGAAGCTGACTTGCTTCCAAGTCACATTAAGAATGAACACAGTTATTGTAGCTAAAGTGAAGAGAGAAATGTGAACATGCATCTCACCGAACTTTGCTCTTGTAACACTAATCTGTAGTTTAGTGTACTACTGATCAATATGTTATTTTTCATAGATGTTCATGTTCTTGTTTATTATACTTGCCTTATCAAAAAATGCTTAGGACCATACTAAATAGAATTTGACATACTTGGTAACAGCAATCAGAGATTGAAGGGGAACAAGTGCTTGGTTGCCTGGGCTTAAGGGAATTTGAAATATTTTCTCTATTTTTACCTTGAAATTTGTGTAGGTTTTTGCATTGGTTTGTACTGGGTATTCCTAGTTTCCTTTGTTTACAGGTTGATGGACTGTAAAATTAATGTGAGACTGGACCTTGGTGAGAATTGGACATGTTGTAGAAGGGTCTTTTAACTGTAGGGGGTGTGCTTGCGTTATTATTGTTTTAATTACTGTATTTGCTGGCGTATAAGAGTCACTATTTTTCCTGAAAAATATTGTTTGAAAATGTGTTGCGTCTTATACACTGGTGTGTCTTATACAGTGGCAAATAGTATTTGCCAGTGTATAAATGGAATGCGTCTTATACACAGGTGCATCTTATACGCTGGCAAATGTGGTATTTTCAGCTGTTTTAATTAGATTATTTAATTGTCCTTAATTATTTTCATCATATGATATGTTGTTTTCAAAATGTGCAGTTCTGTGAGATAAAATTTATAGAAGTTTAAGAACAATCTTTTAAAAATTGATGTAGTTTTGATATTTGGAGAGAACTTTATATGTGCGTGATATGTGCAGTTGTACACAGTGAAATGTTTTCTTATATCCAGATTCTGGGTTATTAAAAGATAAGGACAATTAGTTGTTAACTCTATTCCAGTTGAACTACTTTTATAAGATGTTCTAATTGATATGTATGAATGGTTTTTATGTCTTTCAAATTAACTAGCATTATGGATGGACAATGTATAGTGTACAATCCTCCCACTATGTCTCATATAGTTTCTTCACACATACAGTTCATACTTAATGGCTGTGCAACTTTGAAGCTTGTACTGTTTTAGTCAAAGGTGAATTGATTGACTTCATGCTTCTCAGGGCCTGTCTTAATTATTCTGTTTGAACAATTTTTGAAGGACAAGTAGATTACATGATTAACAGGAGGGCTGTTCATCAGTAGGCAGTCTAGCTTTGAATCCGGGATATAGCCTGTTCTGGAAGGGGTGGCACTATTTCTGAAAGATTAATTGCACAGCTTGGGGGTGCTGTTGCATCTACAGTCAGGTGGGAGAGCAGGTTGCCAGAAGTCCCATGATCTTACTGTGTCAGGTTTGCCAGGTGAACCCTTTCCTGAGGAGAATGGATCTGACAACAGTAGTCCATTCCTCAATTAACTTCTGTTTAGATTAATGTGGATTTACCCTTCAAAGATTTGGAAACTACAGGTAGTATACAGCATAGCCACTAGAATTTTGCCACTTTGTAAACCACTTTACATTGGTCTTGTAACATCAGTGACTCCCTGTTTTCAAACACATCATAATTCCTTGTGCTTTTTTCATCTGTAAAAACTGTTTGAAGCCAAGCAATCTGAAATACTGTCTCCTTTGATATGAGCCTGCCACTAATGTATGTTCATCCTTTGGAGGCTCTTTGTTTGTCCCATGACCTAGACAAGCTAGATTGGTATGTATTCTAGACAAGGCCTTTTCAGTAGCTCCAATTGTGTAAGTCCGTTCTACCATAAGTGAAACTGGAGTATCTCTATTAAACTATAGATGGTTAATAAAGGCTCTTCTACTCTGTCATGCTTTTGATGTCATATAATATTTTGTTTTCCAGTTTTAATTCAGTCTTAGATTTAATTGTATTTTTTTCCTCTTGTGTTTTTTGGTTTTATGTTGTAATTCATTTTGATACCTCATCCCAGACAATATACCTAATAAGCAGAGGGTATGATTTATAAATTTGATAAAGAAACCTCCAGAAGAAAATATGTTTCCTCATTCATGTTTGATGCATTATACCTTAAACCTATATACAAAATGTGAATGCAAGTTATTTTATTATATTTCTGTTTTTTTCTTCATATCTGTACAGAAGTTTTACTTGAGTCAGTAATACTCTGTAGGTGTAAGGAGTTCTTTATACAAAATTACTGAAGTGTGTATTTAAAAAACTCTTGCACGTACCTTGAATCAATGGCTCTTTGATGAGGTACAGTTAAATTAATACAAATTTGTTAATGTTTTGTTTGTGATTTCAGTAGTGAATTTAAGGTCATACATTTCTAATATGATACATGAGGATCTAAATAGCATTAATAATCCCAATCTGTTATGTGTGCTGTAAAATTTGTAATGAGCACAAATTCTAAGATCTCTTGTGATTTTCCTTCCTTTTTTAAAAAAGTCTTTTTCAAATATATGAAAGGTATAGTCCTTTTATAACTAGGTTGTGTGTTTGAAATAATTTTCTCTATTTAATATTTTGTCTGTGGAAATTATTGCAAAACTTTTACTTTGGTACAGTGATGGCAGATGTACACAATTTGGAGGCATTATTTTTCAGTGGTCTGGGGTGTTGAAGTGTCATTTGTTTAATAATTTGGAACAGAACTATACAAAACACAAGTAGTAATTATCTGAGTAGTTTTTACGAGTAAGTTTTAGGAGCTTGGTTCTCGATTTGGACCATGGTATAGAGATGGAAGAACTTTAACTAGTTGTCCCAGATTGCATTTATCCAGATCAGTTCCATTTTCTAGTAGTCTGTATGGAATATAAAGTTCATTTCGTTTGAAGCACCACTTTTCCACTCTTTAAATGCAGTTCTCCTTTCATCAGTTATGTGCTTAAATTGAATCTAAGGGTATTTGTATAAGCACTGTTTTGGATAAGCAGTAGCAGCTTTTATACTGGACAGTACAGTTTAGAGTGGTGAACAGACAGCCATCAATGAACTTCTGCACATAGAGCAATTAGTCCTTTATGGAGGCTTATCCTTTTCTGGGTTTCAATGACAATCAGGTAAACTCCCAGCAAGATTGTCTACTCCTCAGAATGCTGTGAGCTTGGCTTGACTTTTGCTGCCAAGTAAGCAAACAGAGTTGTTCACAATTGGGGGAAATATTGTACGATTTTCATTTTCCTTAAATGAGTATTCCAGTTAAAAAAAATGAAAGGAGACAGTGGGTAACTTTCACGTAATGCTTATTGGCCGTTATTGTCTCTTGCCTACATTGGGTGTAAAGGAATGACCCCTGACTTAAGGGAAGCCAGTTTACAGAACTGTGGCATGGCACAGGGCAGCAGGGAGCTCCCATTTTCCCTTGCTGCATGGTGGTTTTTATCCTAGATGCCAGAGTACTTTGCACAGGAATGATCAACTAATCAGTGGGTGGACTGGCTCTCCTCTCCTGGAAAGCTATAGACTTTCCAGGAGAGGAGGATAAAGTCTCTTTCTCACTGCTCCTCTAGTAGTCTGGCATTTGCTGCCTATTCCAGATTGTTCCTCTGCCACTCAATTACTAAGCCTTTTGGATTCCCAGTGAGGAAGGGCTGACAAAGTCTGCTCATATCTGAATGTTTTCGTACTCAGAAGAGAAGATGTATCAAATGTGACATTACTCTGATACTGTCTTCTTCTGTTTCATCTCTATAGTGAAGAGGTTGAGTGTTCTGGAAATTCTTCCACAAGAATATGAATAGTTGTACTGTTTAACTTGGTTGGTTTTAAGGTGCCACAAGGCGTTCTTGATTTTATTTTAACTTGAATATGATGGAGCAGTGAAGGATATGTATTTGATGAAACGCAATATTTATCCAGTGTAGCCTGTCTTCAGCAGGGACCCTCAGCTAGGAAGTTCTAAGAGAGCAAGCAACTGTAATTTCTTTCTGCTTGAAATAAGAATTATGGCTGCTTGAAAGGACAACTGGGAACTAACAGTGGGATGTTGGGTTAATGATACAGCTACTTAGCATTTGCCACTGCTGCCACCCCTTCTTATTACGTAGTCTGGTGTAAGCTCTGTGTTTCCCTGGTGGCAATACTTTTACTTTCTTGGAGTCAGCACAAATCCACATATAAGAGGGGATCCTGGCCACAGGTTCCTGGTGTCCACCTTGTAGGTAGAAAGAACACCACCAGAGAACTATGCTGTTTGGATAAATATGGGACATTTGTGCTCTTCTCTCTTGTCTCTTCTGTTGGAAGAACCATGTGTAAGTGTAGGTGTAAATTTGGCTATCAGTGATTGGGTTTATGATTGGCTGTCTTGAGAAGATTCTTTTCTATCATAGATGAGATGCTTTTTGAAAGCTTTATTCTGATCTGGCTCTCTTTTATTTTTCTTCTTTATAGAAAAGTGTCTCTTTTATTGATTCTGTTGTGAAAGCAACCATGCATTCTCTGTGCACTTTAATATACTTTGTATCTGGATGCAGTGTTACTTCAGTACCAGTGAAACAATTTCTCTTGGCTTTTGCTGCCAAATAAGTAAACAAGGTTGTTTGCAATTGGGAGAAACAGCATACCATTTTCATTATTTGATCCCAGTCTGAATGATTTGAGTTCCTTCCTTCAGTGGGGAAATTTTAGGGTCTTGGAAGAGTGTGCTTCCAATTTTGTCTAGATAATAGAATTGTTCATAGTGTCTTACCAAATAGCTAAAAATAACTTCTTTCATGAGTATCTCTAAATTGTATTTTAAACTTTTGTCTAAATCATTATTTCTGTTGTCAGAGTTCTACATTCAGATTAGTTTTTTTAAAAAATATAACAGTTTAATAATGCTATACATGCCAGTTTCGCTAGAAACTATTACTATGGTATAAACAGATAAAGTTTTGTATTCAATTGCAATTTTAATATGGAGGAATGATGGAATAATTTTTGGCAAGTTCATATTTAAGTGCTCAATCTGGATACTGTGCCAAACTATGATATAGTTTAAAACCCAAATCATGTTTGCATTTCTAAAGGTACAACAAGCAAACCATAGTGTAGAGCTGTAGTTTTATTCTTGGACCTTGGGAGAAGTGGGTTCATTAAATTTTAGAATGAAAATAAAGTTTTGGGTTGCGTGATAACTTCACATGTCTGTATAACGTGTAGGGTGAACTTGTTAATGAATATAGCTTGACTCTACCCTCAGTATACAAGTTAATAGCTGCGTTTCTGTCAGTTGGGCAGTGAAATACACAGTCGCTAGATTGCATTTGGTGTTGCACTTTCGTTAATATGGATAAGTTCCTTGCCTTAATGTAGACCAGTTCAGGGCCTTCAGAATGGAAAAGGAATTCAAGGCTTCTTATATCTAATGCAATACTGCACTGACATTTTAAAAGGTTTTTCAAACTGGCTTTTTAAGAGTAAAGGCTAAAATGAGCAGTCAAAATATACAATAAAAATATTAAAATCTACATGTGTGAAAGAGGTCAATGTTAATTAGTCTTGGTATTACCAGGAAATAGACAATTGGCATCTGTTCTGCATGTTTTAGTCTAGCATAAAATTATAATAGTATGGTGAAGAGGATATTGTATGCATGTTTTTTAATCAGATTTGCTGAACTAATTTCACAGTACTGTGACATGTTTTGAGTAATACGTAATTCTTTGACTTTGTGGTGTATTTCCTTTACACTTTTGCTTTCTAGGACAGAAGGCACTGGTCATGAACAGAAATATAATTCAAAATATACAAGAGATACTGACATATCATGTTACATAAAATTGTAGCTGCAAAGGTTTGGCATACATTTCTTTTTGAAAGTTAATATTGCTTATTGTGTAGCCTCAAGCAATATATATGCATGCGCTATGTGATCTAGCTGCCTGTTGTTTGTTTCAGCAGTTCTGTTGTATGTCATGATTTACTTTTATATGGAAGGTGGGGATAGAGAAACAGAACACTAAATGAGCTGAAACATTACTTAGCTCTTCATCAAAGGGCATGGAGTTAGTCCTAGTTGTGGTGAAATACACTCCCTTTTCCATATCTTCTCTGGAAAGTATACTTGTAGGGGTTTTCTATTCTGGGTAACATAGTAATCTCATGTCATGTAAAACATGTAATTCAGAGCTCCACAAAATTAAAAGCAATGTGAAATATTTTCCAGCTCTGACTTGAAGACTTGTATTATATTTGTGCCATTGTATGGTACATGTTTGGTACATTAACCTAAACATTCAATCTCACTAAATGTAAGATGTGCCATACATTCTTTAGAACAGTTTGCAGTGCCTAGTTTGACTAGACCTTTTCCTACTGTTGCATATGCTGTATAGTATTTTCAGGCTTCACTGTCAAAGTCAGGCTGATGAAGCAGAACTTTCAGTTTTTCTCTCTTCCACATATTCTCTCTCATCTCTAGACACCGTATTGCCTTGTTTCAGGAAAGGGACAAGTCAGAGACTGGCAGCTAAACTTATAGCTGGCCATAGTTTTGGCCATGAGATGTTTAGAAGGGGGAAAAAGAATCTGGCTAAGTCCCTGGGGAAAAATAGACGATTGCATTAAATTTTTTGTCAGGGTGAGACTCAAGAGCTTTATAATCTTTTATGCTTTTTTCTGTATACTGTTTGTGTCTTTCTGTGGCTTTGCTTATGATGTTTAAGGCAGCAATGAGATAATGAACTACAGGAAGTTTAGAGGGCTGTGTGATTATATAAAATAATGTTAACTATATTACTCATAAGATATAATAATCCTTACATTATTAATGAAACAAGACAATTCTTCACTTGGTCATGAACTTTCCCTCAGCTTGGTATTTTTTGTACAGAACTTTAATATTAGACCCTTCAACTGGATGAACTTACTATTCATTTTCTCTAATGTAACTGCTATCTGCTCTTGTACTTTAAATAATACCTCTAATTCTTGTGATTTCCATTCTTTGTCCATTCTTTAAAGAAGTCTCTAAACATCCTGCTATAGCATGAAAGCAAAAAAAAATAAAATAAAAATGGAAGAGCACCAGAAAAACATTGCTTTAAAAACAAAAACAAATAAGGATTCTTTTTTGTACAGTGGAATAACCCTAAGGTTTTCTCAGGGTGTGGGACAAGAAACTGTAAATGACTGAGTAAAATTTATTAGAGACATTAATGTGATACTGCTAATCATTATTGAAATATTTTGTCGTAAAATTTTGTATATTTCAAACAGGGTTGGTAGCACCATGCTTGAAATAAGTGTAATTTTTTCATCCAGTAAAAAAAAGCATATTGTAATACTTGAGACAATTATGTAAATAGTATAAACTTTTCTCCCCTTCAGACATTTTAGACCTGTAGTGAAGCCCAAAGGATTAATTTTATTAATTTTGATGGAATTGTTTCCTTTAAATGCAGAGGCTATTAAAGTAACAGTATCTACATATCCTGTTAAGTTTTGCTGGCCTGCCAACACTATTAAGCCAAGAGGTGTGGTCTTTTGGTTGGTCATGCTTGCAAAGAGAAAGTGGAATGAATGGTTTTGGCAGAGGCAACAGGTCTTTTTTGCTGGCATAAGGGGCGGGTGGCACAAAACTTGTATAACAGACCTTAGCAAAATCTAATTTGTGGATATTAAGCAAGGGAGTCTGATATTGGCAATGATATAGCTGTTAGCTTCAGTAGAGGGTGGAAATGAACACAGGGAAGGAAGTATGAATCTATTTGCATTAAAGTTGACTTTTCAGTGAATATAAGGAAAAAACCCTTAATCATTTACATGTACAGCCTGGTTTCCCAAATGTTAGTCAGGACTCCAGCCTAGGAATTGATTCTCATTATCTTCAATAGAGTAAATGGAGAAAGCTGTTCTGACTTGCTCACACCTAGTGATAACTTTGCTGGAAGCCCTCTGGTGGCTTGGCAGGTTTCTTGTGCTAGAAATATATGCAGGAAGTTAAATGTTGCTCACTTGATCCCCTAGCAATAACAGTTTAAAAAAGTAGTCTCCTCTGAATTTTGGGCAGCTTTCTGCATATCTAAAGTAGTCCAGAATTTGAAAACCAATGGTGTTTTTTCCCCCTGTCCATCTTTGAAATACTGTGCTGTGTTCTCTCCCTCTCTCTCTGAATGAATGCGGCTATACAATTATCACAAATATATATTAAATTAGTGCTTAATCTAAACTTCAGTTGTTTGACACATACAGTTACAGTGTGTATTAAAATGTGATGTGCATTTTAAAACACATACGGTTGTAGTGTGTATTAAAATGTTATGTGCATTTTAAAACACAGGTTATTACATATATTTGTTAAAACTCTTTATGTGGGTAGGACAGATTTTCAGAGTTTGGTTTGTATGGGACATATTTTGGAGGAGTTGAGTAGAACTGAATTAGGAATATAGTATAAAGAATTATTTCAGTAAAACAAATATTGTTAACAGAGGAGATAAAATACAGATGACTAGTGAAAACATATCTTAGGGAATATTTAGTAAAGCAAAGCTGTAAAAAAACACTGTTGCTGTCATTTCCAATTAAAAAACCTATTTGCTATCATCCTGTTATTTTTAATTTAATTTAAAAAGAAAATCTCTTTTCCATTGCACTAGTAGATCTATACGTTTTGACACACTGTGATTCAAAAAGAGGGGGAAAAAATGAAAAAGGAAAAAAGAGGAATATAGATGGTTGGTAACGCTAGAATTGTCTAAACTATTTTGATACTTTTTTTCTGAGGCCTAGTGAAATTAAATTAAACATCCATATTACCACCTGTGGAGTATACTGAAAGGTCTAGGTGAATTAACAGGTTTTCAATCTCTGTCTGTCTTCCAGTGTCAGTTGTCGGAGCAAATTCAAAGGCAAGTTTCACTGCCAAAGTCATACTAGAAGCTCAGTTTAAAAGGGATAGATATGCAGGATTCTACAATGCTATTAGAACTGGTACAACTTAATTTTCTAACATCTTTTCCATAAAAAGGATTTATTTTTTTTTTGGACTTGTGCCTCATACTATTTTTTTAGGGCTGCAAGCAGGTTCATAAGGAGTAATCTGAAGACTCCTTCTTTCAAGATGACTAAGACCCCTGATTTGCTGATCTGTTTGCAGTTTCTTGGATCTGTTGGGTCACATTCCTTTGGCAGCAATGTGATGGGCCAAGTGTTGAATTAGGCTCCATTCTCCATATGCCTTGTCATTCTTGGACTATAATCACTAAAACTCATGAAAATGATATTGCCTCAATGTTGTAAGTAGATGTCTGGTATCCAGCTCTAGCATGGAACCTAGCTAGGAGCATATTTGAGCGAATCTATCTGAAAAAATGCTTTGCAGTGGATTGTGATGGTGGGCTGTTGGGTGTTACCTTCCTGTGATGGTACACCCAAATATAGTTCTTATCATTCAGAAGAATTCAACTTGATGACTCTGTAGATACCATATAAGTACTACCACAAGGTGTATTCTCTAGGCCTGAGCTGTTGTTTTCACCCCATGTTCTTTTGTCTCTATATTAGCAGCCGTTACATTGCCTTGAAAACCAGTTAGCCACTCAAGAACCCTGCCTGGAGTGAAAAGCTATCATGGGGCATGGATTCCCCATTAAGAAGAGTCAGATGCTGTGTTGACAGCCAATGGAAAGTAGAGATGTGATGGCCCAGAAGAAGAGGGAAGGAGAGGAAAGGAAAAACCCATAGATTTTCCTCATTTTTTTCCAGAAGACTTATTTTAAAAAAAAATGATTTTTTCTTCTTCTAGAATGATAAACACAGTACTATGTTTGTAATACTTTGTATGGTATCTGTTCCCTGTAATTCCTGGTCTTGGTTTCCTTTTTTCAGTTCATTTTATGGAGATGCATGCATTATGTCGTCTTGACACTACAAAGAACTAGTAATTTTCCAGAAATTTTAGATCTCTGTTGGGTAGTCAAAAGGGAGTCCATTCCTGTGATATGGGACCAGCCTTAACAAAAGAAGCTTCCCATTCCATTTCCCATTGCACAGCCAAAAAGGGCCCATCCAGCCTTCCTACACAGCACAACAAGAGCTTCTCCCATCTGCGTAGAGAGACTCTAAGGCCTAATTGTACCAAGATTTTATTATGGCTCATAGTGTTAAATAGCAGCAGCTAAATTCTTTGCTGTAGAGAGAGTGGTGGGGTGACCTTCTGCTAGAAAGGGGCCAGGTCTTGAGGGGACACTCTGTGTCCAGAGAATTAACAAAACAATCTTAGACAATTTGTAAGTTTTTCATTCTTTGAGGATGAGAATGGGTGTGTCTGATTGCCTTCCCAAGAGCCCTACACTCAGTAGACATGATGACCATAAAGGTACTAATCAGCTAGAGAAGATGTTTGGGATGGGTTGTCATTTGTCCTAATCATTGGCACATTTCACCAATTAATCAGTCTTTGTCATTTGTGCCTCATATGGAAATTCTTCAGGAATTGTTGAGGTACCATATCATCCATTAGTGTCTGTTGGCAGACTGTCAAAATGTCCTCCAGGTATGAAGAAGAAATGAGTACTCCTTAGTTTAAGCCATATCACAGCAAGCAATGATCTACTCAGAGCAAGGATATGGATGGCATACACCCCACCCACAGGTGATGATCAGCTTGCTTAGCAGAGAATTTAAAAGTACCCATGTTGATCTGCAATATACATAGCATCCAAGAGTATTTTGTTGTACTGTCTTGCTGGTTATGGGAGTACTGAGAAGGTGACCTTTGTGTGGATGGTGAAATTCTCTCCTTGACTTCTCCACATTATATTGTGTTAACACTTGGAATTGAAATTGATTTAGTTGGCGTTGTTACTACTTGATCTACACAAGATGTTTAATACTGTGAAGGTGCAAAATATTTTTATTGTGACATGAAAGTTAAATAAACAAAAGCAAACTGGCATTTGTTGTCTATGTAAATATTCACTTTAAACCATTATTTGGTAGGAATACCTTTGTGTGCAATTACTGCTGCAAATTTAACTCCATTAGCTTTCTGTAAATGAATCCTGCAATATTTGCATATTTTTTGTGGCAAAAATGTTGGTGAATAGCAGCTTTCAAGTCCTGCCACAGATTCTCAATCAGATTAAGGCTTTGATTGGGCCCTTTTAAGATGTTCAGGTGCTTACAGTGGCTTGAGTGTTTGTTCTATAAGAATGTAAGCTTCCATCTCAGTCCCTGATCCCAGGTTTTGTTTTAGAAATTGTCCTCTGTTTCCTTAGAATTGTCCTGTGTTTGGCTTCATTCATCTTGCCGTCAGTTGTGACCACTTCCCAGTTCTAGCTGAGGAAAAATATCTTTAAATTATGATGCTGCCACTATCATGCTTCATTGTAGAGATGATGTTTGCATTGTAATAGTACTGTTGTTGGCTTTGTGCTACTCATAGCAGCAATACCAGAAGGTTCGGTTTTGGTCTCATCAGTCCAGAGACCCTTTTTCTATGTGTTTAATGTGTCTTTCATATGCCTTTTTGCAAATTGCAAATGGGTTTTGATGATGTTTTTGCCTGCAGTGGCTTTCTTCTTGCCACCATTCCATAATGCCCACTTTGTGGAGTATCAGGATGATGGTAGTTGTCCGGTGAACAATTTCTTGCATCTCAGCTGCAGGTATCTCCAGTTCCTTCAGAATGATTTGTCTCTTGGTTACTATTTTGACTAATACCCTGCTTAGTTGTCATTGAATTTTGGTGAATGGCCTTCATTAGGCAGAACTGTAATATTTTTTATTCTGTTTTGAAATAATGGATTTAACAATGCTCCATGGGATGTTCATAGTTAATTCTGATTGGTGCTTTTGCACAATTTTATGCTGACTTGTTTTGATAGCACATGGTCTCCATGATGTTTGTGTAGATGTGCTATCCAACCAAATCTGGGGATTTTAGGAACGGTTATATTTAATCTGAGATTATGTACTATTGGAATGACATACAGGTAGGCTCCATTCATTTACTGGTGTGACTTCTAGGGGCAGAGAGTTGCACCAGGGCTTATTTAGGTGTGTTACAATGGAGGAATTGAATCCAGCAATGTCAGTTTGGTTTTGTTTACTTAATTTTTTGCCATCACAGTATTGACTCTTGTGTATATGAAGTGGTAACAACGTCAGTGAAATTCATTTCAATTCCAGGTTGCAATACAACAAAATGTGGAAAAGTTGAAACAAGGTTAATACTTCTGCAAGACATTGTATACTTAGCTTGTAATGATAATGGCCATTAGTGACTTGTTTAGATTTTTTCTAATGTTGACAGAATTTTGTCTTGTCTTGTCTTTTGCCAGATTAAAAATCCCTTGTTAATGCTACCCTGGAACATGACTAACTTTTAAGGTTCTACCATATGTCAGTGCTCCTTCTCTTTGTTAAAATGTTCAAATATTTAGAAACAAAAGAGAAATTTTAGCATTGTATTAATGTGACCCAATTGTGGGTTATGATGCACTGTTGAAAGATAATGGGCTATAGTAGGAATAGTTTCTGCCTAAATTCTGGTGGCTTTGGGGTGAGGATAAGGGTTGTTCTATGCTCACTATTGTGTCTGGCCCCATGAATCACAAGCATGCAGTTCCCAACAAATTGATTGCACAGGAAGTGGCTCATCAATGAAAGAAAAGTTCCTCATACCTAGATTAGAATGTAGACTTAATAAAAGAATCTTAGAATCATGGAATCATCAAGCTGGAAGAGACCATAAGGGCCATTGAGTCCAACCCCCTGCCCTGCAGGAATTTGCCATCAAAGCATTCCCAGCAGATAGCCATCTAGCCTCTGTTTAAAAATCTCTAAAGAAGTAGACTTCACCTCACTCCAAGGCAGCATATTCCACTGTTGGACTGCTCTTACTGTCTGAAAGCTATTCCTAATGTTTAGATGGAATCTCTCTTCCATTGCTTTTTGTCCTGGTCTCTGGAGCAACAGACCACAAGTTTGTTCTGTTCTCCATATGATATCCCTTCAAATATTTAAACATAGCTGTTGTGTTGCCTCTTAAACCTTCTCTTCTCCAGCCTAAACATACTCTGCTCTCTTAAGTTGTTTCTCACAGGACATGGTTTCCAGACCTTCTGCCATTTTGGTTGCCCTCCATTGAACATGTTCTAGTTTGTCAGTATCTTTTCTGAACTGCGATGCCTAGAATGGATACAGGATTCCAGGTGGTGTCTGACCAAATCAGAATAGAGTGGTACTATTGTTTCCCTTGACCTAGATGCTATACTCCTATTAATGCGGCCCAGAAGCTTATTGGGTTTTTTAGCTGCCACATTACACTGCTGATTCATGTTCAGCTTGTGGTCTGCTAAGTCTAATGAGGAAAGGGTAATTCCAGTTTCTTAAACTTCATAGCTGAAATGGTTAGAATAATGGGTTAAATTCAACTGCTAAATTACTGTCAACCATGCCACCACTTACCTATTTCCAACAAGTACATGTACAAATGCATATAAGTAGTCATAGCTTCAAGAGAATGAGGAAAATATGATGCCATTTCTACTTCTTTTTTTTTTGTAATCCTCCTGTTTTTAAGCAGACTGTAGGGGTTTAACTTCACTCAATTTTCACTGTTCTTCTCAAGGAAGACAAGAAAAGGGGAGCAGTGATTTGGGAACTTGGCTTATTCTGTCACTTGCTAGTCAGCTGACTAGTCTGCTTGTTTGGTTATTGGAATGAATATTACTATGAAAGCTGCAGGGTCTTCCCTTGGTTTGAGTTTCTAATTTTCACTGCTAGATTTACAGCTTTGAAGAAAAATAAACCATATATGTAGGTGGCCTGTGTAGTAATCAAAGGTGGAGGTATAGAGTAAGTATCAAACTAAGGTCATTTCTTCTGAAAACAGAAGCTGGGAAATCAGTTCAAACATGTAAACCAGGACTAAGGTATGTTTCTGTGTTAATGAGCTGTTACTCCTGTGATCCATCATGAGCCAGGCTGGCTAATACTGTCTGAATAAGTCTGGGGTCTTCTGGTTCATTGATGATTTCTCTTTACAATATCTGTTCCAGATAAAGTAAAACAGTTTCCCCCCAATCTGATGCCCTTCAGATGTGTTTAATTACAATTCTTTTCACAGCCGTTGGCCATGCTGACTGGAAATGATGGGAGAGTTGCAGTCCACTGTATCTGGAAGGCACCAGCTTGGGAAAGACTGAAATAAATAAACCTAGTCATAACTATTCTGTATAGTTCCTGGGTGTTGTGTGTGTGTGTGGGAGTAAGAGAGAGGGAGAGTGAATCCTGACAGAAATGCCCTGATTAGGGTTTCTAACCAATACATATTATCCACTTAGTAATAAAACTTTGCCTAAGGAAAAGCTGTCAGTCATTTGAGTATTAATAGCATCATTTGATATAATATAACTAGTAAATCTAGAAATAAACCAGAATTTTGAAAGTAAAACCAACCCCATCCATGTAAGGTAGTGAAAACTGGGCTTGTAAGTTTTTCAGTTTTACACCGCATTGTTGCCCTCACTAGGGATTGGATGTCCCCTACAGAGAAAACTTGTAATATCTATCCCACTGTTACTAGCTTGTAATGCAAAAGGGTGGAGAGGAGGAGGGGGAGAGTATTTAGTAACTTAGGACCAAGGTAGTCATGTTATTAATTTAAGAATATCTCATTATCCTGTCAATTTTATTTGGAGCAGAAAATACTTTTAGATATAAATTCATCCATTTAACAGGTATTCATTTAAATGTATTTCATTGTACTTTGTTTCCATGGAAATGGTGTACAGCTAATATTATTTATAAGGTGGAAATAAAATAGGGTGTCTAATGGGACTCCCTGCTGCTCTGGTGAGGATACTTTAGGGGGTGAAAATAAAGGCTCGTGGGATTTTGAAGAAAGTTTAATGGAAGTCTCTTGTAACTGCTTGTAAAAGACCAGCATTAACAGTAAACAAATACTTCTTAGTTATTGGAAAAACATACCTTGGAAAAGTTTTCTATCCCCTTCTGAATTCCTTCATATTTGATTTTCTAAACTTCAACTGTAAATGTGCAGTATGTTAATGGCAAATTAAGAAAATATTTGAAATTCCATCCATCTGAAGGATTATGGAAGGTTCCACTATAGTCCCTTGTTTTCACAGATACATAATTGTCTGAAGCATTTGTTTTTGCTGACATTCTCAGTTATTGGTTTTCTATTTAAATGGTTTTCAAAAATAACAGGCTAAACTTCTAGTCATCAATTACATACTTGAAAAATGTTTCTGTTTTGGGTGCTTTCTGCTTAGTTAGCTTTATGCCAAACCTTCCTCTAAACAGGAGTAGTAGAAATTATTTTTCTGACTTTCTCTTAGATCCTAAAGTTGTTTGGCAGCTTTTCCCACAATCTGATTTGTAATTCAGATGTAACTTTTTTCTTCTTCTGCAGGTCGTTCATAAAAAAATAAAAAATAAAAAGCTAAGCTCTGTTGGAAAGTGCTTTTTAGACTGAGCGTTTTTCTGCCTCATCAGTTAATTAATAGTTCTGTTTAGCTTTTTATCTGCTGTAAGCAACCATGTTTAAAATGCAGAATGCTTCCCAATTCATTTTTTATTTGTATACTCTGCCATCTCTTTAAGTACAACACAACTTAGGCTCTAAACTTTTTCTTCATGTTTTTGTAGCTGCAGATTTTTACAGACAAACAGGGTTGGATAGATGTTTCTTTCATATGATTCATTGAGACATATAATCAAGACCTTAGGGCCCACGTATGGAATTTCTTCTGGAAGTACAAGTGGTGCTAGTATTCATCAAAATGTTTGCTGCCCTATAGAAGGCACAGGCTCAGATGTGATTCCTGTGTGGCTGCCTATCTAAATTGCTCTTCTCATCCAGGGACTCAGTTGAGATTCCCAGTACAGAGACACAGTTGAAAACATCAAACATCAAACAGCATTGTTTCTTTACTAAGTAGGTTGGGTGGTATCAGTGATAACTCTGTAACCTGCTGTAGTTTGAACCTGTACTATTACTGACGTGTTTATATTTGGTACTTTCCTGTTGTACTCATTCTGCTTTTTGGAATATTAAAAGTGAAAAAGTGTAGGGATTGTTCCAAGCTCATGCTCCCATGGTAAGTAAACAGCATTTGAAAGTGCAAAGCCTCTCTCCTGTTTTGTCTTTAACATTATTTAGTTCTTTCCTTCAGTAGCTGTTTACTGACTGCTGACCACTTGTTTATTAAAAAAAATTACTTTCAAACTTCATTGACTCTGTGACTTCACCTGTGCCATGCAGGTATTACAAGGTGGGTACAGTCACAGCAAGCTTGAGAGATTACTGTCTTAGTTCTGCTTAAATAGTGAAAAAAGATTCACCTCCTGAAGCAAGCTGCCACTTTCAAATAGCTGTTACCATTAGGAGATTACTTGTGTTGTTTAATTGAAATCTTGATTTCTGTAATTCCATCTATTGGTTGCAGAGATGAAAAAGTCCTGGGGGAGGAAAAGCTTTTTTCCTGTTTTTTAACCAAAGCCTTTTTTTCTCCCTGGAATTAAAAAAAAAAAATTCATTTAAAGTGATTAATGAAATGTTTAAGAAAATATGTTCGTGTATTTATTCCCCTAAAATTCTTTCTAATAATGATGGGAGAGGAAGAATTTTGTGTAAGATTATAAACAATATCAGCTGATTGCTATTCCTGGTCTTCATTTTCTTTTCTCAGTTCTTTTTAGGCTAATGATGGTTTCTGTTTGCTTGGTACTATGGAAGACTCGAGGAGACACAGGGCCTTTCTGCACTACACTATTATAGTGCTATTATTCCACTTCCAGCTTCCTGTGGAATTCTAGGACTTGTAGTTTACTGAGGCCAAAGAGCTCTCTTCCGTAAACTGCAAACCCTGTGATTCCGTAGGATGGAAGTCGAATAATAGCACTACAACTGTGTAGGGCAGAAAGGCCCACAGTCATTTTCTTTGTTTAACTTGCTGTGATTGTTTCTCTTCTCACTGGCTTTTTGCCTCTTTCTCACAAACAAGCAGAAACAGAGAGATTCCTTACAAATTCAGGTATACCTTATAATTCAAGACCTTGTAACGCCACATGTAACAAAAATAGAATTTTTAAAATAAATTTGATTTCTGAGTATTTTGTGAATAAATTGTACTTTTTGTATACCGAACAAGATAATGTTATACCAAGCCAGATTACACATAATACATTTTATGTTCCTAAAGTAACAAAGTGAGTTTCTATCTCTAAAGGGTATAAATTTCACATTTTTTCAATTCCCCCCTGAAATTCTGCTCCCCTCCCCCTGGAGTTTTTCATGATTTGACCATTTCTAGAAATTTTATTTTTCTAACTGGTTCAAATCCTGCATGAACAATGTCTCCATAATTAGGCTGGAACCAGACAGTACAAGAAATGAATAATTGCTGCCCAGAATTGTAGCTGCTCTGCTCCCGATGACATCTAATAGCACAAAAAGTTTTAGCAGTTCTGTGGAGACTGTTTCCTTGTCTGATCCTGTGTCGGTGTTATCTTCTTGCTGTGGGTAAAAGAGTAGTACTGCTGTACTGTTTACTGCTCAGATTATCCTTCTGCTATATCTGGTCTAGTATGCAGAAAGAACTACATACACATGTCTAACATCTGCTGTTCTTTCAGCTTTGTCAAGTGTGGCGCCTTCACTCTTATTCTTACCATACGGCTTACTTTATTGGGATTTAAGTTTACGTATAGATTCCAGTCTGAATCTTAAAGATATGGCATCTTAACTCCACTATAAAATTATCTTTCCACTACAGTTCTTTGTTGTATTGTAACTACCACTATAAAATTACCTTGCAGATGTTATAGTTTTCCTACCAAGTGTAATAGTTTGTGATAATTCGAAGAACTGCTTAGAAGACAAGTAGGGACTCTGGAGTTTTTGTCGAGTGATGGTTTTTATTTATCTTTTCTGACTAGGTCAACTGAAAAAATGTCTTTTCAAAAAGACCAATTTAAAAGGTTAGCTGTTTTGAGCCTGTTTTGGTCCTGTGTTGATTCTGTTGCCACTTTTATGTTTCATGGTCATAGTATCACAGTAGCTATATTTTAAAAGAAAGGAAAATCAGGGCGATGTTTTGGGAAAGTGGAATATGAAATACAGTGCATGAATTTCTGAAAACTTTTCCTAAGAAGATACATTGCAGAAGCACATTGGCGGTTTGCAACCTAACTGTCCACTTAACTATTTTGTAACATGTATTGATTTATGGCATGCTCAGTAGCCAAAGCATTTGGGGTCTTGTAAATCTTTTCTGGTTTTAGTTAAGTTGTTTTCTGGTTTAGTTTAGTTGTTCTGGAGAAGAAATTACAATTAACCATTTCTATTGTTGCAGCAAATAGAACAAGCTACACGTTATTACTAGCTTGCACATTTCAGTTGCATGATGTTGTTTTCTTACTCAGTTGAATTTACTTGTTTCTTGAAAGTAAGTTCTACCATGTTGTGACTTGGGTAAGCTTACACTGTCTGAGTTGTGTAATTTTTGTTTAGCTTGCATAAATTTAGTTGTGTGTAAGCTTCCTTGGGGTGTGGTGAGGCTCTACTTTTTTTTGAAAAATACAGTTCTCCTATATTCACAGGTTTGACTTTCACAAATTGGATTATTCATGAGGTGCCCACTTGCCCTCCCCTCCTTCTCCCCCTCCTATTCCCTGGCCTTTTGCCTAGGCACAGGGAGGGGAAATATCTTTGCTCCCCTGCAGTCTCCTGCCTCTCGCCCGCATGGGTGCGCTGGCAGAGGTGTGCAGGAGCGTGCAGGGAGAGTGCAGGGAGCAAGATATTCGCTGTCCTGCATTCCCCCACTTGTCGCCCACATGGGTATGTTGGCAGGGAGCAAGATCTTCACTCTCCTGCACTCCCCTGCCCATTGCCCACGCAGGAGTATAGAAAGAAGGGTGGGCGGGTGAGTGGCAGGCAGGAGGAAAAATCTTCCTTCTCCTTCCTTTTCCTGCTTGTCGTCCATGTAGGAGCTCAAAAACAAGGCAGGGTGTGGGGGCAACAGGCAGGAGACTAGAGGGGGAAAGGTTTTCCCCCTGCACTCTTCTGCCTTTACCCCCCCCCCGGCCCACAGCAGCAGAAAGAATGAGGAAGGGGACTGCTCACTGGGGGAGGAAAGTTATTCTGATTTTTTGACTTTCACAAGGATTCTGTGCCCCTAACCCTTGCAAATGTTGAGGGCCTACTATAACGTGACTGATCACATTCTGCCTTGTCTGGCTGCTATCTAGTTTTAAGTTAAAGTACAAAGTGTTGGTTATTACCTTTACTTTTGCCTTTAGGTTTTTGCCTCAATTAACTGCAGGAACACTTCCTGTATAATTCCCCTGTACAGTTCAGATACTGTCTGAGTTTAAATCAGGAGTATAGACCAGTATTTTTAAATTATGGTTTTAAAGGATTTATGGATGGATTTTAGTATGTATTGGTTTTGTATGATTTATCGTGTGTGTGTGTATATATATGTTTATAAATCTATGTATACAGTTTTATGCACATCATGTTACTTGTTATTGTTTTCTAGTTGTAAGTGCATACAAAATGTGCCACATGGCCAGGATTGAGCAGATCTTGAGTCTTCTCATCCAGTGTCAGAATTCACTTGGTTGTAGAGAATGGTTCTAAGCTTATTAGGATTTGCCAGCTGGGCAGATGGAGATACAGTGATTACCCCTATCCAGATAGTGATTACCACTGTCCCAGACCTGTTATCTTCCCATGGATACTAGAGCTGCTTTCATATGAACAGAAAATGTTAAGTGGTATTGAAGAATTTACTCTTGGGGATGCTGTTGGCCATTTGGAGAGAACAAATGCTGGCCTGCTCTCCCAGGTTTTTCAAGGTAGAGGGGTTAGGGGACCCTTTGGGTAGTCACAAAAACAGGCTCACGGGTTACCCTTTCACCACCCTTGTTCTAGCACCTCTGCACATATAACAGAGGAGTGAGGATACCAAATAGAAACCACTAATTTCATAGTTGCCACTGTTATTTATGTAAGTTATGTAGTGCAGAAGACACACAGGCTGGATACTTAAGTATGTTCTTTGTAGTAAAAATTCTCTGTTTAGTTGCAAACATATGCTTTGTTTTATTATAGTAACCAATTAGGATGTATTTGTGCTCAATAACTACATTAATTAAAAAGCTGGAAATGTGATTTTAAATTAGTTGTCTAATCAACTAGTTTGAAACTGCCCTTTTTGTTGCCTTTTAGTCAGTGGCTTAAACTGATTCGATCTTACATGGATACATCTACAAAGTAACGACATGAGTGTTAACACTTTCCAGCTGTATTGGTACTCATAGTGCAGCAGCATTTAAAAAAAAAAACTTTTAGAAAAAATAACATGTTGATGTAGTCACTCACAGTACTCTCTCCCACTCCCTTTCATAGCGTGGTTTTCATTTGAATCGCTCTTGCTCCTGCAGAGAGGGCTTTTGGGAAGACTCGGAAAGAATAATCTGCCTGGGTGGTAGGCTGTTCCGTTGAGCTGAGAATGTATGTGCAAACAAATGTGCTTGTAGGAAAAATAAGGTCAAGTACTCAGCAGGTTGATAAGCTTGGATCTGGCCCATACTAGTTAAGGCTCCATATAGGGGCTCATATAGTAGAATATTACTTCAGCATTTGAAGGAGAGAGGTTCTTAAGAACGTTTCCCTGACTTGTTTCCTGAGTATAGGAATAGTTTCTTCATAGAGCATTCCATAGCTAGAATCCATGCTTGTAGTCTGAGCTGGTGTGGCCCAGTCAGACGTTTAATGACATGGTGAAAACCATGCTTCAATGTGTTCAGAGTGCCTTTTTTTTAAAGAAAAAAAAAAGAATAATCCCAGTTTCTTTGCCGATAGCTGAAAATGAAAAGAATTCATTTAATATTATTCCTTCTTATTTTAGAGGAATATAATAGGTTTAAATTCCATTGCAGGGAGTTGAATTAAAATTCAGATTTTTAAAAGAAAAACTTCTGTTTTTGTCATTGTCGAAAATGTATTGCTTGTTTGCTAGATAATTAGCTTTTAACCTAGTGTGTTTTTTCCAAGTTGCATTTGAAAGGAAATTGAAATTCAATTAAAATGCTCAAAACCAGCATTTTAAAATTTGTTGCTATTAAATAAAATTGCAGTAAATGTGTTGGATTGTACATAAATGAAAGGAGAAATGTTTTTGTTAAGCAGGAACTGACAATAATAATTAAGGCAAAAACTTACTTTACTCAGGTAAGAAATATAGAAGTCCATATAACCTGAACATATAAACATTTTATATTGCATGATATAGTCTTGTTCTGATGTACTGAATAAAAAAGAGGTGGCTGGGGGTTTTTTCACTGATATGTTGGACCCTGCATATTAGTCTGTCTTTAAGAAAGATTGCAGCAGCCCATTTCATCATCCTTAAACCTTTCTTTGCTTTCTTGTCAAGTTTGCCATTGCCTTATTTGCAAACAGAATAATTGTATAAAAATCTCTGCGGATCTGTCCAGTTCCTGAGAGAGTGGTCTTTATGGTAGCTAGTCTAGTTCATGTGTACCACCTGAACCCACATAATACTAACTGCAAACACAGCAAAAATGTTTGATCACTGCTCAATTGCACCTATCCAGAACAAAGCTGTTATGTACGAATTTCAGTGGAGTAGCACATGTAGTTATTTTTTCCTGAAAACAAGATTTTATCCATCCCACAGTAGGCCGTTACATTTTTGGTACAGCTAAGTGGTGCTGTCTATACTGGTTCTGATTTATGGGACCATAGTCAGAATTAGTCCATTTTTAAACTATGCTTTGTAGTTGTGGGGGCTAAAACAAGTTATTTTAAAATAAAAACTGGATGTTGTCAGAATTCCTGCAAACCAGCATCCATGCCACAAAACCACTGACTGTACTCATGAATGTCATTAGATATTAGTCAAAACACTTTTTTTAGGGGCCATGTCTGAAAATGAAATAGCACACCCTTTATAGGCTTGTTAAATATTATAAAACATTAATATTACAAATAGAAATAATAATCTTCCATGCTTCCTCCACAGTAGTTATCCAAAAATTGTATATAAAGAGAATGTGAGGTTGCAGAAACGTGAAGTAAGAGAACAGTGTTATGTTTAGGATATGTGGAATAGGATTGTGTGCTTGTACGAGAAAAATGTTAACTTTAAGAATGTTTGTTCTACTGCTTACTTTTAAAGGTAATAGTACTTAAGGGAGGTACCATACAGATATGATGCAGAGGGCCTTGATTTTTGCAGATATCTTTACTAGTTTCAGGATACACTGAGGATATAAAGTTCAACAACATTAACAACAAAAAAAGCAACCAAGATTCTAGTGACAACTTAAATACTAGTATATTTAATCTAGCATGAGCTTTTGTAGATTTAGACCTCATTTTCAGAAGAACTGAGTCTAACTTCTGTTAGTAATAATTCACACAGATACTGGGGTACAATGGGGGATATGGAGGAAGGGAAATGTAAATGTAAAACATGCCAGTTGTTTAGGGGTGGTATAGTTATGGATAAACAGATTAACATGTTTATGGTGACTGAAAGATCTTTCCAGTCCAGCTAGAATTTAACATAGTTTGGGGGGGGGGAATAGGAAGATGAAAGACAATGGAAATTGCTTAAACAGCAGTTGTTAAAGAAATAAAAGTTGGGTGGTAATCCAGATAAGCCTGTGTTGATGAGTTGATTTAGCAAATGTAGTGAGTTAAAAAATCGTTGTCCTCGTTTAAGTCATAGAGGATAAGTACCGATGCTCTTGATGACTTTTTTTTTCAGTTTAAATCTACCCCTGAAGATTTTGTTGTCATTGAAAATGGTCACCTTGAGGTAACAAGCAGTTTCATGGGAGGCTGAAGTGCTTCTCCATTTTGGGGGGCCAGAAGCCAATGGGCCAGCATTTTTTTCCCCATTGTGCCAAGTCCCAATACCATATTTGTGTCTGCTGTTGTTCATTTCTTTCCTAGAGGCTAACCAGGGACCAGCGGTGGATGGTTTATGGCTGCCACTCGTTCACAGATCACCATTTGAGTAGCACTGCTATAGAAGACTATTTCTGGGTACCTGTTTATCCCAGTTGATTGTTGTTTTGTATAATTACATGGGTACTGAACTATGTAAAATGCTGAGCTTAAATCCTCAAGTCGAGAGCCTCTGCATAACAGGTCTGAACAGGTGTGATTATGTTACAGGGCTTAGCAAGTCTGTTGGACAGTGCCTGTATATAAGGACAACAATGGTTTCTCTGACGGAGAAAATTGGGATATAATTGCAATACATACATACATATGTAGTCTTTGTACACTTCAAAATTCCGTTCAGCAAGGTATACTCAATAAGATGCATTTGAAAGGTCATTTAAAATAAATTTACATCTGAACTATTCATCCTTGAAATCAATCTAGTAGTTTACTGCACTCAAACATAACTTTATTATATATGCATTTTGAGGCCAGCAGCAAAGTTGTTTGAAAACGATACTGTTCTTCCCAACCTGGGAAGTAATAAATAACATTCCATATCTGAATTCCAAACATACAAACCACAGTTGGATTTGTGCTTTTGTAGCAATACATCACTTACAATATGTAGGGAGGAAAAACTTGCCAAAAAAAAATGTTTTGCACGCATATAGGAGTTTTTGTAAAAGCTTAGTATTGGGTTTGGATGTACAGTTTCTAAGGTCAAGCCCTTGATTGTTCATGAAAACACTCTTTTCAATCACATGATGATATCTGTGTTGTTACTAGTGGATGAATTTTTTAACTACAGTAACCTCAGACTTTGAAGGTAACATACTACTTATAATGTGTTACTTTGCTAACTGGTTACTTTTTGTAGTAACAAGATAAAACACTATTACTTTTTTTCTACTCATGGCCAAGACTTTAATATATTACTTTGTAGAGTAACGGGGTGTGTGTGTGTGATTGCTATTTGTTACTGTATATGTTCTGGCTCAGTCTGTGCAGTAGGAGGGGAGAAGGAAGACAGGTTAACTCTTTTTGTGAGATATAGTAGCGCTAACAAGGAACAGAAGACCCAGCAACAATGGAGGAAAGGAAAGGGAGGAGAAGGAGAACAAGGCACACTGAAAACATGAGTTGCCTTAGACATTCAGGTTTGCTGGATATTTAAAAAAAATCTTTCAAAATTACCCTGTCTTTTCTTCCTCTCTCAATTCTCACCAAATGAAAGAGAGTACAGCCACTGCCAGGAACAGAAAGAGTAAATCACGATGATGCATTGGTGCTGGGAACCTGGGTGCAGTGGGGCATGGTGATGGGGAGTAGGGTTGACTTATTAGCCTGGCAGCTCCAGACAGTGGCACAAGGCATGCATTTGGGCTGATGATGGTGGTATGAGTTGTGAGGAGGTAGGCAAACGCCATACGGGCTGCCCCTACTTATCAGACAGGTGAGGGGCTTGAAAACTATCACAAAACAGAATTGGTTGAAAAGCGTATCCCATCTACTGTACTGTAGGGAACATGAAGGATTTGTAGAGGCACACTTGTGAATGCGTGCACACTGTTTGCGAAGTCTCTCAGCCAGCCTAGCACCCTTTTTCTCCCTCTCACCTCATTTTGGAAGTAGTGCATACATATAAGCCTCCATTAGCAAGAAGAACTGATGAAAGAGTGGAACCCCCATTAAATTAATGGGACTCGTCTTTAATTTGGAAGCATCAAAAGAGCAAGTCATCAGATAACAGGGCATCAGAAGGAGGGAGATTCCTGTTAATTCTTCAGTTACTGACTGGGCTGTGTAGGATTTGTAGTCCGGTGCTTCTGGAAACTGGAGAGGGCTAGCCTAAAAGACAGGGTAATAGATAACCATCTGTTATCTTTTTTCTCTTGTGCGTATTTCTCTTCTTTTCACTCCTTACCTACCATCACAGAAATTATAGGTGGTTTTCTCTCACCCGTCAAATACTGTGGGTGTTTGTTTGTTTTTTTGGGGGCGTCTAGATTCCTGACTAATAAGAAATTTAAAGAAGTGATAATGGGTGGGAAAAAACAGCCTGCATATGACTCTCCAGTGCTGGTTTTGTTGGGCCCCAATGCCCTCCCTTTCACCCTCAGTGAGGGACAATTTCATCATGTGTTTGGGTCCCCAGACTATTCCTTTTTTGTAGCGAGTTAAAAAAAACACCAAGTGGTTTCTAGTTTACTTTCTGGTTTGGAAAAACAAAAAGCCTCTTCTAGGCCTAAAACAGTCTAGGATGAGGAAAAAAATATGTCAAAATTCATGTGGCTGTCCAGTGCAAGGTGCTTGCAGCACCTGGACCTTAGACAGTTATTTATCCCTGAATTAAGATTAAATCCAAGTACTTCTCCCAACTAGACTAGACCCACTGAAACGAATGGGAGTTTATAATTTAACCTTAATGTAGGTCCTATTGATTCAGTAGGTCTGTTTTATTTGGGACTAGCAATTGGACTTAGTCTATATTTCAGTTAGGGGACATGGATCTACTGAAATACTGAGGTACTTCCTATTGTGCTAGATTTCTACATGAAATGAGACATTATTTTTCTGGGGGAAACATTAATACATGCCACTCTTCACCAGCAGTCTGAAGTTGTGGTGTCCCAGGATAAGCATAATCATTAGATTCTTAAATATTAACAGACCTTTGCCTGCTGAATACCAAGCAATATACATTTCTCCTTGGAAGAAGAGTTTGTGAAGGACAGCTGTGGAGAAACCCATCTTAGTTTGGGCAAAGTAGCTTTTCTGTGAAGGTGGGCTTTGACTGCTTTTTCTGGCTTCTGTGTTACTAAGGAAAGAGCATCCAGAGACCAAAGAAAGAAGAAGAATCCAGTCTGTTTTTTTTTAATGCTTTTGCTATATAAGCCCTAAGGAAATATAAATGCAGCTCATTCATATTATTACTGGGAAACAGCAACTGCTGATCTTGCTACTGCAAGTAGTAAGCCATAAGTAAAACATATCTTTGAAGTGACAGTGGTAAGCCAAATTAACATCAAAACCTGTCCCTGAATTTTTTTTTTATAAAGTATCTTATCCTGGGTCTTTGGGCCTGTAGCTAAAGTACGGTCCTACTTTGTCCCTCAGTGTTGATCTTTTCTCTTAACTTGTCAGGGTTGTTCTTTTAAAAATGACTGATCTTACAAATTTGGGGCCTAAAGTGTGAAAGTATTGTAAGTCATTGGGGATCTTCTCTCTTCCGACCTTTCAACTCTGCCCCATTTTCTGACTTGCTAACTCTTATTGCCTCCTTTTAAAAAAATCCCTTTGAGTTCTTCAGGACAAATCTATCTCCTCATACCTCCTCCTGGCTCTGCTTGCCTTAGTCGTATTTCCCATGTGTAAATAGGGAAATGGTTTAGGCCTGGGCCTATTCTAAACACAAGGGAGTATCACAGCGGGAGAAAGTAACAAGACCAGCTGAATCCTCTTCCTCTTGACTTCCAGTAGCCCCAAAGCAAACAAGCCCAGCTAGAGCAAACAAAGCAACTTGAACTATTTCCAGCCATCTTTTAAAGTTATGAGTATACTTTGCACAATGTTTTTGGTCTGTATTCCGTTAGTGACCATTAACCCTAATTAGACTAAAAGTTAATTAATTATGCAAGTGAATTTGTAATTCATTTTTTCCAAGCTTTGCTTTCAAGCCACCTTGAGGCCCAGTCCTGAGGAAAAGATGGAATGTAAAGTGGTTGCTTGTTTTCAGTGTAGCTTATTTTTTTCACATTTTCATAGTGTATATGAATTTTAAAGCCATTTTGTGTTTCTTTGATGATGATAGGAAAGAAAATTTTGATATGTGTGATGCGAGTAATGAATCATTAGCTTTTGTATTTAAAATGATGTGCGATACATTCTTTAGTTAATCCCAGTTCAATTGATCTTTCCATTTAGCAATCCCAAATGTTGTACTGTGTCTTGCCTTTGATGTTTTATTTCCTTTTTAAATTTGTACCAGCTTTATTTAATATCTGAATTGTGGGGAAGGTCCAACCTCTGCAAGTTGCTAAAGAGTATATGCAAAAGACAGCATTCTTAGAAGGATTGTCTATGCCAGTGGTTCTCCAAATGTTCAGAACTTCAGTTCCCACAATCTTTGTCATTGGCTGTGGTAGCTGAGACTTCTTGGAGTTGAAATCTAAAATGTTGGGACGATCAAAGATTATGAACCACTAGTCTATGTGATCATTATTCTCCATCTTCAGTGTGGTGTTTCCTAACTTTAAATGTAGAAGTGATGAGAGTCCTTAACCTTCTTTGTTAATTGCTGATAAATTGTCTCCCTACAACCATGACTGATACTTGGATGCTCTGGTCTTAAACATTACAACGTGTTTGGTCAGCCTCCAAACACACTGTATATCAGCAAATTACTTCTAACAATGCAAGCACCAAGTTACATTAAGTTCATCTAAAGTAGGGATGGGCAAAATGTGGGCTCCCAGACATTTTTGGCTCATAAACCTCAGCATTCCTTATCATTACTTATGGAGGCTAAGGCTTATGAGAGTTATAATTTAACAATATCTGAAGAGCTGCATTTTGCCTTCTCTCCTTTTTATCCATTTAAGTTTTAGGTAGAGCAGTCAAAACTCTTTGGGCTGGTTGGTTAGATGAAGTTGGTATGCTGGGAGAGATCTGCAGTGCAATCATTTTGTGATCTTGGAGGCTTACTGCACACTCTTGGTGGAACATTTCTCATAGGATTGTTGAAAAAGATACCATAGTCCCATGGACACTAACTTGAGCATTTAATTTTAGATCAAGGTTAACATTGCTTGGACTTTGGATTCATTTGAATATGTGGGAATGAGGAAAGTTGATTTAGTAGTAGTAGTTCTGCTGGATTCATTCTTCACTATGGCCTTCCTGTAGGCATCTAGTCAGTCACTGTGTGAACAGAGTGTGGAATGGAACAGACTTTTAGTCTGATTTAGCTCTCTTATATTTTGCTGTTTTAAAATCTTTAGTCTGGCAAAGAGATTTTGTACTCTTTCAGAAGTTTTTCCTTGCTGTACTAAACATCTTTCCCTCTCTTTATCTGACTTTTAGAACTATAATTTCTTTAATGACCTCTCTTCTGAATGCTTGTTTTTTGTTTCAGACTCAGATGTTAACGACACTCCTATTGATTCCACATTCTTTCTTTTTTGTAGGTCTGGAGAGCTGAAGAGAATATTTGTTTCCTAACAGTGGTAAGCTCTCTTCTTGTTCTTCTTCTTCTTCTTCTTCTTCTTCTTCTTCTTCTTCTTCTTCTTCTTCTTCTTCTTCTTCTTCTTTGTTGCAATGAATTCAGAGGGAAGTAAATTATTCACCATGTGTTTTTCTCTAAGTGATATCCATACAGCAGATAGTAAGGATTCTTTTTATGAAATGTTGATTTCTAAATACAGTGTTTTTAGAAGTGGCGCTTAAGGTACCAGTTAACTTCCTGTCAAATTCATATCAAAATTAACAAAAGCAGGGTAGGTACAGTATTATTTAATTTTAGGCTTTTATCTGATTTATATGGCCATTCAAGCTACCTTCAAAATTATACATTAATCATGTCTTGCACTCATAATCTTAGTGGAACATACACTAATACAGTATTAGGTTACTTTATATGCACTGTTTGTGTAGATATTCTTAAATAGCATGTTCTCATTTGTGTAATTAATAGACAACTTGTAAGAATTACAACTTTGCACATTTACTAAGAGACATGTTGCACTGTACTTGTTAAGACTTGCTTTCAGATAAATATGCAGTTCTTAGATGTGAATCTTGTAAAACAGTTATGCTGCCAGGGATCCACTCTGGTGAGCAAAATTGTGGTAAAGACAAGGTTCATAATAGGTTGTTTGGAGTTGGATTTTTCTAGTTTTCTTTCTCTTTATGATAACAGTCAAATATTTTACAGCTGTTGTTTAAAGAACAGAAGATTACCTTCACTCTGAAGCAAGTGTCTGAAGGTGGTGGTGATTTAGTAACCTGGACAGTTTAAGAAAGTGGAGAAGTTAGAGAATGGAGTTGCAGACTCTACAGGAGGCTCTGAAAGTGGAAATTCAGGTTCACCAGGTAAATTGCATTCTCTGCCTTGTATGCCTTACTTGTAAAACTTAGTAAAAGGAGTTGTGGGATGTGTGGCGGTCCTGCTGAGAAATAAGTTTCTTAAATTCTGGCTTGCTTGTAAAATTTGCATTGCAGTGTGATATTTAACTGTTTTTATTTGTTGAATCATAGCCCATCACTCCTCTTGAGATCAGAGTGAATTTCCATAGGCACATATGTTTTAGTCTTCAGAGACTTAACAGTTGGGTAATTTAAATAATTGAAGCCCAAGGGTATTAAAAAGAGTAGAAAAAAAAATATAATTTATAAAAAACCTGAGTTGTATCTATCGTGCTAATATATACCAGGCTCTTCATTGCTTACATTTGCTTACTAGCTGAGCTTTCAATCTTTCCCACAGGTTTGACAAACAGAAAAAAAAATACAGTGTATACACTATAAACGGCCTCAAGAGCAGCAGCAACAGGTCTTACAACCCTTTCTTCTCCTTTAGCTCATAAATTGTGCCTCTGGAATCTGAGGTGATAATCTCCAACTGTTACTTGCATAGAGGTAAAGAGAGGGAAAAACAAATCAGTGGCCTAGACATGTGGGCCACTAAACATGCTGAAATGAACTAAACAGGAGGTTTGCACTTGAAAAATGGTACACATAAATATCATACAGAATTCTCATAGTTAAATACTTTATTTATACCTTTGATTTTAAAATCAAAGCATTATTTTTCTCAATTTTAAAGCCTTAAGGTTACCCATCAGTCTTTCTTGAAACCAGAAAAGAATGGAGATTACATCTGGTTTTCTAAGTCAGCCATTTGGGGATTAAATTAGATATGAGAGAGATAGAAATTAAGTGGAGGCCTGGAGATCTTTGGTGTGATGATTCTTCATTTGTGGCTAGGTGCATTTGTTGATAGATGCTTTTGTATTGTGGTGGTCCTTTGGCTATGC
Organism: Ctenosaura bakeri; assembly: GCA_948474755.1. Classification (NCBI taxonomy): domain Eukaryota; kingdom Metazoa; phylum Chordata; class Lepidosauria; order Squamata; family Iguanidae; genus Ctenosaura; species Ctenosaura bakeri. The sequence continues at coordinate 185,329 of CAOLHI010000340.1, forward strand.
AGTTTCCATCCTTGTCTGTAGGGATTCCAGTTCTCACTTCAAGATGCCTTTCTCTCTGAGTCTCAGTTCTAAACTTATATATCCAACTAAGGACTGAGATTTACTGGCTAGGCCCTGCTTTGTCTCCTACCAATGGGAACAAAATACTGGGTGAGGACATGAGAGAGGGCTGGTTGTGAAATGCTCTTCCCTGGGAGGCCTTCACTGATGCTAATGTTAGTTAAGTTCAGTGCCAAGTTAAAACTTGGCTTCTGATTAAAGCCTTGGGGACTTAATGATTTTATCCAAATCTGTATGTGTACATTGTTTTAGACTAACTGATTGAAAATTATTCCATTATTTAACATGGTTTTTGAATGTTTTCATTATTTTTATTATCTCAAATGTTAAAGTTATTTAAACTACTTTTGTTGTAAGCTGTCCAGAGACTGTATGTTGTAATAACTTATAAATATTTCAGTAAGAAAATAAATATACAGCTTTTTTTTTTATCTGGTATTTTTGTATCAGAGGAAGGAACTGGCAAAACCACCCCGAGTATTCCTTGCCCAAAGAAAATGCTATGAAATTTTTGGGGCTACCATAAGTAGACAACAGCTTGAAGCAGTACACACACACACACACACATGTTTGTATCTTGGCAATCTGGACAATTGAGGAATTCTTTTGGTGTAATTACTATCCCCTTGCCCAACCACCTCCTTGCTTGAGCTGGCAGAGGTGTACTTGAATTGATGATAGGAACTTGGGCTAATGCCAAAGGTGACTGAGGATTTTGTGGCTGCAATGACAAATGTGGGTTGCAATGAATACATCTTCTCCATAATGTTAATTGTGGATCACATTCCAGATTTTGAGAAGAATATGGTAAACTGGAAGTGGATCCCCTCCTACCATATTCAGATCACTCTAAGGTGAAGTGTGGGCTTTCAGAAAAAACTTCCTTTTGCAGGGATGATAGACCAGTTAGAATAGTGTTTCCTCAGATGCTGACAGTGCAGATACATTCTTGAGTGCTGTCAGGAAGATTTCATTAGACATGGCTGGAACTTCTTTTTGAAGCTCTGGTTGCTCTTTGGGATTCAAAGGTGACTGAAGTGGTTGATGTAATTGCTTGTCTTGTATTTAAGTCCTAGCCTAATAGCCAAACTTTATTAGTCATCACCCAGCTGTTTTGTTTTGTTTTGTTTCCCGCATGCAGGTAGTAGTAATTTTTATGAAGCGTTTGAAAATTGCTTAAATTTTGGGACAAAATGCTCATGTTATTGGTGGTTATGCAACTCTGGATATTGTTCAGTAAAACTAATTATTTGGATCCTTTTGAATCTAATGTCTTTTCTGGTTATGGTAGTCAAGCTGCTTTGATTGTCTTGAATTATGATTGGAGGAGGACAAGTGAACTGTGTTTCTGCTGAATTACTTAGATTTTGTAGTAATTTTTCATACCATTAGCAATGGCATCCTCTTGGATCAGCATGCTGGGACTTTGGGGCACTGTGTTGTCATGATTCCATTCAGATCTGGATAGCTGTTTCCACAAGGTGGTGCTAGGGTGCTGTTACTTTGTCCTCTTACACCTTTGTCATTCTGCAGAACTGTATATTTATGCCTATGTTTTTAAGGTCTCAGTGAAATCAGGATTTGGGATAAGTTATAACCAGTACCTCAGATGATATTCATCTCTGTTTTCCTTTTCATCTGATTTGAATGAGGCTGAGGATGGGTGAATCAGTGCCTGTTATAGGATCAGGATCAGTACAAAAAAAGAGCCAAAGAAGACATAGATGCTGATAGTAAGTGGTTCATCAGCATCTTATGCCAACTGAAACTGGCATACTTACTGTGACAAGGAATAGGTCAGTCTGGCTAGCTTGACTGTATATCTTCAGAACTTTTTGAAGCACATGTTTGTTTCGTTCTTTTTCCACATCAGTTTGGATTATTTTTTTTAAAAAAAGTCTTCACAAGTTCATTTTCAATTGTATTTTAATGTAACATAAATGAGTAGGAAAAAATCGTCATGTTAGGAGAACATCTGGGAACAATATCCAGGGAGTGCTTTACAAAATGTTGTACTGGTGTTCGTATACCAGATGAGATTGGTTGTACATGGGGTTACAGAGAAGATATAGATAGATGTCTGTCTCAAAAAAAGGGCTAGAAGGCTTAGAAACATGGCTTGAGGCTACTTTAGTGAAGCCCCCAAACCCTCCCATACCCTATGCCCCCAAAAACCAGCTCTGACAGTAATGAACCAATTTGAATACACTTGAAACCAAATGGAAGATAAGTGATGGTGCTACCATATGTATTATGCTAATGGAAATTATTGCTCCATCAGATGTATTATGAAGTCCTTGAGCAAATGCTATAAGGGCATGAGCAGCAAAAATGTACCTTTGGACTGCAATATCATTTCCACCATCCTATACGGACACATCTATTTGAAGCCTATACTTGTTAGCCAGCTAATTTCTTATAATTTGATGTATGGAATGTCCAAAAAAACTTGCTTAAAAATTTATCAGTGTAAATAAAAGTTTTACAAAAAGTACAACAAAAGTGCATGTTATAAATAAATGTAGATAAATGGACAAACAAGAACATAAGCTGCCATATAATCATATAATATAATCATGTGCAGTAATGTGAAGGTATGCAAATAAGCCATTTTTAGACTGGTTGAATTTTCTTTTTTACTTGTGCTTCACCACAAAGTTTCAAGCAGTGAACACAGTGGACGTCTCATGCTGTACTGTCTAGACTGTGATGTATTCTCTAGACCAGATTTTTTGCCACCCTCAACTCTCCTGATCACCATCCAATTTTCGTGAAAATTTCAGGTGAAAAATGCCCCCAAGTGTCCAAAAAATACCTCCCTTGAATGGCATTTTCACTTATAACACTCTTGCTTGCCAATCCCTCCAGACTGATTTTTTTTCCTGGTACCATGAATTCAGATTGAAATCATATTGGTAACCAGTACAGTTCCTTTAAAACTAACAGACTGCTGTGGCCGCTGTAGCTGACAGTCCAGTTGAAGCTAGCCTCAAATACTCTGAGCCACAGAGTCCTGTGACAAAGATGAATCTAGGAGTACTCACATACTAAGCACTTGGTTCTTCAAGGAGCGCACAACCCATACAGTTCTCAGACTCAAGAATCACCAGTCACAAAGCCTCCATCTAATCAGAATTCAGCTTCAGTTTATTGGCCTTCATCCAACCCATTGCAGCATCCAGGCACTGTTGTAGGACCTTCACAGCCCCAGCTGATTCTGATCACAAGTTGGAACTTTGTGGTACTCCACAGCAGAAGGAGTTCTCCATTACAGCTCTCTGGAACTGACCTCACAGATAGGGTAGAAACACTGGAACACAGTGCCTCCTATTCTCATCCAGTGGAGCCAGCCCAGTAGGATACCATGATGACTAAGAAATCCAGGAAGATCAACAGGGTATTAATTCTCTGCCCCTTCCCTGGAGTGGGTCATCAGTCAGAGCAACCAAGGCTGTCTTGTTACACTGTACCCTGGCCTGAAACTGGAGTCAGACTGAAATGGGTCCAGATAATCCAAGAGTGTCTGAAGCTGCCCATCCACAACACATTCAAGCACCTTTTCCAAAAAGAGGGTACTGGTGATAAGGCTGTAATTCTCTAAATCCAGTGAGATCTTCTTCAGGAGTGGACACACTTCAAATTCTTTCAAGACAGGAGGCACCTACCACTGACATAGGTATTACCACCCCTTGGATCCACCCAATCCATCCACACCTGCTGGATCTTAACAGCCAGTATGGGCAATGTTCAGGTTATCTGAGATGAGATAGACAGATTTAAGTGTCTTGTCCACTTGTCCATTTGGCTGCAGCAACTGAAATTGATCTCAAGAAAATCAACCAGCTGGCACACTGGACACCTTCCTCGACTGTGCAGTAGCTATGGTGGCAAGATCTAACCTTTGTAATGATTAGAATTCACATCTACAGTTGTAGCACTGTTGCAGTGACCAGAAGTGCCCCCTAAAACCTACCACTGAAGCCAGGCAGCTCTCCAAATAAGACAGACATTGAGCAGTGAGGCATGCCCTCTCCCAGCATGGGGCCTGATGCAACAAGTGGTGGCAAGGACTTCTGTTGCAGCTTGTGTTGCATTGTGACTTGCTACTGGAAGAGTGCAGCAGGACGTGTCATTGCACAGTGCCTGCTGACCTCTGTGGGACTCTCTACTCCATATGAGCTGCATGAATGTTTACTGGGAAATTGGCAAGCTTCCATATACATATTTAGCTGTTGTTGTTGTGTGCCTTCAAGTCATTTCTGACTTACGAGAGCCCTAAGGTGAGCCTATCATGGGATTTTCCTGGCAAGATTTGTTCAGAAGAGGTTTGATTTTGCCATCCTTTGAGCCTGAGAGAATGTGACTTGTCCAAGGACACTCAGTGGATTTCCATGGTTGAGCCGTGGAACCCTAATCTCCAGAATCATAGTGCAACACTTGAATGACAGTGGCTCCCTGTATGGCTGTTACTGAAATATTTTTACTCTAAAATCCTGCCATGATTTGGGGATATGTTTCGCCTTTATGTATACATCTGTTTGCATTTGGAAACGCATGTTCATTGGCCAGAAGAGAGAGGACAAGGTTCCAGGAGGCTAAAGATTAGAAGCAACCAGACATTCAATTCTGGTTTTGAAAATGTAATAGAAAACCCCTTGTCCCCATTTAAGGGATTTTTTCATCTTCTTAGTGTGTCCCAAGGTGACAGTGCCTCATTTTGATCAATTTTTGCTTCCAGTGTGTATCTTGGATGGGCACAGGGCCCACAAAAACTGGGTGAGTGAATGGGTATGTAGGAAAGGGCCAGGGCTAATAAAAACAGTTGGAGAGGGCTTCAGGCTTGTTGTAAGCCATAAGGTTGTCACTCCTACATTAGATCGTTGGTTGCATCAGCTTGGTTGCCCAGCTCTCTCTGTAACAGATGATTAGCATTGCAAAGCTGGTAGCATTAACCATGTAACTGTCTTGTACGCATAGGTGCAGCTTAGTAACTGAAGTCAAATATTTCACCATAGATGTTGGATATAGTGGTTCAGCCATGTGTGGAACATGTGGAAGCCTCCTCCCACAAGTAGATAACTCTTGCAGGGTTGAAATGACAGTGGTTTCTATCCCAATCTCTGCTTTTACAAGCATAAGCACCGTTTATATATACAGGTCGGAGGTCAGTCATTAATTCCCATTCATCATATTGGATACCAACTTGTAGAGTCCCTTAAAGTGATAGACATCAGCTCTTAAAAGCTGTTGCAGGAGTCAAGTTGGCATAAGCATAGACTTTTGGTGTAAATACAGGCACTTTAGTTTGTGCAAGCAGGTGTGTTTATGCTAAGGTTTGGAATGGTAAAAATAAGAGTTTAGATGCAGTTGGGTTTGTTTTGATTTTTAGAGGCAATTTGGAAAACAAGAAAAGAAAGAAAAGCTGCAAATCATAATTCTAATGGGGTCTAGTAGGCTGCAAAGATATGTTTGTATCTGTCTCATTTGCAAACATAGACAATTTGAAAACAGAAAAGCTACATATTGTGAAATTCAAATTAGTCAGCAGAAAACAGAGAAATGTATCTTGTGTTCATGTTGTAACTTCTTGCTACACTGGGTGTAAGCTGTTTTACTGACCCTCTAAATGTCAAGAGTTAACCTGTGAAGCCAATAAAAAATAAAGCTGGGTATGCTGGTCTGTTTGAAAAAAACGAAATCAACACTTGGATGATATTTTTACTAGAAGTAATCAAAATGGGACAAGAGTGTGTATGCTTTTGAGTCCTCTAGAAGTATTCTAATGTCTGTGAGAACCAAATTTAGATAAATGTCAGTGATGCAAAGATAGGGATTGCTTCAGTGCTAAACATTTGTGGGAACAGCAGTACTATTGTATTCGTAAGTATATATATTTATTTGTAGCATGAAATCAAAATCTGTCAGGTCAAATGCTGGAAAATCATTATAGTGTACTTTTGCATCTGGACAGCATCTCCTGTGCTGGAGTTTTCTACTGCTGAGGTCAGTTGAGGTTGTTTTCCAAGCAGTACGCTCTTTCATATGGAATGGTATTGCCATGTTGGTCCCATAAAATGAAAGTGTTTGTTAGAAACCATGTGAAAGATCATAGATTCCTCATATAGTTACAATGCAAAATTATTTAGTAATTCATATATCATTCTGGGTAGATAGGCTAATTTTAAGTTCTTTCCCCTATCAGACTCATGCAGTATATCATATTAACCTGAAAGTTTACAGATCTTGTAGCTATATGAAAGTAATGTCTCTTTTTGAGCTGTTATCTCATGTAGTTTATCAGGTTTATGGACCTTAATTCTTTACCAATTTTAAAAATCTTTCAGTTAGCTTCATTTCAAGACAAGGATCAGAAGAAATATTTGTAATGGGGGAAAATACTTGTGTACAACTGGCTTTCATCTGCTACATTATAAAAAAAAATTCTTTATACTATACTATTTTCAGTATAGAAAAAGTGCTGAGACAAACAGGGACTACACAAGGAACTTGCTTTGTTTTCTGTACAAAGCAGGAAACATACGCTTAAACCTTAGGATTGTTTTTCATTTTTTATTTTGAAAACACCAAAACAGCAATAACAAGATCCTGTCTGCTGGATTGCAATATAAATAAAAATAACACAAAGAGTAGGGGAAAGGGAATAAGACAGATGTAAAATTGTTCTGAAAAGATATATAGAGATGGTTATGGAAAGAAGATCTGTAGGTCAAATGCAGTAAGCTCTTGCATTATGAAACACAAACTTTTTTGTAGGAAAATGGAACAAAATGTCTATTTTACAGTTTACATGGGGCATTGGGATAATCAAGAGTATTGTTGATTATTTAGGCTGGAAGTGAAGAAAACAGTACTGTTTCTGAGGGATGTGTTCTGCAGATCCTTTGGGAAAACAGAAAAATTCCTTCTTAACACCATACTCTTTGTGTAGATCACATACACTTAGTGTCTACAAGTATTTCTGAAGATTTTGATTATCTAAACAAATAGCTTTTGTATTTAAATTGATTCTCTTCGCTGCTTCCTGCAGTGGGCAAAGAACATGCTAGTTTGCAGTGACAGGTCTTTGATCAGATTATTCACTTGGCTTAAGTTCTTTTTCTGAAAACTTTCCCCTAGAAACCTTTTAGTAACTTTTATCTTCATTCTCAGTACTAGGCTGCTTAAAAATGAAGATAATGGTAGCAGTAATAGACAACATATTTTATGAGAAGCTACAGTTATATGACTGCATTAAAACTTCTCAAGTTGTTCTGTATGTTTTAGACTTGATTAGATCCAGCTTGTGTCAAGGATAATCGTATGAAATACTCCTGCAGAACACTAAGTTATCTGTGTAAAATGCTAATGGGTCTATCTTTTCTTTTTAGAAACTGGTTGCCCAAATGAAGCAAGATCCACAGGTAAAGTATACTTTGTCCACGCTCTTCATAGCATTCTTAAAAGTTATAACTATGCTTGTGCGTTGCCTTTCAATGGCTCATTTTTCAAAATAAAGTGGAAAAGTGTATAAGACTGTGTAGTGAGTATATAACCTCAATAATAACATGATAGAATGGACTCTCTTCATGAGAGTTAAAGGTGAATGTTTTAACTACATATATGGTGTGTTTATTAGCCCAAAATGGTAAAATCTGTAAAGATGTTGATGCAGTGGAGTATGGCCTCTCTATAATATGCATTATAGATGTTGTATTTGATATAGTTTTAACATTTGAAATCAATACATTTTCTTCCCTTCTTTGTCATGTCATGTACAGGGTGCATACTCAGCACCCTCAGAAGAAGAATGTATGTGTGTGAAATCTCTGGAGATGGGAGGAGGGTTTTCTGTTGGACAGATTTCTTAAAGTCATTTACAATGTGTCATTCATATAGGTGACCTCCTCTTTTGCAAATTTAAGCAATTGCGGAGTGCTGCATCCTGTATCTAAAATGACAGCAATGTGTGCATAGACTCGCTAAGCTTGCACACACACATCACCACCATTTAATAATATGGAATGTGAGCATTCAGGTTTTTTTCCCATTCATGCTGGGTCCTGGAACGGAACGCTTGCAAATACAGAGGGTCCACTGTAATTGTTCTTTAGTGCAGCACATCCCATGAAAGAAGACATTTGCTTTTGTGGTGTATATTTTCTTGTTAATTAAGCTTTCCAGTGAATGACACTTCATATTGTGTCTTCCTCAGCAGCAACAGAAATGTCTCCAACATTGAAAAGAGCTTCTGAACAATTGTAGCACAAGGCAATTCAGATACACTTCACTTTTGAGCCATTTAAGCAATCTGACTTGCTACAACCTAGCGGTGCTTTAATATTTATAGCATACTTTTTCTTAACTTGCCCTACTACTATTCTATGTTAAGACGTAGAATAGGTGTCTCACATAAATATTCTTTTTCCACTCAGAATGCTGATTTGAAGAAGCAGCTTCATGAACTTCAAGCCAAAATCACAGCTTTGAGTGAGAAACAGGTAGGGAAACTGGCATATTTTTAACACATGTTCTAAAGATATGTCTCCTCCCAGCTACCAAGACAACTGCTAAATTTTTCCTTGTGTGAAAATAAGTGTGGGCAGTCATTCCTTTGGATCTGGCTGGATGCATTTAGCAAAGCAACAAAAAATGTTGGATGTACTAGTAATGGACAAAGTACAGTTTATCTGGAGCTGGAGACTGGCACTGACACTACAATGTTATAACGTAGACAAATTCTGTAAACGTTGGAGTAATCTGAATGTTTAGTTCACATCCGGACAGAAAGGAGAGTTTGTTTTCCCATTGTCTTGCAAAATTCAAACAGAACTAAACATACAAAGAAGGCATGTTACAACATTGTCTCCTGAAATCTGTTTCAGCTACCTGTCATATATAGCTTTTTTTTTTTTTTATACTGTCCCAAAAATATACTGGAACTTTTTTTGTCCCAACCAATGTTATGCATTGGGAGAAAGAAATCAAATTCCCATGCCATTTTGGGGTAGAAGCAGGGAACTGGGTGAGTCCATGGACGAGAAACAGTCCAAGATAACTATCTCGAAACCTTTCCACCTGTGTATAAACAATGCATTGTTGACTGAGATAGTGAAAGCAAAAAGATGCAATTTGTGCTCCAGGCAACATTGGCATTAGTGGTTCCCTGGGAGAGACAGACTTCACTGGAGTCTTAAAATTATAGTTGCCTCTTGTCCAGTAGGTTAAGTGTACAGGCTTGCAGATTATTTTACTGATGGTATGGATAGAAAATACGATTCCATACTAGTTTGCTTCCTAGTTTGGCGATGGGATAAGTCTTTTACCCCTAATACTAGTGGGATTTGGAAAAAATAGTAACTCAAAATACATGGCCATAACTGTTTTTGCATTTCCTGTTCTGCTGTCTGGAAATGCAATGACACAAAATATTGAGCTTCAGAGGAAGTTCTAGAATGGCTCTTTCAGAATGGCTCTGAGAGTATCACTACATACTTGAAGATGAAGACACTGTGAGTACCTATTCAAAGCTGCTCAGAACCTGAAGACAGTGTTCCTTCAAAGTGTTGTGAAGCACTATCGAGAAGCAGTCTGTGGAAATGCTTCCAGGTAAACGTGGAAAATATGAGATACATCATTCAAGAACATCTAGGGCCAGAGGAGGATGCAAACAGACAATCAGTGCTAGAAATATTCAGACTATTTCTCTTAGCTTTCTTTACCACATGATGTATGAAACCAGTAGTGAGATCAATATGCATTGGGCATAGAATGAAACAGCAGTACTAAAGTCAGAGAATGACATCTTTGATTTGAAAGCTTGCATTGGCCTCCTGCTCCTGATGCAAGTGTTATTATGGATAACATGAAGCCTTGGAGAATGTACTTTCTCTGCAGAGTAGTGATGAGCCTGAAAAAAATTGAGTAAATTCACAAAGCAGTTATGGTTTAACAACAAGGAAACAAGAGCATTGCATGGAGTCACTGATAAACTGGCTGTCATCTTTGTGCAACTTTGAATATGGCATAGACCCAAGATTGATCTATTGGTGAAAGTCTAGTTGAGTTCAGAGATAAATGTCCATTCTGGCAATAAATGTTAGGTAAAGCAGGAAAATACGTCACAGAAGTGTGATGGTGATGAACTGCTAGGACAGCATATCATCTGACAGAATACATTTATAGCCTGGTACACTTTGGAAAACTCAGCTTGGTTACAGTGCAGTTATTGTAGCATATTTGTACACTTGGTGAAATGTGGTAGAAGACAACTTGGCAGAAAGTCTGCTAACCAAAGACTTCATGTACATTGGCACCATCTGACAGAGTAAGCTGTCTATGAATACACACACTTAACCTCCATTTTCCTTCTATGGTAAGACAGTGGATTAAAAAAAAAAACAATAGATAGAGTACCATGTGAAGACAATTTGCTTGCAAGGACCACTGCAACATTGAAGTGACATACTCTGGATATCTTTAGAGTGTCAAAGAATTCTTAATTGAAAATTTCCTTTGTTGAGTGTGACTGAAATACCAGTCAACCCTTGTTTCCCAAGTAGAATCACAGAGCAGAAACTGGGCCTTGAATCAGCAGAGACTGTTCTGTTATTGCAGGAGAAAATTGCCCCACAATACCATCAATGCTAGGTTTTCTGCACCCACAAATATTCCTGTGGGTGTGATACATTGTTTAAATACCCTGCAAAACATTGGTATTCCCAAGGGGTTAGAAAATACTCCTGAAAACATTCAGTGCAAATTTTTTTATTGGCCTGGATGAGGATTAAATGGTTTAAAATCTGATTGATTATTGGTTGGCTTGTTAACCTCCACTCACACTTTGTATATGTGTTGTGTTGTACTCAGTGATTTATAATCACCAAGTGACACCAAGCTTTTAATTAAAAAAAAAGCTTTTGATTTAAAATCAAGATTCACATTTTGTTACTGATACACTTCCAAGAAAAAGCATGTTTGCCACCTTTATGCTAGAACAATTACAGCCCCACAGTTTGTATCTAAAACAGCTACAAATACTCTCAAATCTCTGGTCTTGCATTCTTTATACCAATGTTTCTCAAACTGTTGGGCTGAACCAGGGTGGTGCAATAGTTGCTTAAGGTGGGGAGGGTGCAGGAAAATTCAGCCTGCAAGTACAGCAAATGTGAAAAAGAAGGATGAGACTCTCTGTGTGCATGTGCGCAGTGTTGCAGACTGAGTGGTTTATGCAGAAGAGCTATGCAAAGTGTGTCTTCCCCTGTTATGCCTTCTGCCAACCTCAGACAGAGCAAAAATCAGCTTCCCCTTTTTATGCTTTTCCCACTCAGCTTCTCCTAACATTCCATCATTGGCATAGCAGGCACTTGCCCTTTAGCAACCATGAGACAGCTTCTCAGGTGGAGGGGACGGAAGTGAGGAAAGGAGACGGAGAGTGTGAGAATTCAGTGTTAAGATGAAGGGTACGTGTGGCATGAGAGGGGAAGAGGGGTATGGGATAGAACCCGGGGGTGCAGCATGGAACAGGTAGGCACAGTGTCCTCATGTATATCCTCAGAGGGGTCACAGGGATAAAAAGTTTGAGAACCATTGCTTTTATACATGTTGTACAGTTATATCTCCTAGCAGATAAAGGGAACATATGAGACTGACTCTATACATACACCAAATGTACTAAGAAAATAGTTCATTCAAGATTTAAAGCTAGGGCTAAAGCTACATCTTCTTCAATAAGTATAAGCAAAATAGGTTTTAGAATTATTTTCTTCCACAAATAGCAGCCCCTTGCTCTTCATGCCATATGGCCAACTTAAAACTGATAAGAGTTTAGAAAGCAGTTTGACCTGTCAGAGGGCTCAGATATGAGGTTAAAAAAAATTCACTGTGGTATTTGGATCATAGCTTAACTAGCCAGAATTTTTCACAATCTAAAGTTAAAAAAAAAATAAACAAGCTAAATGTAAGTCAGTGGTTTTGATAAAATATCATACTGTATTTGTTCGTGTAAAAGATGTACCCGTATATAAGATGCACCCCATTTATACACTTGCAAGTACTGTTTACTGTTGTATAAGACACACTGGCGTGTAAGGTGCAGCCCATTTAAAAACAGTATTTTTCAGGAAAAAAGGGAGTCTTATATGCCAGCAAATACAGTAAATTCAGTTTTAAAAATAAGTGCAATTAATATATCTATATTAAATTTTTTCTTTATGCTCAGTATTATATTTTTCATGGAACATTCATTGTAACACTTAGTTTTGATTTCTCCAATATAGGTAGCCTTTTTTATCTATCTTTGTTCTTGTTGCTAGATATTATACAAGAAATGTTTGTGAAAACCAACGTTTGTAATTTCTAGGGGAAATAGTTATGGTCAGAAAAAACATGCTCTAAATTATATATTGACTCAATTCAGCTAAGCGCAGCCATATGCTAACATTTGAAAGTAGCCCTGCAAATGTGGATTTGCATGCAGATTCTTTTTTTCATAGAATCAGAGTTGGAAGAGATCACAGGGGCCATCCAGTCCAACCTCCTGCTATGCAGGAACACACATCAAAGCATTCCCAACAGATGGCCATCTAGCCTCTGCGTAAAAACCTCCAAAGAAGGAGACTCCACCACACTCTGAGGCAGCATATTCCACTGCTGGACAGTTCTGACCGCCAGGAAGTTCTTCCTGAGCTTCAGGTGGAATCTCCTTTCCTGCAGCTTGAATCCATTGCTTCTTGTCCTAGTCTCTGGGGCAAAAGAAAACAAGCCCACTCTCTCCTCAACATGATATCCTTTCAAATATTTAAACATGGCTATCATGTCCCCTCTTCTCTTCTGCAGACTAAACATACCCAGCTCCCTAAGCCGTTTTGCATGGTTCTTTCTAGTCATAGTTTACCATGGTTTTTGAAAAGTATTGTTAAGATCATGGATTAAGACCAGAGACTTGAATAGGTTTGCAAACTGTTTTCAATACATGGTACTAACACTAGTTTGCCACTTTAGATGTCATGACAAACCTAGAAAATTGGTGAAGGAAGGTGGAAGTGCATGAATCCAGAAGGCAGTCTTGTTTGGCAAATCATGGTTTGGTGCACCACCTTTACTTGAGCCATTGCGTGTGCAAGCAAAAGAGAGATGATCATGATTCAGTTTATATGTAATTTAGAAAATAATGCACATATTTAGAAATCTGTCAGCTTGGAGATGAATGCTCCTGTGCACTTCAACCGAAGGTAACCTGGAGTAAACAGTATCTTCAGCATCTGTTGCTCCTGGTCAGCCTTCCAGAGACACCCAGAGGATTTATGAGACTTGGAGTCTGTGTGATGCTGGGGGCTCTGCTGTTGTCTCTAAAAGGACCTATTCATGTGTGTACAAAGATAGGTGCCATATGAGAGAATTATTGCAATGTACAGACTACATGTGGCAGTTCTTGCCTGTAGCTCTTCCTTGATATGAGATCAAGCAGAGTGAGATACTTCTCCCCACCCCCCCTTAGATGAGGAAAAGGGAATAGGGGTCAGGATGTGCTTCTTCTGAGTACTACCCCCAAATTAAAAACTCCTTATATCAAAGATTCTTTCTGTTTTGGGGGATTTAATCTCATAAGCATTGTGGCCTAGTACCTCCCTTCTCCACTATTCAGAAAGGATTCCTCACTGAAGTCCTGGCCTTTCCCTGTGTTAATTGTCGTCAGCAATTACCTTCCAGTGACACCTTCCCTGGATGTTTAGGTTACACTGTCTCACTGCTTGTACTCTCTCCTCGGCAGGCCTGGGGTTATTTCTGTGACAGGAACAGACACATACTCTGCTGCACAGTCCTCCTTTAAAGCCTTCCTTCCTTGTTTCTTGTCTTCTTAGAACAAGTGCTGTAAGCTGTTTACTTTGCCTGGGTGACCTAATGTGCCTAACCAGTCTCACCTTCATTGCTAATCAGATATTTTAACAGATTATCTTACCATGATTTCTTTAGCTTCCCTTACAGTTGTGCTTCAGGCTTAGCTAATAAGCAGGCCCTTTCTAGTGTTCCAAGAATACGTTTTACTGCCAGCTTAAATTTGGCCCAAGGACCAAATTTGATAAAGTTCATTGCTGAACTGAATGTATACCAGTGCTTTAAATAATCACTTAAATCCCAAGTTAGCATCTGTTCTGTTTCACACATAGTTATATGTATTATTTACGTATGTATATACATATACATATGATCAGAGAGAAATCCTATCAGTCAGAATCACATGTGACAGGTCACTGTCATCTTATGCTTTGATACAGCATTTCTTCTTTTTATGCAAACTTTAAACAAAATACCTGGTAAGCAATATGGCAGAGTCAGAACAGGAGCCAGTCTTATGCACAGGAAGTGAGGTGTAGGGACCCTCACTTTGCAGATAATATGTAGAAGCTTTTGAAGAAGAAGGTTTCTATGGTATGATAGTGTGAATGTGGATGTACTCACTGAAGACAGTTTGCATCACTGGAGTGCACACTAATGCAGACCTGCTCAAACAGTAAAGATGAAGGAATCCCAGCTTATCACATCAGTAATATGTCTGATCCTGCATTGTAGCCAAATGTTGTGCAGTCTCAGTTTATATGCACATTGGTTTCTGTTGGTCTAAGTGAAATTGAGAATAATGGCTTTGCTTCTAAAGAAAACAAATGTAGTTTCTCAAACTTTTGCTGAAAGTTTTAGACACTGCAGAGAACCTGGAAAGGCACTGGTTTGCTTATTATAAAAATACCAACAACACTTTTTGCTTCTATTGCAAAAGGTTCCTTTGCTACAAAATTCACCTGTACTAGTGTGACTTGTACTAGTGTGAGTTTTTAACCGGTAATTATTTGGACCAATGGCTAGTAACCATTGAGTGACTTGAAAAGTCACCAAACCATTTCATTGCATACTGCAAGTGAATGGAAGAAGAATCTAGGTATATATGACAGAAATGTTCTATTCAGAACTTCAGTCAATTATAAACCAAGAAATTCAGCACTGAAAGGCCATGCTTATATGCATAGTGGGTATAAAACTGTTGCTTGTGACTCACAACTTGACATTCCTGAGACCTTCAAACAAACTATTCACATGCACCAGTGAAATAGGGGCAGGGAGGGAGATATATAACTGTGTGGCAAGTAATGGCAAGGTAATGGGAGTTGTTTGTGGTTTTTCTCCTTTTGTGGGGGTTCTGCACCTCAAACTCTTGCAAAAGTGGGGGGGCCTCTATAGAAAGCACAAACTGATTTTCTTCTGAAATTCTTTGGTATGCTTCATTCTCCAACTTATCTTTGCAGTATGACCCCTTCCTGTCCTGAACCCAGCTTGGACATCTGGCATTTCTCACTCCTTGTAAAGTAAAAAATCTTTGTCATAGAATTTTGAGCATCACTTTGAGTGTATGGGAAATCAGTGCAATAGTTGTGTGGTTACTGCAATCCCTCATGTTTCTTTTCTTGGAGATTGCAGTGTATATTGAATATTTCCAGTCTATGAGCTGTTCTTTTGTTTTCCATATTCGTTGACAGATTTTAGTTAGAACTAGAGTCTGTCTCTGTAGCTTGAAGGAGCTCTGTTGGTATGCCATCTATTCCAAGTGATCTCAGTACAGTTTCTACTTCACTTTCTAAAATTGCAAGTTTACCTCATATGGTTCTTCATTGAATAAATCTTTCATCCTTTCACTTCTTTTATATAATTGTTCAGTGTATTGTTTCCATCATCTTTTTATTTGTAGTTAGCCGTATAATGTGTTCCCATGCTGCTTGTATAGTATCCTCATTCTTTGTTTACATTTTACTTTGATTTCTCGGATCTTTTGGATCAGGTCTCTTGTTCTTCTTCTTTTTGTTGTTGTTGTTGTCATCTTCTGTTTCTCTGCACTGACTATTAGAATGGTCTTTTTTGTCCTTGCACACATCATTGAACAGTTGTATTTAGGATTCTGGGTCTATTTCTGGCACCGTTTTTACTTTTACTTCTCATCTGTCCTTAACTGCTTGAAGAGTCTGACTCCTCAGCAAAAGCCTGTCTGATATATGAGACCCTACCAGCAGCACTGCTACCATCAGCATAGCCTCTTGCCTCACAAGAGCATGCGGTCCCACCATGGGAGATAAGTAGTGCCATTAATGGAATCCTAATTTTATCTGCTAAGATTGTTTGGTTTTGTATTTTGATCTCTGTTTTCTGATTCTTCTTGGCTCCTTAATTGGGACTAACATTCATTCCCAAAATTGAAAGAAGCCGCAGTTTTAATTAGTTATTCTGGGTGAGGGGTAGGGACTTTCTCAATTTCTAAAATGCAGTAACATGTTTGAATGATCTGTATGACAGGTAACAGTTGTGCTTAGAAGGAAAATCAAGTCAGTAGCTTAGGGTTTCTTTCCTGTTAATATTGGTGAATTGTCCTCTGAAGTCAGCATAATAATGTGTGTCAGTAAATTCTTTAGCTAGCTCAGAAGGCCTCTGATAGTTCCAGGATAATTTTGATGTGATGCCAGTAGATGAGTCATATTAACTTACCATTTCATATGTTGAAGCAGAGAAAGAAGGTTATATGTTGATGAAGAGGCTGTGGGGTGTGGTAGAGCAGCTTTAGTGAGGTTTGTATTTTGATAATAAGACAGCTGTACAAGACTGATTTGATACTCTCTGAAAGTTGAGTAATGACAACATAGAAATCTTGCTGTAGCTGCGCAGCAGTAATGTATAATAGATTGTTGCTGCTTGCTGTTTCCTTTTCCAGAAGAAAAGTCTTATCTGTGTAAATTGGAAATTCTTCATACACCAGCAAGAAGAAAAAGTTGGCTATTATAAATGGATATTTATCTTTTTTGTTGAATTGCAGTTTCTGGTATTTCTTTTAAAAGTATTAATAACTGAAGGAGCCAGAACGTCTAAAAAATTATCCTGTTTGATGCCACCCATCTTTGTTGGTAACCCTTGATTTCCAGTTCTTAGCTTGCCCTCATTTAAGCAGACTGGTACTCAACTGGCAGGATGCAGAAGTTGGAACACTGTATCAGGGGCTAATCTAAGCACCATTGTTTCATTCTATTTTGGTTCTGTTTGATTTGTTTTGTAATAAACAATAAATTGAATGTTACTTAATATTTGTACCTTACCTTTCAAACTTGTGAACTGATAGCTTGTTACATAGAAGCATGAAGATCAGTGTAAAAAAATTGTAAATCAGAGTTGGATCCTATTGGAAATTTATTTCATTTTTGAGACAGAATTTTCAAGAATTCAGAGGAAGAAATTGAGTCAAGAAGAGGCTTCATTCTAAGTTTCAAAACTTTGCTGTATTTGAACGCAGTCTGCCAGAAGTATGAAATAAGATGGGTAGTTAGTTAAACATTTAAATGACTTCAACATGTATTAAAGGAACTTTTATTTTAGTAAAGCTATATAATTAGTTTTACTCACTGTCCTTTTACATTTCTAAATACTTCTGTAAAATATGCCTGATGCTTAGAGGTATGGGGAGTCACATCTATATAACAGATTACCTTTTCTGATGTGGTCTTTTCCTTTGGGACTATATCGCAGTTTTACATGGGAATAAGTCTTACCCCTGAATATACATACATAGGATTGGGCTGGCTTTTTAACAGAATATTTTTTTCTGGCAACAATACCGAAATTACTAGCTAGAGGGAGTCATTACTCCCAGTTACTGCTGTAACCAAAATGAGGAAACTATGACTTTTTCTCTTCTTATTTGTGATTCCTGGGACACACAAAACAAAATAACTTGGGATGGGAAGTAGGGGAAAGGTTCCATAGTACAGAAAGCCTCAACAAAACTAAGGAATTTTTTTTTGCTTTCTTGTTCTTCCCTCTTCCAGCTTAATATTATGCAAACTGGAGTGGAAGATGGAAAAGTCTCTTTATATAGCAACAGTTTTGAGGTTTGTTACAGGTACCAAGTAAGCATGTTTGCAGATCAAAAAACTATTTGTAAGGGAGGTATTTGCAGGAAAACTTCAGGTTCTGTGCTTAAGCATCTTTATAGAGCAGAGCAGAGCTTCTTTTTTCTACTCTATAGATGCTCTTTTTGTATTTTTTGAAAATTTAGAATTGAACTTGTTTGATTAATTTCAGGATAATAGGATCTGTTCTGAATATCAGAATGCAAACTATTTATTGTAATTTATATCTGGAGGTAAAAGCTTGACTTTAATTCTGCTATTTAGTAGTGTTTCATTGACAAAACACAGTTGAAAACCAATAGCGCATAGTAGTTTGTAACTCCTTCTTTTAAATGGTCAGCATACTAGGCTTACTGAATTACATAGCACATGTAACCATCTCTCAACAGAACATTATAGAGAGAGAAGCACTTTTCATTTGCAGAGTGCTTTATAGTCATTTGTGTTTATCTTTACAATCATCTTGTGAAGTAGACTCCTGCTGTTTTTGTCTTGAGGAGATACAAAATGGAAACAGAATGGTAGTGATTTCACTAAAATTGCCTAGTGAGTTTAACAGAGGTTGACTCAGAGACCTATCTTGATGGTGGAACTTCAGCTTTCTAACCAATAAAACACACTGGCTTGAAAGACCCACTGCATCTTCAGAATTCATACTTCAGTAAAGCTCGGGCTTCTTGACTAGATTAACTTTCAAGAAGTTTCAGATGAATGACAGTATTTTCAGGAAATATTTATGAAAGGGAAATTTCATGCATCTGATGGAGACTGTGTCTATGAAACCTTATGCTACGAACTTATTTCCCCCAGTTACTATAAAAGGTGCTACAAGATATCTTTGCATGTTGATTCAGACTGTCCCTTTGAATAACTGATGTCTGATATTTATGAGATAACCTAAAGTCTTAAAAGGGGATGCAGTTTTTCAAAATATACTCTCCTTCTCTTTAGAAAAAACAAGGAATTGCTTAGCAAATTGAGCACTATAGAAGTTCAGTTAGGTGTGGTGTTCCATTCTATCAGCATAATTAACATACATGTGTTTGTCACATAACTGGCACCCATGAAGAAAGCCTGATAGTTTGATTCTTTCCCCTCCCTACCATGCTAGTGAGGAGAATCACCTCTCTGACAGTGCTGTTTTCACTGCTATTTTCATTGTCATCAGTGGAGGCTGACCTTGAAGTGCAAATACCAACTTCAGAGAGATAATTCTTCTCAAGATACAGAAGGAAAGAGCTGAAATTTTCCTCTCCCCTGTAACCAATATTTAGATTTTTTGATATCTGAAGTTGATATCTGAAGGAGTTCCCTTGTTTCTTCTGTATATACACAAAGCTGACAAGATCCAGCATGGTATAGTGGTTTGAGTGTTGAACTGGGACACTGGAAGACCAGGGTTCAACTTCCCACTTGGCCATGGAAACCAACTGAGTGAGCTTGGGAAAGTCACACTATCTTAGCCTCAGAGAAAGGCAAAGGCAAAACCCCCTGTGAACAAATCATGCCAAGAAAACCATGTGACACATTTACCTTGGGGTTGCCATAAGTTGAAAATGACTTGAAAGCAAACAACAACTCCTCTAGTCAGGACTACAACAGAATTTAGGCCAATATGTATTTCTTTTTTCCCCCTACACAGGCCCTGTGTTGTGAAATAAAAAAGGAAGGCAGCCCACTTTGTTTCAGTAACTGCCTAATCACTTAGCTTTCCCGTTTCAGCAAGTTGATACTTGCTGTACTTCCTTTGATTCAAGGTCATTTTTTTCTATTAAAGTTCTGCTTTTGAGACCAGAAAGTTCCAAATGCTTCCCAGCAAAGAATGGTCTGTTCTTCATTTGTTTTTTTTCCTTCCTTATTTAGAGGAAAATGGTGTGTATTAATGATTTTTTTTTTGAATACCTGATTAGCTGTTAAATACCATAATGGTAAACATGCATTTCTGCTAATACTGTTACTTATGACAACGTGAGCAACCTCCAACCATCAAGCTCAATGTGGCATCTCGGGGTCCTTGTCTGCTGTTATCTTTTGTTGCTGATTATTATTTAAACTTTGAATACTCTACATAGAACTGGGCTTTACTGGCAGGCGGGAAGGCTGTTGTATGAGCTGAGCTGTAGTTGCAGCCAGGATAGCTATTTTATTGGTGCTTACACCTGAGTAGACAGCTATAGAACTGAGCTGTGTTTTGGTGCCAAAAGGTCCAAACGGTAAAGAGGTGCATGCTGGAAGGAACCAAAATCTGGATTGTGTTTGTTTAGGATAAAAGACAAGTGTTTCTGAGGGCTTTTTTTTAAACTGTGATTTTGAAGATACATTTTGCTTGGGCCTGGCAAGTAAGCAGGAGCAGTGGATTCAGGTTTATGAGGAGTAGTGACATCTGTGTTGTTAGTCCTTCTTGCTTTTATGGAAGAGGCTTGATATTCCTGGGTAAAAAATAAGACATCTGGCGTGTTTTCAAAGGCTTAATTGTTGCTGCATTGTACAGATCTTTTGGCTGCTATGTTTAGACTTACTTTATGGACCTCTGTGTATAAACATACTGAATAAATTATATCACCTGATGAAAAATAGATCCATTTTGCAGCTGAACAACTGTTTCCAGGGGTATCCACAGTGCAGGTGAGGGGTGATCTTACCACTGCCATGTGTTTAAGAGACATGCTCTGAACTATCATTTGGTTGTGTCTGATTGGGGTATTGAAGAAATAAAGGTACCAGTTTGACGTGCACCCATTTTGTTCTTTCCCCTTGCCCACCATCATTGTAGTTCTGCAGGAGTACAGACTATATGTACTGTTAAGTCTGTTTTGTCTGCTACTTGAGTATGGCTGTAGCTTTCTGCACACAGACAGAACACAATGTTGAATTGTCAGGATTATTTATTTGGGCAATTAAGCTTTCTGTCTTCCCTTTCCTTTCCCCATTTACAAGGCTACTTTTCCAAATTCAGTGTGTTGTGCCAAAATACTACCCAACATTCTTCAAAATCTTTCAATAGAGTCATTGTAGTTCTCTGAAGTATTTACTTCAATAAAAGGTTAGAAAATGGTTAGAAAATGAAATCTAAACATTCTAGGATTTAAAAGATTATTTTGGTAACAGAAATACAAGAGAAGAGTCAAGCTTCAAGAAGTGTGCTTAGAACATAACACAGATACTAATGAATAATTTTCTACATTTTGCCAAAAGGTTATCTATACTTAATAAAGCATCTGTAACAGATGACCTTATATGTTCTCTAATAACCTTATGGCCTTTGTTGCTCAACAAAGTGCCTGAAAAGTGCTATAAGTGGGCTGCTTCTGAATTCTGCTTTAAAATTGCAACTAGTGTAGAGTGCAGCTGGCAAATTACTGACTGGGCATTTTATGTTCATAATGTGCTCATCCTAATCAAAATGTACTACCTACAGTCTGTTTCCAGGCCCAATTCAGAATGCAAGCTGAAACATTTAATGCCCTTCTCAGCTAAGAGCTAGGCACTTGAAGAACTACCTGGCTCTCTATGTTTCTTACTCATGTCAGAAAGAGACCTTTCTTGGTAATTGGTGCTCCAGTTGTGGAACACTCTCTCCAGGAAGTCTCACCTGCTGCTGGTATTATGCAAAGAGCTCTTTATTTTTCTGAGCTTTTTTCATGAAATTTTAATCATGCTGACTATTCTGTACTGTTCTTACAGTTTATAATTTTTAGGTTGTCTGTTGTACATATATTTAATTGTTTTATTATTTCTGTAAAGTGCTTTGAGAATATGAAGTAGGGTTGCTTTAAAAGGCACTTATATGAGGAGCAGATTTAAAAGGGCTGATTAGAAAAAGTTGAGGTGTTAACTATTTGTCTGTTTGTTAGTAGTCTGTAATATGATACCTTTTTAGTTTTGGACATTTGGTGCTTTCTAAGACACTAGTCTCTGAACATTTATGTTGTTGTATGTATTGAAATCTGTGCATATGACAGTAACATAACTGAATTGAAACTATTGAGTTTGTATGTGTATATGAAAATCTCAAGAGAAATACGGTCCTGGATGGTTGGAATAAGTTTTTAAAAAAAACCTTTCAAACCCCAATGTATTAAGAATTGGTACAGTGAGATATAACCTTGTTTTGGGCATAGTGGAATAAGATGACAATTCTTTGAAGTAAAATACATTTATTCTGCAAATAACATGATAGTAGGTCTGTACTGAACTGGCTTACATGAGCCACTGATCTGTATAACACTTTGAAAGTAAAAAATAAATTTTCCTCCTACAACTTCTGTATGTAGTTTAAATTATTATTTTTATTAGAGTTTTCTACTGTTAATGTCAGGAGGAACCTCTTAAAGAGTAAGTGTAGCACTAAGCAGATAGTATTTCATTTCTGTTTTGATTTTGCCTGTCTAAGAAGTGGACATGGAGCGGGTTCCGTGAGGTATAAAATCTGTATTCTTCCCCCCTCACATTATTTATTCATGGGCTTTAAAAATCAAGTTTTTCATGCTTAATTTGGCATGTATGTGTACAGAACATTACAACAAGAACACTTTGAGAACTTGTTTGGTCAAATTATGACATGTTGAAAAGTGAGTGTGTGATCCCTAAAAACAAAACAAAACCCTCTATTTTTAAAATTGAAAGATCTCACTGTGATTCATTGACTTCCATGGAAGTTTATTTATTAAGCACTTCATGAGCGCTCGCGATGAATTCTTCTAAAGACAATATGACCTGAACACCCTAGCTAATGGTGGTCTTGAGTTCATAGGTATATACATCTTATAAAATCTGACACACACACCCAGATTAAACTGAATTTAGAATAGATTGCTGCAAGAGAAAGTATGTTGGTAGGTCTTTCACTATTCTGAGTGCAGCTGTTCTTGATGTGACTAATGGGCAAAATTAGTCTCTGCTTTGAAACATGATATAAAAGAATTTGTTGATTGAGCCTGAAGGCAAGGTGCTTTTTTCTGAACTGCACTTTTGGGAAGGAGTTAAATAAAAATCCTAATGTAACTGAAATGGTCATAGGAGAGAGATCGGAGAGGGAATAGAACTGTTCATTATTTTGAGTCATTTCTTTTAAAGTTATTTTTTTTCCAGTGCAGAATTTTAGTTGTGAATTTGTGCGGTCTTTTAATTTGGTGCTTATTCATAACATCTGTGACCCAGTACAGCCTCCTACTTAGAGTGTTGCTGCTAAATCTCAGCTGCCCAATTGCTGCTATAATTGCCTAGTGTTTCACAATATTGGTCCTTTAATCCCCACAGGCCTGCTGCAGGGTGACAGAAGGAACAAAACAGCATGCATAGCCATCCTGTTTAATGCAGGACAGCCATACAGCAGCCAGATAGGGAACTGCATGGAGTGCAGTGCACTGAGGCCCTGGAGCTAAGAAGGGGCCATGGATCACTTCCTCACCTCCACTTGCCACCCTCTTGTCCTAAGAACAACCACCACTGCAGAGCTTTAGTTACGAAGATGTTCAGCAAATAAATGAGATCACTTGACTATCAGCATCAGCAGAGTGAGCCTTACCCTCACACCTGCACAGCATGACTGGTTAGTAATTCAGATAGATGGGATAGATAGTGGTGTGTGTGTATGTTGACACTTCTAGCACTGCAGAGTTTGATGGGAGAAAATGGTAGGCAGGGAATTAGTCAAAAAAAAGCTCAAAATGTTATTTGCTATAAAGGGAATAAGTTACTTTACTTATTACTTGGATCACCTAACAGATTATTATTAATACAGTCCAGAAAGGCATCACATTAAGGCAGTCAGTACTAATGAGTTGTTATTGCTTTTACTTTTGCGAAATGGAAAAATAGAGGAAAATGCTCTCTGGTTCCCCCAAGTGGCTAATCCACATATTTTGTTGTTGTTTCGTTATGTGCCTTCAAGTTGACTCAGCCTATGGCAACCGTATTGTAGAGTTTTTGTGACAGGATTTCTTAAGAGAAGGTTTGCCATTTCCTTCCTCTAAGGCAGAGATAGTGTGATTTGCCCAAGGTCATTCGGTGGACTACTGCAGCAGAGGAGCATATGAACCCTGGTCTCTCATGATCCTAGTCTCCAATACTCAAATCCCATGGTCCTAGTCTCCAAGACTCAAACTGCTGCACCACTCTGACAGTCCTTGGCAATTCTAAGAAAGCTGCTCCCACCAAAAAATCCATATCATTAATTTCCTATCACTTTCCACCCAAATGCCTTGGTCTCTATGTTCCCGTAGTCCATTTGGAGATGAGATGAGATGAGAGTTGTAGTCCAAAACCCCAACTAACAGGCTCTAATGCAGATCATATTGTGACTGTGTCTCCTCTTTCCTCCACAGTTGTATTCACATGCCCTCATCATCACCAGATATTTTTGTGGCCAGCTACCGCACCTCATAACCCCTCCCTCCACCATTGCTCAGACTGAGTCACCATGCATACCCAGTACCGAGTAAGCCAGCCAGCCTACTCATAGTGAAGTAGTGAATTTTAGCCATGGTCATTACAGGCAAAAGTAATTCTGTTCCAGCTTGTTACTGCAATCAGTCAATCAAAAGTAACCCATTAGAAAAACGAGTTAGTACTTAGCTGTGGAGGAAATGGTCTAGAGTGGAGAGGGAGCCTATGTGTTTTGGTGCCTAATACATGTATTCACAAATGCTGTGCCTTGTGGGGAAGACACTTTTCTGTCCCTCCTTTTGATGCAAATTAATGTTAGTGTTCCCAGTGTCTACTTATAGCCTCCCTCTGATTGTGGCTTTTCTTCCTGGTCAATTACACAGATCAGGCTTAAAGACAGCTGTATCAAAGCTAGTGACTTTTAAAAACACAACATTAGTTTCTTTTTCCATTTGTTAATCATATGTATAACAAGGCAAGAGATCTTTAGCCACCAAAAAGTACATGCCAGTCTGTGGAATGTTATAATTACTTAATGTCTCTTTCAGTAATAAAAAGTTAAGATTAAGTCTTGTTTATAGATGCATAGTCAATTCACCTGTACTTATTTTTTAATGATTCACTTCTTTCTTTCTGATGAATTGTTGTCTTATTCATGCTCTTCTGATTGTTGTTTCCTTTACTTGGAGCTCTTCAATAAAATGGATTGAAACAAAAAAGTAGATCCTTCTGTTTGGAAAACCAGCTTCAAATACCCCCCCCTTTAACTCACTGGTGCTATAGAGTAGTAGAAATGCTACTGATGGTACTAGAAGATTGGTGCTTGTATTGCAACTTACAGAGAAGTGGATTTAGTGTGGACCTTCCTAGCCTTATCTGTTTTTCTCTTTCTGTATACATATTGCAGTTTAGAATGAGCTATCCTTCCACAGTCCTAGTCTTTTCCTCTTTGCCGTTCCAGGTTTCTGTGTCTCTTCCATTCTACCAATCCTAGCTTCATTCTGTTCCTCCTCCCCCATATTCTCTATGTCCCATATCTGTCTCTTCCTTACGTCCTAGCTTCCTCTCTGTTTTCTTTCTTATCTTCTTATTTAAACTTTTATTTCTTCTGTCCTTATCAGCCAGCCTTTCTCACCTTTAACACCAGCGTTTTGGTATTGCCTAAATTGCATTTAGCGCCATTTTATTATATTTTCCATTTAATTTATAGAGGTAAATAGGATTAATTGGGGGAATGGAGTTGAAAGAAAACTGATTACAGTTTGGGACACAGTCTGGGCAAGCATCAATTTTGGGATGGCTCAAATTCTCCCTTCCTTGCTTTTGGATAATTAAGCCAATGTTAAGCTTTAGAATCTCCCATTTTAATGCAAAAGTTGTCTTTTAAGATGTGTGTGGTTGTGAGGATTCATGTAAAGGCATACACTTTTTAGGGTTTTTCACACTACAATGGCCCCTCCACTTTCACAAGAGTTTGGGGGGCTACCCCCCCCATTCCCTTTTCTTTTGTTGGGTATGCCTTCTTTTCTTCTCCATGCCCAGGCAAAAGGCAAGACAGTGAGGGGAAGGCAGGTGCATAGCTTCCTTCTCCGCATGCAGTGCTTCTGCCTCCTGTTCCCTTGCCTTTTGCTTGGGCACAGAGAAAGAAGGCACATGTGCCTGGTCAAAAGGCAAGGGAATGAGAGGAGGAGGAGAAGGTGGGGGGGGGCATGTGCACGCCTCACGAATAATCAGATTTACAAAGGCTAAACCTTCAAACGTGGAAGGAGGACTATAAGTAAAATTAATGGTATTTGAAGAAGAACTGCTGATGAAGGATGGGGTACAAAGTGTTTGAAGAAATGTATTTGAAGTGATCTAGTTAAGAAGCTGGCAGGTTTTGTCTTTTATGAAATTTTAATAAATCCTAGCATTTTAATAATTCTGGTTCTATTTTGATACATTTTGTTAAAGTTTTCAAATATTGGCACATCTCAGAATAGAAGACCTAGCTTATCTTCATGGAACAACTTTTAGTACAATTTAAAAAGCCTGTTTTAATAAGTGGCCATTTCTACAACTGTTGTTCATGTTAGATGTTGCTATTTTGATCTTCAAAGTATTTCCCAACTTGAATTATAACTATAAAAGTGTTGTTATTTTGTCAAGTGATTTTTCAAAATTCAGTTGAATAATCACTTCTGTAAAGAAATGTTATTTTTTTATATCAATATTACATTGGTTGGTCTGTTAAGCTCAGGTAAGCCAATGTGATTAAGGTACAAAGCAGATTGTAGGAAGGTATCTTTTATCCCAGTCTTTTCCATGAAATGAATGTACTTAAGTTACATTCACACCATTATTCCATTTCATTTTGATTTATCTCTTCTTGTGTTGCTGTTCAAGAGATTTTTAAAAGCACTTATAATACCCACAAATGTACTTACATACAATAACAACAAAGGACTAAAAAGACACAATCATAGAATCATAGAATCATAGAAATGTAGAGTTGGAAGAGACCACACGGGCCATCCAGTCCAACTCCCTGTCATGCAGGAACACCCTCAAAGCACTCCCGACAGATGGCCATCAAGCCTCTGCTTAAAAACCTCCAAGGTAGGAGACTCCACTACTCTCTGAGGCAGCAGATTCCACTGCCGGACAGCCCTGACTGTCAGGAAGTTCTTCCTGAGGTTCAGGTGGAATCTCCTTTCCTGCAGCTTGAATCCATTGCTCCTTGTCCTGGTTTCTGGAGCAGCAGAAAACAAGCCCCCTCCTTCCTCTACGTGGCATCCCTTCAAATATTTAAACATGGCTATCATGTCCCCTCTTAACCTCCTTTTCTGCAGACTAAACATACCCAGCTCTCTCAGTCTATCCTCATAGGGCATGTTTTCCAGGCCTCTCACCATTTTGGTCACCCTCCTCTGGACTTGCTCCAGCTTGTCAATATCCTTCTTGAATTGGGGTGCCCAGAACTGGACACAGTATTCAAGATGGGGTCTAACCAAAGCAGAGTAGAGTGGTACCAGTACCTCCCTCGATCTAGACACCATACTCCTGTTGATGCAGCCGAGAATTGCATTGGCTTTCTTGGCTGCCGCATCACACTGCTGACTCATGTTCAGCTTGTGGTCTATGAAGACTCCTAGATCCCTTTCACACGTACTGCTATCCAGCCACGTGTCCCCCATCCTATATTTCTGTATTCCATTATTTCTGCCTAAGTGTAGGACCTTACATTTCTCTCTGTTGAATTTCATTTTGTTCGCCCTGGCCCAGCTCTCCAATCTATCCAGGTCATTTTGAATTTTGATCCTGTCCTCTGGCGTATTAGCAACCCCTCCCAATTTGGTGTCATCTGCAAATTTGATGAGCATGCCCTCTATTCCTTCATCTAAGTCATTGATAAAAATATTGAACAGCACTGGGCCCAGGACAGAACCTTGTGGCACCCCACTAGTCACTTCTCTCCAGGATGAAAAGCAGCCATCCGTGATCACCCTTTGGGTTCGGTCGGTCAACCAATTACATATCCAATTAACAGTAGCCCTGTCTAGCCCACATTTTACTAGCTTCGATGCAAGAATGTCATGGGGAACTTTGTCAAAGGCCTTACTGAAATCGAGATATGCTACATCCACAGCATTCCCTTCATCTATCAAGCTAGTAACTCTATCATAAAAAGAGATCAGATTAGTCTGGCATGACTTATTTTTGAGAAATCCATGTTGACTTCTCGTGATTATTGCGTTGTTTTCTAAATGATTAGAAACTGAACGCAATGAGGACTCATGCCAGGTTAATGTGAATTGCTTTTCAATATCTGGAAGGCTGTCACATCAGAAAATGTGGTTTTGTCTTTTCTGTCTCAGAGGACAAGACTATTTCTAATGGGCTAAAGTTATAAAGTTATTGGCTTAATATTAAAATAAACTTCAAGGGAAATTGTTTGACAACAATATTGCCATTACCTAGGGCATGGAGGAGGTCTTCCTCACTCCACCAAGGTCTTTAAGCAGAGCCTTGACAGACATCTGTTGTGGCTGCTATAGCAATTTTTTCTTTTCTGTTTTAAGCAGGGCATTGAACTAGATAATGTACTACAGGTCCAAGTTTCTATGCAGCAGAAATTTTCCGTTTTGCTTTAAATAGCATGTTGTGTTTCATGGGCAGATCTATTCCTAGGGAGGTGTCTCATCTGTCTTGAAAATTGGTGGGCCATAAGATGTTTATATATTCCAAGACAAATGTTTCAACCTGTTTTTTTTCAAGTGCCAGACTTTGGGGAGACTATTTCTTATGAAGCATGAATACATATTAAGAATTCTTCAGGTAGCTTAGTATCCCCAAGTTGTGGCTAAATGCCAATATTAGGGATGCTGTGATCCCAATGTGTTGATGGATTCCAGTCCTTTCACTCCAGTCAGCACTGCTACTGGTTGAAGATGTTGGGAGTGTAGTGCACAATAGCTGAAGGGCCACATGTTCCTGTTGTGTACAATAACTTTCTAATTCTGATTTAATGATTGGTACCTTGAAGTAGTTTTGTTTCTGAAATTCTTCAGAATGCATAATTTTATTTTGAGCTCTTTCCAAAAGGGATCCCAAAGCAATATTTGGGGAAGTACCCCTCATTCCCTAGCTTCCATCCTTGCAAGTGAAGGTAATGAAATAGGGCTGCTGTGGCAATTCCAATAGCTATAGAGGTCTCATGGTCTAACTTAGGCAGTCCTCCATTCTTTAGTATGTGCTCAGAAGATTTCATTCTCCAAGAGATCTGGGAAATAGTTCTAGATTTTTCTTGCATATTGTCAATTTGAAGTAAATTGATTGTAAATAAAACAGGATACCCTCCTTCCTATTGAAACTCATTACAATCTGGATAGAAACAATAATTCTCTGGCACAAAGTTGATATGTTCCCTTTGTACAGCAGCCCTTTGAATTTTGCGAGGGTTCAGGGCATAGAACCCTTGGCAAAAGTAAAAACAACCCCCCCACAACTCCTCCCCACCCCAGTGGGCACTCCCTCTTTCATTCCCTTCCAGGGCTGCTCCCCATTCCCTTGCATTTTGGTTGGGCATGCTGCCTTCCTTCCAGGCACCCAGGCAAAAGACAAGCAATTGGAGGTGGCACACATGGGACTGCTCCTTACCATTTACTTGCCTTTTGTCCAGGTGTGTGGAAGGAAGGCATACATGCCTGAGCAAAAGGCAGGGAAATGGGAAGGAAGAATGGAGGGAGAGGCAGGTGGGTACCTCGCAAATAATCAAATTCATGAATGTAAAATCCACAAATGTGGAGGAAGGACTGTATTTAGCAAGAGTTGCTTGGCTGGAATGTGCTGTATTCTCTCTCTGCTTAGATGGATTTAGATTTCACTAACTATGCGTTACACAGAGCACACTGTTGTGGAATGATATACTATTATTATAAGCCCTGTTCGTGTACTATAGACAATTTTGCATCTGTTAACCACAACGCTAAACTTTTTCCCCTACTTGAAATTATAACATGGATAATAGATAAATATGCTGTGTAACATTTAGCTGTAATCTGTCTGTCTTGCTTTTAAATTATTAGGATATTGTCCTCTGAGACTACTAATGCGAACATTAATATCAGGCATGTTTTAGGGCAGTGCAGTCTGTCTAGATTAGCAGCACATGAGAGTTACAGTAGGTTGACTGTATTTTCTTCAAGCATCATTTTGATTTAGATATTCATACTTCATAAGGAGAAACCTGCTGACTCATGGAAATGGGTCAGCTTTTCCGAACAGCCTTTTTAGCCCTTTGAAGTTTGTGAATGCCATCTGAGTCCTAGGAAATTGCTTGGCAGTGTTCATTTACTTATGCTTTTATCAGTGCTGGTGTTAGAGACATATTTAAACTTGCTATAATTTCATCTGCAAGAGTGAAATAATTTAGGATGTCTATTTTATCTATCCCCCATTGGATGAAGGTATCTGTTCCCAGTGGGATACTGGTCACAGTCTGCAGGGGAAAAAAATCAAAGATTTTGTGAGGCAGCAGGGTTACAAGGCCCTTGTTGGATTTTGACCAAAAAGTGGCACAAGTAATTTGTGTCATGTGTACAAATGTGGGCAGTAGATAACCTGCTCGCTTTTACAGAAGTGAATAGTGCATGAGATAAAGAGATGTAACTCAGAACATATGTTATGCTAGGCATTTTGAACCTTTTATTCCCTAAGCTAGCCTGGTTCAGGATTTATTTTTCTCATGAAGTTACGTTACATCATAGAGTATGCAGAATAGCATAATACACTGCTTCAAATTCATAGGTAGCTTTAACACTGTGATGTATAGAAGCACAGTCTAGGGGGGAGAGAGAATACCAATACAGTGTTGTAGTGTGCGTTCCATCCCCTCAAAAAGTAATTTGAAATAACTATTTTTGAATCATTTCTGGAGGGAATTGAGGCATGTGGTCAATCAAGTCTCTCTTGTAAAGGAGTTGTTACTCAGAGAGCTTCAACTGACCAGTAGTTTGACATAGGTAGAGCCAACATGTTGTAGTGCTTTGGTGTTGTACTATGACACTGGAGACCAGAGCTGGAATCCCTTCTTGGCTGTGGAAGCCCTCTCAATGACCTTGGGCAAGTCACACACTCTCAACCTCAGAGGGAGTCAAAGGTAGTCCCCCTCTGAACAAATCCTGCCAAGAAAACTCCATGATAGGTTTGCCTTAGGGTCACTATAAGTTGGAAATGACTTCAAGGCACAAAACAACAAATGCTATTTTTATTTTTGTGGTTCTTTATATAAATAAAATATAGAAATACATAAATTGAAAATTATATCCCATTTCTGTAGCATGTATTAACTCAAGAAACTTCAGATGATGGTGAACTTCGGCATCAGTATTGATGTAATGAGAACTAACTGTAAGTTGGACATTAACAGATTGAAAGTTTTTGTTTAATTCGTTTTTTTTCTCCCAAAGTATGTTTTAAAAGTAAATCAAACTGGGGGATCAGTCACTCTCTAGAAGTGACTGCTTGATGGTCTGGGCCATACAGTAGAAAAGACCCTTTCACTTATTTTGATACTTCTTGGCAAAAATTTCAGAGCAGGATCACGCAGAAGGAAGAAATTCATAGGAGGCTTTTTAGCATAGGATGTTTGTTGGAACTGACAAGACTTACAACTTTAGTCATTATGGGGTTATTTATTATTATTATTGGTTTATTAGTGTTATAGAGGACCTTCACCTGCTACTGTTATTGGAAGCAGTTGTAAAGGCTCTATAAGAGTAGCAGTGAACACTCACTTCCTGATTTGCTCTGATCTGCTGTTGCTGCAGTTTGTATCATATCCTGCTTCATTGTGGTATTGTATTATATTTTGATATATTTTATATTTGTATTTTAACTTGCCAAACTTGCTTATGTTCTCTGTTAACCTTTTGTATATTAAGAACCTATATGCTATTTTTATCTTTTAACTAGAATATACAAAAGACTATTTCTCTTATCCTATTTTGTCTTCTGAATTTCTTTTTCTTTACAACAGTGTTTAGTTCTTTAAAGGCCAAAGCAAACATCTTGGATTGAGTCAGTAAACAAACTGAACACCAATGTCAGTGTCGTTCAAGATGGCAACAATATTCTGGGTTGGTGGTTCTTGACCTTTTCTTTGCTGGGGACCCCCTGTAAATATTATTTGTTGCCAGGGCCCACCAAGACTTAACTCAGGATTTAAATATTCAAATATTTATTTATTAAAGATTTCTGGGGACTCAGATTCAAATCCCTACTCAGACACTGGGTGACCTTAGGAAAATCATTTTTTTATCTGCAGAGGCAAACCCCTTCTGAAAAGATCTCATAAAAAAACATCAACCCTGTGATAGGTTCAAGAAGTGACTTGAAGGCATGCAATAACAAAGTGCCACTGACAAGGAGAATTTTTTTCTAGCCACCATGTCTCTAAACTTTGGAGACTGACTTACAGCAACTCTAAGGCAAAACTATCATGCGTGGTTTCTTGGCAAGATTTGTTGCCTTTGCTTTTCTCTGAGACTGAGAGAATGTGACTTGCCTGTGGTCGCCACATGGATTCCTAGGACTGAGTGCCAATTCTGACCCTGATCTCCAGAGTCATACTTTGGGCGTATGACTGCACCTGCTATGTCCTTTTCATCAGGAACGTGGTAGCAGGGGTGTGAGGGGGGCTGTGAAAACTGCTCCCTCCTTTGTAAACAAGGGACCAGTTTGGGCACATGCACAGGCCTGCTGCTGTGTCCCTTTCATCAAAGATGTGGCTGTGTGTGTGTATGGAGGGGGACACTGCAAATGCCAGAAGTGCTCTCTATTTGCAAATGAGGGAGCAGCATGGCCATGTCCACATGCCTGCCATCATGTCTGCCAGCATCCACACCCACTCCTACTGCATCCCTGATGAAAGAAATACAGCAGCAGGTATGTGCGCATGCCCAAACTCTATCTCATTTGCAAACAAGGGAGCAGTTTCAGCACCCACCCACCCACATGCTGCCACATCCCTGTTGCTGCTGCTGCTGTTGGTGTCCAGGTTATATCTGACCCCAGGTTAAAAATCACTGTTCTAGATCTGGTTTTAAAGCCATCCACCCTTCAAGAACAGGCCCTGGTAAATAAATCATTCTGCTGGTCAGTGGCCAGATCTGTGTAGGACTGATCTACCTCTAATCAATCCATGCTGTTTTATGTTGCCTTTGCTATATTTTCACATCACATTGTGTTTTAAGACTTTACTGGTCACTGACATTACAACTCACAGAGCCTGTAGTTATGTGGATTGATTTTGTTTCTTCATTGAATACAGGCAAAACACCACCAGCTGTGCCACATTCACTGCATAGAGAACACACCCCTAGACATAAAACTGTACACTTTGTGTTGGGATCTGCTGTAGGGACTCCTTTCATCCTGGGGGAGGGGCAGTGCAGCCCTCCAGATGTGGATGCTTTAAAGATTGTAAGTTTTTCTTTAACCTCTGTGCTACAAGTCATATAAAACTACATGGAAAAGTGTTCTGGAAGCAGTAATAAATATATCTTGCTTGGTCAAATATTTAGTGGCTTGTGATGATCTTTAAATTTGCAGGTGCAAGTTTTAGAAAAAAGGGCTTGTTTTGCTTTTCTCCATCACTTCAAAAAATTTGACCTGCAATAATCTTGCATAATTTGATGTTACCTATTTGTGATATCTTGTTGGCATCTTCATAGACTATCTAAGGTGAAGTAAACACTCGGTAATTTGACCATACTAGTGAGTCTGTAGCTGTTTTCCATCATTTGTATTAAACAGTGTTTCCATTTGTCAGTGTAATCTCATGGAAAACGATGTTAATTATCATATTTGTGTAAAAGATGCCCCACATTTCCAGACTGTATTTTTTAGGAAGAAATGTTTTAGTACCCAGCTCAGGCAAAATATATAGGAAAAGGTGGGAGGAAGATCTCCACACCCAGGCAAAACGACAGGAAGGGAGGGGTGCAAGGAGTGCTAGCACTACTGCTCCTTTCACCCCCTGCCTTTCCTATGCATTTTGCCTCAGTGAGGAGTTCTCCGTACCCAGGCAAAATGACAGGAGGGAGGGTTGAAAGGAGCACTAGCATGAGCGCTCCTTTCACATACACCCCACCTTTCTTATGCATTTAGGCCTGGCAGGAGTTACCTGTATTTGCCAATGTATAAGATCTACTGGTGTATAAGATGCACCTTATTTTCAGAAGGCATTTTTTAGGGAAAAAGTGTGTCTTATATGCCAGCAAATACAATAATTAGTGAACTAATATACAGGATGGATAATATTAGTCTGTTGAATTAGCATTTGTAAATGAAAAATTCTACCACAAAGAAAGTTCTCTTTAAAACTGGATTGGTGTAACGTTTTGTTGTTTTTTTCCTGTGGCCAAAAGAACAAAATATGCAATGGTGATAAAAAGTGAAATCTTTCAGGAAGCCAAGAAGTGAAATGTAAATTGCAATAAAGAAGAAAATAAAATGACACATTTTATTTGTTAAACATTTTCATGGAATACATACGTGCCAGAACTGAAGGGGGATGGAGCAAAATGTACTTTTTAAAATGAATATTCTCTGAATGCCAGTTCTGATATTTGGGTTTATTGCATTTTGGCATTCAGCAGGGTTGCAGGAACCAAATGCTTAATTATAGTCTTTGAATGATTAAAATAAAAAATTAAACATTTCACACTTGTTTTTACTTTATTGTTTCTAAATTTTTAGGTTGAGTATGTTTCTATCATTGATCTTTGCAACTGTGAAATGAAGAACCAGAATTTTATAGATGGCTCAGGCTTTTGTGGTTCAAATGGCAGAGGGGTAACTGATTGCTCAGGTGTATTTGTGAGGAGAAGCTTTGTGGTTGGCTGCGTGTGAGCATTGAATTATAAAGTGGAATGCTTGATTCATAACTGGATGCAGTTTTTCAGGCCTGTAAATCTGTCTATACACAAACAGCACAAAAAGTGGCAGATTGGTGTAGAATTTGATTTGAATAATCATAAAAACAAATGTAATCGTGTGTCTGCTGTAGATATTATATATATTACAACAGAAGAAAAGGAGTATACGGCAATTGTTATCAGGAAGGAAATCAGAGAGAACATGAAAAGTGGAGTGGTAGGAGACAGCTGCTATTGCTGCCTGGGTTGGCAGCCTATTTATAATCATGCAGGCTGTTAGCTGAATTACCATGCTGTGAGGTTGTCAATAGGAATGGTTGTCCCTATTCTACCATTAGAATAGCTACCATACTACTATAATAATGATTGTTAAGGAAAGACTCCTGAGCACAAAATAGACTGCTTTGACAAAAGCCTGTTGCCGAACTTTTGAATATGTAAACTATTACAGTGGCCTCTCTACTTTTGCAAGGATTCAGGATGCAGAACCCTCATGAAAGTGGAAGAACTGTGAATAACTCTCCTCCCTGCTGTCTCCCTCTCATTCCCTTCCAGGGCTCCCCACCCTTGTTCCTTTGCCTTTTGTGCACTGGGGCCAGAGAAGAAGGAATGGGAGAGGGGAGCTTTAGAGATGAGAAGGAAGGGTTGCATATGCCCCCCCTATTCCCTCGCCCTTTGCCTTGGCATGGGTTCTCAGCATCAGGGCCAGAGGCAAAGGAATGGGAGGGGGAGCTTGGGAGGAGAGAAGGTGCATATGAGCTTCCCCCTGTTCCCTTGCCTTTTGCCCAGGTGTTTTCCTTCCTTCTCCATGCCCAGCAAAATGCAAGGAGGAGAATTGGTAGGGAGGTGTGCATGTGCCTCTTATGAATAATCGAACTCACAAAGATCAAACTCACGATTTTGGAGAGAGGACAGTACCAATTCATTTAACAATGAACTATAAAATGACACATGCTCCTGTTTGCTTAAAGACCTTCTGAAAGATAGGCAGATGTACTGTTTTTAAAATGTTTTAATCTGTCTAATCAAAATTCTTGAAAGTAGTAATTCTTTGAATACAATTTGGTTTGCTTTTAACTTAGAATAGTTTCATTCCCATTTCACAAGCAAAAGTGTGCAAGATAGGATAGATAGATAACAGGACCTATCAAAAGTGTCCAGTTAGATATATTCTATTGTACACTTCATCACATCTTGGGTGTTTGTTATATTGTTTTGCCAAATGTGTAGATGGATCTGTAAAATCAAAGATGGGGAAGGTCCATCTAACTGCCCTAACCTGCCTTTAATCTCCCTTAGGGCTATGATATCCCTGCTCACAAGTAGAGAGATTAAAATTAAGTGCCAGTAGGGAACAGAGGTTTGTCAAAGTGACTTTAAATAAGTTTAGCCCAAACTGTGTTATGACAGGTCATTTGTAGTTTTGATACACTGACTTAGTTGCATTGGCATTTAGAATAGTACAGTTTGAGTATCCCTTATCTGGAAACCTGAAATCCAAAAACCAAAATATTTGGCCATTAGCTGCCTGCGTCCAGTTTCTAGGTGGTAGCACTCATGCTTGTTTGTTTCTTAGATCTTCAGTCTCTCTGCAGCCTCGCATCTCGTATGCAATATGAAACAAACAAGATGTGAGGCTGGAGAGAGACACAAGGATCTGTGAAGTGGCAGGAATCCAATTGTAGTGCTCAACATGAATCCGCACCTCTCACCATTTCACAGATCCTCTCCTCTCTCTCCAGCCTGGTGTCTCATTCGTTCTCTATGTGTATTGTGTATAAAACACAAGGCTGGGAAGATACTGAGGATCTGAGGATTCAAGGGGGCTAGTACCTCAATTTTTTTTCCAGTATTATACAGAAGATTCCAGGGAGCCTACCAGTTACCTGCTTCTGCCTTTGAGGCAGCAACTGTAGCATTCCAGCTCCCCAGAGATCTCTTGTACAATATTGTGTTTTATATATATGAAGATACAGGTATTCCAGAATCTGAAAAAAACATCCATAATATAAAGTGGTGAAAGAAAAGTGTTTTCAGACACTTACATGTCTGTGACTGATGACTATGACTTGAAAAAGATAACCAGACCAGAAAGAAATTATACCTTTTGCTAGAAGCTTGGTTTAAAGGAAAGATGCATTGTTTATCCGTATGTATTGGCCAGTAAATCATGAGTAACTGCCAGTGAGGATAATGTTAAGAAGGCAAATTCCAGGTATTAATACTGAAGCAAGGAATTCAAATTGGTTTTGTTTGATTGGTGAGTCTCTCAGCATTCTAGGGAAGTTTGTTGGTGCAAAATATTGTTGACCACTTTGAAATTCCAATTCATGTTATTGTTAATCACTTTGAACTTGATTGGTTAACAGTCTGATTGCAGAGGATGTAAAAAGTTGCAGCCAGAGAATGGCAGGTGAGAATTCTGACAGGTGATTAGGAAGTGAAGACTGAAGGGACATGAAAACTTCAGGCAGCTGGAAGAGACTGCAGCAGTGGCAATAACAGCATTGTGACCAAGAGATCTGTCTAGAAAGGGGAAATAGCTCAAAATACAGTTGAGAGCCAGCATGGTGTTGTGGTTTGAGCGTTGGATTGTGACTGCGGAGACCAGAGTATGATTCTCTGCTTGACCATGGAAACCCACTGGGTGATCTCAGGTGCATCACACATTTTCAGCCCCAAAAAGCTCTGTAATAGGTTTGCCTTAGGGTCACCATAAGTGAGAAGCAACTTGAAAGGCACACAACAACAAGAAAGCTGATGGAAGTCTGAGGAGGAATGAAAAATCCAGTGACAGCTTGTAGGAAGATTGTACGCCTGAGTGGCAGTCGGTGGCTAAGGTCTGAGGAAGCACTTGCTGAAGGTGAATATGTCAGGGAGAAGTCCAGAACAGTTGCTGTGAGGTGCCAGAGTTTAGTTGAGCTCTGCCAGTGTGAAGACTGTATATTAAGCCCTCAATGCAGCTTGTAAAATGCTTGATGGGGCACTATCTGCTTAGATAGGGAGTGAAACAGTAGAGTTTTATTCTCAAAGGGTTTTATAACAGGATTTATGTAGCTAATATTTAAGTACTATAACAGATATATTTCAATGCTTAATAATGAAGTTTACTACATGTTTAATACTGAGTAAACCTATACGGTGTGCCCTCCATATATGCTGGGTTCTGTTCTAGGAACCCTTGCATAAAACAGAATTGTGAATTCTCCATCCCATTATCACAATGTATGCACACAAATGTTTGCATGAGTGCACGCCCAGTGCATCTGTTGAAGATAATGGGACATATGGTTTTGTGCAGCCTTTTGTGTGTGCAGAATTCATGCCAGTGGAGGGTGCACTGTGTGCGTGCGTGCGTGTGTGTATACATATGTTTTTGTCATATGTCTAAACCTTTACATTAGGGAAATGTTTATGGTGACAGTTAGATAAAGTCATACAGTGTTGTTTCCAAAAATGCATTCACAGATGATGTGAATCTACCACATGTGATGTCTAAATTTGAATCTCTAACTGTGCAGTACTGGAGGAGCTCTCTACATATAGTGTACAACACTGGAGGTTTTCTTTATATGGTAATGTCAGTGGTGCAGATATTTGACATTGTTTCTTCCCATTCTTAAGCAGCACTTTTTGGTAAAGGTATTTGTACTGTTTGTAGAACTAGCGCTTGTTGTCTTTGTTCAGAGAATAATGTGAGGCAGAAGAAGAAAGGTGCAGGTTCATCTCCTTGCTCAGTAACTTGATGCCTGCTCTGCTTTGTTTTTGTCCATTTTGTGAAAATTATTTTACCTTAATGAAACTATTGGAGAAGAAGGAATGAAGGAATGAAGGACTATTAACCTGGTTTCCTTATTGTGTTCTGTGTCAGGGTGTTGTCTGGTTCCAGCTCTAGCAAATTTTGGCAGGCTGTGACATTTTCATCAGCGAGATTTAGCCTTTACCCTTCCAGAAAGTGTGTGGAAAGCAGCTGGAGACCAGATTTCTCTCTGTATCTCAACTGCCATCATAGAGAACTCACTCTGTTTTTCAGAATTAATGCTATGAATTAAGCATTACTGTTGAGAGAGAGCTGGAATTGATCACAGTTACACCAGATTTACCCATATAGTATATAGCGTCTGCATTTGAACTGAATGCATTTGGATATGAAAATGTTCTGCTGATAAACTTGCTTTACCTTCTCCTTTTCTTTTGTGACTGAATAGGGAATGAAAACTTTCCATTTTAGATTAACTGCTATCTAGCATATTTGAGAGAGCCGGCATGGCATGGCATAGTGGTTTGAGTGCTGGACTATGATCCTGGAGATCAGGGTTCAGTCCTCCACTTGGTCATGGAAATCTACTGGGTGACCTTCGGTGCATCACACACTCTCAGCCACAGAAAACTCCATGATAGGATCACCTGATTGGGAAACAACATTTGAAACCATACAATAACAGCAACAGCAGCATGTTTGAATTCTAAACTGGAGTTGATCTTAACTGGGGTTAAAACAAGTCTGTCATAAGCTGTGCTAATGTTTAGAAAATAAAATTTCAATTTAGTAAGATGAGATATTGAAAGACGTTTATGCACCTGAATAGAGTTGATTGTTTCTTACTTCATAAGAGCAGGAAAATAAGTTAGGAAACCATAGTAAGTCACAGCTTCCCATTACATCTGATTTGGATGCTGTTGCTAATGGTTTCCAAATAAACCAGGATATGCAAGTCACATTTAAACCAAAGTTTCATATTCAGGCCTGTTTGAAAGTCATTAACCATAGTTCTCAGATCAGTTGTAACGGAAAGCTGTAAATAACTACGGACTTCATGACTTGTTTTTTCTTGTGTGCCAGATGACTGCATGAAACTAATTCGTAGTTGAGTTTATTGAGATTGACATTTGATCATCTGAATGTACCTTGAGTAATTCTAATATTTACAACCGATCACAATTGAGGGTAACTGGTTTGTATGGGTTTGGTTGATGAAGCAAGCTGAAGGTAATCAGAAACAGACACAAGCTTCAGATCTTGCACAGACATCACAGTGAGTATTTAGCATATCAGTTTATGTTTTGCATTGGGTCTAAACCATCCACTTTGCAAAAACGTTGGTTAGCTACTGTTTAGCTTTTCTGAGTGCTGTCCTGCAAATTTTTATATAAAGCACAATGTGAAGTCTACACATTTAATGGGTTAGGGCAGTGGCTCACATTGTGGGGTCTGGGGACCCTGGGGTCTGCAGAGCTCTCACAGGGAGTCAGTGAAGCTCTGCTGCTGGATATCAACAGCTGTGGCAGCAGCAGGGTTTTGCCCAGGTACCCTTTGTCTGAGATGGGATTTGAATCCTAGTCTC
The DNA here is from genome assembly GCA_948474755.1 of Ctenosaura bakeri. Classification (NCBI taxonomy): domain Eukaryota; kingdom Metazoa; phylum Chordata; class Lepidosauria; order Squamata; family Iguanidae; genus Ctenosaura; species Ctenosaura bakeri. The sequence continues at coordinate 225,478 of CAOLHI010000340.1, forward strand.
CAAAAGCATTTAATAGATAGATAGATAGATAGATAGATAGATAGATAGATAGATAGATAGATATTTGAATACTTAAATAAATATTAGAATATTTAAATCTAAATTTAAATGTTTAAATCTTAGGTCTTGGGGGTCCCTGACAACAAATATTTACAGGAGGTCCCTGGTAAAGAAAAAGTTAAGAACCACCGGTCTAGGAGAAGGAGGAGGGAGAGACAGGTGATATTGCAGAGTATTTGTTCTCCTTGTTATTAAAAAGGCAAGCACAGTCTCCCAAAGCCAGTATTTTAGAAGAAAGATCAGTCTTCAGATAGTAGTACATTGTTGAAATAGCAGCGTTGTGCCCATAATGATGTCTTCCACTGTTGTGCAAGTATGCTAAAGTTGTACCATGTGTGAGCAGGCAAGCCTAGTACAGACCTAGTACAAAAAGCGTGCAGTTTTTGAAGGTCACAAAATAGGGCATCGTGGAGGAGGAGATACTGTTGCTCTTTATTGGTTGTATCACTGTACTCTTAAGCAACTGCTTATGGTTTTCTTAGCATTGCTATGTTCTGTCCAAATTGCATATTCAGTTTGAGTAGCTTCTGCTGTGGCTGTTTGGAATTTGATGTGCAGAGCATGCAGTAGTAGTGAGGCTGTGACAAATCATGTTCCTGTTCTACTGCTGGCAGACTGTTAACACAAGATTTGCATGTCAGCATGTCTGCTATTCATATTGCCAATAAGTGTTTACTTACTTCAATGGCCACTTACTTGTTAAAAGCTGAATCTAAAATAAGTGGCCATTTATACTGGAGAGCAATTCAGTCAGTTCAGTACATGCTAAATCATTTTCTTTATTCAATGGGAGGGATTACAATTCAGTTTGCTTTTGAGATGCTGTATAAATTAGAAGTGTTGCATAGTTTGCATATTTACTTACCTTATTTAATGACACATGTTCTTGAATAACAGCTGATTTGAATTTCTTGTAACTTTCTCCGTTGAGAGGCTGGGCTTATCAGAGAGTGCATGAAAACAGACATTTCTCCTCTATATAAACCATTTAAATGATCTTTTTCTACATTGAGTAAAAGTTATAATAAACCCCTCGTTGTCCCAACATTTGCAATTCCTAACTTGCATTGCATTGCATATCTTAAGAAGAGCCTTCAGCAATGAAAATATCCTATTAAAGTTTTAATCTGAGCCATTAAAGACATGCTGATTCTGCAGGGAAACTTATAGCTGTTCCACTACTCAGCCCCACTTAAGGTTACATCAACAATTTCCGTTACAAGTAGGAAATGATTTGTGACTGGAGAACTATATATACTAGAACTGAAGGAAATTTGTATTATGAATATTGAAGAAAGCATCTGTTACTTATGTGGCCTTCATTTTTACACAGTTTCATGTGTCTTGCTTGAGAGTGTCATTTTAAAGTTGCAGAACCTTTATCCACCCATAGCAAAATCATGCCACTGATGTGCAAGAGAGAGGTATGAGCAGTTTAAGGTTTGCAGACACACACAAAAGATTGAGGGGAAAAACTCATGAGGGAATGTGGGAGGATAAATGCAAAACAGCCCCACAGTAACTCTGTGGTATAGAATACGTGCTGGTTTTGTAGTCCTAGGTTTGAGGTAAGCTGGACTACAATGGAGTGGCTGGAGCACAATGAGTATGTATGTATGCCTCCCTATATCAGCCTGCCTGTGCTTTAGGATCTTTTGTCAATGCTTTTCTCTAGGTGCTCTTTTACAGAGACACCTATGAAGAGGAAAGTCTTTCTCAGCAGTGGTCCTCTGGCTCCTGAAGAGGCTTGATTGCTCCTCTGTTGCAAACTACAGTTGATGGTTTTCCTATACTAAGCAAAAACATTCTTATTTACTCAGGTGTTCTGGCTTGTTCTTCTTCTTGTTGTTGTCTACTTTGAAATCCTAGTACTGTGGAAAGAGGCACCTTATTTTGGATTAAACATTTCCTGGTTTGCTTTGAGAAGCTATCTTTAAATGTTCCCAGGGATCAAACTAACCATTGATGTTAGAGAGCAAGATAACGGATTTAATGCAGCTGAGGTTAGGAGTGACAACAAGCAAAATGTATTAGCAATTAGAAAAGTTCCTGAGTCACTGTCCCTATATTGTAAGTAGGAGGACTATGACTTGAGACAGAATCTTAAAATTAGTCTTTCTGTAACACTGCAGTCCTGAAGTGATTGTATGCAACTTGCCCTTTCATACATGTTCACAGACCAAACAAAATGCTGAATTGGAGAGAGAAGCCTCATGCTCCATGGACTTGCACATAGACCAGCTGTACTTCCCAGAATCCCAAGCCAGCATGGCTATTTGTCAGATCGTGGAAGAGTCCGAAAATATCTTGAGACTGGTTCAGGAAAGATATTTAATATACCAATAAAAAGCAGTTACGCAATCAACTCAGAGTTACAAAGCAGCGCTCCAAAGCATTGGCTGTCAGCCTTTAGTTTTCCAGATATTTTGGATTTCAACTCCCAGAATCCCTGACCATTCACCTTGAGGTTCCAGGAATTGAAGTCCAAAACATCTGCAGGACCAGACATTGGAAATCTCAAGGAATTCACAGAAATCCTGGCTCATCGTAGACGAACAACATACAGATTGTGTTGCTTGAATCACACCCAGTTGTTGCTGTTGCTACATGATGTCATCTGAAAGTAGGCAGCTCCTTTCTCTACCCAAAAAGCCAGAGAAAGAATCCATAGTTTATACTGAGCTCCCAACTGCAGACTGTTGTGGAAAGGCTGGACCTGTGATAATTTAGAATGCTTAATTTATCCTTGAGCGTAAGTGCAGTAAATAAGTACAAATGAAAAACACACTGCCATCTGTGTTTTCTTTTTAAACTTTTTTCTTTCTTTCAGTTGTCTTAGATACAGACCAGAACACTTCAGGAGTCTATTTTATCTTTGTATAGTACAGAAAAGGATGAAATAGCATACAAAAGGTTTTCTGCTTTCTCCAAACAAGCAAGCTCTCTTTGCACAAACATCCCAGGTTCTTTTTCTAAATGCCACAGCATAATGCTTACTGTATGATATGGAGTGGGTTTTATTGTTTTATTTTGTTTTTTGTTCTTTTTTTGAGCAGAAATAGAAATATTCAGGATTCACAGATCACTGAGTCACATTCTAAGCCAGAGCTGACCTGTCCACTAAGCAAAAAGAAGCAATTGCCTCCCATGGCAGAGGGTACAGAATGGTGAAATATGCTGCTGTCTCAATATTACCCAGAATAAACCAGGCCCACATTGCCTGGTTTTCAGAAAAGGAACCTTCAGAGCCAGGCATTTGTCCTTGGTGAGTTTTGTAGAAGGCAGTGCTAAATGGGAACTCTTTTTAAAAGCAAGACAGAGGGCGGACAGCAGCTACTGTGCGTTAGTCCTAGGGCAGTTGTAGTGCAGCAAGATGGCAGTTGTAGCACTGTCCTCAACAACTGCCCCAAGGTATTAAATGCTTGTTTTTATTCTACAGAAATTAATATAATAAAAGTATAAATACGAAGTTTCCTGCCTTGCATGATATAAAAATTAAAGCCCCCATTTCCATAAGTGTATGAGCATTTTCTCAGTCAACTTCTCCAAAATGGTATCTCCCAGTTAATTGTGAAAGTCATGGTTGAAATTGCCCAAATCACTTTTTTTTTTTGGCCTGGGAATCCTTGTTTCTAGACATTAGTTTTGGCATAGCTATTGATCCGGTTCATATTGTGATCTTAGCATGAGCACTAAAAGGCTGAAAAGAATATGTGCTATATCCTAAGTTACTTGGGGGCATGTGTCCAGCAGGCCTGACTTAAGCATCCTCCAGGGAGAGTAGGCTATGAAAACTGTCTTCTTTTTTAGAACAGCTTTTGTGCTAATTTGAGTTTTCAGCATATTAACTTGAACCATTTTCTGTTGAAAATTAACCTTTGTGAACACATGAACTTGTGAGATGATATTGCTGGAGCCCACTCCTCCTGGAGTCCAGTCCAGCCTAATCACTCTCTATAATTATGCTGGATAACCATCTGATACTGTGTCTCCAAACTGCTCTTTAGTAGTCATAGTAGAGAAGACCAGTTTATATGGTACTGAATAAAATTGTCTGGGGTTTTTGTCCCAGTCCTTGAGCTAAAAGCATGGTGGCATTGGATTCCCTTGGCTCATTCTGTATTGTTTTTTGTTCTGTGGTTGGTCTACAGTTCCAAGTTCCAGTGTCACTTATGCACACAGACAAAAGCCCACTTTCCACATTTTTCAGTTTGCTAAATGGTTCCTACCAGCTTTAATAATTAAAAATAATTTAAAAATAAATAGTTTTAAAGCTAAAATGTGTCCTCCTTTTGAGCAAGAAGTCTGTAAAATATAGTAAATGCTACTTTTAGTGGCATTGGTGACACACACAGTTTGTAATATGCTGATTAGATGCTAATAGTTTTTGAAGTCCACATGTCAGTAGACTTCTGTTGAAAAAAAGCCTTTCTCTTTTAAATTGTGTGTCTCTGTCTTTAACTCAATCACCACAGGGAATATTTTTCAATAGTGTAGTGATAAAGAAGAATTGATTTTTATCTGTAATTTGCAGTGAGCTCAGTAATGAACTTAAGTTTAATTGAAAATCTTAAGGGAGTCCCACTAGATGGCGATCTTAGCAACAGAGAGTGTAGCACTTCCGCTTTCAGCTCATGTTGGCAACAATTTATGGATAGAAACATTGAATACTTTCTGAGGTCACAAATTCACGAGGAGCATACCAAATATGTCTTTCACACAGTCTGTGAAACTGATGTCAGTGCAGTCGTTTGAGTCACCATAACAAAGATTTTGTATTTTAGAACATAAACTGAAATTAATCCTGCTTGCTTGATTTTCACTTTTGAAAAGTAACTGATATTAACCTGGCAGTCACTTCAGAAGATGGTTGTATCTCTACTGTTAAGCTTACTAGGTGATTTCTGACTATACAGCGAAAGGTTGAATTGTGTTTCTTCAGTTTCTTTACTAATCTGAGAGTGTTGCTTTCCCTGTATGTATGTATGTATGTATGTATGTATGTATGTATGTATTTCTGGAATCACTAATACATTTATCAGGGAGGGGTGAAAAAATGTAACAGTGCTTTGTGGTCTTTAAATTAGAATTTTTATGCATGCGTGTATAGGCATTATCATTAAAACATTGTTTTTGTGAAACTGTGGAGGATTTAAAGTTTGTCTTTGGATAAATTTGCTGGACCAAGCTGCAAGACAGAAAATAGCATTGGCTCCCCCTCCCTTCCTGATCAAGCTTGACCAGCTTGATCACATTTACCACATTTGTTGAGAGAGAGAGAGAGAGAGAGAGTCGTAATGATTCTTCTTGACCACGTATGTCTGAAGGCGTAGTATTCTCAGGGATTATCTGTAGGCAGCTTGCCTATAATAAGCTTTTTTAATTGTAACGCCTCTGAGAAGCTTGTGCAGCTATAGATGATAAAATCCAGATCAGCATTCAAGTGAAACACCTTTGATTCATTACCACTTGCTGCACAGAAAGCTCTAAAACTTCCTTTATTTCAGCTTCTTTGTGGATGCAGCTATTTATTTATGCAGGAAATTCAAGGCTGTAGCTGCACTTTAGAATTCTTGTGTGTGAAGTGTGCCATGCACTTGTCACAGTTGATTCCAGTTCTTTCTCCTGGTACTGCAGTCACGGGCCATAATCCCTGATTTTGCAAACTGCTTCATAAAACTGTAAAGCACTTACACACTGTAGATATTCCTTAAAAATCTATACAGTTCTTTGGAAAGAGTTATTAGTGGTGTTTAGTTTACATATCTCCAGATTGTATATTAAGACATTCTTATTTATCAAGGCATACTGCATGCATGTAATAGTTCTGTTTGGGCAGCATAAATAGTAGTGTTACAGATAAATCAGAAATCTTGTAAGATGCACATAACAGATTAATCAGTTGCTTACAGTACTTGTTTAAAAGAAATTATCATCATTTACCCTATGGAAATTCAATGCAGGCCTCCAACAAAAATATGTTAAGGTTATTCACACAGTGCAGTGCTTGTGAAGGACAGCTAAACATATAAATATGAGAGATGGAGTATTTTCAAAGCAGCATTGTTATTTTACACTAGGAACAAAGTGAAACCAATGTGTGTGCAAACTGTATGAGTTCTTTCCCATTTTGCTTTAAAATATTTTTTTTCTTTTTGCCTTAAAAAGGCCATAAATATTATAGAGTTTTTGCCGTTTTTTAAAAAAAGGTACAGGTATATGGTTTTAAACTATTTTAGTTTGTTTATAATGAGCTGTTTCATATGCTTTTAGACTGTTTAAATTTATTCCTTGTTATTTTAATATTTTAAATTGTTTTAGATGAATCTTAGTTGTGTGCAAAGCTGAGATCTTGTGTTATAGGGTGTGACATAAAATATTATGATAAAATTTTTAAAATTCTTCAACTTACTTTTAAGCAGTTTATAGTTCTCTATGTTGTGTTGTGGACATTTCTACTGAAAGGAGAATGAAGTGTTGTGCTCACATTATTTCTATTCCATAAGTCTCTGTTCGCTGGATGGTATAATTATTATTTATGGATTAAATTTTAATATATTAGGAAATCAAGACATATCCTCTGAAGCAAGTATAATGCTTTGCATTTAATACTGTTTGATGGTATCCCTGCAATTTTCTATTCCTCTATTCTTTGTGAGTCAGAAGTAAATTATTTGCTTTCGTTTGAAGTAGGCCCTGAAAGTAGTTTTAGAGTTTTAGAAGTATCTTTTGCAGCTGAAATTTAACATATCAAAGCATTTTTCTTAGGGTGTACATATTTATATAATGATTCACTTGTAAGATTGAAACAGTAGCGTGAGCTGAAAAATAGTATGAGCACTTGGATGAATAGTCGTGGATGGCAATACTCAAAAAGGGAATTATTTATGAAGGGCAAGTGTCTGCAGGTTTTAATAAAACATTTAAAGACATTTGCCCAGGACCTCTCTTATAGCAATTTTAAATTTTAGGATGCCTCCAATCGGGGATGATTATTTTTACCTAGCTCAACTGTTAGCCTCTTTTTTAGCTGTCATATTTCCAAATTTAAATCTCCTGAAAGTACATAATAGTAACTTATATTAGAACTTCTAAGTTAGCATATTTTAAAATACTTGCTTCATCTGTCATTCATTTTTGGAAAGGAGAGATTAAGTTTGAGTGGGCAAAAATGTGAGGAAAAGGTAAATGCAATAGACATTTGTAATCCACATTACTTACATATTTTTGATTAACACTTTGAAGGACACTTTAATTTCTAGAAATATGAAAACACTTAATCATATGATGTCCTTTAGAGGTAACCACAACATAATTTTCCATGCTGTGTTTTGAAAGTACTGCTTCTTTATCAAAGTGTATTGTGTATAATTTATAAATTCTAATGAGGCAGCTTTATGACAGTTCACTCTAATTGCAGGTATGTAATGCTTGGTTCCTGTAAGCATGTTCCTTGCATGATGACCTTGACAATATACCAAAATACCATTTGATGTTTGTGGGTGTTACCTGGTATGCTCTTCAGATACTTTTATAAACCCTCACATGTTCTGAGAATACACATGTATAAAGGATCTTTGAACAGTGGCAAGGATGCTCCTAGCCAATAAGTCACAATCCCAGTAACTCACAATAACATGGAGTGTTTCATGAAGAAGGGATATTGAGCACGCAAGAATCAAACTGTCTACAATAATTGCACTAAGAATAGCAATTACTATAGAGCTTTTAATAGGGAGATGACTAGCTCATAAATGACAAACAATCCTATACCAGTTAAACAAATGAAATCGGTACATAAGTGAATAAAATACAGTTCTATTCAACTGAGCTTTGATAAAGTGGAAACTCTGAAAGTTTTAAGAACCAGAGTGCAGTTTCAAGAGCTGTCCGGACTGTAAGGAGATGGTCTTTAATTTCTAAAAATCTCTATAAAGTTTTATGCTAACCAAATCTGGGATTCTAGATCTCCTAGGATTAGAAGAAATGTGCAGGAAAGCATGATTTCAGTGACTTGAGAAAAAGAAAGAAGATTCCAGACAATTTATTGCCAAGGGAAGGAACATGGCAGCTAATGCTTGTTCACAGTGGCAAAGTGGTGTGGAAGGATGATAAGGAAGGCTGGTGTGTGCCCATTTATTTATTTGAAAGGTGAGAGCCTTGTGCATCTTGCCCAGATTCCTTCTGCTTTCTACTCAGGAAGCTGGAACTTACCCCATATCCTGGCAGATTCCTTCGGATAATTTGACAAAAGATTTATCAAGGTATAGTTTGCCACAAACATCCAAAAGTGATACTGTTATGTGCACTGAATACAGCTATAGAGAGCGTTGACTTACAGGTGATTACTTCTTTACCCAGAATGCCCAAAATACGTATTGCCCAGTTCTGCCAGAATAAAAATAGTCAAAGATTAAGGCAGATGTGGGAAGTGGATTTAATGCTTAAATTTACTTATTATAAACAAGAATTCAATAACCAATTTATTCAAACATAGGTTTTATTCATTACTTCAAAGAATGGAGCAGTTAGTGGAAACATCTTTCCTTTTAATTCATTTAGTTTAATTTAAGGATGTGTTACCCTGATTTCTGGGGTCCCGTGAGGGACACCTCAATGTGCTCCAATTACTGGGGAATGGGAATTAGCAAGAGCACAAGCTAAGCAATGTAAGAGGCAGGGCAACTTAGCGAGATCTTGGACCCAATGTTTACGGGGTCAGGCTGAGTCAGTAATCAAACGGAAGTAAATAATAATTGTTTTCTTTATTTTGAAACACAGTCACAACGTATGTATGCAATCACACAGACCTAGCGAAAGAAAGGTAGGAGTTTGATAGAGGATTTTAAGAGGGATTTCTCAGGGGAAATACCACACCTGATCCTGAAGCCCGGGTAGTCAGAAGAAAAGACAGTTGAAGCGGAGATTCTCAGCGCGTGGAAGCTGAGGGGAAGTCTCGTGGAATGGAGCAGCAGTTAGAAGTTAGAGCGATCCAAAGAAACGCTCAAGATCAGGGGGTCTTATAGGGGAAAATGTGCCCATAGGCTACTCCATTCCCGGGGAAAACAATGGGTTTCGGGCTGGAGACAAAGCCTCTGAAAGGTCAGTATTTAGCGTGATTGAATTATGACAGCATTATCAATAGCGCAGACAGTATGCAAATGAGGAGTGCTTGACAGTTGGATATTTGGCTCATCAGGCTGCCTGCTTGGGGCAGGGGATCTTTTGTAAGCTGCGTGCATACATAATGTGATCTTAAAGTGTACTTGCCTGGAGGTCTCCTGAAGCTGCAGTCCAGCAATTACTGGCCTGCCTGGATTTGTTTTGTATTGTTCAGCTATTTTCGGCCATGCCCGTGTGTGTTCTTGTCCAGGGGCCTTGCAAGCACGTGGAGAGGAACGGTTTGGGATGTCCAATTTCTTGATACCAAATGATATCTAATATACCACAGGCCTGGACTAGAAACTACAGTAACAGATGTGTTTGCTTGTTTTGTTTCTTCTTTGTGGTCTCTGTGAATCATGTGAAAGAGACAAAGAGAGAAGTTAAATGTTACAAACAACCACCAAAATGCCAAGAAAAACATAAGTATTTAGTCAAATATTTTTTAAAGAAACCGTTAAACCAATCTGAAAGCTACAGGAAGGCGCTTGTGATGCTGCTACCACGGCGGAAGAAAAGGAACTGACTGTTATACAGGGAGGGGCCTTATATTCCCCAGGAGGATGGGGGAGGGGTCAACTGCCAAAATGCCTACTCCTAGGCTTCAAAAAGGTTCCGAATGCTGTATCGCACCGGTGCATAAACCCATTTGTGTGACTTCACAGACCACCACTCGAAGAAACACAGTTATAGGTAAACAACCTGTCCTTACCATTTATTATCAGTTAGATTTGTACTTCAGGAAAATAACATGGCTTATAAAAAGCTGTGATGAAAAATTAGTCCTCTTTCATTGTTGAAAATATTCAATAATAAAAATAGAATTTGACATGATCAGAATGGATCCTAACAAGAAGAAGTCTAACTAGATTACCAGTGACCCAGCTTCACCAAGTGGCTAAGATAGAATTAATTTTTCCCAGAAAGTGAGTGCATGTGTGCACATGCGCACACACCTACACACACGCGCGCTAGATAGAAAAGATAGATAGATTAGAGCTGGCAAGTATCAAGGAGTCAAGGTGCATACTGACCCAGCCTAGATAAATTAACCAGGATTAACAGCAATCCTGAAAAGCAGGACTGACGATAACCTTTCTTGTCCAGTTTAGCCTGAGCCAGCAGAAATGTACTTTATAAGACATCCTTGAGGCTTCTTGATGAGAAGAGGCGAGTCTCTGCTCCCAAAAGTCCCAAACCAGAACGTTAGAATTCAGTTGCAATAGCCAAACACCAAGGTATGTGAATTTAGAACTAGGCTATTCTTAATGCTCACAAGATACTGTATATCTTCTGTATATATTTCCAAGATGGAATAATAAGAGAGTGTACAGAGAGAGCCATAAGAACAAAGAAGAATCATTCAGGAATATATATAAGTTGAATTCCGTACACATTAAAAATCTGATATCATCAGTTCACCCTCAGTTTTTCTTAGGTGGCCAGTTAAAAATATCCATTCAGATAAGAATTTATCTTCTGTTTGACCCTTTAACCTACTTGTTGATTTGTCCATTTCTACCATTTCCATCAATCTGTTGAACCATTCAGACATTAAAGGAATTTTTTGCTTTTTCCAAAACTTTACATAGGTTAATCTTGCAGCAAGTAACATGCATTGTACTATTTTCTGTTGTTGCTTATCCACGTTGATATCTTCTTCCTAGATACCTAGCAAAAATAATTCTGGCTTCTTAGTAAAGTAACCCTTCAAAAAATTTTGCACCATTATTTAAAAATTTAAAATTTTTAACCTTAACTTTATTGTACCATAAATATCCATGCCATCCAAATCTTAAATCATGTCCTTCCAAATTCAAAAGCATAATCCATTTTTTAAATCTATATCATAGATGCTGCTGCAAAATAAATGTTTAAATTCAGAAGTCCAGAACCACCTTGTTTTTTTGAATATTGTGAAACTCTAAATATTATTTTAGGCTTTTTGCTTCCCCAAACAAACTTCAACAAATCTCTTTGTCATTTAGTAAATGGCATCTCTTCAGTAAATATGTAAATAATTTGAAAAAGGAATAGCATTTTAGGAAGGACATTAATTTTATAGCTGAAATTCTTCCTAGTAAAGACAAATTCAGTTTTTGCCATTTTTCCATGTTGTTCTTAATTTGTTTCCAGGTTTTCAAATAGTTATTTTTGTATAATTGACCGGTATTTCCAGTTAAGCACCTAAATATTTTATTTTATTTTCTATTTTAAAGCCAGTTTTAGTTTTCTAGATTCTTTTAATTCTTCTTGCAGCTTCAATATCAACTCCAGTGAGTTTTGCAGCGTGATCACCACATCATCTGCAAAAGCTCTTAATTTAAATTCTTCTTTTCTAATTGTAGCTCCTCTTATATCAGTATTTTGTCTGATAGCTGAATTCAAATCTTCCATTACTAAAACGAACAAAAGAGGGCAAAGGACATCCTTGTCTTGTCCCTTTCTGAATAAAAAAGAAAGACTTTGTTAAATCTCCACTAAATATTACTTTTGCCAGGTGATTTGAATAGATAGCTTTAATCCAAGTCAACATATTACATTCAGAATTCATCTTTTCAAGGACCTTAAAAAAAAACTGGCAGTTCAGATTATCAGATGCCTTTTCTGCATCCAAAAGAATTCACAGAAGAGAAGGTTAAGAGGGGACATGAAAACCATGTTTAAATATTTGAAGGGATGCCATATAGAGGAAGGAGAGGGCTTGTTTTCTGCTGCTCCAGAGACCAGAACAAGGAGCAATGGATTCAAGCTGCAGGAAGGGGGATTCCACCTGAACCTCAGGAAGAACTTCCTGGCGGTCAGGGCTGTCTGGCAGTGGAGTACGCTGCCTCGGAGTGTAGTGGAGGCTCCTTCCTTGGAGGTTTTTAAGCAGAGGCTTGATGGCCATCTGTTGGGAGTGCTTTGGGGGTGTTCCTGCATGGCAGGGGGTTGGACTGGATGGCCGCTGTGGTCTCTTCCAACTCTACATTTCTATGATTCTGTGATTCATGCTGCTTGTTTTTCACTATGACTTTCGAAGTATTCAATCAGATCTAAAACTATTCTGATATTATCTTCATTTGTCGACCAGCTAAGAATCCACTTTGATCTTCATTGATATATTTATGTAGTAGATTTTTTATTTGTTCATCTAAGACCAAGGTGAATATCTTGTCATTCAGTTAAAATTGGTCTGTAGTTTTTCGGTGATGTCAAGTCTTGTTCCTCTTTAGGAATTAAAGTAACATTAGCCTCTTTCCAAGAATCCAGAATTAAACCAGCTTCTAAGACATAATTCATTACTGTCTGAAGTGAGAGTAGTGTTTCTTCCTCTCTAAATGCTTCTCAAGTTCTTGATAGGTTTTGCTCTCTATCTGGGAGGTTCAAGCATCATTTGTGAGGTTTTAACTTCTAATTCTTGTGTTCTTTGTATCAAAATTCCAGTCACCTTATGTTCTCTTGTACTTCAGAGGATGTCTTTTGTAACATTGCTGGATTTTTTGGACCTTTCCAGATTTTTCTTTAATTACTGATTAACATAATATTATCCACTTTTTCAGTCACATTATCCACTTTAGCAGCAAATTCTTCAAAGTTCTTATTGCTAACTTGTCAGAATTCTGCCAAGAATTTAGCAGAATAATCAAGTATTTTGCCCTTGCTCATTGAGTCTTAGTAGCATTGGAGACCATAATAATTCAGAAAAAATAGCATGAATACTTAAAAAAAAAAAAGCAAGAAAAAATAGATCCAAAATATAGGTACAAAAATTCCATGTAATGTAAAATTTTCCAAATATCTAATTTCAAAAATTCCAGAAATTAATGTTGGAGGGCCATTTTATGTTAGTTCTTTAAACCAAATTAATTTCCTCCTTAAGTTGATTCAGTCCCATAAAATTAAAAAAACCAACAAAAAACCAGAAGATCAGTCTCTTGGTAATATTTATACATCAGTGTTACAAAACAAAACAAAGTAACAACATCCTGTTTAGAGTCAGCTATTTGAAATTGTATCCTAGTGTAATGGAACATGCATAGTAAAAAAGTCTATTTCCAAATTTAAAAGCTATATATACATTTTCCCATAATATAGTAGTGAAAAAGCAAAAATTATAATTCTAATTAACTCCAGTAATAGATCCATTGGTAAGTCTAAAAAAGGAAGAAAAAAAGAAAACATATATGCAGACCCATATCAGTCTCCAAATTAATTATTCACTTGTCAAAAATATTAAAAAGCCACCTCAAAAATAAACAAAAAACGGAAATTCGAAAGCATAAAAAGTCCCAATTATATACAGAATCCAAAAAAATCCAATAATCAGGTTCTCCAAAAGAAAAATACATCAAAAATAAGAATCAAAATTCCAGATCTATCTTATAATCATTCTTTTTTAAAAAAGAAAGTTATATCAATCTGGATGAAAATGATACAATTTAATTTAAAAAAAAACCCCTATTACTGTAATATGTACAGTTAGTAAATAAATACTGTCACTTTAAATCTTCCAGCATGAGAACAAAAGCAGTGTTGAGATCGCTTCCTCAGCTGCCACAAATAAAGGCTGCTTGGCTTTCATAGATAACAAATTCCAAAAGAGTAATAAAACAGTGATTACCCAAGGGATCCAGTGTTGGGAATCAGGATAAGAACTGCTGTCTCTTGGCTCCTCCAAGTCTTGTGATGTCTCCTCACAGCTGGGAGCCTCCACTACAGCTGTTCTGGTCCTGAAGAGCTGTTTGCAGGGCTCTGATCATGGCTGCCATAAATATCTTTCGGGTTCTCTGTGATTCTTCTGTCAAGAAAGGGACCCCTTCCTTGACAGGAGAACCCTCTCTTGTCAAGTATCAAACTTTGGAGTCCGTGATCACATCCATCTTTGCCAACTGGTGCTAAATTGCACTGTCCATTGCTCGCGCTGAACCAGAACTCGCCTTTGAACATCCTTAACAACTCAACAGTTTTGCTGTCAAAGGTGTATTGTACATTACACTACCTGAAGTAGCTTCTCAAAGAGTATGTATATGCAGGATGATACAAAATGAAAACTTAGAATAAGACACAGAAATGAAACAGGATTTTTTTACAGGCAGGTCCCTGGATGTCATAGCCAAAACTTGTAGCAAGGCAGGCTAAGGAGGTTTGCTGGAAAGATCCTAGGTTCAGCAGCTCACTTGATTCTTCAACTCGGGATAGGTCTAAGTGACTTTGCTCAGAAAAGAAACGATCAGAAATGGGCAAAAGTCTAAAAAGCCAAGGATTGCAGGTACACAGAGAACCAGCACACCAGAGCATGAAGAATGTCTAGGAGTAATAGATACTGAAGGCCTTTATAGCATTTCCAAAAGAGGACAGCTGGACATTGATCACAGTCCCATCTTTCTTAGATATAAGAAAAGGGATGTAGGGCAAACAAAAAGACCAAGAAAGGGTGATGGCCAGCCTTTATAGAATAGTTTCCTCCATCAAAAATCATACAGTAGGGACAAATTAGGGTTGTATATACTACTCCTGAATACTGTGTTAGGTGTAATGTTAACACCAGCACAGTGATCACCATGCTTTGTATTAGAGGTGGAAGCTATGTAGCCTCTAGATTTTTTTGAGTGCAGTTCCAGTAGCATAGCCAGTGGTGGAAAATACTGGAAATTGCAGTTGAACAACATCCTAAAGATCCCCTACCCTGTATTTTTCTGTTCCCCTGAAGATAAAGTGCTTTGGTAGGACTCCTATCCTCAAATTGATCTTCTGTCCTCACATTATTCTGTGAAGATGTGAACAGGAGTACATGGTTGGTAAATGAAGTTATGTTTACATGCTTGGTGTTTTATATTAATAGTCAGAGTTTTTTAAATTAAAAAACCTTTTAATATATATTTATTATAAAACAGCACCCTTCATCATTTGGGTGTTATGATGCAATGGTATTTTTTCAATAGTGCTGTGGTGCAATGATGCTCTTAAGTTCAGTATTTTAGATTTGCAAAGTAGTGCAAATTCTTCACTTTACACATGAACATTTGTAAGGATCTTGTATTGTGGCCACCTGTGTTACCATAGAAACTGGAGGCCTTCATTCTTGTTATTACAAATGGAGTGCAAACATCACAACCATGCATTTCATGTATGAATGGCAACTACTATAAAGAATCAGATTGAAATATTTTCACTGGTTTGCTGTTGCCGTGAAATGTAATATTCAGAGAACTTGACAACTGCCTAGTTTTAACACTGCCTTTCAGTCAAATAGAAGGCCAAAATTGTGGTGTAAATAGGTATGTTTTTTTTTTCCTTTGTATGATTGTAGTTTGGGGAATGGATTACTCACCTAATCCAGAAACTTGTTTTATTATCAGTTTAAGGTGTTCTAAGTATGGTACTCTGCAAATAAATTGTGCAGGCAAATTCCACCATTGCGCGTTTAATGACTTTGGGTAATTTTTATCCTCTCCTAGAATAGACTTTTGCATTGGAAACTTGTTCACAGTTTCTCTTTTAACAACAAGAAATAATTTTTTAAATGTAACTATTTAGGTGGCTATCCATCTGACAGATGTCTTTACATGATATTGTACAACTTTGCATCCTCTGTATAGGGCTATACGCCCAGCGGTATTGCAGGAATATTAATGTCTGGTCTCCGTGACAAAGATTTTTTGAAATCATCACTAAATGCTGACTGACTTAGCTTTCTTTGTGTCTCAGAATGAATTGCTAATATGGGGTAAGAACACTTCTTTCTAAACAATTTGTACATCAATAAAAAGGCAAGCTCAGCTAACAAGATGAATAAGTATAGGAACATTTTAATTTGTATGTAAGAGAGAAATGTCCTGGGCAGTTCAGATATCCTGGTGTTCTGAGCTAGAATTGCTTCTCCGTGGCATAAAACACAGAATGAAATTTACATTTTTCTTAATTCATGAATAATACTGCAACTTTAACCACAGGAAAACCTTTTTATTACAAATCAACCTGGTATTTTCTTTACTTTTTAATCTCTTGGTTGTTAACTCAGGATTTGCAGCTCCCTTCAACAATGGAATGGAATCCTAATTCCCAGAGTTCTTATTTTGGTGTTGAATCTAGTCAATTTAGAGTAGGCATGTGAATCATGTGGTCCTCCAAATAGTGTAAGTGCCAGCAATCCTGGTCAGCTGATTTAATAGTAAGGAATTCCAGGAGTTGAAGTTCAACAGTGTCTAGACTTAGTTTGGTCCGGCCCCCATCTGAGGCACATCCAGTGCAGACTTGAAAGAGAGCTTGCTTTGTGGTTGTGCTCAGTTTCTGAAATTGCTTACCTAGGAGGATACACTGCCTCCCCTCATTGTCTTTCTGTCACCAGGTCATGAGCAACTCACTTTGCTTGCAGCAGAAGGCGCTTTTAACCATAGTGCTGTATATTTCTTTTATTGGTATGCTTTAAATTAGACATTTCTATTCTTCCATACATACCATATATTTCCTATTTTATTGTAAGCTGTCTTGATTTCCACTTGTGGAAGAAAGGCAGAATTTAAACTGAATAAATAAAATTAAAAAGTCAGTAGCATTAGAGTAGAATGTAGCAGTTGGGCCCTGACAGGAGCTGGATGTCATGTTAGATCACTTTTGTACCATCTTGAACAATCAGGAAACAGAAAATGAGTGAAGAGAAAGGAAGTGGTAACAAGAATAATAGAGAAACAAGTCGATGTGTGTGCTTAGGTTTAGTTGCAGGCTCAAAATTGTCTTCTGTGAATTATGATGCTCAATACTTACCAGTCTCGTTCACCACATATTTTATAAATATATGTGAAATAAGTTCAGGAGAAGCAGTGAAGAATGACCCCTACAAAATTTAAGAAACCATAACTCTATTAAGAAAACTGGTTACTCTTCTCAGTGGAGATGCATTCAGGAGAGCATTATGTTGTTATACCTTGGCACACTGAGTGATTTTACCTGACAGGAATTGGCGATCTAGGAGTCTTTGGGAACTCTAGTTTGTCACATATGTGCAGTATACTGGCACGGTACATTTTGTTCGTTTGCTCTCAGTCACAACAAGAATGGCTAAATGAGCCATCGACCATTGTTCCTAACTGGTTTATTGTGTTGTGGAAATGCAGACCTACCTTTGCCTTTGACTTATTCCCATCCCAACAAACCCAAGTAGCAAAGCAAGGACAAACCTGGATTCTTCCTTTCATTTGCTAGGAGTGAAACAGACCAGATGATGGTTGATCCGTCATGATCAACAAATTACAGAGCCTTGTAGTGTGACTTGTTAAGCCATTGCCATCACAAACAGGAGTAATTAAGCAATGTGCTTCAGCACAGTGCATGGACACAATAAGCCATGGTTTGTAAAGGTCCAGGACTTGTCCTGCAGAGTACATTTGACTTTGTGTGCAAGTGTTCAACTACCCACTATCAAGGCAGAGGACAAGTAGCTATATTTTCATTATTTAAAAATTGAAATACAATACTGTCCTTTGATTTTTTTTAATCCGTACAGCTTTCTCCACCCCACTCCAAATGTTAAAACTGCATTAGATTGCAAAAATCACATCACAATAAAAATCCAGCACATTAAATATAAAAAACTCAAATGAAGATCTATTTCAGTAACCTATTGAACAGCCTGGGCAAATAAAAGGACAATTATCTGGTGTCAGAAAAGTGTCAGATCTGTCCTAAGCATTCTATATATGACGAGCCACTATTTTAAAAAAATACACTCCTTACAGTCACTACCTACCCTAACCTGTGGAAAGTGGGATGGCTCACAAGAAAGCCTCTGGTAATAATTGTAAGAAACAGACAGCCATGTGAAGGAGAGCACAGTTTTCAAGTTTTCTAGGATCTCAGTCAGAAAGGTTTTGTAGTCCCTACCAGTATCTTCTGGGTAGCATTTTCATAAGGAAGAATGGCCTCTGGCTTACTTATTTGGGAGAAATTTGTGAGGGGCACTGGGGACACCATTTGAATTTGTGTTTTTTTTCCTCTTTGTCCTTACATTTGAGAATTAAGTTGCACCGGCACTCACCTAGATATACTTCCCTCTGTGCAGTAGATTGCTTTGGGGGGTGGGAGTGCATCACTTATGTTAGCATAGCAGAATTTTGGGAAGTAGACTTGATAGAAATTAAAACTTCTTTAAAAAAACAGCAATAAACATAGTTCACAGTGTTTGAGATAGTCAGCTGCAAGGTTCCTTGACTCTCTGCTATACAATTTCTTCTGCACATTATCTTATGTATGGTAAATGCTGAGTTTTTTTATCAAGTGGTGAGGCTTTTCCATGTGATTGGATCAGTCCCTGTATTGATTATGTATGTCTGGAGGTTTCAAATGTGGAAGGCATTCCCCTGTAGCTTGAGTTAAGTGTTTAATGTCTTAAGCCAGCGGTTCTCAACCTGTGGGTCGTGACCCCTTTGGGAGTTGAACAACCCTTTCACGGGGTTGCCTAAGACCATAGGAAAACACATATTTCTGATGGTCTTAGAAACCGAACTCCTCTCTCTCTTCTCCTTTTCCCCTCTTTCCTTTTCCCTGGAGCCTTCCTCCTCCTGGAGGTGCAGGAAGCGCCTTGGAGCCATCCTCCTTCCAGCCGTGCGTGCACAGAGCCAGCGAGAGAGAGAGAGAGCGAGGGGCGCCTGGCTCTGGAGCCGTGCCTGTGCCATTTGCCTGCGCCACGCGCCTCCTCTTCCTCCTCCTCGGCAGCAACGGCAGCATGTTGAACTCAGGCCGGAAGGATTTTGACATGAAGCGCATTTTGCACCTCCGCTGGAAACTCTTCAGCCACCCGGCAGCTTCAGTGGGCGGCTGTTTGCAACAGGACAGTACCTTCGAGCACTGGGGGCCGAGCCAGAGCCGCCTGCTGAAGAGCCAGGAAAGAGGCAGCGGCGCTTTCCGGAAGAAAGCCTCCTCCTCCTCCGCCTCCTCTTCTTCTTCCTCTTTGTCGTTGTCCTCCTTCCCGTCGCCCTGCGCTGCCTCTTCGTCGCCCCTCAACGGGACTCTGCTGCCTGCCACCTGGCTCTAGGGACTGGCCGAGCAGCAACAACAACACCCACCGGCCCCGCACACTGTCTTCTACATGGAGTTGCTGGAGGAGGGGCCCGGCGGAGGCGGGTTGGGGGAGTTTACCCGCGAACAGGAGAAGACGCTGGTGTTGGTGCGCGAGGTCAAGGAAGAAGAGCCCGTGCCCTTTCTGGATGGCGGCGACCAGGCAACAGGTGAAGGGGCCGTGCACAGGTAACCGGCAGACCGGCCCCGCGCCGCCCCGCCCCGCCCAGCTGGGGAGCCCCGGGCACGGGGTGTCACGGTTGTTAGGTGGTCTTCTGGCGGGGGGCGAGGGAAGGCAGATGTGAGGGTGTCTCAAAAGAAAGCGTGCCCTCCTTGGGGTGGTCTTGACCTCTTTAGGTTTTGCGCTGGTGGGTTTGAAACAACCACCTGTTTCCTCTCAGTAAAGCCCATAGAATGCAGTACGATTTACATTTTAGTAGACATGGAGAGTATTGTGCTTTAAGTTAAAACAGTCAGGACCAAGATATTTGGAATTGGATGATGATGGCAAAGAGTACAGGACAAAGGGTGCAAACTTGAACTTTATCTGCTCTCATTAAGCAGAAAGAAAAACAGTGTTGTCTGCTCCACTTCCAATATTTAGTATCCAGCTTGATGAATCTACAGACGTTGCAAACTGTTCACAGTTACTGGTTTACGTGAGGTATATTGATGATGGCGACTTTAAAGATGAGTTTCTTTTTTGCAAACTCTTGAAAGTACAACTACTGCATGCGCCTTCTTCTTCCATTTCCAACAACATATCTTTGTGAAACAGGGTTTTCCAGCTTGTTGGTTATCAAGTCTAAATACAGAAGTAGACTTGTTGTGGAAGATGATCTTCATTATGCTCTTGCAAAGACTGCCCTGAGAATTTCTGATCTGGTGAGAAAGAAGCAATCTCAACCTTTGTACTGACGTTGGCTTTTTACGCATACTGTCGCAAAATGTAGCAATGTAGTGTACTGTTGTTATATTAAGACTGTTCTTCTTCATGGTCTCTGTGCCTCACACATTAGGAGCTTTCACGCATGCGCGGTAGCGTTCGGAAGATTCTAGAGCTTTGTAGCTTGGCGGGAACCCCTCCCCCATGCCGGTACTGCGCATACTCCTCCCGCCGAGCAACGGTCACTCCTCAGTTTTTTCTCGTCTGCCCTCGTGAACAGAAGGTTCGCGTCACGCCTTAAATCCTACTGCTGGGAGCAGTCTCTGAGGGCGAGGGAGGAACCACCACGTGTGATGGCTGAGACATTGGGAGCGAGAGCAACCTCGTCAACTATGGCATCGGCGGCTGCCGTTCCATCCGTAGCGTCGGTACCGGTCTCGGTACCGATGTTGAAGACTCCGATCTCGGCTCTTCCAAGGATCCCCAAGTTGTCGGCAGCGGCCAAGACATCCAAGGGGACCCCTTTGACTTCTAAAGCCTCAGATCCAGTGAGGCCTCTCACAGCAGCGCAGAAGAAGTGCCCCGCTTCTGACGCTGTGAAGGAGAAGGAGAAAAAGAAGAGACAGAAGGAGGAGCGTCGTTCTCCATCCCGTGAGGCTCGTCCTCCTACTCCACCGCTTACCCAGCTCCCTGAAGATCTGAGGGAGCTGTCGGAGCCAGAGGAGGCCATCGAGCTATTCAACGAGGAGCAGGCTGTGGAGGTTCTGCCCTCGGAGGAACCGCCCGTCTTAATGGCGGTGGAGCCCCCGCTGAGTCGCCGAAGTTCGACTGACCATCAGGAGGAGGTCATGGTACAACACCGGCCCTTGCCTAGGCACTGCTCGGCCTCGGACAGAAGTGATTCCCTCTCTCCAGAGAGGAGAGTCCAGCCACCATCACCATGGTGTCGAGAGGTGCGTAAGGAGCCCACCCACTCCCGCCGTTCTTCTCACTCCCCCTACATCTCCACCTCACACATTGCTAGGCGTGAGCGTGAACCTGAGTGGAGGGAGTATCCGGCGTCATACCAATCCCACTCACCATCCTATCGGGATCGGTACCACCCCGCTGCCAGGCACTGGGTGCCCTACAGGCGATCTCGCTCACCGACTAGGGAGCGTCGGCACGAGCGATCCCGGAGCCGCTCTCCGTCCCTGCGCTACTGTAGGTCACGGGAGCCCTCGCCTCGCTATCGGGCCATCTCGCCGCCTCTGAGGGTGACGTCGACCGCCATGCGCCCCGTGCAAACCACCTCTGCACGGGCGTCGCGACCGAGTACGACTAACCCAAGCGGCCAAGTCAGTCCGGCCTGCGGTCGTTCCGATCTCGTCATTCGCGGGAGCCCGACCAGCTACGACCACCACCACCTCGTCTACATTACCGGTGGCAGCACTGGAGACTCCCTCGGTGCTGGTCCGGAAGCCTCCTCGACGCTTGTCTACAGAGAGGTCTCCAGAAAGATCTCCAGAGAGGTCTCCGACCCCGTCTTCTCATTCATATGATTCGGAGTTGGAGTCGGAGGACTCAACCCCAGCGTCTCATGAGTCGCCTCCCCTGGGGTTTGGTGAGCCGGTCCCAGAGTCGGCGCCTGAGGACGTACAACAGTTCTCCGCCATTCTTCTCCGGATGGGAGCGACCGTGGGCCTTAAGGTTGTGGAGCTGGAGCCAGAGGAAGAGGACCCAGTCTTCCAGTACGTGGAATCTCGGCAGCCGACCACCACTCCGATTCCCATATTGCCAAAGATTATGAAGGCCATCAAACAACCTTGGGCCAAGCCGGCGTCCGCTCAGCCTATTCCTCATCGGCTGGAGCACCTGTACCGGACGCAGAAGGAGAAGGCGGACTTCTTCTTCAGCCATCGGTACTGAACTCCATTGTCGTGGAGTCGGCCCAGACAAAGGGAGGCAACAGGGCACATACTACGCCGCCGGACCGTGAGGGACAAAAGTTGGACACCTTCGGGAGGAGGTTTTACACCACCTCCTCCCTGATTAGCCCGGTGTCCAACACGCAGGCCTGCCTCGCGGCATACCTTCGCAACATCCTGGACCGGTTTGCTCCTCTCTTGGCTGCCCTACCGGAGGACAATCACCCAGCTGCTAGTCAGCTCCTCAGTGAAGCGGTGGCGATTGCAAACCAGCAGATCGTCTCCTCGAAGCACACCATGGAGGTAGCTTTGAGGGTGATGGTAGGCTCGGTGGCACTTTGTCGATATGCCTGGCTGCGGTTGTCGGGACTGCAGGACAGCCAGAGGCAGATTGAGGATCTCCCCTTCGACGGGTAAGGTCTCTTCAACTCCACGACCGACGAGACCATAGACTCCATAGTCAAGGTCCGATTAACAGCCAAGAAGATGGGGTTGAACCAGCCATCCCAGGCTCGTCGGTGCGCGGCCCCGCGCCCGTCTTGGCGCAGGTCCTCCGTCTCGTTGTTTCAACAGCGGTCCATGCACTCCAACCGGTCCAGGCCGTCGACCGCCTCCTTAGCGCAAAGATCGTTCAGACGGCGCCCGGCCTCGTCGTCAAAGAAGTCTTCATCCGAGGCGAAGTCCCGGTTTTGAGGAACTTCACAGGTCGCCACCACTCACAATCTTCAGCCTGCCAGCAGCCCTCTGAGATCAGCCAGGCCTGGCCACACACCTCGCCGCGTGGCGCCATGTCACCACGGACTCTTGGGTACTTTCCATCGTCCATCTTGGCTACGCCATAGAATTTCAAGATATTCCACTGCGAGGTGTCTATCTTGCCAGCCCGGCCCTGCTGGAAGAGGTCCAGTCCCTCTTTCAGAAGGGAGCGATCGAGGAACTTCCACCTGCAGCCAGCAACACCGGCTTCTTCTCCCGGTACTTCACGGTACCGAAGGCGGACGGAACTTTGCGGCCCATCGTGGACCTCAGGGGCGTGAACGACTACATCCGCCCCAGGAAGTTCAAAATGATAACACTATCCTCAATCCTACCTTTCCTCCGCTGAGGGGGCTGGTTCGCCTCCATCGATCTCAAGGACGCTTATTTTCACATCGCCATTCGCCCGCAGCACAGGCGGTACCTAAGATTCACGGTCGACGGCACCTGCTACCAGTACAGAGTGCTGCCGTTCGGTCTCTCCACCGCTCCCAGGGTCTTCACCAAATGCATGGCCCTGGTGGTATCCTACCTGCGGACGAAGGGCGTTTCTGTTTATCCATACCTGGACGATTGGCTATTGGTGGCGTCCTGCAGACAGAAAATTTACGACGACATTCACTGGACTCTGACACTCCTAACCCATCTCGAGCTCCGGGTCAACCCGAAGAAGTCCCACCTCAAGCCGGCGAGGGTGCTCAACTTCATCAGTGCAACACTGGACTCGATATCGACCAGAGCCTACCTGCCTATAGAGCGAGCACGGACACTGCGCCGAGCCGTGTTGGCAGCCTACAACGCTCCGATGCTATCAGCCAGGAGGATTCAGCAGCTCCTCGGCTACATGGCTTCCACCACCACCGTGACCTACCTCTCCAGGCTCCACGCCAGACCGCTCCAGCACTGGTTGGTCCGAGCTTTCAGCCTGCTACAAGACGACCAGAGACTGCGATTCTGGCTGACATCACAGATTCGATCGTCTCTCCTGTGGTGGCAGTCCTACGACCACCTCCTGTCGGGGGTGCCCTTTCGGGAGCAAACTCCGCAGGTCACGGTGACCACAGACGCTTCCCTCTACGGGTGGGGAGCTCACTGTGACGATCTCAGAGTCCGGGGTCGGTGGATGGACGACGAGACTGTTCTCCACATCAACACTCTTGAGCTGCTCGTCATCTTCCAAGCTCTGAGGGCGTTTCGACATCTCCTAATGGACCACACGATGCTGATCCTCATGGACAATACAACGGCGGTCTGCTATGTCAACAGGCAGGGAGGCACGCGTTCCACCACCCTGCTCAACATAGCCATAGATCTCTGGAACTGGTGCGTCCCGTTGAAGATCCATTCAGTGGCCGGTCACCTGGCCGGGCAGGAGAACACCACAGCGGATGCCCTCAGCAGGGACACCTCTTGCCACCACGAGTGGTCCCTCTCCAGCAGCACATTCCAGGTGATCCGAGACTGCTGGGGCGAGCCGACTATCGACCTCTTCGCAACCAGCGAGAATGCGAAGTGCCGCTGCTTCTGTTCCAGGGCCGGTCGCAATTGAGGTTCCATGGGTGACGCCTTCCAGTTCAGGTGGAACGAGGGGCTCCTATATGCGTTCCCGCCATTCCCCCTCCTCGGTTGAGTGATATTGAAGATCCTAGCCGACCGAGCAGACGTCGTCCTTGTAATCCCGTACTGGCCGAGGCAGCACTGGTTTGCTCCCCTGCTCCAGGCCGCGTGTGACCGAATTCTCAGGCTCCCGTCGTCGCCGGACCTGCTGTCCCACTCCAACAGCCTCATACTCCACCCAGACCTGCCACTCCTGGAGGATATCGCTGTAGCCGACCCTATCATCAATAACGTCTTGACAGCGGCCAGGAAGGAGTCAATATGCCGCAACTACCACTACAAGTGGCGGCGCTTCGTCGCCTTTGCTGAAGAGAGGAAGGAGGCAGTGTCGCCTGTCAACTTGCCTACCGTGCTCCACTTCCTACTGCACCTTCGACAGCAGGGCTTGGCCTTCCCGTTGCTGAAGGTGTATCTCGCCACTATCGTGGCATACCAACTGCCACGATCCCCGTCGGCAGCTCTCTTTCGAGACGGTATCGTCAAGCAGTTCATGAAGGGCCTGCAGCACATGTACCCACCGGTATTGCCGCCGCTACCGCCGTAGTCGTTATCCTTGGTGCCATCACAGCTCACGAGACCGCCCTTCGAGCCCATGGCGACTGCTGACGACAGGTTGCTTACTTTAAAGACTGCCTTCCTGGTGGCTGTCAGCTCGGCCAGACGAGCAGGGGAGCTGACAGCCTTACGATCGGACGAGCCCTACCTCATCTTTCACAAGGACAAGGTGGTACTTCGACCAGACATCTCTTTTTTGCCAAAGATGGTGTCCAGTTTCCATCTCAGCCAGGATATCATCCTGCCAACTTTCTTTCCGGTCCCGACGACACTGCTGGAGCGGTCTCTACACTCCTTAGACGTTCGTTGGGCACTGGCATTTTACAAGGACAGGACTGCCCCCTTCAGACAGATTCCACACCTTTTTGTGTGCTACGGCAGGCATTGAAGGGGCCACAAGGTGTCCACCCAGTGCTTCTCCAGGTGGGTGGTACAGACTATACAGCTGGTGTATGAGCTCCCCAGGAAGCTTCCGCCAGCTTTCCTTCTGCCTCATTCTACCAGAGCCGTGGCGACAACTGCAGCCCTCCTAAGAGGAGTTGACCTGCATGAACTCTACCGTGTGGCGACCTGGTCTCAACCATCGACCTTCGTGCGCCACTACAGGCTCGACTGCCGGTTGCGCAGGGATGCTCAGTTTGGACGCGAAGTGTTGGCTTCCGTTCTCTAGGACCTGACCCACCATCCAACCGGTAAGCTACATAGTCTCCTAATGTGTGAGGCACAGAGACCACGAAGAAGAAGAACAGGTTGCTTACTTGTAACTGTAGTTCTTCGAGTGGTCATCTGTACTCTCACACATACCCGCCCTGCCTTCCCCTCTTTTTCAGGTCCCTGTGTTTCTACGGTGGACTATAGAACTGAGGAATGACCGTTGCTCGGCGGGAGGAGCATGCACAGTACCGGCATGGGGGAGGGGTTCCCGCCAAACTACAAAGCTCTAGAATCTTCCGAACGCTACCGCGCACGCGCAAAAGCTCCTAATGTGTGAGGGCACAGATGACCACTCAAAGAACTACAGCTACAGGTAAGCAACCTGTTCTTACCCATGCTATACCATGCTTCAAGACAAAATTTCATTTACTTGTAATTAGAAATAAATATTTCACAATATATAATTACATATTGTTTTTGTGATTCATCACTATGCTTTA
This sequence comes from Ctenosaura bakeri, assembly GCA_948474755.1. Lineage (NCBI taxonomy): Eukaryota > Metazoa > Chordata > Lepidosauria > Squamata > Iguanidae > Ctenosaura > Ctenosaura bakeri. The sequence continues at coordinate 251,610 of CAOLHI010000340.1, forward strand.
ATTATGTTCAATTTGTAACAATGAAAATACATCCTGCATATCAGATATTTACATTACGATTCGTAACAGTAGCAAAATTACAGTTATGAAGTAGCAACGAAAATAATTTTATGGTTGGGGGTCACCACAACATGAGGAACTATATTAAAGGGTCGTGGCATTAGGAAGGTTGAGAACCACTGTCTTAAGCTGTCCCTTAGAAGAAGTTTCTTATCTCCTTTATTTTCCTTTCCCACTGTGCCCCCCCCCGCCGGTTTTCAAACGGTGCTATTTTGGGATGGGACGAATCCAGAATTTTCCGGATCCGAATCCCTGGAAGATTCTGGGAATGCACAAATCTCGAATCTTTTGAATCCGTTTTTTAAAAAGGGTTTAAAAAGCAAGGGAAAGAAGGATAATCTTGGGCAAGACACACTCTCCCTACCTTAGCAAAAGTCTAGGCAAAGGCAAACCTCCCGCTGAAGACCTCAGGATCTCGCCAGATTGAAAATGACATGCAGGCTCTTTCTACACAGACAGGAAAACATGGATTAATCCCACATTTTTCTGCTTGTGTAAACAGGGCAACATACTACAGTACAGAGATAATCCAGGTGAAAACTAGATTTTCTTTGCATAGCTCCTTTTTGGCATTCTGGGGTTTGTAGTTTGATGATGCTCCAGCACACTTTGGCAGAGAAGGCTGTGACAACTTGTAAAACTACAGACCTCAGAATTGTATCTGAAAGAGCTTTGCAAGGGAGCGATGCAAAGGAATCTTTCAGCTCTCCTTGAAATCTCAAGACTGTACCTTCCAGTCAAGTGCTGAACTTAAATATGAAATGTTCAATTTAAATATCTTAGAATATAACCCCAGATGTAATTTGTGAAATTGTTAGCAAAGGCTATTATTGCCTCAAGGGAAAAACTCAGCTACTTGCCATCTCCCCTTCTATGTCTGGTCTCCCAGGTTTTCAGGCCTCCTGGTCTCCAACAAACTATTTAGTTGGTGGGTTCGAAAGATTCAGTTTGCCTATTTTGGCACAGCGATTTGGATTTACGAATCTCGAATCCTTGTCCAAGATTCGAGGATTTGTGGATTCGGTTGGCCCATCCCTAGTGCTATTATTACAGTTGTTTATTTACTTAAAATCTAAATACTGTCATTTGCTGTATCTGTTGTATATATAATGAATCTTTGTCTTAATGTGTTGTCAGGATTGTCCCCCAGTCCTTGTTTTCTTATATGTAATCTATTGGGGGGAAAGTCAGTTTTTTGTAGCATTATGTACATAGCTGAGGACAAACAAAAACACTCTCTTACCACAGTTATTTTAAAAACTGTGGAAACAAAATAAATTCCCTGGGCCAGTAAACAACCAAAAGCTGGTGACAAAACACTGCAGTGATGCATTGAAATAGACAGAACCAATGTCTTCACACCTTAGCAACAGATTGAGCTGGTAGCTTGTTTGGAGCACAGCAACCACAGAATACTGCAAAACCAGCTATGACATTGTTGCAGTTCAGTATACATGTAGGAAATGGAGAAGTTTGGTCACATTTCTGATATGGTTTGTATTTGTCTAGAGAATTCAGCTTTTCTTTAGCAATAATAACTTGGTCTATATTCTGGATTACAGCCAGCCCTCCACATTTGCGGCTTTCACTTTTGTGAGTTTGATATTTCACAGATTATTTGCTGTCAGCTCTGCTGCTGCCCTATGCCATTTTTAATAGGGACTGCAAGCCACACAAGACTGAGAAACTGCAAACGATGCTTGCAAGTCCCTCTTTAAAATGGTGTGGGGCAGCAGTGAAGGTGGCAGTAAGCCCCACCAGCCAGCCACTTCTGCCTTATGAAGGAACTCTGATGCCTCAGAGGAATCCACAGTGGGTTGAATATGGTGATCATACCCTTTTTGTGTGTTAAATATGGTTTGGGAAGGCCTAGAGTTATTCATGGTTTTTTCACTTAAACAGGGGTCCTGTGCCCTTAATCCTAGAAATGTGGAGGGACTACTCCATCTGAAATGTCAGTTCCTCACTCCCCCCCACCGTAAGAATCTGTTTAAGAAGGGACAAGCAGCTCTCATTATTGTAGCATAATGATCATCAGGGAAAATAGCATTCCTGGCACAGAGCTAAGAACTTAGAGATACATTATTAATTGAACTAGCTTTAAAAATAGTTTGTCACTGGTATGCTCTTGTTGGAAAGGATATGGGTAGAACTCATGCTATTTGTTCACCAGTTTGTTTTTATTTAAACATTTTTGTTGGGAGGAACTTGGAAAAAGACAATTAAAATAAATACTTGTATTTTTATATTCTGGATGAAAGGTTAGCTTTAATATCAGCTAAATCACTGGTGCTTTCTTGAATCTACTGTACTGATTGTTTATATGAGGAATACTCTTTGGGAAGTTTTTACAGTGAAGAGAGGGCACAGTGAAACTGCATTTCAGTATGATGAGTAATATCTCAGTTGAAAGCTGTGCATCTGTTTTTCATGTTTGTTTACTTGAAGTTTTAGGAAAATTAGGGTTTAGGAAAGTTAGGAGCTGGTTGAAAGTCTTGCATAACTGAGCTGTGTATGTTTGCTGTTAAGTAACAGAACTGTATTTGACTTTTACTTGAGTCTGAAATATTAAAGTGTTTCTTTTTGCTGGTCTTTCTTTTTTGCTGGTCTTTCATATTCTATAGAGCCTTATCAGACTTGGACAGTTGGTGCTCTTGGTATGAAAGCACAAGGGAATTCTCATGTAGGAGGTTAATGGACTGTGTACAGTCCATTCTTCTTTATAATTAAAGAAGAATGGACTGTACACACGCTCTATCTCACTATACCTGCCCTGAGAGTGACAAGTACTTGATCCCTTATAAACCCAAGAGCAGAGGTTCAGCAGTCCAAAATTATGACAGTGCAACTGTCAAGCAAACATGCTGTGAGAAAAGTCTGAACTGGATTGGAAAGTTTTTGATCTGCTCTACATACTCTCTTTTTACTGATAGAATTCCAAGAAAAGCTCTTTTAAAATAGAATTTTTCTAGAGGTTTCCTCTCCACCACTATTCTGCTTGTCTCATATTGTCCTCTTTTCTTTAAAGGAGCTTTTTTCATTATTTGATAAATGTTGGAATTCAAAGGTATTTTTCACCCTGCAGTGTTCATCATTTGATGAAGAACATTGAAATCCATGTTTCATTTTCAAAGCCCTGTTGTCATGACATATAGTTTCTACTGCAAGAAATCTGTTGGCTTTTTCTAGATATCATCCCCAAATGACATTGGAGATGATGTTTCAGCAGGCACAAATATGGTGACAATACTGTCACCCCTTGGGAGCTAAGCTTAGGTTGCCTTGGGACTGTCTGTCACTTTTGCAAGTGTGCAGCATAGAGCAGAATGTAATACCTAATAACAGAGCTGGAAAGACCTAAAAAGTCACCATCACCCCATACCCCTAAAGCAGTTTCTCAGTTTAGTAGTCTACAGGTTAAACTAACTTCTGCTTAGAGTATAGTATATAAGGAGCAAAGAGCAAAATTAAAGTATATGAAGAATAGAAAAGAGTGGGAAACTCTCAGAAAAGCCCAGAAGATCTCAAAAACTGCTCCAAGGCCCACAATACAGGAAAAATGATGTTGTCCATGGTTGCGGTCTTTGATTTTTTTTAGTTTATTAGAAGGTGAGTCTTTCACAAAATTCCATACAAATAAAATTATAGTATGAAATGTTGCTATAGTAGAAATGAAATTGAGGAGGTGGGTAGGATAATTTTTAGAGGAGTAGCTATGATAGCTTCTGTTAGGAAAAAAAAACAAGCAGGAAGCTTGTAACATGCTTAAATTGGTTAAGAAATATCAGTATACTTTAATGGGCTGAAGTCCACTTCATTAGATGCACAAGGCATCATTTTCAGTTGCTGACACACACCTGTTGTTCTTTCTTGTTGAGAAGTCATTGTCCTGTTTGTTTGTTTTTTAAAGAGATTCCTTCTTCGAAACTAGGAAATCTAAAGTAATTTGGATATTTGTGCATCTTTCTAGGTCACTCTTAGTATCTTGAAGTCCATATTTTTCTTTGCTTTTCTGATTATTATAGAGCTTTAATTTCACTGAATAGCCTTGATTTGTTTGTTTATTTTTGTCCATTCATTTTTTACTTAACCTAACTTAGCTTACCCAAATAGTTTTTAATAGAAACTTCTCACTTAGTAATGATTGCCCACCTTTTTGCTTTCCTATGATAGCCTGCTCTTTTTAATGTTTGCTCAGGCTTTTCTCTTTCTGTGACCTTTCTTCCCCCCGTTTCTTTGTGTGTAGATGTGTACAGGTATTCAGTTTTCAAAGATAGAGGACCGTAACTGGTCACAGTCTTCCGGGTGATGCCTCACAAGAAATATGACTTTAATTTCTCTTTAATTCCTAATGAGGAGCTCGACCTCCCTCCCTCCCTCATAATTTGTATGCATGTCAGAAGAAGATTGGATGTACAAGTTATAGCCACCATTAAAATCAAAATTTCAACTGAATGTACTAGCCAAGCAGTTTCTTTCACTGCATCTATACTAAAAGCTAGAAGTTCCTGTTGAAAATAAAATTCTGTGAAACTTTGAATTGTGGATAATGGATTGGAAAAATGGCTTGTCCCAGATTTGGAATAATTTAATGTGGAGGGTTATGTACACAGTATATGGAAAACTGGAAGTAACAATATGCCTACAGAGCAGTGTCAAGCAAACTATTAAAAAAAGAAGAAGCTTTCTTTGAAAAATGAAAATCTGCCCCAAATAAAGAGAACAAAAAGGAACAGAAGCTTGGAGGACAGAAATGGAAATGAGCAGCAAGGGATTTGAAAAGGCTTTTTGAGGAGGAAATCATTACAGACATCAAGACACTCCCCCCCCCCAAAAAAGACATATTTACATGACTTTTTTTTGGGGGGGACACATATTTTTCAAAAGACTTATTTAAATGTGCCAGACTTATTGAAATGTCTTGACAAGGAAGACAGTTGAACCAATGGTCTGTAACAGAATTTTCTGTCTCTCTCCTAATATGGGAACCAAGGTAGCTTATAGGAATAATGATAAGATGATTGCAGAAAGCTGAATGAATTTTTAAGATCTGTTTTCTGTATAGAAGGCAAAGACTGTGGCTGAACCAATATTTTGAGAAACTGAGGCAAATAGTGCTGAAAAGAGATGAAGTTCTATACCAGGTGTGGGCAAAATGTGGCCTGTGGAAACACCTTGCCATTCTGAGAAAGACCCCACTCTTCTATTTAAAAGAAAATGCAGGAGTTTTTAAAGCATTTTTGTCTGAAAATGACACAGCGAACCCCCAAAATGTGCAAAACATCCCAAGCACAACGCCTCCCCAGCCCCTCTATGCTTCTGTTTATCTCAGACTAGTGACTGGAAGTGATCCAGTTCTGGCTGCCATTTTATTGGAATGATTCAGATGGAGATAGAAGTACTCGGGAATACTGTTGATGGGTGCAACCCATGGGGGGATTAAAGGGGAAGAAATTAGCCCTACGCAAACTGTAGTGGCACACTCCTGTTCTGGACCTTATTGACAATTGAAATGAACAAACCACTAGAATGTATTACCAGGAGTTGTTGAAGAACTCAGATGAAAAATGGTTGTAGTGATGTGTCCCTAATCTAGTGACTAGAAGGTGGCCAGTGTAACACTTAAAAATGTCTTTTATAGACCTGTGGAAGATTCAAGAAAGTTCAATCTGGCTACTGTAGCATCTGTTTTAGATCAATTCATAGAAAGTGTAAAGATAAAATTGTCAAGCATCCAAAGGTCCTACTGAAATTATCAAATTGCATAGCAAAACATCAGCAGTCCTGTTTTTCTGGCTTTTGGAATGGTTTATGAGTGTCAGTTGTCATATGAACAGGTTTGATGCAGTATGTATTTGGAGTTCCCAAAAGCTTTAAACAAAATTCTCCACCAGAGGTTTGTAAACAGTTTTAACAGTGATGGGATAAGACAAGAGATACTCTTGTAGATTAGTGTGGATTTGTATGCAACAAATGCAACTTTTCAGGTGTTTCTTTTTCATACCACCCCCACCCCTGACCGATTTTCTGGGCTTTCTGTCAAGGCCTGGGAGAGGAAGAATTGTGAGTGTGATGTGACTCACTTGACTTTTACTCTTCCTTATTCCTGTTCTGATTGGTTCACCCTTTCTATTGCAGCCTGGCCTGGGAGTACTTGAGCTTAACTTCTCCCTTTTCTTCTTTCCCTGCTGTTCTGTTTTGTGGCAAAGAACATGGGGGAAATGAATTCTAGCTCTCTAATGTTGGTTTCCTTGAACTAGGGAGTGGCAGAAAAATCACCCTTATCCCTGAACTTCAGAAGTGCAGCTGTAGAAAAAAGAAAACCATGCCTGATTTTGCTAGATACAATAATTTAGTCTCCTGTATTGTTAATAAATGGAGTTATGGTTTGGCAGGTGTAACTGGTTTCTGTTCTTCTATTTCCTCTACATTTCTCTGCTTGCTGACAAAGCTTGATAACACAGTTGTGTAGAAAGCAGGCATAAATGACTGATCACTGGTTGGATACGTAAATAAACTAAACATGAAGTTGATATCTTTGCTGGCTGGCAGCCCTTTATATTTTTAGTTTCATGTCTAGGTTTTCAGATAATCTAGACAAGTCAGTTTAATCCAAGTATGATTCCATTCAAATCTATACTAGATCAGGTTGCCTGATAAGAATCATCTACATAAGCAGGCAAGGAACCTTTTGTAAAGTGGAAGAGAGAGATTGCTGTAACTTTATGATACCATTGTATTACAGATGATGAGCACCAGTATGTGTAGACAAGTGTGCTGGCCATGCAAGCTGCTAGCTTACATGTAAATCTTAAAGAAACGGTTGTCTTTCTAGAAATTTTCTAGGGGGGGGGAAGCAAGCAAGATTTTCTAGAAAATTCAAAACCAGTAGCGTTCTAGAACAGGTGGCAGGTGTCTGGACGTTAAAGCATTCTAGTGTAAAGGGGATGAGAAAGTCATGATAGATGAGTGTAGTCAGTGGACAGTCTCTGTGCATATTTAATGATGTATGATAGACAGCATGGTGTAGTTGTTTGAGTGTCAGACTTCAGCCCTAAAGACCAGAGTTTGATTCCTGAGTTGGCGATGGAAACCTACTGGATGACCTTGGGTGTGTCACACACAGACAGCCCCAGAAAATCCTATGATAGGTCACCTTAAATCAGGGTCACCCTAAATGACAGGTCACCTTAAATCAGAAATGACTTGAAGACACACAGCAACAATAATTAAGGAGTATGGGAAGGAGATTGTAGAAGGCCTGAAACAGGTTTTGCTGCAGCAAATAAGCACAGGGCTACAATGCAGTTGAGTGAGATACTCTAATAGGTTTAGGGCTGTTGTTGCTTGAAACACTAAGTAGCTGCGCCAGAGAGTGGCACTGAAAGCCTGGCAGCAGGTTTGAACAATAAATGTTCTCCATGTACTCCCAAGTTCTTCACTGAGCTGTGATATCAGTAATCTGACGGGGGGCGGGAGTCTTTATTGAAATGTGTTTAATTTGCAAGTGCTGTATTTTTTGTATCACATTTGTTGATTGCCAGATTTGGCTCTTTGCAAAAAGAAAAAAAAAGTTTGCTTGCCAAGGTAATACCTGCAGTATTCAAGTTTGAAATGGCCTATATTTGTTGATCTGCCTTTAAATATGCAGACCTTGTTTTTACCCTACTCTCAGTATATGGGAAGTAATTTGAAGCGCTTCCGTCAAGTTAACCCCCATATAAGTTCCTTCTTCCTTCCTTCCTTTCTTCCTTTTTCGTGGGTTTTTTTTTTTGTTTTGTTCACGCAGTATGTCCTTTTACTGTTAGATTCTCAGAAAAAACTCTGAACGAATGCTAAGCAGCTCTCTGAGGAGCACCTCTGCTTTAAAGCAGTCAGCTAGTTTGAGAGAAAGCTGACTGATCAGATGGATATATTCAGTCATGAAGGCATCCAAAATTGCTTGCCCTGGTGTACATGTATGACAGTCTCCTTAAAGGACATGTCTGTTTCCCCATGTTGCCTGACAGCTATACTCCGTTATTATCACTGCCATATATAAAGCTTAAAGGACGATGCTGATACTGATGACTTGATCAGTAGTTTTTTTAAAAAGTGGATGAATAATGTAGTTATTACATTGACACCCTTAGGTGCTAAAACTTAAATAATGCTTCTGTTATTTTTTTTGTGTTCCCTTACTAGAAAAGAGTAGTTGAACAGCTGCGAAAGAATTTGATGGTAAAGCAGGAACAGCCAGACAGTAAGTTTCAAATACAGCCATTGGCACAATCGGAAAATAAAATACAGACACCACAGCCACTACAACAACAGCAGCAGCAGCAGCAACCACCACCACCACCACAACAACAGACCACTGCACCTTCTCCAAACCTGATTGGATCACAGGTATAGCGCTTGCAGGCATTGCCTTAATATTCTTTGCTAGAATGAAATGTATTTCACTGTATAGAACACCAAATCTATGTTCAGCTTGTGTGAAATAGTGAACACTTACAAATAAGTGAGTTGTGTTGGAATTTAGTTAAACTTTTGGACAAACATTTCTGAAAAAAATGTTTATAGAACTGGATTGTAAAGCTGCCAGTGAATCAATTTTCAGCTTAACGTGCTTCATTTTTCTCCCTCCGTCTCTTTCTCCATCTATGGAATGAGAATTTAAAAGTAAATTTCTAGTTTTGAAGTAACAGCACTTGGTCTTTCTTGAATCTTGCATGGTGCTCTTTTTTTTTTTTTTTTTTAGACTCAAGAAAGACCAAGTACTGTTACTTCAAAACCAGAAATTTACTTTTAAGTCCTCATTTGATAGATGGAGATGATGTTGACTAGGACCCACATAGTTTAGTAGTGTGCTCTAAATATGCTGAATAACAGTATGTGTATTTAAGATTACTTAACAATTTATGGCAACTGATTTGGTTGAGTGTTCTTTTTTAGCATTCTTTGCAAGAATCCCAGTCATTCTCGAGAGATTAGTCATTGAACCACTAGTATACTGCCATCAATCTTTCCTGACCCCTGACTTAATTAAAAATGGCATTGTAATATGCTGAAGTCAGATTTTGCCCTTCCGTAGGATAAACATAGTGCATCAGAGTCTGTATTATTTGCTCTGTGCTCAGTATGGGCAATATGTAGTCTTCCAAATTTTGTTGAACTATAAATCCGATCACCTTGGTATTAAGTATTATTGTAGTCCTCTCATTTAAACAGAAGAGGTTAGTACATTCAGAAAAGTATTTAGTCATTTAGTGATGTTTCACCTGGAAAGAATTTTTCAGTAGAAAAGAATGTGGAATTGTGTTCAGTTTCTGTTTTTTACAGTGACAATTCCCATCTCCTTGTTTAACTTACTTGCCATTACTTTAACCAAGCTATTTAAAAAATGTGATGGAAAATTAACAATAATAATTTAAGAGATTCAGGTTGTAAACAAAGAAAAATACATAAAGGACTCCCACAAAATAACTATATTGTGATGCCAACCAATACTCAGCAATACAGATCATAGTTCCAGTTTGGAGAGTGTGAATCGCGTTGTTTGTTTGATTAATTTGCAGTTGCCCAAGTGAAAGTTGCTGTTGGTTAGAAGAAATTGTTCATTGTTGTTGGTTGTCCCAGTGTTTGTAATATTGCACAAAGTACAATAGGAGTAATTTATTTCAGATATTCCCATAAATAATGCAGGTGAGCTTGTGGTGAAGAATGTCTTCTCCTATAAATACAGTGATGCATATTCATACAGTCTGCAATGGCCAAATGCATTTCCTTTTGTCTCAGTAAGCTGAAAGTTCAGCTTTAAATAAAATGGTGATATATCTAGTATGTAATTCTCTAGGAGGTCCTTTGTGAGGCGTCTGGAAACAATTGTATTCTAGTCACCACCCAGGAGATACAAGGACATATGATGTCATGTTGTATAAGTAAAAGAAGCAACTCCCTGGCTCCACCATTAGTTTCTTCTTTGCCTTGCCCAGAAGAACTTCTTCATAGCTTTTACTCCTGTAGATCTCTTCTGTAAAGTTGTAAAAACTTCCATTCACTGCTCATTCTTTATTTATTTCCGTGTCCTTTTTAATCTTAATTTGCTTATTTTAAACAAACAGACAAACAAACAAAACATTTTGCTTTATGTTTTGTTTTTCTGTCTCCTCTATGGTGGCTGTTATTGGAAACAAGAAGAACCCTGCAAAAACAAAGGTAAAAATCTGTCTCAGAGTAGTGAGATTAAAAGCCAAATGTTCCATTTCTCCGAGTATACCTGCACTTGGCTCCAACTGCACCGTGTCCAGTCCTGCGTGCCAGATGTCAGCATGCTGGAAACTAACAAGCATCTGATTGGAACAACAGCCAAGATAGCAGTTAGACCATCTGGTGACCATGAAGTTCACCGTGATAGGAGGCCCTGTGGTTTAGCCCTGTTGTACAACAGAGTCCTAGAGGAACCAAACAAAGCAGTGAAGAACCATTGGAACCCAACAAGCTAGCTCTTTCTCTGGCCATTCACTAAAACACGCAGCCATTTTGCACCCTCCCTCCTTAACCTTTTAATGGAATCCATCTCTTTAAGGGAATCAGATCTCCACCCCCAGAAGTTCCTAGCCTTATTCCCATGCCCTGCTATTTATACCAATAACAGTTTTGGGGCTCTGAATAATCTTCCTTCATATTTCCTTTAATGAGGATTTTTCCCCACAGGCTTGACTTCCTTAAGGCCACACAAATTGTGGAGCAGCTTAAGAAATCAGAGATGTTTACTGTACCACTAGGGTGCAGATAGCTAGCCCCACAACCACAATTGCCAGCTCTGAATCCACTGCACTCCAAGGAATCCCTGAAAAGGCATCTCGCCCGGTGTCTAAGTGGTCCCTATCTGTTGAACTGCATTTGTTGGATGAATGTAGTAGAACCACTCCAGAACTGCATGACCTTCTTGGAAAAGCTCTTATGTGCATACCATCAGTGAGGTTTTTTTTCCTTTTCACTATGTTTTTGAGCAGTTTATTAAAGGAATGAGATGCTCTCTTGCTGGAGTCAGGGTACAAATGTAGCACAGAATATGTTTTTCAGCCAGCATTTGAACATCTCAGTAAAGCCTCTCTTCACATCCTGTCATTTGAAATTACCTTTGTAGTAGCTATAAACTTAGGAAGAAGGATGTCAGCGCTTTTTGTTGCAGGAACATCTCTGAGAAGTTGATGATGACTTAGTTAACTTGATGCCAGGTCCATTTGTCTTGCTGAATATTAACATTCTTTTCAGTAGGTCCCAAGAACTGTTCTTACCCTTATTTTGCTTTAAGTTCTCTGAATGGTTGTGGCACACATTATCTGTAAGGCAATCAAAATGCACTTTTGGAGAACAAAAGACATTGTATGGTCAAGTTACTTTTTCATGCCACTTTCTTGGGATCCACATTGGTATGCTGTGTTGTAGTCTGCATAACATAAGCATATTACTCAAGTGACCTGCCTTGACCTTGAAGTATGACACCACATTTGACTAAGGATGCAGTTACATTAGTAGCCTTCTCCTCCCATGCCCCTCTGCATATATCTGTAGGGTAGCTACCTGGGCTAGACCCAGGAGCTTTAACAAATGCTACCATATGGATTTATTTGCATGCAGAGCAGTAATGCTAGCAAACCTATCCTACACTCAGTTATTGGCAGTTGCTAGACATCACTCATAGACTCACTCTTACTGTGAACAGTTTGGGCAATTCCCAGTCTCTTAGATACCCCATGAAGTACCTTCTAGAAAAAAGGTACTTTATTGCATTGGTGTTTGCTTTAAAGGTTCTTTCCAGGGAAGTCTGGGTAAGACAACTGACCCAAACACTGAAGTGGCTGATAGGGTCTTTTTTTTTTAGCTACTTCTTTTGGTGATAGAATTATAGAATCACAGAGTTGGAAGAGACCACAGCCAGTCCAATCCCCTGCCATGCAGGAAAACACATTAATGATACTGCGTTGGCTTTCATATCTCTGCATCTACTCCTCTCTTCCATGCTGTCTTCTGCTTGGGTTACTCTTCTGAATGTGATGTATGATGAGCTATAGTCAGAACTGGAGGTGAAGCCAGAGGGCAACTTCTTTTATTGATATGACCTCACAATCATTGCCTTTCCTGATGTTGGTTAGAAAACAACCTCTCTCCCAGCTGCTTTACACAGTCCTTCCCAAAGAAATATTTACATTAAGTACCAGTATACCCTTTGTCAGTTGCTGAAGTTATATCATTTCATACTGTTGCGCTGATCTCATGTGAGGTAATAGACATGAGCTTTTTTAAAAAAATATGTTTGAGACACTGCTAACTCTAACTTAGCCTGGGCTTTTTGACTTTAAGACTAGGAAGAGCTGTATGCCTCAATCATGTAGTCAGATTGGTGAAGTTAATTTTGTGCACTAGCTGTTTGTATAGATGGATCTTTTGTGTTATATAGATGATTCTGTGGCAGAAGACAGTAAATTTTCATCTCAAGAGGAAATATTTGTCTTCTTGTTTTCAACATGACTGAGAATGTGCTTCTATTGACTAGAGCTATTGATGAAAATAATGATACGTAGGAAAGTTTCTTGGTAACATGCTACTCTCTAAATAATACTGCTTTAATATCTTCTGCTTTTTCTAGGAGCCTTTCTTAGAATAAGAATACATGCTTGCTTCTAGAAAACTGAAGGCAATTACTGTTGTATTTTAAACAGTTGTAAAGGCAGCCAAGAAACTGATATTTTGGCCTGTGAGCATTATGGAATTTGCTCCTATTTATGCTTGTAAGACATTGGCAGCGCAACTAAACACAACAAGGAGCTGCTGCCACAAACATCAGTAACTTATGCAGCGTCCAAATACTGTGATGCTCTGTGTTTCCCTGCAACTAGGTGCCAATAATGTGGGGCAGAGAAATGGACAGTTTGGGGACATTAGGACATGTTAGGGGTATAAAGAGGAAGAGGAAGTCTTGACATACTGGTATACTCAGCCCTATCCACAGAATTTTCACTAGAATAGGTAGAATGATTCTTTGAATATTGAAGAACCCAGGCTGAAATCCCCAGCATCCCCAAGTAGGGATGGGAAAAGACTCTTGTCTGATACCCTCGAGAGCCACATGAACCAGTGGCCAGATAGTATAAGACATCTTCTTCATGGTCTCTGTGACTCCCACAAGTGGGATTGTCTGCGCCTGCACAGTACTAACTATGGAAAGTTCTAGAGCTTTAGGCCTAGCGTTTTGGCAGGAACTCTGCCCCTTCCCCAGAGCATATATAAAGGCCTTGACGCGCTTGCTGTTAGTTCCTTTTTTTCCGCTGCGTCCGCTGGCTACGCAAGCTTCTACTGAGTGTTCTTCTTGCATCCTTCTCAATATCGACCTCGTTCAGACTGATTTTGTTTTTGTCTCTGCGATTCAGCTCTCGATGCATGGCATCGACAGCGTTCTTCAGGTGCTGTCATCTGTGCAACACAAAGATCCCAGACTGCAACGGACACTCCAAGTGTCTTGTCTGTCTCGGGGAAACTCACGACGTTACAGCCTGTACCCATTGCCAGGCCTTCACCCCTCAGACCAGGAGGAATTGTGAGGCCAGACTTCAAGCTCTCCTGTATTAACAGATTCTGAAGCCCCTGAATCCATGTCGGCAACCTCGGCTGCCTCTGCACCTCCTGCAGGCAAACCCGCTTCAAGAAAGGCCTCCAGAATGGAGTCCTCGAAGGCGTCTGCTAAGCGACCCTCATCTGAGACTCTTCCTTCGGTCTCGACATTGAAGAAGACCCAAGGTGACCATGCGACCTTGGCACCATCCACCTCTAATTCGAAGCATTCCTTGGATACGTCAAAGTCTTCTCCTGCCAGACCATCAACCTCGGACCCACCTCCAACTCTGGGTTGTTCTCTGGATAAAGACTTTGCCAGATCTCGTAGCAAGCAGGATGGGGGGAACCTCCCCCGCAACATCAACCTGGGCCTCTCACTGTGGTAACTGTCTTGGAAAGATACCACCTTGCTCGAAGACTCTCCTCACTGGCATACTCCTGTTCTCACAGGCATACTCCTATGTTAGAGAGCCGACCTGCTCAGTCTCCTTCAAACCATTCCCAGCCTTCAGGTGGAGAGATCATCAAACTTACCCCAATCAGGGAACTCCCTCGAGATTCAGGCAATGGCACCCAAGGAATGGGCATAGCCATCAGAGAAGAAGCAGCCAAGGATCATCCGCCTGCCATCCATCTGAGGGGAACGTCTTGCAATTCGTCGGCTCCTAGAACAACAGACCATTGATCACATTCGACCCTTAGGTCGACTCCTACACACTGACGAGACAAGCACTATGAATCCCGTCGGCGAAGGTCGGATTTGGAGTCCTGTTCGTCCTCAGGTCGACCTGGACGTTCTCATTGCCAGAGGCATACTTGTCGCGATTGGTCTCAATCTCACCATCGCCACGCCTATGTGTACTACTCCCCCTCCGCATCCTCAGACAGTTTCTCCTCTGAAGAGGTATATGTCCCCCGACATCACTACAGATGTCAGGGTTATTACGAAGAGACTACCTCTTTACGTCAACGTAGATCACCGACACCAGCCTACTCTGTATCAGAGCCATCACCATCTCCGAAATGACCCTGCACTGAGACAACACAGGGAAAGACTGCTCAACAACCACTCCCTTTGTCTTCTCTGAGGCCAATAGAACATACCACATCTGTCACCTGAACACAGGAGAGGTCAAGGGGTGGGACACCTGACATCTCGGTGTACCACTCACCATCCACATCTACCTCCACATCTGCTGACTCGGCGGGAAATAAAGAAGACAAACCTCCGGACCCTGCAGTCTCCCAGGGTGAATCCATCTCACCTTCTAGTGACGTTAGAGCGTTCTTGGAGCTAATAACAAGGATGGCTCCGAGACCATAGATGACCCAGTATACCAACAGCCTCAACAGGCACCAATAGTCACAGCCATCCCGCTTCTACCCTACCTCTTATGTGTTTTAAGAAGGCCTAGCCAACACTGGTCTCTGCCCTGGCTACAGCGAAGAAGTTGGAATTGCTGTATAAAGTAATAGACTCAGAGGAACCTTGGCTCCAGAATCATCCCAAGGCGAACTCTATTATTGTTGATGCCACTTAGGCTAAGACTTCCCAGGCACTATACGCCACCCCACCTGATAAGGAAGGGAAAAGACTGGATGTCATGGGCTGCAAGAATTACTCCAGTGCGGCCCTAATTTTCAGAATGGCAAATTACTCAGTGTGGATGTCTGCATATGACCAGTGGCTGTGGGACAAAACAAAAGTGGTTGTCACCGGACTCCCAGAAGAAGAACGACGCATAGCGGAGGTTTTTCTTACTGAAGCCAAGTGTCTCACCAACCAGCAAATCACTGCGGCAAGGCATATTATCGATTGCGCCTCCAAGGCCTTCGTATTCTCGGTATCATTGTGACACTATTCATGGCTTCGGTATTCAGGACTCTCACAACCTTCTCAGTCTCTGGTTGAAGATTTCCCCTTTGACTTGGCAGGCCTATTCATTAGCGCCAGCGATGAAAAACTTGAACACACCCACAAAATGCGCTCTTCTATCAAAAAATATGGAATGCAGCCACAACACCAGCACACCCAGAGACACAAATACCGCCAGTGCCGAATGTCAACCCATCAGGCATATATAGTCCTTATATGCCCTAGCGTTCATCTCAACCTCCACCAACCCAGTCTACCAGACACTTTCCACCACGTCCTACAAAGATCATCTTCAAGAAGAAGGTCGACCTTCCCAAACGAAGAGTTTGATGGTACTGAGGACAATTCCACCACATCAGACACCACTACTACAGGGTCATGTACATTTGACGCTCTCGACATTACAGAAAACTAGATCACCACATCATCTCCTTGGGTCTCCACCCCATTCTTTGGATCCATACTCGCCGAACACCTCAACACCTGGTTGGCATCACAACAGACTCCTGGGTCCTTGGGATCGTAGCAGAAAGTTACGCCGTAGGCCAAATCCATGTGACCCCAACATCGGCCCCCCTCTTGAAGGAGATCCGGGCTCTTTGGCAGAAGGGTGCGATAGAATGAATTCCACTCTCCGCCCTCAAAGCCAGCTTCTTGTCTAGATATTTCCTGGTCTCCAAAAAAGGAGACCTATTCTGGACCTTCAAAGGGTAAACAAATACATCAGACCTCGATGGTGACCCTACAGTCAATCCTTCCTCTCCTTCAAAAGAAAGACTGGTTCACCACCTTGGATCTGAAAGAAGCGTACTTTCACATTGCCATCCATCCAAGCCACAGGAGATTTCTTGCTTTTATGATTGGCAAAAAGGCATTCAGATTTCGAGTGCTTCCCTTTGGCCTGAACACAGCGCCGAGGGCCTTCACCAAATGTATGTCTGTAGTGGCAGCAGCTCTTCAAAAACGTGGGATTGGCCTTTTACCTTGCATAGATGACTGGCTAGTCATTGCCCACTCCAGAACGCAACTCCTGCACGATCTTGAGGTGACTCTTCGGCTCCTTCGATGTCTAGGCCTCACGATCAACTCGGACAAGTCTCACCTTCAGCCGACATGACACATCCAATTCATAGGAGCAGTCCTCGACTCCATCCAACAACTTACCTTCCCACCACGAGACTGTGTTCTCCACCTTTTCAAGACAGTCTCAATGCTGCAGCGGAATCGGGCTCCCACTCAGTCGATTCAGGTTCTTCTCGGCCTAATGGCATCAATGATGGCTGTTGTTGCACATGAGGCCTCTGCAGAGTTGGTTCCTGAGCATCTTCAATCCCCTCGTTGGCAGTCCATATCAACGCCTCTCGATACCAAGGGAAGTCCTTCGATCTCTCACATGGTGGACAGATTTTTGAAACACCTTGGCAGGAATGCCGTTCCACCTCCTGGAGCCTACAGTGTCGATCACAACTGATGCCTCTCTGGAAGAATTGGGTGCACGTTCCCGACATCTGACAGTCAGAGGCCACTGGTCGAATTTGGCTAGTGGTCTCCATATCAGCGTGCTCAAACTTCTAGCAGTCATCAAGGCACTAAGAGCATTCGAGGACCTGATTGCTGGACAGACCATACAGATATTGACAGACAATACCACGGTTGCGTACTACATCAACAAACAAGGGGGCATGTGATCGAAAACTCTGCTCACTCCAACCCTCAAACTTTGGACTTGGTGCATTCAACGTTGGGTCTGCCCTGTTGCCCTCCACCTACTGGGGATCCAAAACACGACAGCAGACTATCTCAGCCAAACTCTGATGACCTCCCATGAATGGAGGCTTGACACGTCAGTCCTCAAACAAATCTTCACCATTTGGGCAACTCCAGAGATGGATCTGTTTGCCTTGGTGTCCAACACTCAATGTCATCTCTTCTCTTGAGAGGAGTAGGACAACGAGGATCCCTTGGAGATGCATTCCTTCTCCACTGGAAGGGCCCAGTGCTCTGCCTTTTTCTTCCCTGTAATAACGAAAGTGTTGGAAAAACTTTGTTGGGACAAAGCATCAGCAATCCTCATAACCCTGTGGTGGCCACGACAACCATGGTTCACCCCACTATTACTCCTGCCACGCTCTCGGTATCGGAGGCTTCCACTCAAACCAGACATCTTGACGCTGAACAACGGTACCGTGCATCACCCAGATGTCGCCACCCTCAAACTGACGGTGTGGAATTTACTCCAATAGCTTCTCTTCCTTCAACTGTTCGACAGATTGTTGAGTTGGCTCAAACTCTCGTCAGTCCATTCCTATTCCTATAAATTTTCAAGTTTCAAGGAATTCTTGTGATTACGTCAGATCGATGTCAAGCATTTCAATACCGTCCACCTTCTGGAGTTCCTCACCTCACTGGCAGACCAGGGTCTTTCCCTCTCTTCGATAAGATATTACCTCTCAGCGGTATTGTCGCACCTCCAAAGCCAAGGGAGACCCTCGTGCTTTAAGAATCCTTTGGTTCACACCTACCTCAAAGGTTACTAGCATCTACACCCCCCCGGTGACGCTTCCAGTTCCCGGTTGGAATTTGCCACTTGTTCTTTCCCAACTCTCCAGGCGACCCTTTGAGCTTATGGCCACATGTGATCTCCACCTATTGTCTTGGAAAACTGCTTTCCTTGTTGCTGTTTCCTCTGCAAGGAGGGCAGGTGAACTATGTGCGCTTAGGATTGACAAGCCTTACTTTTGTTTTCATCAAACCAAAGTTGTCCTTCGCACTGATATCACCTTTCTCCTGAAAGTGATATTGACTTTTCATCTTAATCAGGACATTGTTCTTCCAGCATTCTTTCAAAACCCGAGCTCAGACCTGGAATGGTCTTTGCATGCTTTGGACATTCGCAGGGCCCTGGCCTTCTGTGTCCAGCATGCTGCAGAAATTTGCCAATCCCAGAGACTGTTTCTCTGCTAGTCTTCTGAAAAAAAGAGACTGCCAGTCTTGTCCCAAAAACTTTCAAAATGGGTGGCACCCACCATCAGGCTGACCTATGAACTAACACAGACAGACCCTCCTCCTCACATCAGGAGTCATGCCACTAGAGCCCTGTTTACTTCTGCAGCCTTCCTCTGAGGTGTTTCATTGCATGACACTTGTAAGGCAGCCACATGGTCTCAGCCTATGACTTTTGTGTCCCATTACAGGGTAGACCAATGTTCATCCACTGACACTGCTTTTGGGAGAGCTGTTTTGTTTTCTGTCATTTTAACCATGGTAATGCTTGTTCAATCCATGGCCTGTTTATGTTAAATGTTAGTAATATAATCATTTGCTCTGTTTGCCTGGTGGTTCATTTTATATTATACCTATGTCAACTCTGTGTGATGCCTAGCATTTGTGGTAGACCTCCTTGAGTGGTGCCCATGACACGATCACATGGCATTCCCTCCTCCTAAGTTTAGCTTTCTAGTCTCCCACTTGTGGGAATCACAGAGACCACAAAGAAGGACATATTGCCTACCTGTAACTGGAGTTCTTCGAGTGGTCATCTGTGACTCACACAATCCTGCCCTGCCTCCCCTCAGCTGATATGCCATGTTCCTGCTGCCATACATGTTGCGGCGGTTAAGGAACTAATGGTGAGTGCGCCAAGGCCTTTATATACGCTCTGGGGAAGGGGTGGAGTACCTGCCAAAATGCTAGGCCTAAAGCTCTAGAACTTCCCGTAGTCAGTACTGCGCAGGTGCAGACAATCACACGTGTGAGTCACAGACGACCACTCGAAGAACTCCAGTTACAGGTAGGCAACCTGTCCTTCCTTTGTTCGCATTAAGATTGTGGAGGGCAGTGTTTCAATGCATCATTATTTGTAGAATGTGTACATGTAACAAAAGGAAGATCAATATGTGTTTGCCAGCTATTAATGTCTTATGATAAATGTTTTTATGTATTGGTATTACAGAAGAATATGGATGCTGCTACTTTAATTCATAAGATTCTGGTCTTTACGAAGATGGTTCACATAGAAGTAAATGTTCTATTAGTTGGACACAGTTCAAATACCTATTCAGTTTCAGTGTGTTTTAGGCTTTCATCTGACTAGTGGTTAGAATTAATGAGATTTGAAAGTTCAAGGAATGCTTAATTATGAGAGGGTAAAACGTGTATTAAATATTTTAGATCTTTTATGAGTAGATTGTGAATTATTATTGTAGGATTGGCATCTGCTTTTGTCAAGAATTTTGACTGTAGAAGGAATCTCATACTAATCTATGCTGCACACTTTGAGATTAACTTCCAGGTCATTTATTATATATGTATAAAGCTATGTTCAAAGCTGAAGAGCCCTCTAGTGAAACTGCATTGGAATTGCTACAACTCTGTTTGTCACAGATACCTGTTTAGGAAGTTTCTTGAAAAGCATAGAACCCATTATTTTAATATACAAAGATAATTTTAAGAAGGTAACATACTGAGTTAACACTGCAACCTAGTTTACCCAGCTGCATCTCTTGAGTGCCAGTCAGATTTCTGCAGTGTTTTCTAAATTGCATTCCTTTTAAACTTGCTAAAAATCTGCTGTCTCACTTGCAAGAGTAACATCGAGAGCATTTCTCACTTTCTTCAATAACTGTAAATTATTTATTCTTTGAGGAATTTGGGGTGATTTTGTAAAAACCGAGTTATGTGTAGCAGAAATAACTTCTCTTTAGCTTTAGTCACGATAGTAATAGCAAGTTACCAGTTCTACAAGTTGTAGTAGTGGCAACATTGTTGAAAATTTATATTAATTTACTGTTTTGGTTCAGAATTCGTCGTACCAGTCTGAGCTAACCAATACACAAAAGTTTTTCCTAACAGAACACGGATAAACTCATCTCCAAGTGTCAATGAGCTCTTTTCTGGTCTCTTTAAATGAGCGTTTCCTTCACATTTTGCATCTCTTTGTAGAACCCATTTAGAATGTCTCATAGTCACAAATGAAGTATGTATCTTTCTATGATTAAGTGGATCAAATTAAGATACACTTAGCCCTCTACATTCACTAAAATCCAGGTTAGAATCTCTGCAAAAGGGTGAAATCACAAATATCAAAACATTTGTGTGTGTCTGTGGGAAAGAGGGCCAAAGCATGGTGGGGAGAGCTGGCACCCAGGGTCCAGACCAGGTGGGAGAGAGGGGGTGGGTCAGCATGGTGCCCCTCGACGTCCTTCCTTGCCCATTTCTTTTCTTTTGTGTGTGTGGGGGTATCAGGAGAAGGTTTGTGGCTCTGAGAAACTGGGCTGTGAACCATCCTTAGCTGGCCGGGCAGTAAATGGTAGAGGAGAAGGACCAGGAGTGGGGTTTCAAAGGCCTCCACGGCCTGAGTGTAGTCGCTGAGAGGGAAGATGCCCCCAGAAAAGAAATACCTGAGGTGAGGGGACAGGGGTTGGAGAAACTCATAAATAATCAAATTCTTATTAGAAACTAGGTATAATAAGGGCTGGCCATTTTTTTTTCAACCCAGACAATATTATTTCATTATTTAACTGAAAATGGAAGCTTCTGAACTCTTCCTTCTGGCTGCAGGATTGAAGAGGGGAATACATTGGGTCCAAGGCTCAGCAAGGCCCGTTCCTGTGTGTGTAGTTCATAGTGGTTTAGTATGCTAATAAGGATATCACGACCTGCAGGAACGAAGTGCAACATTATCCTTATATATGTAGTTTGTGTAAGTTGAATTTGGGAGCAGGAATTAGACTTACAGCTGGTAGAATGACAAGAGACCAGTGGAAGTGGCTAGAGGTGGTCTCCCTTTCCCAAATTTGGCTCTTTGGAAAGCTGGGAGACCCTTAGGAGCCAAATTTGGGTGGTAGTGGAGGGCTGTAGGGAGGAGAGGAAGGCAAGAAATTTCTGTCACAGCCACAGATACTGTGTTGCATTTAGTTCATTTAAATTAACTCTGCAATAAATTATTTTTTTTCTCATCCCTTGCACACAATCTACACATCCACCTTCAAGATTGTGCTCCCATTTTTGCAGCATTCAAGCCGTAATATTTATTTCCCTGAATTCTTCCTCTTGCTGAAGGGCAGGCATCTTCCACAAGTCCAGAGGTTGCACATGTCACTGTCACTGGACTCTAAAGTGCTGCACACTAATGCCATTCTGAGAAAATGCATATTTTTATTTTATTCTATTTTACTCTAAAAGGTCCCTTGTACCCTCTAGGAGCAGTGGGGGCAATTTTGCCATATAGGGAAAGGGGATGATCTAATTTAGGCCAAGAAGGTGCCTAAAACAGATTTTGTGGATCCCAAAGCGTGGAAAAATGCCCCATGCTGCCTAGATGCTTTGGAGAGACTGCTGACCATTTTGGAGTGGTAATTTCTTTGTACATTTTTGAAGTTGGGAAGACCAAGGGGCCTTAAGGAAAGCATGTAGCCTCTCTCTAAATAATATGTGATTTGTGAGATATGTGAAATACAGTTGAATATGTCAGGCATGTGTAGGATGCAGAAGTATCTTGCAAATGTTAAAGTACAGTTGTCTCATGCTTTAACTTAACGTTTGACTAAAGAACCCTTATTATAGATCTGAATTTTGATTCTTTATAAATATAAACAGATATAAACAGATTTATAGCCTGCTGAGATGACTCAAGAATATGTGACCAGAGATGATACCAAATCAGTTAGATAAATTTATGACAATTTAGAAACACAATACAGCAGTAACAGATGCAGTACAGTTTGCCTTCCGTATATGGGGGGTACTGTTCCAGGAACCCACATGTAAGTGTCACGTCTCATTGTAGTCGGTGGCTGTGACATGTGGGTGCTTGCTGTATCCATTGACCATAATGGGACATAGTGCTTCACACCACCTCACATTTGTGTGTGTGGAGGTCACAGTAAGAGAGGGCATGCTGTATCAGATTCCTGTAAAGTTTTGCTAAAATAAAAATACTTGCCACTAAGGATTCCAGGTTGGGAGGGGGATCCACTGTAGTCAGTGGTCAGTCACCCTACTTCTTTCCAACAAGTTGTGCCCTCATGCTTGTGCTTTCTGGCATTTATGACCGGGGTTCCTCCCACTCATGTCTGTGACCAAATGTCTAGTTTAGCCTCCTACCCAGGGCAATAATATAACATGCAAATTGCCCTGCCTAACAATTACTAGCTTGCTTGGGTTGAATTTTAGCCTTTTACCTAAGTTTGTGGCATGTTATGCATATGCTGCTATTTGCTTCATTAAGCCTAGTCCTTTTTAGGTGTTCTGGTATACAGAATGAATGAATACATGGAAAGTGAGAGCATACTAACCACAGTCCTTCCGTCATCATTCTTGTGTCCCGTCACATGCAGACAGGAGTGTTCTGAATTAGGGAGGCTCTTCTACATAGGCTTCTGGATCACATGTAGAACTTCCAAGCCTATAGGAGGCTCTCCTGTTTAAAAGTTCACTCTCCATATGAGTAATAGAAATACACAAAGGTAGAGTGAAGGTAGTGTGCTCCCTCTTCTCCCACATTTGTTTAACCTGCCTTCCAGAGTCAATTAAGTAATGCTTGCTTGTGTTTAAACAAAGTGTTAAAAGGATATGTGCCTCTGCAAATATCTGGAGGTATGCCATGGTCATTGTGCCAGAGAGGTAACAGGTGGTCATCATATGTGATGAAGCATGTGATTTTTTTTTAATTTTATTCACTCAATGTTGTCTATGCTACTGATTTATTGAAAAATACTATTTAATGAATGTTCTAATTCCTTACATTTATCTTCCCTGATAGTGTTTAACACAGACCTATCTATTTCTATTCTTTCACTTCTGAATTTAAGAGTAAACTTTTCCCAGTCTTTGATGAAAGCTCTTAAAAGTGTATTTTCTGTTTCTCTTAGAAGACTGTAACTACAGCTTCTATGATCACCACTAAGACACTACCTCTTGTACTGAAAGCAGCAACAGCAACCATGCCTGCCTCTGTTGTGGGTCAAAGACCTACAATTGCCATGGTGACTGCCATCAACAGCAGCCAGAAAACTGTCCTTAGCACTGATGCACAGAACACACCAGTCAACCTCCAGACCACAAATAAAGTCACTGGTCCAGGAACAGAGGCAGTCCAAATAGTGGCAAAAAATACAGTCACATTGGTAAGTAGACTTGGTAACCCAGGCCTCAGTGTGTGAACCATTTTTCATAAGGTTTGTATCCCATAATTAAAAGCTGTGTGAATTTTTTATATGTAAGGGGGTTATGAAACTGCTTAAATTATTCCAAGACCATGTTTTTATTTTAACTTTTTTATTTTAATATCATTTAGGCTGCAATCCTGAGCATTGCACTATTACTGCTTCAGCAACTGATTGATGTCACTGTTATTGCTGTTAAAATCAGTCATATGCTTGTTATGTATACCTGGTTTGTGACAAGATAATTTTAAATTAAGTTTTCCCTGCATAATTTTTTAACCATTTTGCTTGCCAAGAGAATACCTTTTTATAGTTTTAGTTGTACAGAGACTAGCATAAGGCATGTGGCTTCTCACTTTAATTGCTATATTAAATGTTTTGTTCCTTCTGTTGTTGATACAGACAAATGATAGTAATAAGGCTCACCTGTATTTCCATCTGTTATTGCTGCTTGGGCCCACAAGTACAGCATCCTGCATAATGGGATTTTGCCAACATGTTCTCTGCCTATGGGGCAAACTTTTTAAGGGGGACTGTTTTTCCTAAGTAATAATTCTGAGAAGTACCCAGTCAAAAGAACCCAGCAGTTAAAATTTGTTAAAATACAAAAAGTAACTTGGAGTAAAATGTATAACCCTGTAAGGAAGATCAGAAATGTAAACAAATGCCTCTGAAGCAGAATTTTACTACCTAAGTAAGAATTGATCCAGAGCTGTGCAGCTATGAGTAGATCCACACCCCTACCTATCCCATTTCACCAGTAAATTATGTTTGGTATATAAACCACATTCTACAAGTTTCTGAACCTGCTGTGTGAATAATTTACTAAATTTAAGCACCAAACCTTTTAGCTAAAGTTTGAATATGAGTGCTTATGCCCTCTTATCAGACATTTTAAATCATTTTCCCAAGTTATTAAGCCTTAGCACAATTAAACATCATTTGAATCTCCATATGACTGAGTAGCCAGGCTTATAATATTTTCTGATTATTCATGAGTTTGACTCATAAAACAAATATGACAGTGTAAAAGCTTCAGAGATAACTGATTTATTTCTAAAAGCAGTGAGGTCTTAGGTTTTACATCCCAGTGAAACAAAAGGACAATTACCTTCATAAGTAAAGACATTTCACTCATTAGAATGACATTAATTAATGTAAAAGCAAGAGGTTTTCAGCAAGGTTTTGTTATTATGAGAAGGATAAGCTGTATTTTCACAGCTTTGAAATAACTCATTAAATGCATACCTTTGTTTAATCTTTTTCCCATCACCTGAACATGCTCCTGTTGTTTAGCAGGTTCAAGCTACGCCTCCTCAGCCCATCAAAGTGCCACAATTCATCCCTCCTCCCAGACTCACACCTCGTCCAAATTTCCTTCCACAGGTGAGTGTGTCCAAAGTAGACACAGGGGAAGCGGGACGTCAGCACTAATGGAAGCAAAAAATATTAAATGAACAAGCTGCATATTTACAAAGGAAAATAGACTATGCACAACTCCAAGAAATATGCCTTTCATTTGAAAAAGAGCAACATGAGATATTCCAAGCATTTGGTAGTATTTGAAATTTACTCCATGTATATTTTCCAAATTAAATCTCCAGCAATGGAAACATTTTTTTTTTTTTTGGTTTGCCTTGTCATTTCTCAGTAAGCACTGAATAAAATTAAGATGATCACTTTTCTTATAGTTTGTTAAAGGTTTAGGATACTCCATATTTTTCATGGTTTGAATACACTGTCCTCCTTCATGCTGCTATGCCTCGTCTCCATAGCAACTGGCCTATTCCAGTACTTGTAACTTTCCCCCACATTCCTCAATCCACTCTGTATTCAGAGATATTAGCATACAGAGATTGGGTTCCTACGGGAATACACTGTTCTCCTCCTTGCTGCTAGACCTTGTCTCCATAGCAACCGGCCTATTCCAGTACCTATGACTTTTCCCCATATTGCCCAATCCAATCTGTATTCAGAGTGGTTTACATACAGAGTTTGGGTTCCTGAGGGAAATACAGTGTCCTCCTCCTTGCCTGGTAGGCCTCATCGCCATTGCAACTGGCCTGAGCTCTCCCCTCCCTGAACTGCCAACCTCAGGATTCCATGGAATCTTCACAGTCAGCCAATCATATGAGGTCTTCGCCTGCCCGATGTTGACAAATAGACAAACTCACAGACAAACTTTGACTTTTATATAATAGATTACATGCTACCACAGGCTATCCATTCCTTTTTGGAATAACTATTAATAAATGGAATAACTATTTATCTAGAAAGGTCATGGGTTTTAGGGAAAGCAGGGTTCTGATTAAGTGTGGGGAGGGAGCCAGGGTGCGATAATAAGATTAAAAGGGGTGCTGCTACTCCAGTGAAGGAGAAAAGAAAGCAGGCCTAGTTTCTGTGCCCTGGGCCAGCCCAAGCAAGCCTTCCTCAGCTTTACTCAAACTTTCCTTTCTTATTCTTACCCTCTCCCCACAACACGCACTCACACCCCATCCATGATGCTAGTAACTAGTGCAATCTAGATATGCTGGTCCAACACTTTCTGCTTTTGTAGTGGTCCTCAAGAAGGTTAGATGAGTTCAAAAGTAGATAACACCTGACTGAAGGACTAGATCATATAATTTAGAAGTTTGCTTCTCTGGCTAACACAGTTTGCCAAGTAATAACCCATTGGAATCTAAATTTGTGCATCCTTCACTTTTAAAAATATTTAAATTGACAGACCTGTGAATAACAGTATGAATAGTATGAATGAACTGTTCTTGCATACATTAACTGTGGCACCCTTACAGAAATATACAGCAATGTATGGTAACAGGAAAACACTAGGAGTTAACTGAATGGGCCAGGCACCATGTCTGGGTTGAAACAAATAATAGGTAACAAAAGGTCTGCTGTAATAAGTCATGTATGTTAACAGTTAATACAATCTAATATGTTAAATACTTCTCATAAATATGGAATAATGTGAGTTTCTTTCTTTCTTGTGTGTGTCCATAGGTTCGACCTAAGCCAGTTGCACAAAACAACATCCCTATAGCTCCAGCCCCACCTCCCCCTATGCTTGCTGCTCCTCAACTTATTCAGAGGCCCGTGATGTTGACAACAAAATTCACACCCACCTCCTTACCCTCCTCACAGAATTCCATACATCCAGTTCGTGTTGTCAATGGGCAAACAGCAACCATAGCCAAAACTTTTCCAATGGCACAACTCACCAGCATTGTTATAGCAGCCCCGGGTACCCGGCTTGCTGGACCTCAGACTCTACAGATCAGTAAACCAAATGTTGAGAAACAGGTAAAATGGAAAAAATGTGTACTTCAGAATAGCTAAAACTTCATTATTTACTGCTTCTGAAGTGAGTGTTGCTCAACAGTTATTACAGGCCGGTTGTTAATTTGTGCTTTTATTTCTACTACATCTTGTTTGTGCTGCTGGGGAACAAAAAGTTCACCAACAGAACATTTCCCAATAAACTTACTGATACTTTTGGTAAAATTAATGCACAAATTAAAGTAGTTTCAAAATTATTGGTGATTGCTGCTAAGCTTATGACGCATGGGAGAATATTCATCATAACTTCAGACATCAAAAATGGTCCTTTTTCTTGCAAATACAAACATTCTAAGCTGATTTTGAAGCTTGGCTATTTTCAGTATCTTAACACATTTGCTATGTCAGCTCATGCTTTTAATAGGAAAGAGAAATAAGTCAATTCTTTTGTTACTTGCATTTGAGTCCTATTAATAAATACTTTTTTCAAAAGACCTAGAAGTAGATCCTCGAGTCTGGAAAACAGATTTTTTTTTTAAAAAAAATCACCCATCAGATTCATTGAAGATGCTGGCCTATGGTATGAAAGTACAGAGGCAGCACGCCCTGTAACCATAGCAGTGAATAAAATTAGACACGGTTACACTTCAAAATGAGTGAATTCATTCCTTTTTGTATTTCAAGTGTAATGTAGACATTCATTAGTTACTGCAAAAGTAACTTAAATTACAAGTAACTCATTTGTATCCAGTTACTTCTGATCTCTAGCAGATAACAAACTGACTTCTTGGTCACAGCTTTGTTGCGCAAGTGAAGACTTCTAGCAAAAGACCTGGCACTAAAAATGCCACAGAAAAACATATAGAGACCTATATCCCTGAGGGTAAAAAACAAGGTTATCAAAAGCTGCCTTTCAAGCCTTTGGGGACAGAGGAAAACTGTTTTCAGTCTGGACATGGTTTTCATGGTCATAAATGGCCAAGGAGAATGTTATCTTAGCAGAGGGGAGAACTACTAGCTGAGTTCTACTTCATCTTCCTAGGAACTTGCAACATTTATTTTTATTTTTTGTGTGGTTTGAACATAATGCTAAACTATAGTTTAGGTCTTCTCTTTCTCACTTTCAGAGGCTGGAAGCATTTGTTCCCATTTTGAACTGATCACAGTTTGTTGTTTATGTCCAAACCAGGAATGGCAGTTAGTGCTGGTTGTGCTTTGTCTGTGTATGTCAAAGTACATTAAATATGTTAAAAGCACATTAAAATTAATTCACTGAACAAGCCATGTGTAAAACAAATCAGTTTGTCCTTTTTAAATATAGCAACAAATGCTTCCAGTGACTCTTCATAATTGTGTCATAGAAAGAGGAGAACGATGCATACAAGTCAGAATCTCATACCTGCAACATGAAACTTTAGTTTAATATTGTATGTAAGCATAGCTGTTGTATACAGCATGGTAATCAATGCAAGTTAATGGTGTCAGACACACTGTAATAAATGAGGCCAACCAAAGACTCTCTCCAGCATGATTTGTAACTTAAATCAAGATATTTGATATGTTTTTCATATTTCTAAACAAAACAAATTGAAAATACCTTTGTCTCCATGGAACAGATATCTTGTTATGACTTCACAGGCGTGTCATAAAGTAGGAATCATTCTGCAAGCATTTATGATGCTGTATGCAGAGAATTCTGCCATCAGCACACAAAAGAGCTTCAGGAAGAAAATCTCTTAGGAATTATAGGGAATTATTTTTCAGGCAAATTTTTGTTATAATGAATCAAGAATGAGAGAGACGCAGTGTGCATATGACAGTCAACAAGCTTTGCATAAGTCATTGCATAAAGCATAATTGTTCTGTATCCCAGATCTCTCTTATAAGTATTGCTGCCTACTCACAGAAATGCAAAGTGATCTTCATTACTTGGTATGGTTGCTAAATTGGATTACTATACAGTAGAGTTGTATACTTTCTTGATACCTTATAGCTTTGTTTATTTTGAGCAGTATTCATGGTGTTTAAAATATATCACATTATTTAAATCAGTGATTCCTAAGCTATGCAATGGGACTGGCAACTTTTGTTTTTGCTAGGGAACCAGTATATTTGAGCCCACTGACTACAGTTATTCTGTTGTTTCTTGGACATTCTCCAGGGACTAGCATCCAGGGACTTACACACCAGCATAGGTCCGTGGACTGTGACTTTGAGTAGCACTGATTTTAAAGTGTGCTGGTAGGGAAAATCTTTATAGAATGCTTTCAGGTTTGTTTTTCATAATTTTTTTCAACCTGGTAACTAAAGATACTGCTTTTCTTTCTGTTTGTTTTGATACAGTAAGAATTATCAGGTCCAGTTACAATTGTTTCTCTTGCAGACTATCAAGCCCCAAACAGAAACAGAGGAAAAGCCAACAGAGATTCACCCAGTTACCCCACCTGCACCACCTAAGCCAAAACGAGAAGAAAACCCACAGGTACTACTAGTACAATTACTCACAAGCTTCTTTTTTGGGTTGGGGCAGACAGTAAACTCTCTCAACCCATCTTCATCTAACAACTGCATTCCTCTCTTTCTTTAAAAAAAAAAGCATATTAGTCACCCTATTAATTGTGAGAATGAAGAGGGTTCTCAGATTAAGGAATGCTAAATCTGTCTATATTGTTCTTCAGTAAATAGATTCAGGAGAGGATGAAGTAAGGCTTCTGAGTTGCTTATAATAACAGTACAGAAGGTCCCCTGTGAGGGATATGTTCCTGGACTTACTGTGGATGGTGAAAAATGCAGATAATAGTGAACACCATTGTTTTGTTTGCCTCCATTTCTTTGGCGGCTGCTTGACTTCTTCCTTCTGGCTTCATGAGCCTGACTACCAGCTTCTGTGCAGCTGCCTTATCAAGCAGCCATGAGGATGGGCCCCTTGAGCCTGGAGGAGCTGGAGCTGGCAGGTGAGAAAGCAGAGCAGCTACCCAAGGCCTTCCAGCTGAAGCACAGCTGAGTTGGCCAGCCTGGACCAGCAGGCAATCTACGAGGCTGATGTCTGTGGAGTGCAGGGGCAGGAGGGAAAAGTTGGCCCAGACAGCCAGCAGCAGGAGTGGTGGCAGCAGAGTTAAGTAATCAGCAGTTTGCCTTCCACAGCTGCCCGACCTCTGAGTAGAATGAGTGGAAGCAAAAGAGGTGCAGAGAGCATGGAACTGACATAGAGGGAGAAGGATGAGCATGTTGCCTCTGGTCTGCTGTGTGAGCAGAGAGAGGCAAGGCTGAGGGTGATAGGGAAGACAGCAACAAGGCACATAGGCAGGTAGTAGTAAACTAAGAGGACAGGGTAGCAGAAGGGAAGCAGAGCCAGCTAGTCACAGAGTGCCAAAAGGCTGGGCCAGATGAAAGAGAGAGAGTAGAGGCAAGTGGGACAAGAAAGGAAGCCGACTGGAGACAAAAGGAGAACAGGAATAGTGAGAAAAGCCATCTAGGAAAGAAAGAGGCCTGTGAGGAGCAAAGAGGGAAGAGTGACAGGACCACATCTCGTCGTGTGTAACAGAAATCCTGTGTACTGTTCACATGGCTGTGGGAGGCCTACTGTATTTAGCATGTATCTGTCTCTTGAAGTGCATTCTGATGCTTCATATTGTCTTAGTAATCTCTATGGTAGGCCTGGAACATAGGCTAGTATTTTTATATCCCAGTATTCCAGAAAGGAGCTGAAAGGGTATTGGCTTGCCAAAAACCACCTAGGAAGTTCTTCCCTAAGGTAAAACTTGAACCACGATCTTTCCATCTGACACTGTTAGTGACTGCAATACATATGGTACCAATTTATCTTTAATTCTTGAAAGTTTATGTCAGGTCACCCATTACACCGCCAGTCACAAATGTGTATTTGGAATATTTGTATGCCCTTTTTGGCCAGTGTCCAAATCTCCGTCCTCACATTGTCACTAATGTTTCCTGAGGGGGAAGGCCAGTAGAAATGGCAACCACTGGTCTTTTCCTTTCTGAGTCAGAGCAGGAAAAAGTAAGAAATTCAGTCCTCTAGTTAATAGAAGAAAGGCTGGAGATTTTTAATGAGCTACATAGCTGAGTCACCCCAGGTAGCTTGATCATGCAACTCATAAACAACCTGCACACTTCCTCTCAGTAGCTTGAAAGGTAGCAGGGAATCTCTGTATAATTACTAGTACAAATTCTACTCACATGTGCACCTGCAAAGCTGGAGTGAGGCTGATTGCAACACTATTGCAGAGGCTGATGCCATGGTTACCATGATGAATGGAATGACTGAAGCCTGCTTTTGAAACTTCAGATATCACAGAAATTTAGAACTGTGAACTCCTAGCTCACATATTATTCTTTATGTAGACTGTTCTAATTAATGAAAAAAAAAACTGTTGGTAATTATTTTTTAAGTGACCTAGGATTTGTCAGTTGTGTTCTAGTTATACTTGTGATTATTCTGGGGCAGGCTATCACTAAAGCTTTTGCACATTTGTAAATATTATTCAGGAGTCACGGGTATTTGTGACATTTGTGTGTCAGTTGACATCAGCTCACGCCTGCCACATTTTTGCCAAAGCATATAAGTTGGTTTATCTAGTATGTTTGCTGTGTCTTCTGTTTTTATTTATTGATTTTTGATTGTATTTATTCAGCTAACATTCAAAAGATGGTATCCAAAAAGGAGAGCTGTTTTAAAGTGGTTTAAATAAATATACCATATATCCATCTGGACTAGAGCTTACAAAATGCTACAGTGAACACTAGTAAAACTTCAGTGGTCATATTTCAGTGGGCCTGTCATTCATCTTGTTTATATGAAGAGTATGTAAGTTGTATCAAGATAAACAGTAGTTTTCTCTGCTTTATGGAATACTTTTGAGATGTTAATGAGGTTAATGAGATGTTAATGAGGAATTTTAAAAATATTTTTATTAATATGTAATATGAATTTAGTACCTCATATAATTTTGGGTGGTTTGGTTTTTTCCTTTTCTTTTTCCAATTCAGAAACTTGCCTTCATGGTATCTCTTGGACTGGTTACACATGACCATCTAGAAGGTAAGTAAAATCATGATATCTCCCTTATAGGAGGGCCTAAATAATATTCTAGGGCCTAAATACGCTTAAGTCACCAGATCGTGTCTGATCATGGAAGCTAAGCAGAGTCAGCTCTGGTTAGTACTTGGATGGGAAACTGTGAACACATAACAGATGCTTTAGGCTATATTTCAGAGGAAGAAACTAGTAAAACCACCTCTGAGTAATCTTTGCTTAAGAAAACCCTATGAAATTAATGGAGTCACCAAAGTTAATGGAGCTGCTTTCAAGATAGCAGGTGACTTGAAGACACACGCATGCACACACAAATAATATTCTGTTTTACAGAAAAGGTGAAATGATACTTTAAGGAGTAGAAAATATTATTTGTTAAACATCTGTACTACTACAGTATAACTTGCCCAATAATTTAATTTTATTAGTCTTAAATCACAATGACTGAGGTATTTAAATACATTTAAATGCATGCTTGACTTTTGTATCTACTTATAGTTTTACTGTTATTTTTAAAGTCTTCATTGTCCTTCACCTTAGGTTCATCACATAGAAAAAAAGATAGAAATGAAGTAAATAAGTAAATCTTCACACATCTCCATATCCTGCTGTCTTCTGGGTGTATTGCCTTCTGTCATCATTAATTTTACAATTTGCACTAATGCACAGATAGCAGAGTTTTATATGCTGTAGTAGATCCTAGTTTAAATTGCCATTACTGTATTAGTTTTAGTATTATCTTTACTTGTGTCCTGCTTTTTTCCTGGGGGACTCAAAGCCACTTGCAGTACTTTAAAAAAAATTGGTTAAAAAAATTTGGTATACAAAAGTTAAAAAACAAATTAAACCAATCAAATAGTAATTAAAGCAGTGTTAAAATATGTATTTAAAAACACAAACAAATCACAGATACTACATAAATTAAAAATAGCCTGCACCTTTTGTCAGCCAGACAACAATCATGTATTGAATGCCTGCCGAAATAAAAATGCCTTTGCTTGTCTATGCAAAGAATGAAGGGAGGGTGCCAGTCTGACTTCTCTGGGAAAGGGAGTTCCAGAGCCAATAGCAAATGTTGTGTGACTCAGAACATGACAGATAAAAATACCAGCTGAGAGCTTTTGAGGAGTAGGCAGTCTTTTCACAAGCTATACTGGTAGCATACTTAAATGTTCCTATTTATTTCCAAGCTGGTTTATGTAATACAGATTTTTTTTTCAGTATTAAGGCTACACTGAGTATATTCTAGACCATAGTTCATCATTCCTAATTTGATCAGGCTATAAATTAAATCTTTGTTCTACTTGGAAATGTTTTTATTTCTAACCTAATTCCTTTTTCCCCTCAAGAAATACAAAGTAAGAGACAAGAGAGGAAACGAAGAACAACAGCAAATCCAGTGTACAGTGGAGCAGTTTTCGAGCCGGAGGTATCTAACTCTTTATAGCAAAATAAAATAATTTGTTGAAAAGAGTTTTGTTCAATGGTTTTCTCATATATTCGGAGAACTATAATCAGCCTTGCTAAGCAAGGGGATTCATGGAAACTATAGGAGCATGAGCTGCAACAACAAGTAGAAATAAGTTTTTTGTTCTGTATTTGTCCCCTTATCCCCCTGTTCTCCCATTCTTTGGATTGAGTAGAGGCATGGCATTACTTTAGCTCCATATTGCAAATTGCTCCATCCTGCTAATGGGATCGGTTTTCTATAGCTTTCTGCTAGATTCCAAGTTACCAATACTGGTGTGAATGGCTGGCTTTTCTAGTAGGTTGTATCCAGTGACAGAACAAGATAGCAAGCACAGTTTAAAGAAAGCTATAAAGCATACTTCAGTCATATTGAAATTAATAGATGTCAAGCTACTGTTTTAAGTGATAAAATCTGTTGGGACTTCATCGTGTGTTGTTTCCCTTGGTTAGGACTAGTCTGTCTGGATATTTTAATATAAAATCGCTTCATTTTTTTGTTTTCGTGTATACATGTGTGTGTTATATGTGGGTGTAGGTTTTGCTTGCCAAAATAGTTTACTAACTACTTTTTTCTCTTCTTCCCTAAAGCGCAAGAAGAGTGCAGTCACATACCTGAACAGCACAATGCATCCTGGTACACGTAAACGAGGTAAATTTCTCATGATATAGTACCTTCCTGGATGCTTATTGCTTTTTCTTATGGTCTGAAAGAAAACACTGTGCAAAGTAGTCTTCTCATTCTGAATATTTACTTATTTATTAAAATATGTTCATCCTGTCTTATATCCAAGGATCTCAGGATAGCATACAATTAAATCAGCTTAAATACTTGAAAACAATTTTGAACAGATTAAAAGCATATTAATCCACTGACAATTTAAAACAAGGCAGCCTTAAAACAAGTTAAAGCAGTTTAAGGCAATTTTAAAACCTTAGATGTGCACAGGTGTGGATGTCAAATTTATGTTAAGATACACAATATGAATGATGGAGACCTAATGGGCAGCAGATCTACAGAAGCAACCTGGTGGGGGTAGTCTTTGAGCATGGCTAAGGATGATATGAAGGGAAAAGACTGATGTGTGGAAAATGGGGCTGGAATTCCAGTATAGATCTGTAGGATAAAGCTTATTCAGGCCACGAAGAAGCTGTGAGAATAGTAAACTGTACTCCTGTTCCGAGGCCCCTTGCTGTATAGCTGTTAAGTAACAACCCATTTTAATGTAATTCTGTGTTTGGATTTCCTGTTTCTGAATATGCTCTCTGCTGTATTAAGAGATAACCATTGAAAGTTGACTTATATGAACGTGAATTAAATAGTGTGGCAATCAGTATACTCCTAATAATGTCCTTAGGGATGCTTAATCATTCTCCCCATCCAAATTCTTCCTTGGACTTTGGAGTTTTAAATTCATGCTCTTAATTGTGGACTAACACCAACAGGTTAGGAATTTGCTGTTCTTTTTCAGACTTCTGTACACATGTAGATTGTCACAATTTTTAGTTGCATCATCCCCTCCCTTACACAGCTGATTGTTGAGAACAGTGATTAAAACACTGTGCAGCGGAAACCTGATTCAGTGACTTGACCATATAAGGATTCCCATTACACCATCTGTGGGAGAATTATGCAAATTTGGAACAGCACAAACTGCATATAAGCTAACACTGAAATTAATTTTTATTTTTATTTCCATGTGAAACTGAAAGTCAGGTGGAGTGTAAAGTGGAGCAGAGGCATCTCACAAAAAATAACAGAATAGGAGACATCTGCTCCTCCCTGATGATCCAGACTGCATTGCTTCTACAATGAGCATGCTTTCATGCAAAAAGTATATCTGATATTATAGAAAGGAAACTAAATTGCATTTGAAATGATATAAATTGTAGCAGGAATACTCTTCCCAAAATCGCTGTTCCTTTATAAGGAAAGCTTTATGTACTCAACTTACCTTTCCAGTCTTTACATGTTTTCTGCTGTACAAGAAGTAGATTATTTTCACTTTGAATTTTGAGAGTAGACCTGGTATCTCCCTAGATAGTAATACCTTTTGGTATTTTTGAGATTAAAATTTAATGCAGTCCTGATGTGTTGGGTGTCACTAAATTTTACATTCCCAAATAAGAGATGTGGATGGCTGCAAGTTACTACTGTGTCTAAGACAGGTAGCTATTGATTGACTCAAGTTCGGTGGTTGCCAGCCAGGTGCATAGTAGTGCTGAGTTTGGCTTAGAAATTTATGCTGACTTCATCCAATCCTGATTATCAGAGTTGTTGAACGCTGTGAACTAAATCCATCTCCGGGTCATAACTGGAGTAGACCCACTAAATCTTTGGGGCTTGATCAATCAATTCCATTAATTCAGTGGGTTTACTCTGGTATCTTTGTGTTTATTAGGCTCTGACTTCCCTTAATGCTTTATAATTCTTCCTCTGGTCTTGGGTCTACTGTTCAGAAAAAAATGATCAAGTCAGTTCAGCATTTCATGGAGCACATAATGCAAGTTGTATAAGTGGTGATCTTAAAAGTGCATTTTGGAACTTTTGTATTTAAAAAATGTGGAATGGAAAAAGTGAGACACTGTGTCAGATTGTTCACACAAATGTGAATGGTTAGGTGGCAGTTTATTTATTTAATTCATTCACTGATATGATAGTGTCTGAACACCTTTTAGACTTTAGCAGATTTTCTCATCTTGGAAATTAGATCATCACCTTACAGCTAGTTACTCTGAGACGCCTTCCCGTTTTCTCAGACTGTTACTGTAATTGATACTAGTGAGTTCAGCCCATAGTATATTTAGGTAGAAGATCAAGTGTTCAAATGACTCTCTCTTCCCTTGAATGCTTTTAACTCTGTTCTAAAGCAAAATTGAATGTATTGTGGTTTTGCTCTACTCTTGGCGTCTTATCCCAAAGCACACTAAGGACATTGGCATTCTGTTTGCCTGATAAAGGTATTACACTGACATGGATTGTGGAATTGGCTGTCAGTGCCACTTTCCACAAGACCACACCAGTTTACGTTGGACCCCCAGAGAAAAGTGTTTCTTAAGAATGTTGAATTATTTACTCTTGTTTCTTCAGCCTCTAGGCATCCTTTCAACAGCTCAAATATTTTTACAGTTCCCTCCCTCTGAAGACGTCCCTCTTTTTCAGTTATTGGAGTAATAGTACTGTGGAAAACAAAGACAGGGTGACAGAGCCACCTGTTATGTTGTGGTTTCATTTAGAATAATAGCACATTTAATATTGAGTTATAATTTCCTGAAGTTCTTTTCCCTGGTGAGGTTCTCTCTCCTCTACCCTATTGCACAGCTCCATGTGTCCATAGAGATTCAAGTGGGCTGTGGAATTAGACAATAGTGTTCTCTGCTATTGAAGAAGTACAGTGAGGTGTTTTGGTGGGAAGGACATAAGGGCGATACTTAAATATATATTTCATCTTAAACTCAATGATTCAATGTATTTTAATGTGTTTCCAGAATGTCTATAACAACCTCTAAATTCTTGCCCAAAATTAGGACATTATGTGTTATCTCCAGGTGATACTTGGGCTAATCAGATCTCTAACGCAGAAAAAGAGGCTTAAAGGACCTAATATTACCAGGTCCCATTTCTTATGAGTGTGACAGAGATATCTTGAGGAATCAAAGTGATAGAGATCGTGGCTGTTTTTCATCAGCACCAGTGAGGTTAGGGGGAAGAGGATTTCAAAATTGTAGTCATTAAATAGTAGACATGGTGTATGTACATCAGGAGTAGTGCTCTTTGTCCTTCTGAAAAACTGTGTTTTCTCTCTTGTGATACTGTCCTTCCTTGCACAGTTCTCTTTGTACGTGTCCTTTTAAAATAACTACATCTTTACTTGGCTTTCTTTCACTCGTGCCTATTACACTAACTTCTCCTCTGTACTACACCACTTCCTTTTTCATGCTAGCCAATGAGGAGCACTGGCCAAAGGTATGTAAGATTATCTTCCCCCTTTTTTGTTCCCTTTTGTTAATGTGTAGGTCGTCCACCTAAATACAACACGGTGCTGGGGTTTGGGGCTCTGACCCCCACATCCCCTCTGTCCAGTCATCCTGACTCTCCTGAAAATGAAAAGACAGAGACCACATTTACTTTCCCTGCAACTGTTCAGCCTGTGTCCTTGCCCAGTCCCAGCTCCACAGACGTAAGTAATTGTTCCTGAAAGTTTTGCTGTTTGAAGAAACCATGCGGAGCAGCCTATGATGAAACTTAAGAATTTGTTTCTTTGGATACACAGTTGTTGTGGTAAAGTGCACCAAGATGACTGTCCTTCTTTAGACCCTTGCACTTTTTCTTATACTTAATCTCTTAAATCCACCCTACCCACAGAGCTGTATATAAATTTTGTAGTTGAATGATATACATAGAAAATGCCAGAATGTTCTAGGTGTTAAGTTTCTCCTCCTCTCTTCATCTCCAACACAAAAGGGAGATATAATAAAGAAAATACAGTGTGTGTATTTCAGCAATACAGTGGCACAAGCAAACTCATCTGTCCTTTAAGACACCATTAAGACAACTTAGAATGATGGTTGCTTCAATGATAGAAGAAGGAACTTCTCAAATTGCTCAGATTCAGCAGAACTTGAGAGAAAAATAGGGACAGTTGTCCCCATTGACAGCTCCTTGTTGTCTATAGATTTCTGTATACCTAACAATGGAGAAAAATACTCCCTACTATTAAAGTATCCCTTCATGATATATAGGCTCTATCTGCTTAACCAGTTTGCCACAGTTCATTTGAGTTGAAGCTGATCCTAACTGTCAGCTGATTTGCCGCACTAACTTGAGTAAGGAAAGCCACCCTTCCCTGGACAACATGATTGGAATTGGAAATTCTGGACTCACAACTGCGGTCAAGTCTCATCACTTGTCTTGCCTTTGTTTCCTCATCTTAAATTTGTTCCATGTTTGTTGTAAGACCCAACTAATGAACACATTTTACATGCAATTAGACATTTGTAACTTAAGTTTTGTGTTTTGTTGTGAGGCAGATGTTCCTCCAGTGTGATTTTGCTGACATTCAAGCTTTACATCTTCATGAATTAAGTCATTTGAACACTAACTGACATGACTGTATCTCTCTCTCTTATTACTGTAGCAGCCAACAGCAGCCAAATGAACAATTATATGTTCTCTACATTTTGGCAAAAAGTAAAATTAATTTGTAATGTTTCCATAAAGTGTGTGTTATCTCTGTAGAGAGTCATAGTTATCTTTTCTGTGAATACTGCTTTTTTGTTAGACTCTTCTAGATTGACAGAAGACAGTAGTGAAAAACAATCAGAACAAGAGAAATTTTTGACATTCTGCCTCTGTCTTTTTTTTCCCTACCCTCTCTCTGTTTCTCTCTCACACACACTCCCTCACATGTTCCCACTTGTCCTGTTCCTAGAAATTATAAAAACTTCAAGAAAGCTGATGTATTCCCATTTTTTATTTAAATAAAAGAATCACTCAGTAAACTTTTACTCATTGCCATTTCACTTGCTGCCTGTTGTACATATTAAATAATTTCCTGAGCTTTAAGAAATTGTGTAATTAAAATCACTGTCCAACATTCTAGTGTAGAATGTTTGCATTACAGCCACAGAACACAGAAATATCATTTTCTCAAAACATTCAGCCATTGCCTTCCTACTGTCCTGTTCTTGAGTGGGTTTACTTCCCCCCTCCCCGATTCTGAAGCCTTCTAAGCATCTCCACCTATCTACCTGTCACTAGTAGTCAGCTGGAGAAGTTTTTCAGAACTGCCACGCTTGGTAGGCATTCAGTAGGGAACATCAATAGACTCCACAAGAATCTTTACTGGGTGTTATTTGCTTGCTGTACAATCACAAAATAAAAAGGAAAATTATTCATAACTTTTAAGGATAAACTGTTTTGAATCTATGCTTACTAAGGAACCTTTTTTGATAATAAAGATGCTGTAGATTTCAGCAGTGCTCAAATTATGGAGGAGGAGGTTATTTCCCTTACTTTTTGTGAAATTTGCAAAGCTGTTGAGATTTGGCACACTGTACTTTGACCTCTCAATTTAGCTATGATGTGGCTGTAATCAAGCTGGATTGTGTTGGCCATTATGGGCTCACAAGTAACTCTGATTTCAGCCAAGGAATCCAACACTTGTTTGATTTACAGACTTGCAGAATCAAAGCATGGTTCCATTCAGCTGTCAGGATAACATAATAACCCTAGAAATTATTAAAGGGGATATGTTACTGTCAACCTGAAAGGACTTGGTTTTCACATAGTTGGAGATTGTAGGCTTTACCTGTGAGTGCTCCTGTCTGCCCAGTGACTGATAGTCTGACATTATTTCTTACATTATCCCTAATGATGTGTCTACCAGCATGCTTTGTAAAGCAGTGGAAAAGGTGGCATAATTCAAAGTTCGTTTGCAAGCAATGATTAATCCTGTCACTTTCCAAGTTTCTGTGGAAGATAGAATGCTGTATTTTAAGGAGAGTGGGGTATCTCCCTGTCACAAATGTTAACCTTCTATACTAAATTTGAAGAGAGCTTCAGAAATTGGGATTCAGGTGTAGCAAGGTGCCAGAGCAGCCCTGTCAATGTCAAGACGGCGGCCAAGCAGACACAGAGGCAGGAGCTGAGTTTTATGGCTTTTAAGTAGTAAATAAATCAAGCCGTTACTTCACCCAAACAAACAACCAAGTCCCAGAGGCAGCAGACTCAGGTAGCAGGGTCACCAGATGCAGTTTCGTGGTTGGAAGACGGTTGTTGCCCTGTGCCCAACCCCAACAGCGCCTGACTTAAATACTCAGTCTTTAGCCCAGCCGAAGCTGATCAAATGTCCGTTGGCCCAGCTCACAGCTGGAGCCTCTCAAGACTTCAGGACCAGTTCATCAGGTGCTTTTTTCGCAGCCGCTGAGACCTCCAGACCGCCCCCTTCTCCAGTCGCCTCTGGAGAAACGTGGGGGGAGGGTCTGCTGCGAACTCCGGACTGGAGTCAGAAACATCAGCCTCTGTTGAGTCAGAAGCACTAGCCTCTGCCTCTGGAGCACAAACATCTGCTGCAGGTACTGGCTCGGGATCTGTGCCCAGGACAGCTGTGGGGTCGCTGGCAGACTCCTCCCTACACTCTGAAGGAGCCCCCTCTCCCAAAGGCCCCTCCAAGGGATCCTTCCCCGGCTGGGAGTCCAAGTCTGAATCAGAGTACAAGTCTGAATCGGCAGCACGCTCAGCCTGGCTCATGACAAACCCCACAATGTATATATTAGGCCATTTTCTCTTTCGTTAGATCTGATCTTTTTAGTTCTTTTTCTGTGCTTCTGTGGGATGATCTGGAAATAAAAAATAGCAAATGACAGAGGTAGGAAAAAACAGATGGAAACTAAAAAAGCCTTGGTATATATCAGCTGAGTTTACCTACAGTTATGGTGTTCCCAATTACTAAGAAATTGGAAGTATCAGAAAATACTGTAAAAGTGAGTAATGCTGGCAATTAGTGGTTAGTGCTATCAAGAAGCCCTTTGTTGTTGTGAACATCTCCCCCCCCAAAGAAACAACAACAATGTTTTGTCTTGATTAGTCTGCTTTGGTCATTGAGTTTTCTGTTAGAAGTCCCAGATAAAGTACATTAGAAAAAGTGTAGCTGGCATGGGATTGAAAGTGAGAGATATGATGTAAAATTGTATTTCTGTGCTGCTTGTTTTGTCAGAGGAATTGATACCACTGGCAGAATAGGTCCCCAGCTCCCCTGCATGGTCCTTCCCTGACACATCAATATCCTGCAGATCTGCTCCAGAAGGTCCTCCAGCCTTCTGAAGGTTGGAGGATCTTCTGGAGCAGATCTGGGAGGAGACAGATGGGTAGAGAGGAAGATGAGGTCTTGTTTTCGTGGTAGACGTTTGCTCACACAACGTTCTGTGTAACCTGTAGTGCCATACCAAGAGTAAAGTTATCTTCAGAATCAAAATAATGCATTATGGTTGATGCATGTGGAACCTGAGTAGCTAATTTGTGCTCTTAAAGCTAAATAGTACTCTCTCCACACTTCTTAGGAAAAGTTGTAAGAGATAGAAGCCTGGTGGAGCTGTGTTAATCACAAATGAAGAGCGTCCAACAGGGTTGCAAATAATCTTTCACTGCACAATCAGTGTGCCGGTCTTACTAATTTGTTGCAAAGAATCCTGACTGCTTTTTTCTGCAGGGAAGTTACCTTTCTCAAATGTAGAGAGCACAGTTCTCTTGTCAATAGAAAAATGTAAGTTTGTCCCCCACTCCCAGGACATGCTGAATATAGGCATGGTAGGTATTCATTTATAATTACCATATCAGTGGTCAGCCAGCAGACTCATATATGTGCACTTCTACTTTTTAAAAAAAAATGAGAAACTGACTCTTACTATAAGTTGTGGTGGGTTTTCCAGGCTTTGAGGCTGTGTTCTATTAGTGTTTTCTCCTGACGTTTCGCCTGCATCTGCGGCTGGCATCTTCAGAGGATCTGGTGGCATGGAAATGAGACAGAGTATATATACTTGTGTAGTCAGTCCCCGGGTGAGAGGGAGCAATTTGCATGTGTTACAGTTGGCCTGTGTGATGGCCTGTTGTTAAATGGGATACCCCCCAGGGTGTATTGTTAGTCGGGGATATGCATAACAGTGCATTAAGTACATTAGCAACCCATTGTATGTACATTAGCAACCCTGTAGAGTGACCTGTGGAGTCTGGGTGGTGTTCATTGGCATATTTTTGTGTCTTGATTTTAGTGTTCTTCAGTACTGGTAGCCAAATCTTGTTTACTTTCTGAGTTTCTTCTTTCCTGTTGAAATTGTCCATGTGTTTATGGATTTCAGTGGACGCTGCATTTTGTAGTCCCTATGTAGATCTGCCCACAGCTGCAAGATCTACATAGGGACTACAAAACGCAGCATCCAAACACGAATCAAAGACTGATCCACTCAGAAAAATCAGCAGTAGCAGAACATGTTATAAACCAACCTGGTCACAGAATGCTTTTTGAAAGCACAGAAATTCTGGACCATTCTGACAACTACTATGCCAGATTACACAGAGAGGCCATTGAAATCCATAAACACATGGACAGTTTCAACAGGAAAGAAGAAACTCGGAAAGTAAAGAAGATTTGGCTACCAGTACTGAAGAACACTAAAATCAAGACTCAAAAATATGCCAGTGAACACCATCCGGACTCTGGAAGTCCCTCTACAGGGAACGATACAATGGGTTGCTAATGTACTTAATGCACTGTTATGCATATCCTCTGACTAACAATATACCATGCGGGATATCCCATTTAACAACAGGCC
This sequence comes from Ctenosaura bakeri, assembly GCA_948474755.1. Taxonomy (NCBI): domain Eukaryota; kingdom Metazoa; phylum Chordata; class Lepidosauria; order Squamata; family Iguanidae; genus Ctenosaura; species Ctenosaura bakeri. The sequence continues at coordinate 294,442 of CAOLHI010000340.1, forward strand.
ATCACACAGGCCAACTGTAACACATGCAAATTGCTCCCTCCCACCTGGGGACTACACAAGTATATATATTCTGTCTCACTTCCATGCCACGAGATCCTCTGAAGATGCCAGCCACAGAGGCAGACGAAACGTCAGGAGAAAATACTAATAGAACACAGCCTCAAAGCCTGGAAAACCCACAACAACCTATGGATTCCAGCCGTTAAAGCCTTTGGCTTGACTCATACTATGTTCATTTAGCCAAGGAATGGGCAACTGATCAGGAAGTCAGGGGGAGTTCTTTCTCTCACAAGCAGAACCAGCATGTTGGTAGTACATCAGAAGTGACATCACATTACTTCTGAGTCCTATTTCAGCTATTTTCTGGCATATTTTTTGAGACTTGTTGGATTGATGTGGTAGGAGAAGGGAAATTATGCATTTGTGGTAGCTTAGATACATATGAGGTGAAAATCACCTGAAGTCCACCCAAAGTAAAAACAGAAGGATCTGAGATTTCATGGTGTTCCAGGGGCTTCAGGGACTGCAAAAATGAGGTTCAGGGATACATTTAGTTTTGCCATGGAAAGTAAACAGTGGAAAACACCACCAAAGCTACCCCATTAATCTTTCTTTATACGTTAACTCTAAACTGAATGGTTCTCCCTCTCTAACACTAGAAAGTGCATATTCTTTCTTTGATGTTTTTTAAAATTATGTGTCTCTGATTTATATACCCTGTGCCTATATTTTCAGTAAAACCAAAGTGTCCACTTCAGTCTGTGGTGAAGAATATAATTTTGGGACTCTTAGTCGTGTATCACTGTTGGTATAGCACATTTTAAAAGACTGGATCACTGAAGCTTTCTCTTTGTGCCTAAATTTACTTTCTTTGAAAAAACAATAAATGAGATTGTTGGTGGGCTTAATCATTTGAAATTGTACTAGTTAGAGATGGTACAGGTACAGGAAACTGTGCGACATATTCGTAGTGAATTTCATCTTAGGAAGATGGTACTAGTTGTACTTGTGACACTTTAGTGGCTCTCCTTTCATGTGCCACAAAAAAAGCATTTATATTTAGCTCCTTCTAAATGGATGTTAGTGGGAACATGAGTGGTGGTTAGAAAGGTTAAATGTTAACTCCCCCTACTTTCCCTTTATAGGGTGATATCCATGAAGATTTCTGCAGTGTTTGCAGGAAAAGTGGTCAGTTGCTAATGTGTGACACATGCTCACGTGTGTATCACTTGGACTGTCTCGACCCTCCTCTGAAAACGATTCCCAAGGGCATGTGGATCTGTCCCAAATGTCAAGACCAGGTATTGTTTGACATAAAAGGAGATGTTTCTCACATCAGTCTCTGCACTGGACAAAATGATTTTTGTCACCCAGCATAGAAGAGGTTGACAGCATTTACCCATATCTGACCTATAAAACAGATGCTTTTGGTTGTTGTTGAACCAGGTGACACACCCTCACCGTTCTTGTCGTGATATGTCACCCTTTGTGTTCCTCAACTCAAGAGGGCTTTTCTGAATTTTTGCAATATATGAATTGTCAAGGACAGAACTCAAAAGGGCTGGGAAGGGCCTCATGGGATTTCAAGGTTTTCCCTGCATCAGTTCCAGCACTGTTTCCAAACATAAATATAACATTAATTTCATTAAAAAATTCGGTATTAAGGCCAAAGCCAGAGCAACATTATGGGGTCTCTGTGTTGGGAAGGTAATGCTTCTACAATTACTATGGGAAAATCAGCTGGCAGGAGAGGGGCATTTAACTCTGTCCACAGATTTTTTTTCATCACTGCTGGCCTGAGTACAAATATAAGGGGGAGGGAGGCTGGGGAGTAGTGTTTGTGATGGAGAAAAAGCAGGTGGTTAAGCACCCCTCACTCATTCCTCCATTCTCTCCAGCAAATACACCACCCTCAGTCCTGTTACTGTTAAAAAGCAGACATCTGTAGGAAATGCTTATTTGCAAAGTAACATGTAGTTCTCTCCATGGAGACTGCTCTTTGCTATCAGACTGTGTTTTTATTAAGCTACTTGGATCAGCAGTTTCCCTATGAATTACAAAGCCACAGTCCTCTCTGCTGGCAAGTTTTAAGATCAGATATGTTGTCTTTTCATTCCTGTTCAGCTTGTTAAAATTTCATCAGCAGAAAATGTTTGTAGATGCACTGTAATATACAAAATTGCTGACATTGTGATTAAACAAGCCTCCTTTGTGGGAGGCATAGTGCAGATGTGTGCATATTTCATGCTGTTAAATCATATGGGCTTTTTCAGATGATTGTGGAGATTTTTGTATAGAGCAATAAATGAAATGTTTTCTTGCTTAGGGAGTGTAGTGAGGGATGATTCAGATGTCTTTTTTCTGAGTAATGCTTCTGTTGAGGAATTTTCCAAGTACTTACATGGCAACTTTTGATTGCTTGGAGAATCTCCCCTCTTCTCCACTTCCTTGGCCCTTCTTGTCATCACATTCTGTGTGCTACACGTGAACTAGTTATGTATATCATTGGCGCATGTCAGTTAGTGATTAGCAACAGAGAGGCCACTCCCTCTTCCCAGTTTTAGGATCTTAATTTTTTTGGGAAGGGGGGATAAAGATACTGTATATATTCATATGAGTATGTACAGTATCTTTATTCCTCCCCCTTGCAAAAAATATGACATACATATATCTAAAATTTTCAGTCAAAAAATTGACCCCAAAAAACTGGGTCAACTTACCAGTGTAAGTACTGGAATCATCCCCATCTCTGAGTAGAGTGGTGAAAGTTGGGAGCTTAGTCCATCCTGGGAGAACATAAAAGAAGCACCAACCCCCTCTACTCTCTCTGCTGTGGTACCACCTCTGGCTTTTTTGAACACCTGGGTGGGAAAACTGTGCTTCCTCTTAAAGGAACACCAAAAGTGTGTGTGTGTGTGTGTGTGTGTGGGTGGGTGGGTGGGTGCTTCTTTTAGGTTCTCCCAGGATGGACTAAACTCTCACCTTTTGCCACTCAACTCGGAGAAGTGAACAGTTCATTTTTTGCATTAACACTGTATCTAAACTTTTATTTAAAAAGGAATCATCCCCTTCTCTAAGTAGAGTGGTGAAAGACCTAGCCCCTGAGGGGCAGTATTGACACTTTCCTCTCTCTGCAGAATGAACCTAGACTTATCCAGGGGTCATATCAAAATCCATAATTTTGGACCTCAAACCTGCCCTTAACTTGTATATGAAGTTGACTTATACATGAGTATATACAGTAATTCTTTAGGAGCTGATCATTCACCTGCAGAAGCAACAAAGAGCAAAAATGATTCTCTAATCCCTTTTGTTTTTTCCCCAAAAAGCCTCCTAGCAGTATAGCATTTTCTCCCCAGCACCATGACCTGCTATTTAGTGAAATTTATCCTTTTTACTTTATTCTTGACACATAAACACCAAAATTGCAGCACATATCCCCCACACTGTTTTTTCATCTTGCGTTACAGGTATACTTTCATTTTATTTCTGTTATTCCATATACATTAGCCCACCCCCTTCCATTATATTAGGACAAGGTGTCAAACCATTTCCATGAGACTGACATTGAAATCAGCTCAAATATAATCCTAAACATAAACTGGAATTCTTTTATTGTTTGGAGGGAAGGTTGTAAGAGGCAAATTACAAAAAGGCGTTTTAAGAGTGGCTTTAACAATAGCTGTGAAAGGATCTCCTTTGTATGTCTTTAGTGGGATGACCATATTCATCTGTTGCAGCAAAAGCAACAAAGACACTGTCTCAATGAAAGCTGATACCATAATGGAATTTGTAGGGTTTTATGGTGCCACAAGACACTTCATTCTTTTGTGTGTACCTCTTTCTGTCCTCCCTGGAGGTACAGTGTGTCAGCCAATGTTCCCATTCCTTTCTTTCAGATGCTAAAGAAAGAAGAAGCAATTCCATGGCCAGGGACTTTAGCAATTGTTCATTCATATATTGCATACAAAACAGGTAGGTAAGCAGTGTTTGGTTTGATTTTCTTTTATTTGAAAATGTTGTTTTCAGAAGGAGAGTAGGATGTTGTTGTTCTTTCAGAAAGAAATTTAGAGCTGACTATGTGATGACCCTGTAAACAGACGAATGAGACACTCTCATGTGATTCCTTTTGTGTATACACCTACAGCTCCACGTATGGTTCAGTGTGATAATTTCTTGTCTTTTGTGCTAGTGTCCCATTATGGAAAAAACAGTGACTACATTGGCTAGGGGGTTCCAGGAGTTATAGTCCAAAAACAACCTTTTCAAGCTCTGGGAAAAACAGCTGGGCAGTCACATCTCACGGGAATAATAGATACAATTGATTTCCTCCCTTATGTAGCAAAAGAAGAAGAAAAACAGAAATTACTGAAATGGAGTTCAGATTTAAAACAAGAAAGAGAACAACTAGAACAGAAAGTCAAGCAGCTCAGCAATTCTATAACAGTAAGTACTGCTCTGCCAGTCAATAGTTTGTTTAGACTCTGTGTGTTTTGTTAGGAGTTGTATTTATGAGGTCTAGAATGTGGCCATTTGCTTCCTACAGTGTCACTTCTGAGGTTTTCTTTATCACTACTGTGCATTCAAAAAAAATGTTTCAGCTTCTCCTGAAATATTTCCTTTGATCTCCTGTTTTCCAAAGATTTCAGATCAGGTTACGTCAATTTAATTTAAAACAGACAAATGAAAAGGCTATATACATGTTATTGTAAGAAGCTAAATATAGTTTTGGGGTGAATGAGCAAAATCTGAGAAGCACAGAACACCTCTGCGCACCAAATCTCATCAGTACCACCTTTCATTTCCAGAAACTTTGGCCTCACCACCTCACCACATTGTTCTAAGGCTTCTGTGTTAGAGTTCACTAACTCATAATAGAGCAAGAGTTTGTCATGCTTTTCTTGGGATGCAAAGTCGCCAGTCCAGAGGTGTGTTGCAAAATATGCTTCTGATTGATCATGCTTCTGAGTGAAGCATACGTAACCTGGGTTCTTCACCCTTTCTCTCCCAAAATAGATGGCTAGAACTTCTTGTTGGTTCACCAACTCAAATGCAGTGTGACAACATACACATGCTTCCATGCTGGATATATGCCTTCATTACCCTTTTACAAATACAAATCTAAAATAACAGTTCTCACGAGGAAACTTGTTAGCTTGCATAGATCACGCTTCTTAGGTTGTGGTGAACATCTGTTGCAAGATAATGCCCATAGGACAGAAAAGAAGGAATTTCACTTATTCCCATGGAGAGATTTGAGACTTTACCTTTCTTTAAAACTGAGAATAAAACCCAGTTAGTTCAGATCTTTGATGCTGGCATTTGTGGCAGTGTCACATGTGAGCTGAGACATTGTCTTAAGCTAAATGCCTGTGAAATTTTGTGTTAGTTAACAAAATACTTCTAAGAAAAACTCTTGTTTCTGTTATGACCTATCTGCTGAAGTTCTGGCTTTTAAACTCTACCTTGAGAAATCACTTCCTTGGTTTTGAATATATGTTTCTGCTATATAATGTGTACACCATTTGTGGCATAACAGCCACCTTTTGGCAGTTCTGTGATGTTTTATGGATCTTGAAGTTACTTTGTGTCAACTTGTGTTCAAGTTAGGTTTCTCTTTATTAGTGCATTCAGTAAGTGCAGTGTTCAAATTTTCTTCAGAAATGTATGGAAATGAAGAACACCATCCTGGCAAAACAGAAGGAAATGCACAGTTCGTTGGAGAAGGTAAAACAATTAATTCGCCTCATCCAGGGCATCAATCTTTCAAAACCCATGAACTCTGAGCCCAGTTCAGTAGCCATTTCCAATGGCATGGACGCGACCAATAATGCGAATGCTGCCGCCTCCAATCCAGCCTCTTCCCCCACCCAGAGCTGCATGGTGAACTGTAACAACAGCAGTGAGACTAAATAACAGAGCACAGTAAGAAGGAGCTGGGGGAGATGGCAGCAAAGAGGAAGAGCAAAACTATAAAACTTTCTAGAAGAGCAAAGCCGGATTTCTTCTGGAAAGGGCAGAAGAACTCTTTGGTTCCAGAAAGAACATGAAGATGCTTGTGCCAGGCGGCACCAGAGTTGCCAATGGATCCTTCTTATTCTGTGTGTACATGCAAAGTTTGGACCATGTTACATGAATAGTGCCAGCTGGAGGTTCTTAGCCAGCACCATGCCAAGTTAAATAATATATTTACTCTCTCTATATTTTACACCAGTGTGTGCCTGCAGCAGCCTCCACAGCCACTATAGGTTTGTTTTATTTTTATTTGGGGGTGGGGAGCAGGGAGGAGGAGCAGGTTTCAAATCTTATCTGCAGACCAGTTTGATTAGTTAGAGGAATTTCAAGTCCAAAGAGCCTGTGGGCTTTTCCTGTTTCTAAATTCTCTGTACTTAACTAAACCAAAAATCCAGAAATATAAATTAACACATTCTAGTGTCCAGAAGGGGCGGGGGGGGGCAAAGCCTATCCAATAAGCAGTATTCACTTTTTTTCCTTTTTTTTTAACAGAAGGCAAAAAAATTTTTTAAAAAGAATGAGGAAAGGATTTTTCACTAAGTATCCAGCAAGATACAGCAAGTTAGAGATTACTGAACTGGCAGCTTTGGGTTATTTTCTGGGTTTGGGTGCTCTCTCTCTCTCTCCCCCCTCTCCCTCCCCCTCCCTCTCTCCCCCTCCCTCCCTCCCCCCATCTTCAAATTGACGAAGAAGTTCATTGCTGATTTTGTCCTCAGGCTGATCCAGGTGGCTTTTCCTAAGAAAGATAGGGAGGGAGGGATGACTAATATGATCAGCCTGGATTTTCAAGAAGCGGGTCAAGACTGAAAATTCCAACATTTTTCCCTCCCTCCCTCCCTCCCTCCCTCCCTCCCTCCCTTCCTTCCTTCCCTCCCTTCCTTCCTTCCCTCCTCTCTCTCTCTTCCTCTCTTTCTATCTTCTTTGTACTTTTGTCAAGCAAAACATCCCAAACAGTACAGCACATGTCCCAAACGTATTGCCCAAATAGTTAAAAATGCCTGTTTCATTTGTTACCTTTCTCTTTTGGTTACAAATGTAAGGAATAGAAAAACTGTTTTCAGGCTGACAGTCCAATTAAAGAGGTAGATGGGACCTTGCATGGTATAGATTAGAAGTAATAGTGTCAGTGAGATACAGTGAGTCTTTGTGAGTCCGTGTGTCATCGTTTTGGGCACTGTTTTTTATGCAAGGGCAAAATCTTTGTATCTGGGGGAAAAAACAACTTTTTTAAATTAAAAAGAAAAAAAGATATTGAGGTCTTCCTAGTGTTACTTAAAATAAGATCAAGGTAAGAAACATTGTAAAAAATTGCAAAAGTGCTATTTGTTTCCTAAACAAGTGATTTCTATTAAAAAGGTGTCAGAACTGGAGAAAATGTGTACTTAGAATTCTTTAACACAGATTTTGCTTATAGTTTTAATCATTCTGTTGTTTTCCTGTTTGAAAATTCCTTGGCATGGGTTTCCAGAAGTTGTCATGTTTAAACTGTTTAAGATCTGCACACCTTCTTTTAACTGGGGGACCACTGCTCTGTTGCTCCACTTATCCTATGTACTAAAGCACAGGGAAAAACATCAGCAGCATTATTAACTCTTTTTATTCTGTAGCAATACCACACGTAAAAGTAATGAGCAAATCAACATGAGGGAGTTCAGGTTTGCTTCTGGGTAGCACAGCTTGTCTATCTTCTGCTGCAAATTGTCATGGTAATTTCATACTGTAAAAATTTTGATGGTGGACATCAAGTGTGTGCGTGAAGTAGCCGATTTTGTATATTTGAATATAGTCAGCCAGCTTTTTCAAGTTGCTCCAGTTAGTGGCAACACTCATATTCAAGTGAGCCATGGCAGAGATGGCCTCAGCATCATCAAACTGTGTGTAAGTAGATCTCTTCTTTTAGCCCCAGTAGAGATGGTAATGGTATATTTTCATTATTCTGTGTTTAAGAATTATGCGTCCTTAAGCACTTCATTTATATACTCATCTGAACTTTCTTCATACCACACCGGTGTTATTGAGCCAGTTTTTTGCTTTCTCTTAACCACCATTGTTATCTTGCAAGGATTTTTCAAGCTCCAAGACTATTTAGTTATGCTCATTGTTTTTAAAGTCCTACAGCTCATCTCTTGTTTTGTACTGTCAATGAAGTGTAAGAATGATTTGTGTTTAACAGCCCTGGCCTTATGAACAAAGAAGTCAATTTTACCGTAAACTGTTGGTACTCTGTGGTGAAGTTACGTGTTTAAGAACCAGGTATCATTAGTAAGTAAAACCAGAAGGTGGCCTGTTGTGCATACTGAAAACTGCTAAATTTTCACTCATTGCACTCACTACAGTTGCACACAGAGAAGAACCTCTTAAGGGCAAATGATTAAAACATAGAAGACATCACACTTTAGACCAGAGGTGGATTACTATCTGCAAAGTACAGCAAAAAGCTATTTGTACTCTGGAGGTGGAATCACTTGTGTTGCTCTCTGAGAGAGGCAGGGTAATGAGGTTTCTCATTATTAACCATTCCAGTGAACCATCTCTTCCTTCCCTCCATCTCACCCAAGTGTCATCTTCATGTTCCATTTCTTGTCCTCTTGGGAGCAGAATTTCCTTTTCGATGAACCCAGGGAGTGAACATGGTGGCCTCTTATGGCTGATTGTGCAAAGTGAACTGCCTGCAAAACTTCATCCCATGTTAAACAGGGGATAACTGGCTAGAACAGCTGGATTCTTTTCATTTGTCACAATATATTGTGTACGGTCAGAATGCAGAAAAGTACACTAAGTACTACAGTGGGGGGGACAAGAAATCAGTCTGGCTACTGTTTGTGGGGGGATTGCCATTCCAATGAACCATCCCTTCCATTGCCCTAGATTATCCTGCAGTTTGACCTAAGAAAAGTAGATAATTATCTGCTAAATTAAAAACAAGTATTAAGGGGAAGTAACATCTGCAAGGAGACTTATTCATGTCACTCTCCCTTCCAAACAGAAAGTGCTGGGGTGTGTCTCTCTTTATTGTACTGATACAGTTTGTCGCAGCAGGTTTCCCATGTGTCGAAAACCTGCTTTGGAATCATCATCTGAAGAAATTCCTTTCCTTTGCCTTTTCCTCCTGTGTTTAGTGGCATCAGTAATAAAACTCTGCCAAGCCTGCAGAGTGCACTTGTCATCAAGCATGTTGGGGTGAATGCAGAGTACAGAAGAGAAGCCAGTCTGTATAAGGCTGAGCCTAATATTTCATTATCCTTTAGTAACAGTTGGGACTCCCCTATATTCTCTTCTGTTGGGGAATCTCTTCCAGCTAGACGCAAGGAAAACAGTGGTGGCGGTAGTATGACATTCAGCAGCTAGGCTGTTCCCAATTATCTTAGTTTCATACAAGTGGAATATTGTTGCTGGGTTTGATTTATGGAATGCAGGGCAAAGGATAAAATAGAGAAAGTCCTTTCATACTCTTGAGGAGGATAAATATGTTGTTTACTGACTAGGAAAGTCCTGGTATATAATGCACTATAGTTGGCAGCCAGGTTTCTGGTTTTTTACCTTGAGAGTTGTTCTCAAAATGTTGAGGAGCTACAGGGCATTTGTGAATCAGAATAATAAGATAAAGTCGGCCTTGTTCAATCATGAATTGCCGTTGTAGTTGATTTTATTAGTTAAAATCACCAGTGCCTCACTAAGTGCAGAATAACATCCTCAAAAATTTCTGGGTTCATGTGTCAGTGGAGGAACCTGCCAGAAAAATATCTGTAGTGCTGTGAAACAATAATGCTTTGTGCTTCAGGGCTGAATTTTGTTGGCTAGTTGCTTATAATCAGTTGCTTCTTCTTTGTCTTCTACCCCATTCCTCTTGATGTTTTATATTAGCTTATTAATGACATGCTGTGTAAGAGTGAACTCTCATCTGAACAGGCTGCTGGTGATGGGAATCTTGGAAGTGGTTTTGCATATTTAACAATGTGACAAGGAGCTTTAATTTGCTGCTCTCCAGTGTAAAGACTGAAAAAAATGCATTGTGTGGGTGACCCATGTGGACTACTGGAATTTCTCAGCACTCAGGTATGAAAGTGCAGCAAGCATTTGTAAGTTTTGTGCTGGAAAGTCAGCATTAACTTATGGTGGACCTATGAATGAGAGGACTTCAGGACACCCAGTTACTAACAGCCCTGCCCAGATCTTGCCAACTAAGGGCCCTGGTTTCTTTGATCGCCAATCTCCTTGTAAGGCAGTTTTTCTCCTTTTCCACTGCGTTCAACTTTACCAAGTATTAACATCTTTCCCAGTAAGTCCTGTTGTCACATGCTGTATCCAAAGTATCATAGTCTGAGTTTTAGTCATTTTGGCTTCTCAGGAGAATTCAGGCTTGATTGTTCATGAACTCATGTATTGGCTTTTAGGCAGTCCGTGGTATCCATAGGACTCTCCAGCACCACTTTTCAAATGAGTTTGTTTTCCTGTCAGCTTTCTTCACATAGAAACTGGAAATACTATGGCATGGATGATCTTGACTTTGATTTTCCGTGATAATTTTTTTATACTTAAGGATCTTACTAATTCCCTCATAGCTACCTTTCCAAATCTTAGTCTTCTGTTGATTTCTTGACTGCAGTCTCCTTTTTGATTGACTGAGCCAAATGTATAGAAAATTTGTAACTATTTGTCTTCATCACCCACTTTAAAATTACATGAGTCTCTTGTGATCATATTTTTGTCTTCTTAATACTGAGCTGTAACCCTCCTTGTGCACTTTCTCCCTTAATTCTCCTCAGTAGTTACTCCAAATCATTGCTATTCCTTGCAAGTAGTGTGGTGTCTTCTGCATATCTTAAGTTGCTCTTTATTCTTCCAGTTTTTTACATCTCCTTCCTTGGAGTCTAGTGCTGCTTTCTGTATGATATGTTCTGCATATAAATTAAACACATAGGGTGATCAAATGCACCCTTGTCTGACCCCTTTTGACTTGAAAGCCATTCTGATTTTCCATATTCTGTCCTGACAGCGGCCTCTTGTCTAGAGTTTAGGGACAATCAAGTATCCTGCAAACTTTGCCAATTTATCTTTTGAATGCAAATTATATAGTAGAAAGTTGTGGGTGCACTTATGGTGCCTCTAGAGATAAATGCAAGTATCCTCCCTACTTTTAACCCAGCAGTGTGTATCCTACATTTATTTTTACTATTTTTACCCTTCTTGTTTGAAAATGTAAACCAGCTCTACATGTCACCCTAGAATAGGAGTGGGCAGTTTTTGAGCATCTGGAGGTCATTTTGCCCTTCTCCAGACAGTCTTAAGTGTATTGTCGCTTTCCGATACCCTTAAAACCAAAAAGGCCACCTTCCATTTCAGAAGCTTCTGAAGGGTGTGGTTAGCCATTTTTATGCAGATACCTGAATGACTATTTTAAAATGAAAAGGCTTTTTTTTTTCCAAACAAGGAAGAAGAGATTGTTTCCCATTTGGGGGAGCAGAAAAATTAGAGGTGTCAGTTGTGGCATGGGCACTACACTGCAGCCCTGCATGTGACCCATGGAGTGCACTTTACCCACTCCTGCCCTAGACTAGGAACACAGGCCATTCCCATAGCTACCTTATCCTTTCTCTCTTCTTTAAGGTTTCTGTTTTAATATTTGCCCTAGATCAATTGCAATGCATGGGTTAGAAAATCATGTTCTCCACAACAAAACTAGAATACAGTAGGCCCTCCGCATTCACAAGATTTAGGGACTCAGTACCTTTGCAAGTGTCAGAAAACCACTAATAACTCCCCTGGTGGGTGCCCTCCCTGCACAGTCCTGCCCACCACAGCGGGTGTGCCCATGCAGTGAAGGGAGCACAGGGAAGGGATGATCGCTCGCCCTACAACCTCCTGCCGGCCACCCAGGCAGCAGCCAAGGGAATGCAGGAAATGGACAGTTGCCCTCCCTGCAACCTTCTGCTGGCCACCCACGGTGTGCCTGCACAGGTGGCAAGCGAGGGTGTGCAAGGAACATGCAAACACAGTAGGCCTTCCACATTGGTGAGGGTTAGGGACACAGAACCCTTACAAATGTCAAAAAACTACGAATAACTCCCCTGGCGGGCACCCTCCCTGTACACTCCTGCCCACCGCAATGGCGGAAGGAGCAGAGGGAATGTGTGATCGCCAACCCTGCCACCTCCTGCCAGCCGCCCAGGGCACACCTTTGTGGGCTGCCACAGAGGGAGCCTGGAGGGAACGTACAATTGCCCACCCTGCAAGCTTCTGCCCAGGGCATGCCTAAATAGGTGGTGGGTGGGGGTTTGAGAGGAATGTGTGATTGCCCTCCTTGCACCCTCCCGCCAGCTGCTGCCGGCATGCCCACACGGGCAGTGAATATCTTTCTCCCTTCCTGTGCCTGGGCAAAAGGCCAGGGACTGGGAGGGGGAGAATGGGGGGGCAGGCAAGCACCTCGCGAAGAATCAAATTCATGAAAGTGAAACCCCCAAATGTGGGGGGAGGACAGTACATATATGAATGAAAGGAAGTCGCACTTGCCAGTCTGGATTAGGGTAAGCACAAAGTCTAGTGTTTATTTTCCTACGATAAACTAAAAGTGGTTTGCACAAGGCTTTATGTGCTAAATCCTCAGGCTCTGCAAATGAGGTTGCAGGCTAAGCACAAAACCTGAAGGGGCTAAAATTGGGGGGAAGCTATGGCCTTCCAGATGTTCTGAGAGTAAGACTCCTCTCTCTCTCTGATCATTGGTCTGTTTAATGAGATTCAGCATCTGGAGAATCACAGATTCATCACACCTGACCAAAATGTAATTAGTACCTCAGTGCCTCCACCCTCACCCTGTTTTCCTCTACTTAAAGAAGATGAATTAAAACCTTGGTAAGTTTCTGTTCTGTTGTGCAGCTGTTGAAGTATTCACTGTGTTACTGATAAAGGACTAGAGTAGTGTTTCTCAGGCTATCTGAAGTGGGAGACTGACAGCTTTTTTCCCCACTGTGTCAGAGATCAGTACCATGTTAGGACCCATTGGCTACAATTGTTTTTCTTTCCTAGAAATTCTCCAGGGACCAGCACCTGAGGGCTTGTGGACCAGGACCAGTATGTAGTCCACTACTTCAAGTAGTACTGGAATATAGCAAATCTGCTACTTGGCTTTTGCTTTCTGCGTCAATTTTGGCAGAGTTTGCATATGGCTGTGTTTTAAGTATTATTGCTCCCCTATTTCAATTACTGTTTGGGGGAAATTACTGTTACTGACATCAACATTTACCATTTCAGCATTAGCAGTCTCTCAGCTTACCCTGGGCTCCCTTTGTAACTTAGCTAGAAGATTCTTCGAGTGATTTTTGATTCTGCAGTCCTTCTAGAACTGTAAAGCACCATATCATTATTCCACCCCACCCAGCTGGTGAGTCCACTGAGTTCACAACTGTACACCTACATATCACACACAGCCCTAGCCAAGGCACTGCTGGCTGGATCACAGTGAAGGAAGGAGCCTAGTTCCAAGAGTCGTGTCCTCTGACAAGGATCAGACTAAGCATTTTACTTACTGCTGTTTTGCCTACTCTTTACATTGAAGACAGCAAGGGCCGGATGACTTTGACCCTTATATATACCAGTAAAAAATCCAGTTTGTGCCAATTTATATTATGAACAACAGGCCAGTAGAAATCAAACCAAGACTAAGAATTGGATGTAATAGGTAATGTTACATTTGGAAAATGTCAGTTTGGTCATAACTGAACTACCAAATGTTCTGCATACCTCACTTAATGCTATCAAGTGCAAATTATGTTTTTGATATTGTACTCATTTGTTGTTTATTTTATAGCTCAGCTTCATTCCATTTTGCAGCAGCAGAGGAAACTGCTGTGAGTGTCTTAGCAACTACCCATTCTGTGTTTAACAGTAGATGTCATTGCTGCTGCCAGAATATTTGTAATATTTGGACTAGGACTTCTTGGAGTAAGCTGTGCACAGTAAGAGCCCAGTGCCCCTAACAAGAATCTTACTGTCTTCGTTTTTAGGGCAATGTGTACTGATGTACTGAGTCACAGCCACCCCCACCACTTCCAGTTTCTTCCTCTCCTGATGTTTGCATTAGATACATTCAATTACAGTCTTTGCATCACAAGTTCCCATCTAATTTATAAGGCCTTCTGTAAATGAATTGGGTATAATACAACTTTCACGGATGAACATTCTGATGCATGACTGAAAATTTGGCTAGGTGAGGGTTTTTTTGCTGTTGTTGTAAAGGGTTTTTTTTTAAGTGATTTTTTTTCAGTCTCTTTGCTGCCTTCTTTCTGTAGCCTTCCAGTCCCTTGTGGGTTTGGTACATTGTGTCTAGATTTAGTCTATTAAAATGGGAAGAAATAAAAGGGGTTCCAGAATAAATGATCAATTTGTATTTATTTAACATTTTACTAAATAAACCAATAAAATCTCTTGTCTTTGTAGTGACATTTCTCATAACAGTACTCCGTGTGTGTGTGTGTGTGTGAGAGAGAGAGAGAGAGAGAGAGAGAGAAAGTATGTGTGCATATGTTGTCATGCTTGTTAATGCCTAACAAAAGGCAGAGTTAAGGAAAGAACTGAGGCTGGCCTGAAGACTGTGTCATATATTGTGAAGCAGCCCTTACGTGCATGGGCAGAGTTCAAAGTTGAGGACTTGTATTCAAAGTTGGGTTTTAGGCTAGTTCTGTGCAGCCACCTCCCCATCCCCCAGCTCCTTTGAGCTCTCTTTCCCATTAGGGATCCAGCCCCAAATATATTCTGCCAATATGCCGTCTCTTCCTCTTTCTTCATGTCTTTTCTCATCCTGTGTACACCTCCTGTTCTCTTTTACTGTTCCTAGTCAAAATCAGCTAAACTCCAGACTTCCTTTCCTCCTGGCATGCCATCCATGTTCTCTGTGTTCTCATCTGCTGGCGGAAGGTCGTTCCTAAACACACCTTACTCTTCCCTCATTACAAACTCAGGCCTGAAAGTCCTTTTGCAAATATTCTACATCTGTGCTTCCCTTCCCTCTCTTTTTTGAAAGTTGTTTTTGCTTTGCTTTCAGTATTATAGGAAAATAGGCTTAAAAAAAGGATGTTGAAACTAGAGATTAAAGAACAGCTCCCCCTCTTCCATATATGCTGGCTGTACTCTAAATCTCCCTGCCACTTGAAGGGAGAAGCCATTGACCTGGTTTTGACCAGATTTGTTATCACCAGACCTAGTCTGGCCCTAACAGCTTAAGCAAGTTACTTGAAACTCTAGGAACAATTTCATGTTTCTGGTACAAGCATTATTTTTAATACTTTTCAGATTTGTCAGCTATTACTCTAGTTATTTCTCTTTCTCAAGTCCTCATTTTGACTGGCTTACATTGCCCACCTGCTCAGAGCTTCACAATAACCTGTCCACTGAGGAAGGCAGAAAATTCCCACAGTGAGAGCTGAGCACAATATTTAATAGCGCTGTGCTTGCAGAACAATGCAAACACACAACTTACCTCGCCTTCTCACAGTAGAAATGGGGATAATGGATATGGAGTGGATGGTCACGTGTGACAGAATAACCACACAACTGCATGAGAAGCTTGCAAAACAATTTCTAAAACTTTTAATTTCTTTTTTTAAAAAGGCAGGTAATATTTATCCACATTCTTTACAGTACTCCATCTGAATCACTTTCAACATTGACAGGAGCCTGCCTTACCTTTGGACAGAAAAATTTTCAGTCCCGCACTTTGGAAGCTCTTGCATAATGCCAGGAAATCAAAGAAACCAGAACCTAGCAGCGGGAGGCCCCGGAGATGCTCCAGGTCTAAAGAGATAACCAGAAACCACTGGAAAATCTATAACTCCCCAAATCATTTACACCTTACAAGAAATTACTTTAAATAATATAAATAGCAAGCAAGAAAGTGCTTGCACATTACACCCACCTTCCCCCTGCTCCAGTGTTTGATAACAATGAACCAACGCTGGGCTGATGCTGCTCCCAGCGCAGGCATTCAACTGCATTCATTCACAGCACAGAGGTGCATCCTGACATGACAGATCCGCATTCTCAACTTCCGGGAGGGGGAAAAGCCCCTTTTAAGAACAGGTTCTCACTGATTAGAGCATGCCCTGATGCAGGAAGATGTTGCAGAGCTCAAATGTGTAGTGCTTGCCCCTACTATTCAAACATAAAAGAATGTGAGGAACCATTATGAAGGAAACAGCAGTACAAAGTCATATTCCTACTTATTGGAAGAGACTATCAGAACTCTACACAACTTCATATTTCCTCTTAGGGAAGGGGAAATGGCTTCCTTGGCAATGACCTGTGTATTTTTGGTGGCAGAGCACAAAAAGGAGGCAGCAGATGGCCTAGCTGTTTTTAAGACACCCTTCTCATAAGCTTTCCAAGGGCTCTTGAAAATCAGCCTCACTTGAAAAAGATATGTCATCCCTATCTGTGGCCAAGATTTTTCTTACACTTAGCTTTTTCCCCATATAGGAAAAATTACTGTCCATGAAATAGCATTTAGGGCTGTCTTCAGATACAGCATTGCACCATGGCAATCCTTTCCAGTTAATATGCCCTGACAAAGATAGCAATAGCAATAGCAGTTACATTTCTATACTGCTTATCAGGAACTCCCTTAAGTGGTTTACAGTGTATTTTAGCTACTTGCCTCCAACAAGCTGGGTGACTCATTTTACCGACCTACTAAAGGATGGAAGACTGAGTCAACCTGGAGCCCTGCAGGGTTGAACTCACAACACTGTGGCTGCAGTACCAGCGTTTAACCACACACACACACACCCGGCATACACACAGTCTCTCTTGCATCAGAATATGGGTAAAACAATCAAGAGTGAGGTAATGTGGTGCAGTGGTTTAAGCATTGGACTACAATCCTGGAGACCAGGATCCGATTCCCCCATGTGGCCATGGAAACCCAGTGGGTGACACTGGGTGTTTCACGCACTCTCAGCCCCACCAAATCCCCTGATGGATTTATCTTAGGGCCACCTTAAGTCAAAACCTACTTGAAGGCACACAACAACAATATTCAGAGGCCACAATTTCTGCTGCTAGAAAAATAAGTAAGTGAACACTTAATTTATATAATTTAGCTTCAGTTGTCTTACTTCAGATTTGGCTTTAAAGAAACAGCAATAAAGAGAGGAAGGGGCATATGTGGAAATAATGTAAGATACACAATGCTGGAATAGATCAACCATCTCTCTAGCCCAGCATTCTGTTCACACAGTGGCCAGCTGGATGCCTGAGGGAAATCAACAGGGAGCACACTGAGTACTCTCTCACATGTGTCCCCCCCAACAAGGGATATGCAGGAATATCATATTTGTGATGCTACAAGAAGTATTTAGCCATCATGACTGGTATCTCCAATAATACTTTCAAAAACATACAGGTGCAGAGACAAGAACAGAGAATTTAGGAAGAAAGTAAAGTAGAATGAAAAGCAGTCATTAAACCAATGTGGAAAGGCAGCATATTAAAAGTCTGGGTCCATCACTGAATTATGAGCCCTCTTTCTTGTGTATGTGTCAGGAATGGTGGAGATTCAAGTCCCACATCTCACAGTGCACTTTCCCCTGAATTTGGAAGCAATCTGCAAAAGGTAGCAGATGCACACAACAGTAATTACCCTAAATCAGTCAGGCAGCAGAATTTAGATTTGTTTGCCAATGAACACACACAACATGAAAAGTGAATCCTTCCCATGAACTTACCACAAACTAGGAAGGATTGCACTATCATGCTACTACTGGGAAGGGGACTTTGGCACTGGTTTGAACCTCTCCTGGAAGAGCCTTGTCCCCCTGCAGGTCTTGCACAAACAGTCCTTTGGTGTCCAAGTTTCTTTTCACAGATTTCTCTCAGCAGTGAGGTACTTGAGTGCAGCAGCACCATACTTGCGTGACAAGTCCTGATGGAACTCTTCTCTCAGAGTCTTCAGGCAGTCCCGGTAGCTGGAGCTCCGGCGGAATTTGGAGATGTCAAAACTGGGGGCATGAGGCATGTGGATCATGAAGGCATTAGGCAAGACCAGCAGTTCATATTCCTGCAACAAAGAAGGAAGTTTCTAATAAGTTCTGCTTGTTTGAAAGTCATTCCTTCAAGCTCTAGCTCTTTTGTTTCTTTTTTTTTTCTTTTGGAACAGGAAGAACAAACCAAATAGAAAGTTCTAGCAGCATACTCACCTGGGCATCAAGCTCCATTATATGGGACACCTTGTTCCAGCCAAAGCCTACAAATCTCTGGTCGTACAGGGGACAGTCACGCCTTACTACAACGTAAGGCTCAAAGTGTGGCTGCCACTCCACTTGATATGGCACTGTGGCTGTCCGCCACTTGGCATAGTCTGTTGGTGCATGGCCCTGGGGCCAAACATGGTACCTGCAGACAGAGACATGGCAGACTGTAAAAATTCTCTGCAGAGGAAAATTGTTTCCACATGATCACTGGGCAGTGAACCATATAGCTTAAAGAAAATCTCATGCTGATTAGTTCATTTTGTTGTTCCTCTCCAGAGACTCATGTTACAGGACTGTTACAAGATACAACACCTACCACAGAATAGTTCTATGTTCTATATTCACTATCATTGATTATTCTGTAAGTAACTGTTCTCCTACTCCCAAGGATACCATGGCAGCATTCCTCCTCCACCAATATTCCTACTAATGTATATAGCTGACCCTGGTAAACCCTATATATGTTTCATGGCTAAGTGGTAATTTAAACTCAAGGTGCCCCAATCCTTGTCTAATGCTCTACTATGCTGGCTGCTGTAAGGAGCCCTGCAGACACATTCCTTCTTACAAATATTCAGTCTGAATGAGAAAAACTATGGTTTCATGTTTTCCGTCCTCTCACAGACTCACTGTCCTTGGCAGAATCATCTGGGTCTTGGCCTCCCATCTGCAAAATTGGAGTAATGCCAGCAAGTCTGATATGTCCTGATGGGTGAGAGAAGTTTGGGGATTGGGCCAAAAGAAGAAGCAACTGAGAACAACAAGCCCTAGGAGAGGTAGACAATGGAAGAAACTGAACTTAGAGAAAGGGTCAATAAAATATTGAATATAAAAAGGAGGAAGGGAGAGAGAGAGGAAAAATCAAAAGTAGTAGCATCTTTAAGACTAATTGGTTTTTATTTTAGCATGAGATTTCAAGGATATAAGCTCACTTCTCAGGATGAAGTACAGACTGAGGTCAGGAGAGACATGCAAACTGGGCAAAGTGAATAGGGTAGACAGATAAAAGGAGGAGCAAGAAAGAGAAAACCAAAATGAAATAAAGGTGATGGTTACTCAAACAGAGAATGGGTGAGCCTAAGTACAAGAAGAACACAAAGAAACATTGAGAGATTGGAGCAGAAGGCCTGAATTCAGAGACCATTAACAAGCCAATGTCTGGACTGCAAGTCATGAGTAAGAACTGTAAAGCTGTGGGACTGGTGCCGTCCTTTGATTCCAGGGAATGGCCCTACAACTATACAGACCCATTTCCGCTGCTGACAGTTGACTTTTTATGGCACATCACTTACCTGAAGGTATAGAGGGAGCCCATGTCCAGCATGAAAACCAGCTCCGCTTTGGATTTGGGAAAGGTGAGGCGGTAATGCAGAGTCTCAAATGCAGGCACAATAAATGCAGCCTTCTTTTGAGGCAGCTCCAGCTGCACAATGGAGGTCCTGGAGCACAGAGGGAAATAGTAGCTGGTTTGCTGTCAGGAGCCTCTTGAAATCTATCCCTCTTCCTCTTGTCAGTTGTGTTTGGTACTGACATGGTTTTGGGTTTTTTTGGACATGATATTGGAATGGTACCAAGGGGCCTATCCATTCTAAGTATGATGACAAGTCTAGAGCTAAACAGATCTGGAAGGTCCAAGCCACAGGCAGTGGAGAGGGGGAGATAAATTATCCAATAATCGCTATTGCAGTTGAAGGATAAGACTAACACCATCATTAAAAACAATGCCACATAGAATGGCAATTTTGGAAAGTGGATTAAATAAAAAGTTGGCTCTGGGGGGTGGGTATTTTTTAGTTTTAGTTTTGTTTTTCTTTTATGTTGTATATTTTGTAATTCTTAGTAGGTGTGTGTGTTAAACTTGTGATTTATAGATTTAAAAGGATAAGTGATGTCAATGTTTTTTTAAAAAAAAAAGTTAAAAGAATTAACAATAGAAATAGATTAAAGGGGATGTGAAAAATATTGAATTAAATGTGAAATTATAATAGTTGAACAGATTTATAAATTTAAGGGTAAAGGTGCAAAATAACAATGAAAGTTAGTATTGCTTAAGAGAAGAGAAAAAAAAGAAAAAGAAAAAAAAATTATTTTTTTTTAATTCACTATTATGTATATCACATGGTGTTTAATTTTTTTTTCTTGTTTTGTATTTGTGATTTAGTTATATAATTAATAAAAATTTAAAAAAAACAAAAAAAAAACAATGCCACATTATCACTTGTAGGACTTTTATCTTCCTTGGAATCATCTGTAGCATTGAAAACCTGCTCTAGGTTCCCCAGCAATCTGGAGCAGGTTTTTAGCGCACACAGGCAGAAACAGAAAAAGGGAAACTCTCCAATCTACCACAATTCTCCTGGTGGCAACAGCTTCCAGCAGAAGCAGCACTTTGTTGGAAGGAAAGCCAGGCTAACTCACGGCATTTCAGGCTATTGGGAGATAAAGTTGAAATATATCATCTTGCCTCTCCACCCCCCCCCGCCAAGTGGGGAACTCCATGGGCCTCAAACAGGAAACATACCTGAGGTAATCATAAAGGCCATACATAGGCAGGAAGTCAATATCAGTCAGGAAGACATGGGACGTCTGTGCATTCTTCAATGCTACATTGCGCAAGAAGTTAACTGGGTAAAACTGCCCTTCCTTGTACACAATGTGATAGGCAACATTTCTGCGGCTACTCAGCACCTCCGAAGCCTGGGCATAACGCAGGAACTGCTGGGCCTCTGCATCAGACATATACAATGCCAGGCTAATGGGGCCTGTCCAGTGTTTGCAAATGGCCTCTAGCATCTGTAGCCTACAGATCAAGAAGACAGATCAATAGCAAAATGTAGCCTCAGCAAAGAACAGCAACAACAACAACAAAAACTATATGGCTAGGACAACGCAGGCCTGAAGGAATTTCTAACCTTCTGTTTTAGCAGTGTCCCCAAGTCCCCCAAAGCAGCTTAACTGATGCCATACCACGCCTCATTCTGCAGTCCCCTTTTACTCAACCCCAGCAGCTTTTTCCAGTACTCTTCTAACCCTTTTTCACAACCAAGGGCTATAATATAAACCATGTGTCACCACAGTTGCCATATAACTCAAAAAACCAGCATAAAATTGCTCCTTCTTCCTCAGGAGCTGAAGGGCAACTGGTCCATGCTCAGACACATCCTCACAGCTGATGATGGCTAGAGGGATGACACTGCGCCACAGAGCTTTCCAGCTTCTGTTGCACACCAAGGCTTATGCCAACAGATATCACTGACAGGATTCTAGCCATAAGGTTACTGGTATCTGCCACTGTTTGCACTGACATTCCTGGCTTCCAAAATTCCAAGTGTTGTACTTTGTTTTAGTACCAGAGTTTGCTGGTTTTAGTTTTCAGCAGACTTTGGTCACATTTCTAAATATTTCTCATCAGCTCTGAGTGCTAGGTATTTGTTCTTTACAACATATTTCCTTAAAAAACAACAACACAATCAGAAATGTTGGGGAAATTGGACATACTCCTACAGGCTGTGTAATACAGCTTTGTCATATAGCTTATCAGAGGATTCCCAGATCCATGAACTAGGAGCCATCCCTCCTCTCGGGCAGCAGATAATTACCTCAGGCAGCAAATCTGAGGTTGTCAAGTTTGGGCAACAAATACTGTATTTTTACTACGAGAGAACGGGAGATATGCTTATGGGATCTTCTGCCTCATCTGCCAAAATGAATTGGTTGTCCTTGGTATTATGCAACTTGACTTGGGACTGATATTGTCTGCCTGAGCAGTGGACCTCATGGCAAAAAGCCCAACCTCTTCCCCCTCAGCTCTTCTGCATCTGGTACCTGTCCATGGACAGCTGAGCTATGAGAGTGACATCAACTGCATCAGTTGAGGCCAGAAAGTCATACTGGAGGAAGAAGAGATGCACACGGTGCTGAATAAGGCTCTGCCTCCGGAAATCATAGCAAGGATCATCTTCGTCCAGTTCCTCTAGAGCCTGCTGGAGCTAAAATTTACACAGAAGTAAGAGTGTTAGAGGGGAGGAAAGATGTAAGGTTAAGGTAGTAAACTGATGGAGAACAAATGGAGTCACAGTGTATTTTTAAAATATGGAACCGTCTGGAGGCTAAGAAATGAGGTGGAGTTAGCGATTTGAAGATCTGGACTAAAAAATACAACACCAAGCAACTGCAACTAAGCCTATAATTAAAATCTTCTGTATGCATTGTTCTGGGTGGGAAAATTATGGAACATTTCTTTTGGTTGTCATTACAATTCAGAGGTAAGAACTCAGGGAGGACAAGTACCATGGACATCAAAAGGCAAAGTATGTGGCAAACAGGATCAGTCTTACCATTAGACAGAAAAAGGCAGCCACTTCAGATAGTTGATTCTGGATCTTACAACAATGTAGGAAATTGTAACTAAATTTAGTATTGTTGCATTTTTACAGCCAAGGGATGGGAAATATGGATTTGGGACATTTTCTGCAATAGGCAGCAAAATAAATTGGGTAACTTGGGTGCCTCAGGCAGCAATATGCCTGTGGAACAAGAATGGGAAATCACCATCAATGGGGAATTGATGAGCTAGAAGGAAAATGCCCTGTCATAAATTAGACAAGTTCTATGCAAAGAACTCTATAGCTTTCAACTCGTAGAACTTAGAAAGGGTAAAGTTTTGAGTAATCTGACACTGTTAGATTCTCTGTCAAAATACAAATAGTCTTTTAACATAAATAATGTTTTAACGTATAGTTGTGGATCCACTTCCTTCATGTATGCTCTTCTATAAAAACAACAGAATGACATTTTCATGAACAACTACATGTACTGTATATACTCATGCATTAGTCTAGAAATTTTACTCAAAAATTGTCAAGAAAACTGCTGGGTTGACTTATCCACAGTTCAATGTAAGTGCTGCGCTGTACCTCTTAACAAAAGAGGAATCACCCCTTCTCTGCGTAGAGTGGCAAGTGCTTAATCCATCCCAGGACAGTTTAAAAGAAGCACTGAGCCCTCTACTGTTTCCACTACAGTGCACTTCTAGCATTTTTTAAAGTCTGGGTGGGAAAATGGCAGCAGTAGTTCAGGACAGCTGATCCTAAAGCAGTACTGGTGCTTTCCCCTCGCTGCAGAATTATCTTTGGGCTATCCATGGGTCATATCAAAATCCATAATTTTGGCCCCAAAACCTGCCCTTGACTTAAACATGAGATTAACTTATACACGGGCATATATGGTACATGCACAGGAGAAAGCAAGGCAAAATGGATCAGGCAGAAAACCCTGGTATTCCATAACTTTATTTTAAAACAACAACAGTCACACAGTATAAATAATACCCTTCACACTCACTATATTAAATGCCCCTGGTTCAAAACTTAAAGATAGGCAGGCAACTTAGAAGGAGAGTGAAAGAAACATTCCTTTTTTTCTTATCTGTGCTTCTTAGGGCTTCTCCCTTTTTATCAAAAGTTACATCATCCATTATCACCATCCTCCTGGGATGCAGATTTATGTTAATCTTTTACAGTTCAAGTCTCCCAAGCACTACTTAATAAAAAAAGACAATATGGCCTTGTCCTCTTTGCATGAATGATTTGATTTTTTTTAAAAAAAGGGTAAAAGTCTTTGTGCAAAATGTTTCATCGCAGGAGTCCACTCAGACCACTTTCTGCTTGAATGAACTTCCTGAATGAAATGTAGTGTGGCACATGTCACCCCATTCTAAAGCAAAAGAAAGAGCCTGATCAAGCCAGGAGTCCCTGGTAGTATAGTGGTGTAATGCTCCCATATGCAAAGTTTGGGAACCACTGCTACCACCCCCACACGTACAAAGAGACCAGCTCAATGAGTTGGAATTCCGTCAGGGCTCTCCAGTTCAGGTATGGAAGGCAGGCAGACAAACTCTCACCTGACCACTGGTCAAGCTGGGCAGGCTGGCACAGCCAAAAAGCTCTCTACGCAGCAGGTTGCCATCATACTCTAAGAAGGTCAAGTAGAGGTTCCGGAAGAACTCCACATGCTTGTTCTTCACTCGCAACTTCTTGGGAGAGTTCCAGTGAATTACCTGAGAAAGTCAAGTTAAAGCTTAAAGCCTGTTAAGAGAGGCAAACCACGCCAGCAACAAATGCTCCTCCAGTACTTCCCTCCCACCTTGTCTGGAGAGCCCCGGTGATGGTTGCAAATGAAATCCATGAAGCTTCAGCCAGGGAAGGGCCTACCTTCAGATCAGACACCTCTGTGTAGCACTGCTCTGAACGAGTATGATCAGAGAGCTGCACATTCCAGAAGCAAGGAAGCCGGTACACCAGTGTGGGGCTCTGTTTGATCACCGCATTAAAGATGTCCTGGAAGAGAGACTGCAGTTTGCACTCTGGAAGAGGAGAAAGCCCCAGGGTAAAAGCAAGTGTGGAGTCAAGCCAGGAAGAAGTGGTCTGTATCACATGGCAACATTCATTCTCAGCACAAGAGGCATCAAAAGAGACATGTTATGGGCTTAGGTGGACAGGATAGCAAAGCATGCAAAGCTCAGACACTCGCCTGGTCTGCCAGTGAAGTGGACAGCATGCTCATGAGCTCCCGTTCTGCTGTCAGCCGCCACATCTGCTCCCAGCCAATACGGCGCAAACGCTCCAGCAACAGAAGAATAACTCCTAGGGAGGAGAGAAGACTATGAGCACAACCAGAGCAAAGTGAGTTGGTTGTGTGGGCCAGACAAAAGACCCTGATGCATCAGCACTAAACAACGAACTCCACAATTAGGACCTGTTAGTAAGTAGAAGACAGCCATGAGATTGGGACCTAGGAGGACTGAGCAAAAGAATATTTCTTGCTGGTATCCATTAAACAAGGATTCTGTCTGTTTACCAGCAGCTTTCTGAGCACCGAGGTTAGGTGCGGGATGTCTGTCTTGAGCATGGAAAACAGGGAGACGCTCATTCCTGGCCTTTTTCTGGGCTTCAGTGAGACTCTGAAGCAGAGAGAGGTTTCTGAGATATGAAGCTATGCTTTGGAATAATTGGAGTAATGATCTCAACCTCTGACTGGCTTTTGAGATCAGCTCAAAATTTGTGGACTCCAGCAGCTGCTTCAGATACTTCCACTGGCAGCTTGAGTACCACATGGGATTCTAGCTGTTGGTGTAGCATGCAGTTCACTGTTCTTTTATGGGGAATGACTTGTGGAGATAGATGTTAATGACTGGACAAACTGACCTAAGAAAACACATCAAAACACAAAACATACCTACTGTAATTTGCTCTTGCAAGTCCTCATTTTGAACAGGAAATCTTCCCTGTCTCCTACTCCTCTTTTTAAGAAGGTTATAGACAAGTTGGAGCAGGTTCAGAGAAGGGCAACAACGATGGTAAGAGGTACAGAAACATAGGAGGGGAGGTTGAAAGAGCTGGGCATGTTCAGCTTGGTGAAGAAAAGTCTAAGGGATGACATCATTGCACTCTTTAAATACCTCAAGGGCTGCCAGAGAGAGGGAGCAGGCCTGTTCTCTCCTGCCCCAGAGGGTAGGACCACGTCTACTGGTTTCAAGTTTCAGGAGGGTAGATTTCAACTGAACATTGGAAGATACTTCTTGACAGTAGGAACCATTTGCCTTGAGAGGTAGTGCGGTATTCCTCTCTGGATATCTCGCTTCAAAAAGAGGTTGGACAGCTACCTGCTGGAGATGCTTTATACTAGGAGATCCTGCACTGAGCTGGGGTTGGACTCAGTGGCCCATGAGGCCCCTTTTGATTCTATGAGCTATCTTCTTTCTCACTGCTTCCTGTATGACATCTTCAGAGACCAGCCAAGGATGGGAAGACACATATTCCATGTAAGGAAAGGAACGGGAGCTCATGAGCATGCTGTCTACCTCACCTCATGTAAGGAAAGGGATCATTCTCCAGGGGGACAGCCAATGTTGCTTTAGTACAAACAGGCTTCCTTAAGGATAGGGTATGGATTCCCTTCTTTCCATTGCTATCCTGCGGGCAAAATATAGGCCCCAGGGATCAAAAATTGTTTTGAAATTTTTTTGCCCCCAAACCATCTCTAGGAAGAATTTTTGCCATGTCCCCCCACCAATCATTTTAGTTCCAAGCAACATATTTTTAAAACAGGAGGCAATCCCTAGATTGCTTCCTATTTGGGGGGGGGCAGTTCTGGGCCTAAAATGGCCCAAAAGGTGGTGAAAATGTCCAAAACTCCCTAGCGGACATTTGGGAGCAAAGATTGCCCTCCAAGTTCTCAGGGTGTGTGTGACTAATTCAGCTTACTACCCACCAAAAGTTGACCACCTTATTTTAATCTAAGAATTCAACATATCCTTTCCCAAAAATATAATTAACACAGTGTGTTTCCGAAAGCTTAGTAAAGTTATTTTTCTGGAGAACACTTCCAGACTCCTTTAGCCAGCATGTAGTGCAAATGATGCAGTTTGGTCAGGCTCTGGAGTTTTCCAAGAGCCAGCGTGGTGTAATGGTTTCAGCATTGAACTACAACCTGGAAACCAGAGTTTGATTCCCTGCTCAGCCATGGAAAACCCACTGGACGTCCTTAGGTACATCACACACTCTCAGCCCCAGAAAACCCCATGATACATTTGCCTTGGGGTTGCCAGAAGTCAGAAATGACTTGAAAGCACACAATAACAACAACTGGGCTTTCAGCAAGCAGTCAAAATTCACAGTGTCCAGCTCTTTCCTACATACACGTTCCCAGATATTTCAAAGACGAATGATGAATTCACAGAGCAGCATTGTTTTCTCCTTTGTGCGACTGTGAAGCCAATCCCTCGTGAAACATGGGACTGGGGCCATAAGAACCCACCACAGGCTGCTGAGTGCCTGGGGCAGGAATGAACAGGTTGCTTACCTGTAACTGTGGTTCTTTGAGTGGTCATCTGTGCCCTCACCCATTAGGAGCTTTCGCGCCTGCGCGGTAGCGTTCGGAAACTTCTAGAGCTTGTTCGCTTGGCGGGAACCCCTCCCCCACGCTGGTACTGTGCATGCTCCTCCCGCCGAGCAACAGTCTCTCCTCAGTTCTGTCGTCTGCTACAGGGACCTGAGAAGAGGGGAAGGAAGGGCGGGTATGTGTGAGGGCACAGATGACCACTCGAAGAACCACAGTTACAGGTAAGCAACCTGTTCTTCTTCTTCGTGGTCTCTGTGCCTCACACATTAGGAGACTGTGTAGCTTACCGGTTGGATGGCGGGTCAGGTCCTAGAGCACGGAAGCCAGCACCTCACGTCCAAACCGAGCATCTCTGCGCGACCGGCAGTCGAGCCTGTAGTGGCGAACGAAGGTTGATGGCTGGGACCAGGTCGCCACACAGCAGAGTTCGTGCAGGTCTACTCCTCGCAGGAGGGCCGCAGAAGTTGCCATAGCTCTGGTGGAGTGGGCTCGAAGAAGGGCTGGCGGAGGCTTCCTCGCGAGCTCATATGCCAGCTGAATAGTCTGTACCACCCACTTGGAGAAGCGCTGGGTGGACACCTTGTGGCCCTTCCGACGCCACCCGTAGCAAACGAAGAGATGCGGAGTCTGTCGGAAGGAAGAAGTTCTGTCCTTGTAGAAGGCCAGGGCCCGACGTACGTCCAGGGAGTGAAGGGACCGCTCCAGCGGTGTCGTCGGGTCCGGGAAGAAGCCAGGTAGGATGATGTCCTGGTTGAGATGGAAGCTGGACACCACCTTCGGCAGGAACGAGATGTCAGGTCTGAGGACCACCTTGTCTCGATGAAAGACGAGAAAGGGCTCATCTACTCGAAGGGCTGTTATCTCACCCACTCGTCTTGCTGAGGTAACAGCCACAAGAAAGGCAGTCTTTAAGGTGAGCAGCCTGTCATCCGGGGTCGCCATCGGTTCAAAGGGCGGCTTCGTAAGCTGCGATAGCACCAACGACAGGGACCATGGCGGTAGCGGCGGCGATACCGGTGGGTAGAGATGTTGCAATCCCTTCAGGAACCGTTTCACGGTATCGTCCCTGAAGAAGGCTGATGCCGAGGATCGTGGCGGTTGGTATGCCACGATCGCGGAGAGATACACCCTCAGGGATGGAAAGGCCAGGCCCTGCTGTCGAAGGTGAAGGAGGAAATGGAGGACGGTAGAGAGCCTGGAGGGCGATACCGGCTCACTCCTCTCTTCAGCGAAGACCAGGAAACATCGCCACTTGTATTGGTAGTTGCCACGGGTGGATTCTTTCCTGGCCGCGCTGAGGACGTTACCGAGCACGGGATCGTCTAGTGCGATATCCTCCATGCATGGAGGGCCAGACGTGGCAGGTCTGGATGGAGGACGCGGCCGCTGGAGTGGGAGAGCAAGCCCGGTGTCGGTGGTAGCCGGAGGAGGTCGCCTCGCGCGGCTCATAACAGGGGTGTGAACCAGTGCTGCCTCGGCCAGTATGGGGCTACCAGGATCGCATCGGCTCGGTTGGCGAGGATTTTCGATATCGTCCAGCCGAGCAGCGGGAACGGCGGGAACACGTACAGGAGTTCTCCGGTCCACAGAAACTGGAAAGCATCCCCGATGGAGGCTCGATCATGGCCTGCTCTCGAACAGAATCGGCTGCACTTCGCGTTTTCCCTGGTCGCGAAGAGGTTGATCGATGGTTCGCCCCAGCGGTCTCGAATCAGTCTGAACGCCTCTCCGGAGAGAGACCATTCGCGATGGGATGAGGTGTCCCTGCTGAGGACGTCTGCTGTAGTGTCCTCCTGCCCGGCCAGGTGAACGGCCACAGGATGTACTTGTAGGCGAACACACCAGTCCCACAGCTCGAGGGCATGTTCAGCAGAGTTGTGGAGTGAGTCCCTCCTTGTCTGTTGACATAACAGACGGCAGTGGTGTTGTCGGTCAGGACCAGGACTGTACGCCCGGCGACAACGTGGCGGAACGCCCGCAACGCTTTCGAGATGGCCAGCAGCTTGAGGGCGTTGATGTGAAGAGTCATCTCGTCGCTGCTCCATCTGTCGCGGACTTTGAGATCGCCGCAGTGGGCACCCCATCCGTAGAGGGAGGCGTCGGTAGTTACCGTCACCTTTGGTGTTGGCTGCTGGAAAGGCATCCCCGACATGAGGTTGTCTCGTGAGTGCCACCATAGGAGGGATGTGCGGACTTCCTCCGGCAGCTGCAGTCAGATGCTCTGTTCGTCTCGAAGGGGGTCGAATATGCGGACAAACCAGTGTTGTAGAGGTCTTGCCCTCAGTCTTGAGAGATACGTGACCGCTGTTGTCGAGGCCATGTAGCCCAGTAGTTGCTGGATCCGTCTCGCTGACAAGGTGGACGCCGCGTATGCGTGAACGGCGGCTTGGATCAAGGTCTGCGCCCGAGTCTCTGGCAGGTACGCCCTGGCGGACATGGAGTCCAAAGTGGCACTGATGAAGTCCAATGTCCTCGCCGGTTCGAGGTGAGACTTCTTCGGATTGACCTGCAATCCGAGACAGGTAAGGAGTGTCAAAGTCATGTGGATGTCGTGGTAAAGTCTTTGTTTGCAGGACGCCACCAACAGCCAATCGTCTAGGTATGGGTAGACGGAAGCGCCCTTCGTCCGCAGGAAGGATACCACCGGGGCCATGCATTTGGTAAAGACCCTGGGGGCAGTCGAGAGTCCGAACGGCAGCACTTTGTACTGGTAGCAGATGTCGTCGACTGCGAAGCGGAAGTATCGTCTGTGCTGCGGGCAAATGGCGATGTGGAAGTAGGCGTCTTGGAGATCGATGGAGGCGAACCAGTCCCCTCGATGGAGAAAAGGCAAGATCGATGGTAGCATGACCATCTTGAACTTCTTGGGGCGGATGTAGTTGTTCACCCCTCTGAGGTCCAGGATCGGTCGAAGGGAACCATCGGCCTTCGGTACCGTAAAGTACCGGGAGAAGAAGCCGGTGGAGCTGGCTTTCGATGGGAGCTGTTCGATTGCCTGTTTCTCGAGGAGGGACTGGATCTCTTCCAGGAGGACCGAGCTCGACGGAGTGGAGTAGTAAACACCTCGAGGTGGAATATCTTGAAACTCGATGGCGTAGCCAAGACGGACGATGGAAAGGACCCAAGAGTCCGTAGTGACATGTTGCCACTCCGACAGATGTCGAGCTAGGGTCGGTCGGTCTCCGAGGGCTGGTGGAAGGCTGAAGAGAGGTTGTTGTTGAGGCGCCCGCTGAACAGGTCAAAACCTGGACTTTGTCTCGGAGGAGGATTTCTTTGACGAGGTGGGGCGTCGCCTGAATAAGCGTCGAGCGGACGACCCCGAAGAAGGCCTCGAGGGACTGGACTGGGACGATCTCTGGAAGGACGAGGTCGACGACCTTCGCCACAACTGGCAGAAAGTAGAGGGCCTGCGGGGCTGGGTGAAGGCCGATCTTTTTCGCCGTCAGCCTCACCTTGACCAGGTTGTCCAGGGCCTCGTCGGTCGATGCGTTAAACAGGCCCTTGCCATCGAAAGGGAGGTCCTCGATTCTCCTCCGAGTGTCCTCCTGAATGTCCGCCGGTCTCAGCCAGGCATGGCGGCGCAAGCCGACGGATCCTGCCATGACCCTCGATGCAATCTCCACAGCGTGTCGAGAGGAGACGATCTGCTGACGGGAGATTGCTACCGCCTCGTTGAAAATCATGGCAGTAGCCTGGCGAATGTCCTCTGGCACCGATTCTATGGCCGGGGAGAGACGATCGAGGACCTTGCGCAGGTATGCCACGAGGCAAGCCTGCGTGTTGGACAGCCGTATGTGGAAGGAGGCGGCGGAGTAGAACCTCCTAGCATAGGCATCTAACTTGCGGCCTTCTTTGTCCGGTGGGGTGGTATGCTGTCTGCCGCTCCCCTTCGTCTGAGCTGACTCGATGACCACAGAGCTTGGCACAGGGTGGTTGAAGAGATACCTGGCGTTATCCTTCTGCACCCTGTACAGGTGTTCTAGCCTCTGCGGTATCGGCTGTGCCGAAGCCGGCTTGTCCCACGCAGACTTAACAACTTTAGCGATGCGAGGAAGGAGAGGCAATGGGGCGGTGGCAGGTTGCCTTCCTTCAACCATCGAGAAGACCGGGTCGTCATCCTCCGGCTCCATGTCGGCAATCTTGATTCCAAGTGTAGTGGCCATCCGAAGCAGCATCGTGGAGAACTGTTGCACGTCCTCCAGAGCTGAATCGGGCACCAGTTCTCTGAATCCCAGAGGAGGGGACTCCTGTGAGACCGCTTCCGAGACGTCGGACTCGGCGCTGGAGTCATAGGACCCGGAGCTGGGTGAGTCCTCTCGCCGCTCCCGCTCTGGCTCTTTCGTCGTGGCCACCGACTGTGCCTTTTTAGGCTTGTCCGCGACAGAAACGGGGACCGTGGGGGCGTCCCGTTTAGGCGCAGCGACCACCGACTTCACCTTCTTGGTGGTGACAAGTGTTGTTTGGCAGGCTGTCGTGGCCGTGGCCTGCTTGGTCACCACAGTTTCCACAGGGCGCGTTGCTGTAGACATAACCCTGGGCGGCGGCGATACCGCACGGTATCGAGGTGAAGGCTCCCTCGCTCTGTGGTATCGAGGAGAGGGGGAGCGGCTGAGAGAGCGGCGGTGGTCGGCCGGCGAACGGCTTTGGTGTCTACGGTACCGACGTTCCTCTCTCTCTGGTGAGCGGGAGCGGGACCGACGTTGCTGTTGAGGTGACTGGGACCTCCGGAAGGTCTCCCAGCGTCTTGGGTCACGATGGTACCGATCCCGGTACGATGGAGAATGTGACCGGTAGGACGCCGGACGCTCTCTCCACTCAGATTCCCTGGCGTACCTGGCCACGTAGGACGCCGAGGTGTATCTGGAGGCAGAAGAGCGAGGCTGTTCCTCTTGTGTCTCCCAAGGAAGCGGCGATCTTTGTGGCAGCTCCGAAGAGCGTGACCGAGATCTAGCCGATATCGAGCGCTGTTCCGGGGAAGCAGAGACTTGCCGGGATGGTCTCTGCTGCAGGTCAGGGGACCTGCAGAGGCTCGAAGGGCGGTGGCGCTGTTCCTCCACCAGGGTTGGAGGTTCTTCCACCGGCGAGTCCGGGTGCTCTTGGGGAGCATCTTCGATCTCGTCGTCCGAGAGATCGCCCGGCTCACCTCGCCCTTTTGAAGGCTCAAGAGTTGGAGGAGGAGTGGGAGGGTGAACGTCCCCAGCTGGGGAGCGCTTCTTCTCCTTCCCCTTCTTCTTCTTGTCCTTCTCCTTCTCCTTTCCCTTGTCTCCATCCGGAGCAGGGCGTTTCTTCTGAGGCGTCTCTTTGGCCGGAGCCTCAGCCTTCCTCGTCGTCGAGGAACCTTTAGCTGACTTGGCAGCCGCCGACAGCTTCGGGATCCTCGGTAACGCTGCGATGGGCGTTCTCGACGCCAGCACCGAGCCCAATGCCGACGAAGTAGACGGAACGGCAGCCGCCGATACCGTCGATGGTGTGGTCGTCTTCTTGTCGGCCATCTTGGGTTGGGAAGTCCCCTCAATTGCCTTCAAAGACTGCTCCCAACAGAAAGATTTGAGCCTCGAAGACCTGTTCTGGAGAGTTTGGGCGGTAAACTCTTGGCAGCTTGGGCAAGTCCTGGTGTCGTGGGTCTCGCCCAAGCAAAAGAGGCACTCCTTATGGCCGTCGGAAAGAGCGACCTTACGCCCACACGAGACGCACTTTTTAAACAACGCGGACATAAGACGATCGACAAAGTTAGAAGAAACGCAGAGGAGTCCGAATTTATTACCAAGTCCGAAGGGAAGTCGGAGAGAGAGGTCGAGAAACAGTCCAAAGTATTCCAAAAACCGTGAGGAAAATAGCCAAGCAGAGGAAATAGCGAGGAACAAGCTAAAAAACCTTCCGTACGCGATGGCGGATGAAAAAGAACTGAGGAGAGACCGTTGCTTGGCGGGAGGAGCATGCACAGTACCAGTGTGGGGGAGGGGATCCCGCCAAGCGAACGAGCTCTAGAAGTTTCCAAACGCTACTGCGCAGGTGCGAAAGCTCCTAATGTGTGAGGCACAGAGACCACGAAGAAGAACTTGGAGTGACAAAGCTTGGGAATAGAATGCTCCAGCTAGATCTCAGTGTGGCAGTGACGCTTCACTGCAGGGACAGGAAAGAGCTCATTCCCACCTCCAGAGGGAGCCTACCTCAAATGGAGAACTATAATTCTCCATGGATTAGAACAAGCAGTACTGGGGCATTAAATCCTCCCAAACTGACAAGTAGAACAGCAGCGGCATGTGTTTGGGGTCATTGCCTATGCCAGAGAGAGACAGTTGGGCTTTAGTCACACAAATAAGTTCAGCCATATCTCTCAGTGCTATCATGGTTAACCCATATCTGCAAAATGTGGATAATCAGCCATAGGCAAGTAGGAGAATGGATTGTAACTACCAAGGACTAGAGACAGATGGACAGCCAAAAAGAGAAAGTAAGAGAGCACTCCAGAAATACGAAGCAGATGGGGATCTGGCCCCTCCCGCTTCACTGTGATGTTTCCAGCACACATGAAAGCTTAGAGTGAACCTCTTTCCTAAGTGACCAGGCATTGGCAGGTAGCATATCTCATTTTTCCATACTTTTACTTCCAAGGAATTCACTAAGGAGTTTTAGGTTCCCAATAGGAGCTCAGACTGAGCTCAGGCTGCGGAAAAGTATGTCTAACCCTCAAGGCACTGACAGGCATTCTCTCTCTGTATTCCCTCCCTGTATGCAGTTTAGGCTCCTCCCTAATCTACAAACCCCAGGATTCCATAAGATTTTGAAAGCAGAATAATCGAGCTAAAAAGGTGTAGTGTGGAAATGGCTCCAGTTCTGGGGTGGGAGGCTAGGGATCTTGAACAGAGAAGGCACAGCAACTTCACTAAACTACAGCTCCTAAGATTCTTAGCTTGCCAGCATGCTGTGATGTAAAGTCAGCATAAAATCAGAGCTGAAAGGTGACCTGTAGTCCACCCAATCGACTCTACTCAGTGCAGAAAATTCAGAATTAGACCATCTCCAGCAGGTGGCTCTCCAGCCTCTCCCAGAAGAAAGCCACCATCACTTTAAGTTACTGCTCCCATTGTTAAACTGTTCATACCATTAAAACATTTCTCTGAATACTCAATCAAAATCTACTTTAGCAGAAGTTAATGCTATTATATATAAGGTGTGCCCTCTGGGGCAACAAAGACAAAGTCTTTGCCCTCTTTCCATTTACAGTCCTTCAGATTTTTAAGAGTGATATTACGTTTCTTCGCAATATTTTTCAAGGCTAAGCATACCAAATTCCTTCAGCCTTGTCTCATATGTCTTTTCTATGTTCATAAAATGAATTGCCAACACCAACCTTGTTAAGTTTACATTCAGTTTTCCCATTTGTATAATCAATACTTGAGTTACTGCACAATAAGGGCAGGGGCTTGCTTAATCCAAACTCCAACCTTATCGCACCCTGGAAACTCACACCTATATGCACACAGACCTTTTTTTAATATTATTTTTATTAATTGTTTAACAACATAAAAATACGTAACACTACAAAACACACAACATAATACCTAATACAAAAAAAACCCAAAACCATAAACTTACAAACCGCTTATACCAAATGTTATTAATCTTAATCTATTCTACAATTACCTAAGAAGTGCTCCCCACCACTGGAACCATTAGAGATATGACCAAATCCATTCACTTCAAATAGCTCTATTCCCCTTTCAAAATTGTAATGATTCTTCAGCTGGTTTATTTCCTTTCCCCTTTATTAACACATAATCAATAAATTCCCCCCAAATCTCTATAAAAATATCTCTTTTTAATCCCTTCTTCTTTACTTTGATACTACAAGTCAATTTATGTGCACACAACACTTATGGATACTGTGGAGCATACCTGTATTGAAGCCGCGTCCCAATGCTGGCCATGGTTTATGATTCTTCCAGAGATTTCCTAGGTACCAGTCACTTTGGTTTTCCACCAGCCCAATCACCTGTTTGTCTGGATTAAAAGAAACACAGAATGAGACCAAATGCACCCAGTAAACTTTGCCCATCAGCAAGACAGACCCTCCACTCAGCACTCTGAACTCCATCATCTTAGAAACCAACAGATACATGAAGGAAGCACATGGTAAAGCCTGTTTTCCATTGGATGCACATCTGCAAAACAATGTTAACTGAAAAGAGCAGATCAGAAAAGAGCTCCATACATAAATTAGGGGGGAAAAGTCCACAGAGGATCAAGAGCCAACACACTCAACAAAATTATAAACCTAAAAGACTGTTCAGCATCCTTCTCAAGGTAGAACTTACCTGAGAACTTCCCAAAGACAGCCCATAATTCAGCAATATCAGTGGCAAAGGTGATGTCTGTGTCCAGGACAATGACCTTCGAAAGGTTGGAGGGAAGAGCTTTGGTCAGCGTCAGCTTCATCAGCCCATATATTCCTGAGTAGTGCTTGTTTGGGATCCAAGAAATGTCTGGCTGCAACAAGAGACAGACAGATTTAGGATTAGTAGACCAACAGACCAATGTGCCTACTCTGTGGGCAAGACCATAGCTTCTACCTGTTTTTATGGCTTAAACAATGAGACTATGCTAAAAATGGAAACCATGCCATTGAAGCAGCCACTATGTGCGAACCACTTCTCACAAGTGAGGGTGGGGAGATGCTTACAGGATGCCACGTAGATGAGTCCTGCCATAAAACATATCTCCATACTACCACAGGACATTCCCGAAGCTGAATAGCAGCAGTCTCAGAGGTAGTAGTATGTAGTCAGTCCAAATGACTGGAAGTAACACATTACAAGTTCTCTGTATTATGTTACTTTTTGGCCTAACAAGATTTTTTAAAAGCAACATATTAACTGTCATCATTACTTGTTTTTAGCATAAGAACATTTATTCATTATTTCTTAAATGTTGTTTGCATGGAACAACGTGGAAGTAATTTTGGTCATTTTTCATATACTGAAGTGTATTTCTAAAAAAGTAATTAAAAAGTAATGAGTCAATCTTTAAATAACAAGTATTAGTAGAAGGGAGGAGGCTGAGCAACAAATCACTTTTTAAAAAATAATGTTCTAGGCTCTAGTCAATTCACTGTAGCCTGCACATAGATGCAATTCCATGTGGCAGATATCCCGGAATATCAGTAGCAAGTAAGTTCTACCATCCTGGTCATTGCCAGCACACTTTATTAGGTAATACTCTTGACCATACATGGACAAAATTTCAAGGACTATACCAATATTTGAGGGTTTAGAGACCTACAATGTCCCCTGTCCTATCAGAATGCACTGCTTAGTCAACCATAATCCCTAACCCACCTCTCCCACCATTTCCCCAAGTACTTGGAAAAAGAAAAGCACAGAACAAATTCAGGAAGGCACACAGACTGTTATGGAAGGGCCTTCAAACAAACATGCCTCGGTGGCTTCTAGTGCCATTCATGCAACAGGGCTTCATCACAGACATTCCAGTGGCCACAGCAGATGGATGTGCTCCCATGCTAACCCTAGTTCTATTTACACTGAAGGTGTCTTGAGCAGTCACAAACAACACAATTGCAGCTGCCCTATCCGTTACATCAAAATAAAACCACTGCATGCCTGTAACATTCAGTACATGCCTCAAGAAAATAGTAACAGCAGATGAGCGAGCAGCAACTAGTGGAAGAATAAGTATTGCTCATCCACTGCTTGGACATAATGCATAATACTTTTTTTAAAATATAATGTTTTGTTGAATGATGTTAAATATCACATTTTTTCCCATAACAAGTAATGATTACAGACACAACAAAGCCTCTGGCAGAGAAACTTCTTTTTACAGGAAACCTGCCCAGCTTCCCCCTCTTCTTGTCTTCAATCCAGCGAGAAGGTTGTTTTATTTTGTTTTACAGCATTAGCACAGAAAGGATGGTGAAGGAGTGCTGAAGAAAGACAAACTTTCAGTACAGGGCTGCAGCAGCTTGTCTGTAATCAGCAATGCAATAAAACTTGACCTGGGAAAAAATGGAAATCTACTGTAGGAGAATTGTACTGCAGCTGCAGGTGCTTACATGAAACAGCTGCCTCCAGAATCCCTTACAGAGCATGAATGAAGACCAAAACAGAAAAAGGGGGAAAGCAAATTAGCCTGCTTCATCAGCTACTCTGTCATGTTGAAAAAGCATAATTTATAAGTTTTGCCACAAAAATGGAAATCATAAGAAAAGTGGAAACTGTTGAAAGAAAAAAAATAATCCCAGATGCCTTTTGATAGAAGCTTTCAAGTCATCTCTAGATTCAAAATGTTTTTGTTTCCTCATGCAAAGCTTACTACCTGACCTGGCTGTTTCATTTCGAATGCCCATAATGTTAGTTCTGAATATAAAGTCTGCTGAAACATGTTGAATGCTCTTCATTTTTGTAGTGATAGAGCCTATGCCTATTCTTTCCATGTTATTTCTATCTCTGGTATCAACATGTCTGTTAATGAAGTAAAACCCATGAGCACATCTACTTCATCAGCTGAGGTATGCCTGTAGTAATTACTGCAAACATTATGAGGTACCAGTTTTAGTGATTATTTAAAGTACTTTTTAAAAACGAGCTTTGACCATAACATTTTAATAATATGACAATATACTTGCTAAAAAAAATCAGCAGCAGCGGCTGCCAAGTAGCACATTACTTTTTTCTTTTTGAGTAAAGTTTCCATGCTCTGTTCTCATGTCCAAGCCAACAATTCCTACACCTGACCTTCCCTACAGAACTGCTCACTTCAGAGAAACACAGAACCTGGAATGGGAATTTCAAAAGAAGGAAGAAAAAGAGGGAACACAAGTTTGGATGCAGCTTTCCTGCCTTCAAATCATCGGCATCATAGAAGCTAACGTGAACTGAAGGCACCATCCAGGACTGGAAAAGGGTCTGCAGGATCTGTCGGGCCACAGAATCTGTGATGAGATGGAAGTGGAGAGGATTCTTCCTGTTAAGGAAAGAAGCAGTTCATGGAACAACAACATGGAAAGCAAGAATTTGACAAAGCATTTCAACAGA
The DNA here is from genome assembly GCA_948474755.1 of Ctenosaura bakeri. NCBI lineage: Eukaryota > Metazoa > Chordata > Lepidosauria > Squamata > Iguanidae > Ctenosaura > Ctenosaura bakeri. The sequence goes on from CAOLHI010000340.1 coordinate 332,651, forward strand.
CATCCTCCCACTCCTGTCCTGCATGCAGCTGGCTTCTTTTGAAACACAATAGTTTAATTGGCTTTACAGCACATTAGTAAGAACACAGTGGCCAATTACAGAAAGCCCACTAGCAGGACCTGATTGTAACTATAACCTCCATCTTGACTGTAATTGATACATAAAAGCATACTGTCTCCAGTACTAGAGATGATTTATAGCCATCCTGACTAGTACCCATTGATGGCACTGAGTCACCTCATGATTCCTTGCTTCTCTGCAGTAACATGGAGACCTAGCACCTATAGCTAGGAAAGAAAGAATGGAGGGCAGAGGATAAAAAAAAAGTATACTTTCCCTGAGCCAGTCTGAGTCTACGCTATAGCTCCTCTCTTTCATCCAGAACTGCAGCTCAGAAGCCAAGGTGATACCAAATTTCAGTTTCTGAAGTTTCCAAGCCTTGGAAGAGTCAAAAGCTTCATTTTGTGCTTTTTAAATAAAACTATCCCCACCCCAACACCACCACCCCAATTCAGATTACCTGTGGAAAAGGATGGATTTCACCAGGGTAACTACATCCCGGCTTGCGTTGTAGCCAGCACACACGATGGCAACGTGGAGGAGCTGTCCAGAAAGGCAAAAGGCGAATACAATTCAGTGCAAGAAGATCTCTCTTTCTTTCATCTCCTTCTCTTCTGTTAGAACTGGACATTTATAAGTTACTTCCTTTACCATTCTACCTACATCTGGCCTGTCAATGTCTTTCTTAGCTTCACTCTCACAAATAATGATGTCAAATAGGCCATCTTTTCCCCCCAGAGCAAATCAGATTTTAAAAAATGGAAATGGAAGCCAAGTACGAAATAGTATTGCCTCCTTCACCTCAGACAGCTATCATATAAATACTTTCTTCAGGGAGGAGAAACTAAAAAAGCCTTTTACTTCTTCATACCTTCTACTGCCAAGTAAACACTCCAGCAGCTAAAGCAAAAAGCAGCAACAGGACATACTGCCTTAATCGTAAGTCAGACCACTAGTCCTTCTAGACCAGTATGGACAACTCTGACTGGCAGAGGACCTCCTGAGTTTCAGATACAATTCCTTCCCTGCCCTTCCTGATAATCTCTGGCGGCCTCCCACCCATGTACTAAACATGCCTGAACTCTGAAATCAGAGATGAGGTGTGTTCAGCTGGTACAACGGCAAGCATGACAGGGTCATAGCCAGCAGCTGAGCCTATAACACACATGCATTTCCCTTTCCCCCAAATTCTTTGCCCACAAATGTTCAATACACACGGTGCACCAAGGAAGAACTGGAGTGTCATCTTTACCTCACACTTCTGAACCGTCCTCTGCTTGGAGCACCCCGTGTGGTTGCTCCTTCCATCCTGGTTCTCTACCAGCTGCACCCCGTGTTGGTTGCTGTTAGATCCAGCCAGCACCTCATCTTGGGCCTGTGAGTGACTGAGCTGCATCCTCAAGAGCTGGTTTTCCTCTTCCACTCTTCGGACCTGAGATACCAAGGCCTCACGGTCAAAGTAACGACCTGACTGGTCCCCAAAGCAAGGAGGGAGCATAAGGGAACATCCATCTATAGAAGGAATCCCAAAAACAAACATGGGAAAGGTGGCAGCAGGGCAATCTAGTCAGTGAAATTCCAATTCATATTTCAATGAAAGAGTGAGCATGAAAACTTTAAATGAATATGTACTGGGATCTTGTTAAATTCTTCTACAGGGAGGTGGCAAAATTCAGCACCTTAAAAATAATATTCTTCCAGCCTTCTTCACTGCTTTGCAATTAATGTATTCCACTTCCATTACTTTAATGATTATCATTCTCTTTAGGCAATTACCCTTCTCTTTAGTCAAAAGGCCTTTGTGTTGAACAGTGCTTTGAATGCTATAAGACAAAAGTGCTTGACGCTCCTCAGGGAATGGATATGAAACAGCATACTCAACAAAGCTGGAAAAGGTGCACAAAAGGCAACCAAAATGATCAAGGGGTTGAATCAACTTCCCTACAAGGAAAGGTTACAACATTTGAGTTTTGTTAGCTTACAGGAAAAAGGCAAGTAAAGGAGACATATATATGATCAAGGAGTACAAAATTACACACGGCACGGAGAAAGTAGATCAGAATTTTTTTTTTTTTTTTTTTTACACAAATGAAGCTGAATGAAGATGGACTTAGAACAAATCATAAGTATTTCCCCACAGAGCACATAGTTAAATTACGCTGTTCTCTACCAGAAAGTACAGTGATGGCCATCAACCTTGATGGCTTTTAGTAAGTGGCTAGACAAATTCATGGACGATAGGACTATCAGTGGCTGCAAGTGATAACAACTAACTGTTACACGTGGTATCAGAGGCATTATTCCTTCTGCATACTAGCTGCTCAAGAACATAAGCAGAATGATACTGTTGCATTCATGTTTTGCTTGTGGACTTCCTATATTTGTTTGCCTCTTTACAAACAAAATGCCAGACCAGATAGATCTCTGGATCCAGCATTTTATATTCATGTGTGTTTAAGGAAATAAATGTTCAACATCACCCTGACACACAGGAAGACTAGAAACACGACAGAGAACAGAGGAGTAAAAACAGCAGGGAAGATAGCTCTGCCTCTAACATTGCCATTAACTCACTCTTTCAATGCTTCCAAATTAAGGATAAGTTCCATTAATTCGATGAGCATTCTGTCCTTTCATCATCATTTCTTCTTGCTATGGAGGCTCGTTTGAGATCACTCACACATGTGTGCTGCCTGCAAAGCAAGCTGAGAGGGAGAAAAGGTGTCAAGCTTTGCAAGAGAGACTTTGCAAGCAATGCACACACAGTTGGTCCCAAATGAGCCTCCATAAGTCCATCACGCTGGCTACAGTACAGTGCATGGGTTCAACTTTTCAACCAATTCCATTTTCTTACAGTGCTCTGGTCCCTAACTTGTCAGACAAGTGGGGGAAGCCTGTAACTGCTTAAATCAAATGGTTAATCTTGACTAGAGTAGAGTCATTGAATCAGTTGCTGAATGATGAGTCATATCTATATAGATCACTTTTATTCAATGGGTCTATGCTAGCTAGCAACTGGATTTGGCCAATATTTTAAATTTTCTTGCTTATCTGCCACTGTGGCATTATTTTATATTGTAGCACAGAGGTTTTGCTGCCACTGGCTTCTGCAACAGGGGAGGACAGTTCCTTTAAGCCCTCTCCAGTGAGGATTCCACTAATCACCAAGCCACTTATTGGAAAGAGCTTCTGTATGGCAGGCATTGCCCCCATGCTCCTGACCTGAACTTTTCCATCACTTTCAGTCTCAAACTGATCTGAGTAGTGAATAATTCTAGAAAGGTCTCACTCAGAAGGTACTTCACTATGCAACGAGAGAGTTTGTTGGCTTCTTCTGGAGGAGAAGGTCTAAATGTTTATAAGCTGCTCTGAAGACCTAAATGGTAGACACCTGGGAAATAAACTCACTCGGCTAAAAGGTTATCTGCATGCTGTTTAATTTCTTCACAACTAGAAAGCAGAGGAAAGTAAATGAGATGAAATGGAACAGTCACCACGTGCGACGGTATAGAGGTTTGAGGGGAGAAAATAAAGGAGAAGAGAGAGTAGACCTTCAGATCTTTTCAGCCAACAGTTCCCATCAACCCTAGTCATTGCAATCCAATCAATGCAATAGAATATGGGAGCTGCCATCCAAATACATAAAGCTGGAGGTCACAGGTGCCCACTTGATTTAAAGCAAAGTACAAAAGCCAGTCCCCTTTAACTACTGCACATCCAGCAAGACAATGGATCCATGCCATCCCCACTCACACTTCAAATTACCCATAAAGAGGTAGAGCCATGAGATGAGGAAGACCAGCGTCACTGTGGCCAGCAAAAGCTTCAGCTTCCCCCGCCATGGACACAGCATGATGGTGGCAAAGGTCACGTGGGCAGGCCTAGTCTCACTGGAGCCAGCATTCTACACCCTGCAAGAGAAAAAAAAGGGAGTGGAATTACCAGTAGCCTTGATTCCCACAAATATACCTGCATAACTTTATTGGATTTGGCTTTCCAGAGCGAAAATGTTCAAGAAGCAGCAAAGGAGGCATGTGTCCCACATGGAGAGCTCCACCCCAATACATTCTAAACCAGTGGTTCTCAACCTGGGGGTCAGGACCCCTTTGGGGGTCGAACAACCATTTCACAGGGGTCGCCGCTCCTCAATCCTGCCCCCCCTTTTAAAAGAAGGTGGCCTCACAGCCCATGGGAGCAGTGCTTCTGAGACCCCTGCACTAGGGTTCAAACTGCAAACCCCAGGATTCCATAGGATGGTGAAAGTAGAATAATAGTGCTATAACAGTCTAGTGCAGAAATAGCCAAGATGACTTTCTCCTCTCGCTTTTGTTGTGCGTGGATCCTTGGCGCTCGCCACATGCACGTGTTGTGTTCTTCGCCCTGACTGTCTTGCATTCCTCGCTTTTTGTATGTTCAGCGTCCACACTCCCTTTAAGGGAGGGAGGGAGGGAGGGAAACAAAACGCGCCTGCTTATGCCGCCGCCATCTTTCCTCTCTCCCTGTCCTTTCCTCCTTGCGCCTCGTGTAAAATGTGGGCTGTTTTGGCATTGCCTTTGGGAGTGACTGGCTTTTTGAACTGTGGAAACCCAACATTCAGAACTAGAACGACTGCCTTAGTTCTGGCATTGATGGACGCTTTCTGTGCTTAAAAAAAGGGGGGAGGGTTACCAGTTTTTAGGCATTAGAAGTCTATCCAGAGCAGTGATTTAGGGCAGTGTTTCCAATCTATTTGATGTTGGAAATAACTAACTAACTAATAAATAAATAAAAAATAACGAAAATGATTTTATGGTTGGGGGTCACCACAACATGAGGAACTGTATTAAGGGGTCGCGGCATTAGGAAGGTTGAGAACCACTGTTCTAAACAGATGAGAGCATCCATGCCACTTCCTGATTTGAGGTCAGAGTCTTTTTCTCTCACAAAGCCCTCCTAGACAGCAGGAGTCTCATTCACCCTCCAAATAGCTAATAAGGTAATTGAGTGCCTTCCTTCACACTAGTATGAGGATAGGCAGTCACCAGAGTGACTGGTCACAGTATCCAGGTTCACCAATGGCAACCTCTCTCAATTACCTTGCTGTGGCTGTTGATCATTTACTATTGTAACAGCCAGCTTCCAAGCAAAATCCTGAGGAAATCTCATATAGGTGTCTGCATCTAAACACGCAGCCTCTATAAAAGTGCTGAACCACACAATTTAAAGAGGCAATATAGCAAAGGGCCATGTGGGAGATAAAGATTCCATTTTAAAGATATATTGCTAAAAATAATGCCTAGCAAAGACTGTTCACACTTGCAAGAGAAAAATAATGGCATTCATGCACTTGTCTTTTTACTGTCAATTCTTTTCAAGGATTGAGGAGGAAAATTAGATCCTCCGAATTTATTTTGCATGATACTCCTACACTGTGCAGGGGCAACCCACTACCTCTGCCCAAAGTAGGAGCAGGACTTCTCTGCTGGAGAGTGACTTCCATCCCAGAGGATCAGGCCTGAGTTTCTTGATACAATGTTTGTTAGGAGATAGGGGGAGATGCATAATCAACTCCTTGCTCAGCTGGGAAGCTTTGGGAATAGCCTTGGACTAAACTTCCTCTCTCAAACAAACTTACTTCAGAGATTTTATGAGGATAAATGACACAAGGCTTCAGAACCATTTTATATGCTAAAAGGGGTTTTAGCCATGATAAAACATTCATAGAAGTAACATTTATAATGAACAGCTTGACCAAGTACAGTCTTACACCACTAACCCCCAGGCTTGTCCCAAGATGAGTAACAGATATGTTCATTGGCCAGCATTCAGGAACTACTTTCGATGTCAGGACTCAGGTTCACAGCTGGTTATAATTGTGAAAACACTAAAAACTGCTCAGAAGAATGTGCTCTACATGGCATACACAGATTGGGGTCGGGGGCTTTCTAGACAGGAGGATACAAAGAGATGTGCAAAGCCAAGGACATTGAACTAGCAAGTGCCTGCCCTTCTGCAAAGGATATATGTGATGTCATCAGACTACAAGTCATTCTGATGTGTCTTTTCAGGTTCAGGCATGTGTTTTCAGTGCAGAACCTACTGCAGTATGAACAGATATGGCAGGCACTTTTAGTCATCTACATGGCTGATGGAGGCCAGCGCAAAGCTGCACAGACCACACACACAGCCCTGCGCAGTGAGCTCATGAATATGCCAGGGGAACACTTTCCACTGAGTATTTTCTATGGCCCTAATCCTGCACTGCACCATGAAAAAAGCCTTAAATTGCCCCTCGGACACACTGAGCAGACCCCCACAACTGCAATGTTGGTAAGCAAAAGGGAACTCAAAACCAAGAAAACCTAAAAGTTGTGTCACTCTTTGCTTCACTGCTTGAATCAGCAATGGAGACAAAGGTATTGGCTGTGACATTTAAACAGCTAGTCCTCCATGAACAAAACTCCCTCCAGACTGCTTTCATTCAACTGTGTCCTCACATGGAACGGAACCTTGGAAGCTTTGCTGCACCACAAGTTGGTTGCATTTCAAAGCAGCACTAAGGTATAACTGAGCCATGACATCAGAAACCCACCCAGCAAAATTCCCCATGCATTTGATGTGCTAGCATCTGTCTAGTATCAAGAGCAGTGCTGGCACTGGATCAAGTAGCCATCCTCCACTCTTCTCAATTTGAAAAGAGTTCTATTCCTTCCCACCACATTGGAGCTACAAACAAGCAAACAGTCTTTGATGGGAGCAATTTAGTTTTCAGGGTTCAGGAACCAGTAGCTCGCTTCAGTGATAGGAAATAACTTACATGTGTGTATGCCCCAGCTACTGGATCTGGCAGCCTGCACAATTACTATATAAACGCCACCTTTGGGGGGTTTATTTCAGTTTATTATCATATTTACATTTTCTGAAATAAATCAACATTGAAGAGAATTCAAAAGACAGAGAAAGTAAGGAAAAAACTATAGGAAGGAAAGAAAAGCAGTTAATTTATTTTTCACTTCTCCTGTGTGATTTTTCATGTGCTTGTTAATAAGCATTTTTATTTTATTTATTTTAACTGTTTTAAAATTCCTTGTCCATGTAAAATGTTTGTATATAAGTATTCCAATAAATAAATGATCTTTTATGGAAAACAGCATATCTAAAGTGGCAAAGATTTCAAAGTTTCCACACATAATCTTGGTGTTGTTGCAGAATCTGTCCTTCCTAAATTACAATCCCAACAAAGCAATTCTAAAATAAACCCTGTACTCTTAACATCCAGCTCTACTAATTAAGAACTGCCCTGTCAGTTAAAATATGCCTTCACTGACTAATTAATGGAAACTTTATGCTCTAAAAACAATTTAGACAATCTACAAATTAAGCCTGCATCACAAATGCACAGCATCTGGTCATTCTGTGAGGGCCTCACTCAGACTCTGGGATGGAAATTTGTGGCCACTGGCCATATGTAGGCCTTCACCTGATTTCACATTAAATGCCACTGAGAGACAGACGGACAGTACTCAACAAAGGGTGGGAAAGATTGCACTAAAAAAGCCTGACATAGTATAGGCATCAGCCACTTTGGGCTCTGGCTTTATCACAATGAGTGTGACCTTTCATATGGGTTAACGGTGCTTCACTGCAAAAAGGTTCTCCACTCCTCTCATGGCAGTTACATCTCCACAGAACTGACAATAGGAGTTTTGCATAAGGTTAACCAGGCTGTAGTAGCAGAAGAAAAGGAGACTAAGGTTAATTTATCTACCCCACTGAGAGACCACCTAATTTTGGCTCTCCCTCAAGTGTCACTCAGAGGCACTCATTCTACCAAATTTCTACTGCAAATTGTTTCCATTCCAATCTGAATAAAAGTGGTGCCTGAGTTGTTTCTTCTTCTTCCCACTTCATTCGCCTCTCCCTTTGCATCATGTCTTTTAGATCATAAGCCTGAAAGCAGGAGTTGTTTTTTTAAAACTAATCTACCAACCATTCTGAGAATATTTCCAGAGCAGGTTAAAAATACTTTAAATAAAAAAATAAATAGCCAAACTTTCCCCAGATCATATAGGGAGACTCGCCTACTGAGAGGCAGTTGACACAGGTGAATAAATTGGAGTAAACATTAAGGCAGAGGTGGGGAAAGCCCATGAGGACTCCAGCCCTACTTTTGCAGTGCTCCCTAAGACATTCCCAAATTCCTGCTGAAAATGCAGCAGTTTGCTTGTTTTACACATCCCCAACCCACCAAGCCCTAAAAAGGGCCAAAGAAATTGGCCCCAAAAAGAACTGGAAGTGATGTGGTATCTCTTCTGGTTTGCCAATAACACACCAGAGTGGCCTTTGAGAGGGTGGACCCTGCCCCTCAGATACAGTTTCCAGCCCTGCAGTATGGAATGGCATAGTGGGAACCCATCTAACCCACTGGGGAACAACTGAGGAATTCTGGGAGCTGTGGTCCAAAATATAAAACTCTCCAAACACTGCAATTAAATGGTTGCACCTGACCGCTTTCTCTAGGGACTAGCAAACATTAAAGAGAAGCAAACATTTCTCATATGATTCTTCCAGCTTAGCATCCCGCTGCTCATAAAGCTAATCTTTAAGCCTCCTGGCCTCCAGTGTGCCTGCTGCATTCCTCAGAGATCCATCAGGCAATTACCAGCCAGCCAGCGGCTCCATTTAGGCTGAAGGGTCAGCGGTTAAACCAGGTGGAAAACAAATTCTTGACTACTTCCCCAATTTTCTACATTTCCACATCACTGGAGTACAAAGGTAACAACATCTGCACCTCCCCATTAGCTTCTTGTGTCCCCAAGGAAATCCTCTCCTAGACAGTCTCTTGTGGTTTCCACGTCTTGTTTTCTTTGCACATGTGCAAAATGGTGAAGACTAAAGAGGTTTTACAACCTACTTCCTCTTCTATTAAGAGAGGGAGACAACACAGGCAGAACCACAACTCTGCAAAGAATCTGGGGCTAACACCTACAAGGACAGGTGTTTTAAGAGGATGAGAAGAAGTAGTAGCCTCAGAATAAAAAGCTATGTCTTCCTAAAGCTTTTACAGAGCTAACTACAAGTACTGTTATCATCATTGTGTACCTTCAAGTCATTTCTAACTTATAGTGACCCCAAGACAAATCTTATGGTTGAGTTTTCTGGGAGCTGAGAGTGCACGATGCACCCAAGGTCACCCAGTGGGTTTCCATGGCCAAGCAGAAAATTGAACTCCAGGGTTGTAGCCCAACGTTCACACCACACCACCATGATGGCTCTACAAGCACTACAGATCTATTATTCTGAGGAACTGTAATGGAGTATAGGGAGCGTGGTATCCTGAGTGGTAGAAAAGCTGCCCAGTAACAGGTTGCTAGGTAGCCAGAATGGCCACTCAAGAGGAAAACCCAGCCCTTTAGTGGGAAGGAAGGGTGGAGGCCCAAGTGGAAATGTATTTATAGCAGGCACACTTGTTTGGTTGAGAGATTTCCAGAGGAGTCAGACTTTCAGGGATCAAGCAAGGGAGAAGGGTGACTCCTTCAGCCAGAGTTCTCATTCAGTCAAGGTGGGGGGTTGAATGAAAGGGGGAGTTGTCAGAGAAAGCCTAGAGAACAAGCAAGAGGAATCAACCCACTGTTAAATCTGGTCAGAGAGAGTGGCCTAGATTTGGGAACATAGCCTTTGGCAAAGAGGGTATGTATGTGTTTGTGACCTGTATCTTCATGCCGTTGTGAAGAGACAAGAAACTGTTTAAACACACTTAGACATACATAGAAAACCAGTATGCTGTTCTGCTTGCTGTTTAATAAAGATCATACTATATTTTCTTTTAAATTTGGTCTCAGCTGAATGATTCTCAGTGATTATAATCAACCAGAACTGCACTACTATAAATCATTAAAGGAGTTTTAATTGACAACTGAAAGGCTTTACTCTGGTTACACAAAGGTGATGTTTTTAGGGAAAGCCAGAGCCATGCAAGGCACTTTGGCAGACTGGGTGGAGGGATGGAAGCTGCCATTCCAGTCTGAGAAAAGAAAAAGGCCAGGCCTTGTTGTCTGTTGTCTCCACAGGAACATGAGCATATACATCTCAGCAACATGAGAAGCCTGGAAGCAACAGTGTGAATGTCCCCTAAACAGTAATTTTGTCAATGCTACATGTTTTATTGTAGTCTGGATTCTTTGAAGGTTGTTTTCTATTCTACCAGAACAGGAATAGGGCCGTAATCCTTTTCTGCTCAATACCATAAAATAGGGCTTATAGACTAGGTTGTGAGATGTCTGGAAACCTCAATCCTCAGCATGGTTAAGGGAATTCTTACCACCCCAGGGCTATGAAAAGTTACTCTGGACTACAGCTTCCAGGACCCTCCAGCTGATTCAGCCATCATTCATGCTGGGAGGTTCAGAGAGCTGCAATGCAAAGTGGTAACTTTTCAAAACTCTGTGCCATTCATGTCACAGACTGGTAGGATCTTCTCACTAAAATGCTGATCATATCAAAGCCATATTCTGGGAAAGTCCAGACTTCTTAGAAGCACTTTCAGTGGCTGATTGTCAATGGGAAAATCTGTCATAATAGACAAATCCTGCTGAGAACCAGCCCAAGACAATCCATCCTTTCCTGCAACATATAAATGTAACAAAGCATGTGCGCTGAACATAAATCTGCAAAGCATCATAGTAAGATGTCATTTAAAAAAGATCTCTTGCCTTGCCTTAATTTGTCCTTCTATCCAAGGTAACAAGGATCTTGAGAACAAGTACTCCACTTGTCTCTTCAAAGAAGACTACAATCTCTGCCAGATCCTTTGGATAGGCCTTGCTACCAGTCTAAAATTAAATTTTGAATATAAAAAGACAGTAGTTGTGGGACAATGGGGAAGGGTTGCAAAGAAGTTCTGCCTTGAAAATGAAGTGCTGAGATTCTGCCTGCAAGTAAGTTTACCAGTGATATTTGATTGTGTAAACACATCCACATACCAAGAGTGATAACTATGCTAAAGCAACTGAAGGAATGCAACTGGTGTGAATGACTCTAGTTTGACTCCAGTTGTAAGCTCAAAAGGTCAAGGTGGGATTTTCTGTCTCACTGGTTCATCCAGTACATTCTTGATCCCAAGGCAAATGAGAAGTGCCTCCTACATTTCCAGCTCATGCAGCAAACATCTCTCATCATCAGTAATGCTGTGTGGGTGGGATCCACATCCGTAGCATTTAGGCACCCAGATTCCCAAGACTGCCATGGCATATTGGTACATTGGCCTGATCAATGTTAACCTCTCTTCTAAGACCTTAGAAAAGAATGAGCAGCATTTACCAATGTAAATTGTTGTTATGTGACTTCAAGTGGATTCTGACTATCTTAGAGTTTGAAACCCAGCATGGTATATTGGTTTGAGTGTTGGACTATGACCCTGGAGACCAGGGTTTGATTCTCTGCTCAGCCATAGCAACCCATTGGGCGACCTTGGGTACATCACATTCTCTCAGCCCCAGAAAATCTGTGACAGGTTCACCATAGGGTCACCACAAGTGGGAAATGACTTGAAGGCACACAACAACCACCCTAGGGTTTTCTTGGCAAGATTTATTTGCTATTGCCTTCCTCAAATGCTGGGAGCTTGTCGCTTGCCCAAGATCACCCAGTGGGTTTCTCTGGCTGAGCAGGGACTTGAACCCAATCCTTGAGGAGTCCTAACCCAACATTCACACCACTATACTATTCAGACTCCTGGCATTTACACACTGTCAACATTGTCATTCAAGCCACCCCTTCTATGTGCTGGAAACCCTTGCCTTGCTTAGAAGTATACTATATCCAGAAATCTGCCAGTGAACAGTTATGCCACTTGCAGCCATTCAGTTTGTTGAACACATAGATTAAGGTCCCTTTAATTCATAACATGAACATTTTAGATTAGGACGGCCAAGGACCCTCATCACTTTTAACATGGTAGGGCTATTTATGTGCCTAGTCATAAAATACAAATGAGCATGCAAACATGCAGGAAAAGGAGTTACAAAATGGGAAAGTGCTTAATGTATTAATGTTTACCCATCCATTTAACTGCACTGGAGGACCGAGGCCTATATTCCATAGAAGGTATCACTATGGGCCAGCTTTGTTACCCTTGCAGACTGGAGTGAGTTTGGATTGGAGATAGTATATTTTGGTGGACTGCAAACCACATTCCATAACCGGTACCACAGTAAAGTAGAAGCAACCATAGATTGTTTCAATGGCCGGTACTCAGCTGAGACCTTGCTGACACCAGGTGTCTGATTTGTTCTTCTTGGTCTGAGTTTTCTGACTAATTTCTCTCTCTCTCTGCTGTTATATATTGTGAATTTTTATTCTTCCCTTTAATTTATGTGTGGCACCCTGTTATATACAGTTCTTTTTTAAACACTTTCATTATCTGTCACTGATATAATATTGTTATGACTACTCTATTTATGTTTACTTTCAGAATATATGACTGATTTTCCCTTTTTAATGTTTACCTTGTACTTTTGCTGTTACTGCTACACAGGTGACAGTACACTAGATACATATAGCCAAATTCTGCCTAACTTACTGTGCAGTGGCCTCTCTTTTAGTAATCGGGGCCTGGATTACTCACATCTCTTCCATTCAGAGTCCTGGGGCATACAGGTGTGCAGAATTTTGCTTGACCTTACTACTTTGAGGGGGAGCCCCTTTGGAGGCAACACCCTGCACTCACTGAAGCTTGCATTAAGGGTAAAAGAAGTATTTAAAGGTCATATGGGGTGGGGGGACAAAACTGATCAGGCGCATACTTTTTGATTTGTTCCATGGTGGTTGTTTTTCTCCAGTCTTCTGAAATCTGCAAACCCCAGACCTGTAAGAACACCAGATGATCAGTTTTGCTAAAAGGGTTTTCTGCTGTTGGAGGTGTTGTGGGGGCTCTAAAAAGAGTTTTTGGGGCTGCATACATTGCAGAGGTAGGGCATATAGAGAGGGAGGAGAGAAATCAGGGCATAAGATTTGTAGGCAAGGGAACTACTGTTTTCCACTCTGTATTGATGCCTCTGCAAGGGACATGCAGAGCTGCTGTTCAGGCAAATAATGAAGCCCATCACACAGCAGGTAACTGATTCACTGTGACAAGTGTAACCCTTTCCTACAGTGCTCCCCAGCCATGCCCAGATGCGGAGGCCACTGATGCTCACACATCCACAAAACATGAAAAACAACTAAAGAAGCTTTTCAAAGAGGCTGCCTGGATTCTGGCCAGGCCACACTTCTCCCATCACGGGTCTTCTCCAACAAATCTGATGGGGGAGGGCAGGGAGTACATGGGAGCAAGTACCAGAACGACTCCCAGTTTCTAATTCTCCCCTCTCCCTCTTTGCTGACTTTCTTGTGGGTACAGGCACAGTGAAAATTCTGCTTTCTTCATCTTTCTGATGAAGCTCCACTACTGCCAACTAGATGGGAGACCTCTGACAGCAACACCTGTTAAGGGCAACTGTCACTCACTGGAGAGGACGGCCAGAAATGCGTGTTCCCCAGATGTTGGTCAACTGCAGTTCCCATCCTCTTTCACTGTTGCCCATATTGGCCAGGACTGATCAAAGTTGCAGCTCACAGCATTTGGAGACCCACACATTCCACATTCTTAATAACATGAAATAGATGAAGCAACAATCTAAGTGTCCCACATTACTCACTTAGAGCTCAGAAAACTTACACTTTGGAGGCTACAGCTCTTAGAACCCGCAATGGTTGAACGAACCTCAGAACTGTAGTTTTTAAAAAGTACTGTAGATTATCCAACCTCTGCCCATCACAGCATCTTTTTGGACAGTTTTTGCAAATTTTCAGGTGCCAATATGCGATTTTGATTTAAGGCACTTTTTAGCTGAACTGGTTTCTAAAGAAGTGTACTGAATAAACTCAGAATAATAAAAAGAGAGAAACAAACGGAGCCACGCAGTTCTTAAGTTAACAGGCACCTTGTAATTAGCAACTTGAACAGAAAGTTTAGGAAGAGGAAGAGCCAAAGGGAGCTGGTCTCCTTTAAGGCAGGCAAACATCACTGTCCTATTGTTGGTGGGTCCCTTATCGGTTCAGTCCGGTTTCGAAGCCGCTGTTAAGTTACCTTGGTTGAGGAAAGCTTTCTAAAAAGGTGCCACTGTCCCGTCCCACCACCGCCTGAACTTCAGCGGATTGCGAACGAGTCGTTGCTCGAACCGTGTGGCTACGTGTCCTTCACGGGCCGGTAAACAGAGCCATTCGGATAGGGACAGATTTCCCTCACGGGCTCAGGGAATGAGTTCCCCAGCTCGGTTGGCCTCCGAGTGGAAACCCGGCTGAGGAGGGGGAGAGAGACAGAAAAGACCTCAGTCTCCTTCCAACCGGTTGGAAGACTGACTGCCTGCCACTTGGCCAGACTGACAAGAGGGTGCAGCCAGCGAAGGCGCCTCAGAGCTGGGCAGCCCCTGCTCCATTCACCTCGCCCCCCAAACATGGTTCCTTCCGCCGCCCGCATCCCTCCCCCGGCCCCCGGCCCTGTTCCCCACGACCATGAGGTCCAGAGGCGCCGGCACCAAGCAAGGAAAGACGGGACTGCAGATGCTCCAAAACGGTGAGGAAATTTGCTAGGACGGGACGCGAGTGCTAGAACCCACGGGACTCGGGTCCCCCCACTCTCCCCTCCCCGCCCCTGCCGCCGCTTCCCACCTTCCCTCTTCCTACCTGCTGCCGACGGGGCTCCCGCCCTCCAGCGCTGCCCCCGCTCAGCTAACTGCCTCTTCCAGAGCTTCCCGGCCCCTCCTTTCCCTGATCCACGCCTCGCTTTGGGATCGATGAGCCACTTTCCTCTTTTGTATTCCCAGAAGCCGAGGCCTCCCCGCCCCCCACCGTCGGGAGGAGAGCAACAAAAGGGTGCCAACCAAAAGTGGGAGGGGGAGAGAGAACGCACTTTCTCCGCGGCAAGCGCGGAGCCAAAACACACTCGGCCAACGCGAAGGGACTCGGGCAGGCAGCTCCGCCCCCGCCGCAGCCCTCCCCTCGCTCCGCTACCTTGGCCCGGCCCAGCCGAGCCCCTTTCTCCTCCTGCCTCTCCTCCGCCCGCCCGCCGGCCGTGTAACTTCAGGGCGCTCCGGACTGTCCCTCGCCAAAGGCTCCGGCTGCGCCAGGGCAAAAGGCGGGCGAGCCGTCGGCACCCAGGGATGGAGCGGGGGGGGGTTCCTATTCATTAGGTGAGCCTGACGTAGGGGCCCGCGGCTAATTGCGGGCTGCACCTTTTCAGCTCTTAATTGGACCGAAAGAGAGCCTCACCGGCTCCCCCGCCTGCCCTCGGGAGAGCCCGGCTCCGTGCTGGAGGGCACGTCCTCTCGAAAGTTTTGGCGGGACCTTTTCCAGACTGTCCGCTTCCCTGGGAAAAAGGCTCCCTGCGTCCTCTTCAGAACTATCGCAGCGACGCCTACTCCCAATTCTGGCAATCAGTGAACCCATCCTGCATTTATTTATCCCTCCCTCCCTCCCTCCCGGGGCCCTAAGGAGAACTCACTCGAGATCACGAGAACACGAGTAAAGGCGGGGAGTTAAGAGCAAACTCGAGCTGTCGGCGTCTCCTCAGGGCGCACGGTGAGGACCGCGCCGAGAAGAGGGGCCGCACCTCGGTGACGCCGATTGATAACGCCCTCCCCACCCCCCATTAGGTGGCGGAGAGCTGAAACCGACCCCCAAAGTAATTCTCGGGAGGCCTTTCTATGAGGCTTGGACGCTCTCGCTAAAACGGGGAGGCCCCCCGAGCCAAGCGCATTCATTCACCCCTCGCCTCGCCTAAGCAAGACGGCCTTGAAGAAACAAATACTGCACGAGAGCCTGACGGTGGAAACGCGCGATACCCAGCGGAGCATCTCCCGCCCGGCAGCTTAAACACAAGGCGCGGCGCGGCGGTGCGACGACCTGAGAAAGGCGGGAGAAGGTCGGGGGCCCGCTGGAATGCCAGCTATGCGGAGACGGCCTCTACCTGCAGCTGCTTCCCCCGCTCTTGGCTCCCGGGGGAGCGGGAGGGAAAGAGCCCCGTCGAGACCCGCCGGGAAACGAGCCCGGCCCGCCAGGAATACGGGGTGAGGGAGGTATGCGGCACAGACGAGAGCCAGCTCCCCATCCTCTCCTCCCTCCCGCGGGGGACAGCAAGTGGAGACCCGTCTCCGGAGCGCACGCCCTGCATCTGGCCGGGGGCCCGCCTGGGCCTGTGCGCGCCCAAGACGCAGAAATGCCTGCCCCGGGGTTACCACGACGTTATTTTCACCACGCAAGGGCAAGGAAAACAGGCCCTGTGGAGTTTCGCCCCGTTTCCTTTGGAGCGCTTCCTCTACAGCCGGAGTGGGATGTCGCTGGTGCAGAAAAAAATTCTGCCCAATGGTCTCCTTAACAAAACCGTGGCACCCCTTAACGGTCAAGATAATAACCACTTTAATGAATCACTCCGGAAGAGAGATCTGCTGTTACCTGCCTTCAAGTTTCTTAGTTGTGGAAATTCTAAGGCAATCCTATCAGGGGGTTTTTTTGGCAGAATTTGTTCAGAGCAGGTTTGCCTTTGCCTTCCTCTGAGACTGAGAGGGTGTGACTTCAATGGCCCAAGAGGGATTTGACGCCCGGTCTCCCAGTGTCCTAGTCCAGCACTCAAACCACTACATCCTAGTGGCTCTTGGTTCTGAAGAGAGATACTTTCTAAAATATCCTTAGGTACACTTGAACATGGTAGTCTCCTCACAGAACACAGAGCAAGGCAGGGGACCTTTCACATGACATGTTTGTAGCTATTATGGTTCCACTTTAAGAGCAGTGTCTCTACCCTATGGAATCCTGGCATTTATACATTTGGTGACGCACTAGAAGGGCTTGCTGGCCAAGAATTCCAAGTACCCCTTGTTAAAACTGCAAATCTCAGGATTCCCTAGGATGAAACCATAGCAGTTAAAAGTAGAATCATAATGCTTTAACCATTATAACAAGTAGCATTAAAGGTCCTATAATCTACACATGAAGGGAACAGAGACGGTTATAAAATACAGCAACTGTAAAACCAACAGGGGGGCTGTTTTACTATTTTTAACATTGAGCTGCCTGTTCTATTATAGAGCCTCAAGGTGATGCAGCAAGGCCAATCTCACATTAGGCCCAAAGGTGAGGCTGCCATCTTATAGTGGCAAGCACTGAGGGGCTGCATGTGTCCTGCGGCCTGCTCTACTCCCTCTAAGCTAGTGAAGGAGCCTCAGATGCCACAGAAGCCTGTTTTGAGTAAGATCTGCCAAACAGTCTGGTTGGAGGAAATGTCTCATCTTGTCCTTTGGCTCAGTCAGAAAAGAGTCTGGGGTGGAGGGGAAAGATGTAACTATGCTGAAGTATTTCAAAATATAAAATAAATAGAATGGGTTACATCATCGCAGACTGATACACCACCTGCACCAATTTACACCATGCAAGGATCATATGGTAGAAGGAAACTAATGCCACAAGAAGCTTGGGACAGAACTTTTCTCCCTGATAATCAGCTTTTGCAGTGTTTCGATGGTATACTATTCATGCACCAGCTGCAACCCCAAATGGTTCACTTCACTTCAATCCAACCTATCAACACTGTAAATCTCTTTTTGCTGGATGTGCAGACCAGGACTGGCCAGCAGTGACCCAACGCATTCTGCTGCCTGGGGTGAATTCTGAATGATACCTCCTCCCATGTCACATACAAAAAGCCCGCACTGTTCGTGTGAATCTTTCTTCAGAATTGTCCACCATTCCTGAAGGAAGCAACTAGCTTAGGGGGCATAGAGCAGCATGCATGGCATACAGTTCTCATTGCCAAAACTTTCATGCCACATCCCCACATCCATTGCCAAAGGCAGACAGCTCCAGATTACACCACAGGTCTAGTCCTGGAACAGTATGGCCTCAATCCTTTTGTTAATCCCAGGTGGCATAGACCTGTTTCATCAATGGGATTCACATTAGTGTTGGCTCACCATTCAACAACAGACTCCATGTTTCTGACTCATGAGAACTCTAAGGCAAAACCAATCATGGGCTTTCTTGGCAGAATCTGTTCAGACTGGGTTTTCCCTTTCCCTTCCTCTGAAACTGAGAGAGTGTGATTTGCCCAAGGTCATCCAGTGGGTTTCCACGGCTGAACAGATATTCAAAGCCTGGTCTCCCAGTGTCTGAGTTCAACACTCAGAGCACTACATCCTGTTGGCTCAGACTCTATGGTCCTACTCTATTTGGGACTACCAACTGGATTCAGGCCAATGCATGCCACTATTATAGCAGAGCAAATGGAAAGATTTCACAAACAATAAAAGCAAACTTGTCAAACACTGAATGGAGGGAAGGGAGGGGAGAACTACATAGTTCCCCTTGCAGATTGCAAGAAGAATACTGGATAGGAAACATCTGGATTTCTCCCTCTCCTCAAGACATCCTATACCTTTTTGAGAATGCTTCTGGAAGAGTGCTCAACACAAAATGTGGTCTCTGCTGGAACCACAGATGAGAAAGCCACCGGACATCACCATATGTGGGCAAAAGTATGCTCAGCCATATACAGACATACACCCATCTTAGCACAGAATAGTTATAGAACCATTACTATCATAGTTATGACTTACCCCATCAAATGTTAGTTTTTTTTATGACCCATACAAGGAAGTGGGGAATGAAGAGACCAGACCAAGAGAGACTGAGGCCCTCTAACCAGCACTCCACTTGGGATTTATTGATGTCCTACAACTGGGGAGAAATCCATATCAATGCCCACAATAGAATTCACTCTCCTTGTTTTTCCTGGCTGTGATCTATCCTTCCTCAGCAGCTTCTTGCATGTGTTGAACAAACACTGGCAGTGGTAAGATCAGGAGTTTCCTAATAATGGCATTCTTTGTTACCAACTTACCATTAGAAGCATGCAGATAAGACTGTTCACAGCATGTTCCTGTTTTACAGCCCTAAACAGCCTCTCTGTATGTGTTTTATATATCCTTGTGGCATACAGCCAAGAAGTCTTCTGATTAACCTTTTAAAAACTCAGTTAATCCATGGCTCTTGTGATACAGAAGATAATACCTATATGCAGAGACCAACTTTGGAGCATCTTTCTTCTGTTCCAAAAGTATTGCATTCATCTGTAGTTACACAGTCAGCCAGTGTTGGAAACTCAGCCTGTGCAATCCCCATGTTCAGTCCAATAATACAAAATGGGTAGGAATCTGTGTAACCCTCCAGATACTGTTGAACTGCAGCTCCCAGCATCCTCAAGCAGCATAGCTAGCAACGAATTCTAGGAGTTGCAGTCCAATAACATCTGGAAGGCCACACAATTCTGATGAGATATTAATTGTGGATGCTTACTCTGTGGTCTCCAAACAGAGACTGGACAAGCAATTTGCTATGGAAACCCTAGCTCTGGATCTCCTCTGAGCACAGAGTTAGATTAGATGGCCTTCAAGACTTGTTTCAACTTTATCATGCCATGCACATAATTATGTTGTCTATAGGTGGTTCTATGACCGTACCTTACTCTTCCTCATGGGCAAAGGCCTTGATTTGGTTTTACCTATAGGAGACAAGCTGAAGCCACAGCAACTGAACCAGAATAAGAATGTTTAGCAGGAAACATTCAATGGAAGAAAGTCACAGATTCACATATCAACATGCAGGTTAACTGAAGTTGTTTACATTGCAGCTATGGCATCTAGAAAACTTATTTTAAAAATAATGATTTAAATTTGGACTTTGCCAACCCTAAATAAGTTCAAGGAAAGAGAATGCGGGGCTTTGCTCTTGATCAAGATGGCCCTGTCTGGGTCTCAACTCTGTTCTTGGCTTAGTATCTTATACTCCACTACACACACTTACTGCTCCTGTGCTTTGACTGGCAGACCTTATCCTTATTCTTACTATGCCAGCACTTGTGGTATACAGACAAGTTTGGCAAATGTAGCTTATACCACTTTTTCCCCCAGCATGATGGGAGTTAAGTTCAGCAAGTATAGTGTCTGCTATTTCAGTACTCTTGAGCTGGCAGGCAGAATTGTGTGGTCCCCCCAGATTGATTGATTGATTGATTGATTGATTGATTTAAACATATCTAGCCAACCCTTTATCACAGAATCTCAGGGCAGTGTACAATATAAACTATTTAAAATATTTCCAGATTAAAAGTATAAATAATAATAATCTTATTGAACTGTAACTCTCATCAGCTCTAGCCAGCACAGCCAAGTGTGAGGAATGCTGGGAACTGTAGCTCAATAACATCTGGATGATCACACAATCCTCACCTCTGCTTTTAAGGAATGAAAAGTAGGACCAACACTGGGATTTTATGTGTCTTACCTAGAGCTTGTCTCTAAATGCTTACTGCCATGCTCTCCACACAGCAGCCTTTGGCAATAGTATCTTCCACAGGTCTTGGACTTCAGTTACCAGGATCCCTCACCATTGTCCATGTCATGTCCATGGGAGTTGCAGTTAAAATAACTGGAAGGTAAAGCAGATCTCCATCTGTGCATGGCCCCTTCTCTCATAGCCAGCTCTTCTGTTTCTAGCTGCATAAATACCCTAAAGGTACCAGATCCCATCTGATTTGGAAGCTAAGCAGGGTCAGCTCTGATCAATACTTGGATGGAAAACCATCAATATTAGGTGCTTATAGACTGTATTTCAAAGGCAAGAACAGGCAAAACCATCTCTGAGAATTCCTTGCCTAAGGAAACCCTATTTCATGGAGTCCCTGTAAGTTCACAGGCAAGTTAAAGGCACATACACTTCTGCTTCTGCCATAATAATTTCTTTGCCTTTAGGCAAACAAACAGAATGAGCACTTGACTTTAAATAGCTCTCTTTCACAAGATATAGCAAAGGGCAGAAACTGGCTAGTCAATGCCGTGGAACATCCCAAAATACCCTGAAGGATCAGAATTATGCTAAAATTTACAGATTGCCTTGAAAAACACAAATAATTGTTTAACAGAGGAACTGCTGGTTGTGCTTTAAAATATAATACAGAGAAATCACCTTGGAATGTAATCTGCCCACTGTTTCCCAAATTATCATGAGGTATAGCTGAGGACATGATACATGAGTTGAAGATGAATAAAACCAACAGTTGCTGTTCACATATTTGCATGTGAACTGGCACAAATACACAATGCAGTGAATGTCAGCCGCCTACCCAATGTCATCTTTGGGAAGAGATATTTCTGGCACTGTAGTATCCTAGCAATACACAAGTCTCTTATGTGGCCTGAGAAGCGCAACCACACTAAAAATAGGGCATGAAGAAAGGTGGTTAAAGCTATCTGTATTGCATGGCTCTGTAGTACTGTTTGCACCAAGAGTGCTGGCTGTTGTACAGACAGCAACAGATATGCACACTATATATAGGGGTAGACTGTACTGCAAACCAACTCATAAATAGGCTCAACCAAGATGAGCAGAGAAACCAGAAGAAGGAACTCTGCAGAATTTCAATTTTTCTTAGCAAAGGGAGCTAAGACAGCAAGGTGGAGCAAAGTGCAGAAATATTTGGTAAAGACTAAGTTGCGTCAGTTGTGTTATTCATTTGAGACCTCAGCATTTCTGAACCAGATTCTGTACATAGGTAAATGCCCTTTAAATGCTACTGTAACAGCACATGTTATTTTTCTAAGGGCTGACCCTGTAACACTATTGTAACAAAGTACTTGGAGATCATCAGAGCAATTGTTAATATTATTTTCTACTTGAGGGGATTAGGCAGCTTAATCCTGTCATATCTTGGCAAGTAAAAAAAAAAATCCAAGAAACAGTAATTAATAGAGATGTAATCAAGATTACTAGTAGTAGCCAAGGCAAAGTTATATAATGAAATAGTTTAAACAATAGAATTTAAGCTTATCTACAGAACCAGAGGTGTGTTTCAATTTCACCTCTATCCAAAAGAAGTGTACCTCTGAAAAACAGTCAGTAATATCAGTCTAATGCCAGCCACAAAATATTGTGAAGTATTGCCTGAAATGTGACTTCGGTATGTATGATAAACTGTGACAAGTACTACAGCTGTGACTCCTAACACTTTTTAAAAGAATCCACTAAATTCTATGGTATCTGGCTAACAATTTTAGTATTCAAAAGAAAATGGCATTATGGATTATACTAGGTTATAACAGCCAGATACATACATTGATTTTTAAATAAAATACTGCATTAACCAATTTTATTGTGTATTACATCCACATTCATGTCATTCATAGATGGCTAATAATTACAATTATATTCATAAGCCATTTTGAAGATTTTTGTCAATGCAGAATATAAAGTAAAAGTAATACAAATAGGAAAGTAAAGTCATGCTCATTTGTAGCTCAGACATAAATGAAGCTTCTGTATATACTCATTAATAAAGAAGTTTCACCTTTTCAAAAACTTGTTCCCATGTATAGTCTCAACATAAAATCTGAGTTTTTGCAAAAGCTGAAGTTCACCGTAGTGGCAAGAAACAGCTTTATAGTAAGTAATAAGTGATATGAGTAAACTAGTATCAGCAGGAGCAAACAAACAGGGCATTATGGCTGGAAGCCACAAAGGAAAACAGAAACATGTGGACTTCCCTGTGCCATGAGAAGGGCACCGGAGGCCCCACTCACTGGCCTGGCTTCAAAGGCTACCTAGACTGGCAGAAACTAATTAGAGGATCTTCTCAGAGTAGCCTCCTCTAGTCTGTGGAACACCCCTTCCAAATATATACAGTTGGCCCGTTCAGGGCATTCAAAATGTGTCTCAAGATCTGTTGCGGGCAACTTTTCAGTTATATGATTTTGTTTTCAAATACACTACATGATTGTGATCAGTAATGGGATTTATTTTCTCCTGATCAAATTGTATATTAAAGCATCATTGCTTATCCTTGGACTTGTGAAGTTTTAAGTATTTAATATAATGTTTAGAGTGAAGAATCTCTTTCAGCCTTCGGACTGAATTCAGGTTTCAGATACGTTTCAGGGACATCCAGGTCAACAGTAGTCAGGCCTCAAAGAAAAAATGTAGGACCAAAAATACTAGAATATTTTAGCATGAAGCTGCTAACTATGTATTGAAAGGCAATTCAGCCTTTCAGAATGAATAATAATGTGCACAAATGCTGGAAAAGTGCCCAACTGTGGTGTCATAGGGAAAGAAATATGGCCAGAAAATTCAATTCCTGTGGAAGCCAAATTTGACCTGACTGCCTAAGGTTTCCCAATCCTATGTTTTATTATTATGAATTTTATGGGGGGTTTTTTGGTTCCAGTGTCTCCATTTTAAAGTTCTTTATCCAGAAAGGCAGCCAAATTTATTCAAGCAAACCAAAAGAATCAAAAGACTGTACTGAATCATACCACAAGTTTTTTGTTTGTTTTGTTTTTGTATTTCTGACCTTCACATTTCTACATATATATCTCAAACAAAGAGGGCTGGGGCAAAGTCTTAAGGAGTAAGGGTAGAGTTAAGACTCTAAGATTACATATACTATCTACATACATCAACCTGCAAGTTTCTATATAATGAGATCCAGTTGCAGGTCCAAATATTCAGAATAAAAACATTTGTCTTTGTTTATCTTTAAGACAGAAAGGGCAGTGTCAAGAACCCCACACTTTTTGCTAAAAAGAGTCCCCACAGACATATATACATGGCCACACTGCTTTACAGGCACTGGAAAGAATGGCACCTAATGGGTGGGGAATTAATGGTGCAAAGAAAAGGAGGTTATAAATCCAACTGAAGTGATGATGGAATTCCAAACCACAACTGAGTGGCCCATGTATTTTACACCCTGCTGAGCTGACTTATGCAGAACTGGGCTCCCTCAGCCAGAAGATACTAAGAAACAAATAAGGAAACAACCCTGCAGTGAAATAATCCCTTCCTTCCACGTTACTTGAAAGGGACAGCCCTCTATAAAATACAAACATTTAAAGGCTATAAATTAAAATGCTCCAATACCTCCTTGTACAGACCTGTGCTGTGCCCATATAGCCTTCATAGGATTAAGACTGTAATCCAATGAAAATTTACCTCCACTCATTTCTGAGTACAATGTGACTGACATCTGAGTAAACATGGCATATCATTGCACTGCAAATTGGTGAAAAAACTTCTCCTATAGTCAACTGGTAAATAATGCAACACAGAGAGACATGTACTGAACATGCGATAAGTGGAAAGGAAGCAATATGCCTTATGCCCTATATCTTCTATTACTGTAATTAGTCATCTTGAGCGTGGGATAATTGATAAATAATAAATAGCCAACCTCTGCAGAGACACACAAGATCAGAGCATGGAAGCATTACAGTCCCAGAGTTATCTAAACAGCATGGCTACTGACCATCCTGAGTGGGGAATTCTGGGAATAAACTTTCCTGAGGTTTGAGTAAGATATAGATTAACAATCTATATGTCTTCCTTGTAGTAGTTTCTTTGGAAAGGAAGCAGAACTGTGGAGTTAGAGTCTATAGACATATACCAACTTTGACTCTGGCTTCAAAATTGAAACTTATATGGCAAGTATATAATGTTATATTTTATAATTAACCAAATAAACACATTCTATGTTCTATCAGTCTAAGTAGCCTCAATGGTGATGAAAAGCCTTCTGCTTTCATTTTACTACAGTAAATTTGTTATTGCGAATTAATATATATTTGCCAGTTATAAAAGAGTCAAAGTCAGGAAATACAAAAGTAGTGGACTAGAGTCAAAGGTTTGGCATATGGATTCCACAACCCTGGAAGAAAGGACATGCTAGAGCAGCAATATTGGCTGGATTTCTATGAATATCACCCAGTGCCTGTCTGGACCATTCACTGGCTCTGATTCCAAACTTTTTATTGTTCAAAAGTTTCTAGCCCTTGTAAGAGCTGAAATATAGGGTAAAATCTGCAATTGCTGTGCTGTCCAATTGTTGACAAACCTGAATGCTTAACCAATGCGTGAAATTTCATACCCATGAGTAACATTTTTACACTGCAGACCTGATCTATCTTCTCCCAGTTCCCTAGGCCAATGGTAATATTTTGGAGGAAACTCCAGCTCCTGAGGAAAAGTCTAGCTGAAGTCTGCTCTGCAGAGATTCTTGGAAAAAACTGCAAAGAAGGAAGGAGAGCTACTGAAATGAATGGAAGGGGCATGGAACTGAGCAAAGGGGAAGGACTGGTTACAGGGAGCATACAATACCCATGCTACAACAGTTCCACTGGCTGCCGATCTGTTTCTGGGCACAATTCAAAGTGCTGGTGATTACCCTTAAAGCCCTACATGGCTCAGGTCCAAGTTATTTGAAGGACTGTATCCTCGCCTACGAACCAGCCTGGGCATTGAGATCTGTGAGAGAGACCCTTCTCTCAGTCCCACCACCCTCACAGGTGCATTTGGTGGGAACACAGGAGAGGGCCTTCTCAGTGGCTGCTCCCAGGCTCTGGAACTCCCTGCCCAAAGAGGTTACACTGGCACCCTCCCTGCCTACCTTCAGGAAACAGTTAAAAACATTCCTCTTCCAGCAGGCATTTTATATATAATTTTTATCAGTGCTGGTCATTTTAATTGTTATTTGATATTTTAATGCTGTTTTTATATCCATTATAACATGTTTTAATTATTATTGTAGTTTAATTTCTGTTTTAACTTTTGTATATGACAGTTTTAATTATGTTTCTTTTAATGGGCTTTGAGTCCCCTCTGGGGGAAAAACGGGATGAAAATAAAGATGATGATGATGATGATGATGATGATGATGATGATAGCTGCTAGTACCACAATACAGTTAGTAGTATTTATGGGGTGTGTTGTGTTGGCTCACTTGCTTTTTGCATGACTTGACATAGCAATATTAGACATTTTTACTGGACTTCAGGAAAAAGGCAAGTTCTGTTTTATGAGAGGCAACTAGGACTCTTTCATTGCCTGATGTGGAAGGAAAAGAACCATCTCCCATTACTGCCACCTTCTCTTCACCCCACCTTAACTCTTTTCCCCTCAACTATGACTTCCTCCCACATCACTTTGTCTCTTCCTGCTCCTTGCATTGCGGAAGCAGTGACCCCACTGCCTTGCTCTGCCTGACAGCTGAGTAGCTGCTCTTTAAAGCAGCACTGGCAGCTTTGTGCAGCTGCTCTTTCTTTATAGGGGGCAGGCACCCACACAAAGAGAGTCAGTGGGAAGTGCAATGGTGCATGCAAGGGAGGGAAACACAGCACAGGTGCAAGTTTAGCCAACCCATTCAACCACAGAAACTCACTGGCTGACCTTGGGCAGATCACACTCTCTCAACCTCAGAAGAAGGCAAAGGAACACATATACCCTGGACAAATCTTGCCAAGGAAACCTAGTGATAGGTTTGCTTTAAGATCACTGTAAGTCAGAAATGACTTAAAGACACACAACAATAATAAACAGAACAGCTACTATTTAAACAATTAAGTGTTTGGACAGCATTAAATAGAAGTGGTCTGTACCAGTCTAGTTATATCTTAGCATGCATTTTCAACTAGACATATGGGGACTCTAGTCTCCAAGAAACTGAGGAATTTGCTGGTCTAAAGAGAGCATTAAATACAATATTAGGCATTCTAAGCATTTTACAGATGCTTTTTAATTAGGTTAGTTTTCAGTAGGCTGGACCAAGAAAGTCTACTGGAAGCTTAAGGACCCACAGAATTTTTTTTTAATAGCCAAGATTTCAAGGGCATAGAGTCCAGTTCATGAGATACTTAAAGTTATTGTCAGACTGCATGTATGTGAACAGAGGGAAAGAAGAATACTGCAAAGAGTACAAACACTTGTGGACTGCAAACAGTACAATAATGTGATTAAAGATTCCAATTATAGATACTAAAAGGTATTAACAAAAAATCATATTTTTAAATGTATTTTTATATTTCTAAATGCTCTTTTAGCTGAGGATTTTTTTAAAAAAGAAACCCCTGTCCTTAACATGTTGCACCCTTTTTCAGCACTCACTTTTTCATCTCCCCAACCCCATGCAGAATATAAAGAAGTATAAGATGTTAAGGAGAATCTAAAGGTGAATGGGGGACGGTTTTAATCAAAGAGAAGTGAGGTCAGCAAGCATTCATCTCTGTAATCACTTGGCTTGGGGGAGGGAGAAGCTATGTTGTCTTCTGTGATAACAGCTCTACTGCTGCAGACCAGGTAAGGTTTTTGAGGTGAAGGCTGGTGGCACGTAAAACAATTGTTCTGTCCCCTTATCTGGCAAAGAGTTGGAGCTGAAGGAGAGGGAAATGATCTCGTGGCTGAGCATTCTATACAATTGGCAGGAGCTATCAGAACTCTGTGCTTGGTTAATTAACTTGAAGACAGGACCAGAGGATTTTTCTGCTACCAGCAGTGAAAGCTAAAGTAATACCAGAGCACACTCACGTGAAGCAAGTAACTACAGGGAAAATTCAAAATCCACCCAGGATTTATTGTACCGTAATTACTCTAAGCTGGGTACAGAAATGTATAACGCTATTGTAATCTCTCCTTAGTAACAACACTACTCCGTGACTTAAAGCCCACAAATTCCTTTCAGCCCACAAAGTCAGAATCAGAGCATCAACCAATTGTTTCCACAGGCAGCAGTTCAAAAGGACATTTCAAAAAGCACAGGCTGAACCTTGAAAAAGCAAGTGTGTATGAAAGGTGTACTGCCTTCCTAAAGGAAAAGGTCTTGTCACCAATTTTCACCATCCCCCTTTTTTTCAGCTTTTATGGGATAATAGGGGGATCAGAATGCCTTCAACATCTTGCTCTCCCCTGGTTCAGTCTTTCTTTTAAGCTCCTTTTGTCCTGCCGTTCCTTTTGTTTCAAAGTTCAATAAACAGGAAGAAAAGGGAAAGGGATTGACAAATCCCATCAAGGCTCAGGAAAAGAGCCCCAGTGCCTCCAGCTGACATGCTGAGTGCCCTGCACTAATGAGAGGTAAGGAGGAGGACGCTGTACCTAAGGAGAACAGACAACAGCAACCCTAAGGGAAAGAAGGGCTTGGAGGAGGAAATTATTTATGCTGAATGGAACAGACAGCTGCACAGGCCAGGGCTTCCCACACCAAAAAGGGACAAGTGGGAAATCGTTCACAGTCCTTCCTATGTTTTACTTGGGCTCCCACCTCTTGCATCCCAGGAGAGAGGCAGCCCAAAGGCCAGCAGCTGCATCCAGCTGAGACTGGAATTTGCTGCTGAAAGGCTTTTGTGCAATGGATGCCTCCATCACAAAAGCCAGGCAAGCACACACAGGAGGATCAGAGTTAACTCTTTGATCACCACTGCCTCAGGGGACAAAACCAGAAACATCTTGTAGCTACCTTTCTTTCTAAGTGGCACCTGCTATCAGTCACAAGATTCTGTGGCAAGCAGAAAGATCTGGTAGATATGGGGTGATCTGCAAGTAAGGAATTCTGTCTCCCAGCTTGCCCTGACTGTGGCATGTAAAACTTGGAATTTAAAGAAAAGAAAAACATATCAGCTATGCCTGGCCTCGTACAAATTATTTATTATTTAAACTCAGCATTCCTTGCCTGTAAAATATAAGTATCAGTAGTTTGTCTTAGATAAGGGTTTTATACAGGTCTACTGACCATTTTGATGGTTTTGTGTTAGAGTGCTTGATGTATATAGATGTAGATTCCTCCCTACAGGTTTATGTAGTGCAGGCGATATGCTGCCTTCCTCCAGTTTTGCACCCAATAAGCAGATTTTAGGTTTCTAATAAAAGCCAAGATAAATGTTGTGAGCCCAAAGTCTACCCAGCCCTGTTTTAGATCAGCAATGTGGACTACCGTTCCAAGTATTTTGAGCCCAGCAAGCAGGGAAAGATCTTTCCAAGCAAAGCAAGATTACTTACTTACTACTACTTATTCTCCAGAGCAAGAGGGTCATATAAAGCTGGGATGGAAAAGTGACTAAAAAAAGGGGAGGGGGTGAAATGATGGTAATACAGAACAGCTGAGAACTCCCTGGCCCAGCAACAGATGGCAGAGAGCAAACAAACCCACAGCCATCAAGATGACCAAATTCCAGGTGAAGATTGGACTTCCATCATAACACACAAATTACCACCAAACAGAACAAAGAGGCTGCACAGGAGTGAAAGTTCACATGACGTACCTTGGGCATCCCTGTTCCTTTCCAGCATTTAATACTTAATCTGTAATTCTAATAACCCAACAGCACATACTAGCAGACCTCAGCCAACAGTGACCTCATCTGACAGCAAAATCCCTTTTTACAACCCCTAGTCCTCTCTTACTCCTTGTCTTCCATCTAGCTGGAAGCTTTTCAGTAGCATTGGCATTAGGAAATTTGT
Source organism: Ctenosaura bakeri (assembly GCA_948474755.1). Lineage (NCBI taxonomy): Eukaryota > Metazoa > Chordata > Lepidosauria > Squamata > Iguanidae > Ctenosaura > Ctenosaura bakeri. The sequence goes on from CAOLHI010000340.1 coordinate 362,054, forward strand.
GAAGAACAGGTGGAAGAACAAAGACATCAAGTATCAGACTATAGCAGCGTGTCTAAGCAGACAATGCAATAAAGCTTGGACTGGGAGAAAATGGGATTCTGTCATTGCCAATCTTACTGTAGTTGCATGAGCCTGCCTACGTCAGCCAAATAAACAGGAGTTACCTTCAGAATCCCTTATTGAACATGCGTGAACAGCAAAAAAGAAAAAAGAAAAGAGAAAAAAAAAGAAAAAGTCATCCCTGAAAGCATTTTGGAAGAAGACTTCAAGGCCTCTAGAAGGTTCAATATGTTTTTGTTTGCTTATACAAATCTTACCTGAACTGTTTCATTTTAAATGTGCATATTGTTAGTTTTAAATAAATATTTGCTGAAATGTGTTGGATCTGGGGGAGGGGTATAGAACCTCTCTCTGTTTTTTCCATGTTATTTCTGCCATTGGTACCAAATTTTCTGTTACAGAAGTACTATCCAGGAACAATCTACTTTGTTAATTGAAATATACCTATACTTCTAAGTAGACATATACAGGATTGTGCTGTAAGTGTCCTGATCTTTAGGAACTACGGAAAGTTTGAGCTCCAAACCCGTGCCCTTAGATTAAAGAAAAGTTTTGGACCAACTCCCAGAAGCCCTAGGCAGTATGGGTAATAGTAAATGATTACGTGAATTACAGTTTAAAACACTTTGCAGCTCAAGGTTCCCCACACTGCTTGGTAATCACCTTCAGACTTTATTTCTGTGCTTTTGAACCATAAAATTACTACTGAAGGAAGCATTCATATACCACAGTTATAGCAGTCTGATTCTACTTTAACTTCCATGGCTCCATCCTATAAAATAATGGGATTTGTAATTTGATGGTAATTCAGCATTCTCTCTGCTAGAGAGCTCTAGTCCACTCCCTCACGCTATAGCACTACAACTTTCTAACAGAATTCTAAGTACTTCAATCTCACCAGACTACAAATGATAGTAACAGCTACATCTCTGTAGTATGGATATACAGTACACAAACCCTCATTAAAATAGTACCACTTCTCCTGAAATAGTATTTGAAAAAATGTTGCAGATATTGCAAATGTTACAAGGAATTCTATTGCCATTGCAGGCTTATAAATCCAAAAATGAATGCACTAAGTCTTGAACTTATGTGTGACTTGGCACCTCAGCAGACCATTCAAAGCAGTAGACAGGAGCACCAAACTTGAAGCAAGCTTACTCATTCTGTGCTTAATTTTGTGACTGTGTATTGTAAGTGTAGAGGGGAAAAAAAGGATTAAAGTGGATGCTGTTAAGACAAACAAAGAATGAAAGGAATGTGATGATCCAAACATTTTTTCAATTGATAGAAACAGTGAAAAAAAAATTAAAAACCAAGCATTTTAATACCATGTATGTCCACAGTGGGAAAATGCTGCTTCAAAACATTTTGGAGTTTATTAAGGCATGGAAGCTTATTAGACTTAAACAGACTCTGGCAAAGAAAAAATGAAGAGAAGAAATTTAGGAGAGAAACAAAAGATAGAGTGGTAGAAAAGTTCCTAATGCATTTCCCCTCCCTCACCAGTTTCTTTGTGCATGGGTAATAAGGTTTCTATAGAGCAACAGAATTCTTTATCTTGAAATTGGAATCTTAGCCTCATGTTAAGACTTTACTTTTACTCTCAAAATATGTCCACCAAGCACAATATTTTGTGTGCCTTCAAGTCACCTGTCAATTTATGGTGACCCCATTAATGTCATAGGCTTTTCTTAGACTAGAAATACTCGGAGGTGGTTTTGCCAATTCATTCCTCTGAAATATAGTCTACACAGCACGTGGTATTCATTGGTGGTATCTCATCCAAATATTAACCAGGGCTGATCCTCCTTAGCTTCCCACTTACAGAGGCTTCTTTAGCGTCTATTCAAGCCCCAGATCCTACCAATAACAACAAGTGCGATGGGACACAGAACAGACATTTGTGAGGAAAATCCCATTACCTCTTCATACCATAACAATGATTTAAAACAGTCATGTTTTGGCTAGAAAATTTTCAAATGGAGGCTTGCCCTTAAGGACATGTAATGTCATCCCAATAATTATCTCCCTAGAAACATGCAGCAACAACATGTTGATTTTACAATGGAATTCTTCACAGTAATTTCTTAAATCACCTAAACAATTTCTGCAGCATTTTGAGTTATACCTGCACAGTTATATCTGTAATCACTTTTGAGTCTGGCACCTGGACAAGAGAAGATGACACAACCTGTCCAGGCTTGAACAGTTAACAGCTGTGGGCTTTGGAAAACAAAACAATAGTACCATTCACCTGGAAACTGCAGGAACAGCAAAACCTTACCGTGAATTCATGCCTTTTCAGACTGATTTGGCATTCTGGACTTGGCAAAGGTACAGAAAAGCACTACTCAACTGCTGAATGTTTAAACTAAGAATGCAAAGCCAGCTGTTCATTAAACGAAAAAGATACAAAAGGTGATGACTACAGGAGACGCTTCAAAAGACACTACACAATAAAAGAGTTAAGGGAATCAGTGAAACATTTTTTTTTCATATAGAGGCACATCATAAAACACAGCATGCATGATTATAGTCATCAGATGTCACCATCATCAGCTAGTATCAACAGAACACCAACTGATGCTGACAAGCCATAAGCACTGGCTTTAGCTGGACCAAAAATACACTTTCTATACAGAGAGGCTTACAACATCAACAGTTGGTTTACACAGTCATTGCACATGAGTCAGAGGAGAGCTGCAAGCATGGATCACTTACTACAGTCTTTTCCAACCTGGTCCATAAAGTCTACTATTTACTACAGGGCAGTCTTCCTTACCTGTTCTCCAGAAATTCTGAACTGCAACTGGTATCAGCTAACAAGGGCAATGGTGAGGGATCATGAAACCGAGCTGAAACCCAAAACATCTGAAGAGTGTCAGGTTGGGAAAGGCAGCTACAGAGTAACAAAAGGAGAGGTCTTACTAAACTCTAGTCTACAAGACATCTGCTGTTTAGCAGTCAGAAGATCTCACTGCTTTAGATATTCATGATTTTATAGATGCAACTTCAAGAAAATGTATTTTTGGAAACGTAGTCAGCTTAACATTTGTGCCTACCCCATGCTTTCCTTCATTACATTTTTTTAAAAATCCAATTAAAAAAACCAAAGCAAGTGCAAATATTCTGCTGCCCTCTATCTATTCCTTGAAATTTAAGTTTGTATGACTTGAAGGTAAACAACAATAACAAGGATTGTAGGGAGCAATTTCTGATTTATCTTCTGTGTATTAACTAGATCAACATAGGCAATAGATACATTACTATTGGTAATATAATCTAAAACAGTACCGAGTCTAAATGTATAAGGATTGTCAATAAAGCAACTATACTGAAGGGTAGAATATGTTAGCATATTCTACGCTAAAGGCATCTCTGATCTTGGAAGCTAAGCATGGTCAGTTCTGGTTAGTGCTTGGATGGAAGACCACATCAAATACCAGGTTATGTAGGCTATATTTCAGAAGAAGGATCTGACAAAGCCACCTCTGAGTATTTCTTGTCTAAGAAAACTTATGACATCCATGGGGTCACCATAAGTTGACAGGTGAATTGAAGGCACATACATACACACACACACTACCTCGGTCAGCACAGCACTGCCACTAAAAGTCTCCTCTGAAATGCAAAGAAGGATAAACATAGAACCTCAGCCCCTCTGCAGTACCATCACTAATCCCACCATTCCTGAACATTAGCAAAACCTTGTATAACGAGACTGGGCATTAACAAGAAAGTGACTCGGGATGGCTGGATTAGAAAGGTGCTGAATGCACCTAAAAAGGTGTCAGTAACAAGGAGTCCTCACTCATGCCTCAACACTCTCAAACACACCTTTAACTGAAAGCACAAGACCACTGGCCGTTTCTCTACTTCCCTTCCTTTTAGAATTCTTTGGAGGCCCCATTAGGATATTTTCCAGAGAGACACTAAGAAGCTGAACCGAGCCCTTTAATCTGTTGCCAAGTTCAGGTAACATTTTTTAAGGTCACATTCACTGGCTTAAAGTCCTGAGTTGCTGTCAGGCAGAGGGAAGGAAGAAAAAATAATGGCAGAACAGAGTGCCACTGCAGATAAAGCCAGAGAGCAGATTTATTTTGGAACACATACAGTGAAACCTCTAATGCATGCTATAGAGCGAGTTGTTTATAAGGATCAAATGCACTGAGTGAACTGAAAAATATTGTCACAAGTAGGAGAATGCCAGGGTGTTGCAATTTGAGTGTTGGACTGCAACTCTGGAGACCAGGGTTTGAATCCCCACTCAGCCATGGAAACCCACTGTGTGACCTTGGGAAAGTCATACTCTCTCAGCTTCAGAGGAAAGCAAAGACAAACTCCCTCTGAACACATCTTGCCAAGAAAACTCTGTGATAGGGCCACCATAAGTTTGAAATGACTTGAAGGCACACAACAAGAAAAATAACAACAACAAAAGGAAATGTACTTTAATGGATTAATCAGCTTGGTTAGTCAATTAAAAATCTTAATGATCAATAAGAATCTGTATTAGGTATCAGAACTGAATCCAATCGTCTTAGGGTTATTGTGTCATGCAAGAGTGGGCAAAGTTTAGGTCCCTAAATCCTTTTTTGACTCCAGGGCCCCACTTCTACACTCCGCCACAATTAATTGGGGCAGGGGATAGCAAGTCATTCTCTACATTTTTGCAATAATTTCTCCCAAACTTCCCAACTTGCCAGTCACAAAGAACTGAAGTGGTCTTCCAGCCATTTCTGGATTGGATATTTTCAGTGCTTCTTGCATGGGGAGTGGTGGTATGGCCTGCAGTTGACCCTGGGGTGGAACACTGGTTCTTGGACCCCAGAGGTGTAATGTTTTCTCAAGTTTTACCCATTCTAAAAGGTTCAAATGTGTCTCCTAAGGCTTTGTTACTAGCAGCAAGAGCTTTAACCTAAAGTATGCTGGTCCCATCCTTTTACCTTACCCATGACTGGTAAGTGACCCCTGAAAACTTATCTGAAACAGAATCACAGCCTTGCTATGAAAGTTTCTTACCCTCTGTCTTATACAGAGTCAGAACTCTGGTCTATCTAGTTGACTACAGACAGGAAAACTTGAGCCCTGAGGCCAAATTCAGACTACCAATGCTCCTCAGCCTTCCTACAAACTTTCCCCTCCATAAAGTCTTCCTGCCTGAACATCTATCCCCATCCAAGAAGGAAAGAATATAACAAGAATAGCTTTTGAAGCTGGCTTAGCTCTCTTTTTGCCTCTCTCATTGAGAACACTGAGAGGCAAATGAAGGTGGCTTAATAAGCGAGGTAAGCAGGCATAAGGAAGTACTGGGCAGGAAGGAGAGACATACGGTCCCATTCATGTCTGGCATACGACCCCCAACATTCTTGCCTGGAGCCATCATAGACCTCAGCACAAAAACAAAGGGAAACAAAATTTCCACACCTAGTCAACGGTGACTCAAAGCAATACTCTGGGATTTCAGACAGAGGTCTTTCCAATGCTCCCTAGAGACAACAGGGATTGAATATGTCACTTTCCGTAATAGGTGTTTTACTCTTCCCTTTCCTAAATCAGGCTATCCTAAGATCAATATTAGAGCCAGTGGTGGTGCAGTGGTTTGAGCATTGGACTATGACCCTGGGGATCAGGGCCTGATTCCCCACTCAGTCATGGAAACTGACTGCTTGACCTTGGATGTTTCACATACTCTCAATCACAGTAAACCCTATGATAAGTTCACCATAAGTCAAAAATGACTTGCAACAACAAGACCAATATTACTTTTAGCGTAACAATTAAAAAAAAGAAAACAACTAGATGAAGCATCTGCCCTACTTTCTCACAAAAAAGAGAAATGTTTCTTTTGAGATGGCACCTTCTGTGACATATCCATGCACCACCTAAAGCCAAGGAAGAACACTTTCTTTCTCCTTTTCCAATGCTAATGTTTAAATAATTGTCCAGATATTCAGAATGATTCACTCAATTAATGACATTTTGAGGTGATTTTAAAAAAATGATTAGATGACTGTGACAACTTTAACCAAAAATACACCAGAGATTAACTGCTTTTTAAAACTGACATAAATCTGACTTGCAGCCTAAAATAGAAAAAGATGCGATATGTTTGCTGCATGCTCTGAATGGGTCTTTCAAAAATACCCTGAATTAAAGACTATATTTGCAACCTGAATCTACTATATTTGTTGAATATGAATGCCAAGATAAATGTGGTACCAAAGCCTTAGGCTTTATGGTTACTTAAAGAGATGAAGTTAAGAATAATTTGGTTTTAATACAAAAGAATGGTGCATGTGTATCTGTGAGTACTCCTACAGTATAGGAAACCTCAGCTCTCTCTCTCTCTCGTCACAAAGCAGAGCAATAAAGCTAAAGGCAACTAAATAAAAAGGCAACTAAAAATAAAGCTCAAGAGGTGAGATGCTGGAAGTCCCAGCATCAGTGTCACCTGTAGAATCTTCTTGTCCATCTCTGCACAGTTCATTATGCCATGAAAAAGTGAAAAGCCCAAGCTTCCTGCTTTGACATAAATTCTCATGAATCCTTGGGCTATGTTCAACTACACAGAAACATGAAGTCCTACAGATGATACTGGACTGCAGCTCCCACCATCTGTCACCATCAGCTGCTCTTGCTAGGTCTGATGGGAGCTGCAGTCTAATCACAATGGGAGTGCCACACATTTCCCACCTGCTCTACAGCCTTCAGTTTTTTGTTTACAAGCAGAGAACAAAGGCATCTTCAAGCAGTTCAGGTGTGAGAAAATTATTGGCCTTCAGATGTTATTGGACCACTCTCACCAGACCTGACCATTGGTTGATACTAGCTTGAGACTAACGATATCTCATCAGTGAACTAACTGGGAGCACAAGAAGCTGTCTTATATTGAATCAGACCACTGGTCTACCTAGACCAGTATTATCAATTCTGACTGGCAAGAAATGGATCTCCAAAGTCTCACGCCAGATTCTTTTCTTGCCCTGCTTGGAGATCCCTGGAAATCCCTAGTGGTCCCCCATTTAAATACTAACCACAGTTGACCCTGTTCAGCTTCCAAAATCAGATGACGTCAGATGTATTCAGTGGTAAGCATGACAGGTGTCGAATTCAGTGTCTTTAGGAATCATAAGCATTTCTTCAAAATTCTTTGCCCACAAATGTGCAATACACAAGGTACATTGAGGACGAATTGGTGCTTCATGTTTATCTTGTATGTCTGAATCATCTTCTGCTTATGGCAGCTGCTATGGTTGCATCTTCCATCTTGGTCCTCTACAAACCCGCTTGGCTTCTGTCAGTCCCACCCAGCACCTCATCCTGGGCTTGAGAGTGAATGAGCTGGAGCTTCAATGAACAAGATTGTGCACAGTCAGGGTGATGTGGTGGTCATAAATTAAATTGATTATACCTACTGAGCCTATTTAGTTTTTGCAACTCTTAGTGCAAAGAAACTTTAGAGGTTTTACTCCTCAACTTTCAGAAATATGTTCAGTGAAAATGGAACACAAGCAGTGTTGGCAGGTGAGATGGCATGTATGCCCACCATTCCCCAGCACTCGCCTTACAAATTAATCACAGGATAGCAGGAGTACTGGAAGCAACAATCAACCACTAATTTTCACAATAGCCACAGAAGACAGCTCTTTGCAGCCTAATCAACACAAAATGCTTGAGGTGTTATTGCTACAGGCTGGTGGACATATGCTTACATACAACACCTGAGAGATGCACATGGCATGGTCAACTAAGCCAGTTCTTCAGGTACAGTGAGTTTGGAATGGGGGGAGCCATTACACCCTCACATTTTAATCAGTCTCTGATTAAACATTTGTGTTGCTGCATTTAATAAAAATTGTGATAGCTTTTCACCTGCTATCGGCATCTGCTTCTCTTTTCACTTTGAAGAATGTTACCATCAAAGCAACAAACTTCTCACCCTTTAGAGACACCCTCTAGAAAAAAATGTGTGGATCAAAAAGATGAAGAAAGAGAGTTCAACTATTTATATTTTCTGTTTTGCTTCTGTGCTGTGGCTGACAAGAGGACAGAATGGAAATCACCATGACATTAAGCTGTAAGTGGAGGCATTTCCATGAGATTATCTCCAGAGGGGTAGCCCTGTTAGTCCATTGCAGCATAAACAACAGTGACACCTCAAATACTAAGAGATGTATAGGTCCATGCAAGTTCATGGTGTAATAACATCCTAGTCTTATACGATGCCACAAGACTCTTTTTTTGTTAATGCTCTTATTTGTCACACACTGCTTAAATGTAACAGGTGAAACAATTAACATCAAGACTGACAATAGGAAATATTAAAAGATCCCAGATTCCCACTCATAAGTGCTCTCTTATTAGCAAGGGTATAAGAATATTTTGCTCCTAGGGATAAACTAAGAGTGTCTATATGTCTTTAAGTTGCCTGTTGACTTATGGTGACCCCATCAATTTTTCATAGGGTTTTCTTAGGTAAGGCGTATTCAGCAGTGGTTTTTCCTATTCCTTTCTCTGAAATATAGCCTATAGCACCTGGTATTCATTGATAGTTTTCCATCCAAGTATTAACCAGGGCTGACCCTGTTTAGTTTCCAAGATCAAACAGGATGTATACACTACATTAAATTCAGAATATGCAGCTAAACTTATTGCTTTTTACACTCTAGAATGGCCATACGTGAGCCCAAATTCTGGATCTCTCACACACCACATGGCTGTAGAGGCTTAGCTCCCCCACAGCTGTTTGCCTCATTTAATACCAATATTGCAACACAATTAAAAGGAAGCTTCCAGGTGAATATACTGTATTTGCTGGCATATACGACTCACTTTTCCCCCAAAAAAATAATGTTTGAAAATGGGGTGCTTCTTATACATTGGTGTGTCTTGTACTCCGGCAAATAGTATTTGCCAGTGTATAAATGGGGTGCATCTTATACACAGGTGCATCTTATATGCTGGCAAATATAGTAAATTGGCTGCAAGAGTGCTTTCAAAATAACACTCTTCAGATATGAATGAGGAAAGCATACAGATTTCAGCAACATAAAAGTAAATAAATAAAACACAAATATTGAGTCACAAAAGGACAAAGAGATATTTTTATTCTAACATCATTCAAAGTCCAGAACCTACTGGTTCATGTGACAACCATTTTTTTCTTTTAGTGGAAAGGAGTGGGAATTCTGTTTTGATGCTACTGTTCTAATTGCAAGTTGTTGCTGAATTGGAAACAGCCAAAAAATAGTTAATTAGAAGCATGAAGGAGGCTTTTGCTCAGAAAGTCATGCTCAGTAAGTGAGATACAGCTTGACTGTTTCAATGTTTTGTTAAAAATGTGTGTAGGGTATGATCAGTCTTCCATCACAAAAAGGGAAATCCTGATGCTCATTGGGTAACCATAGCATAACAATGATTTCTCAAGTTTAGCTTACCTTATCAGACTGTTAGGATGAATAAGGGTTCAGATACAGAGAATTATATGAACTGACACCATCTCCTTTAAAGAATAATATTAAAATGTAGAGAACTAGTATGGGTACAGTGGTTTCATTGTTGAGCCAAAACTATAGGAGACCAGGATTCATATCTCTGCTCAGCTGTGGAAGCTCATTGGGTGACCTTGGGCAAGTCACACTCCCTCAGAGGAAGGCAATGTCAAATCCCCTCTGAACAAATCTTGCCAATAAAACCCTATGGTAGATTCACCTTAGGGTTGCCTTAAGTCAGAAACGACTTGAAGGTACCCAACAACAAACTCATGAGATGGCAATAACATCTTACTGCTACAAAATATTTAGTTTATCATCATGTTATGGAGGTAACCTCTAAGGCCACAACAACAGATTGTAAGCTGTGGCAGGTTTTACCAGGCTGGTAAGCAAGTATGGCCCTGGAGATGGATGTGCAAGCCCAACTAGATACAGGGAGGCTCATCACCTGAAGGCTGGCTATCAAATGGCCAACTGGCCAGATAACTACACATGGAGTAGCTATGTTCTGCATCTGTAGAGGAATTACATACATCAGGGAAATCATAGGCCTTAAAGATAATCAAGGTAGGTATTGTGTGTGTAGGAAATAGAAATACTTTAAAAATGGCTCAAAATGCCTTCCATCCTTCTGCAGGTTGGTAAAATGAGTACCCAGCTTGTTGGGGGCAATTAGCTAAAACACATTGTAAACCACTTAGAGAGCACTTAGCTGATAAGCGGTACAGAAATACATGCTATTTGTAATGTATAATGTATTCCATGTTGTTTGCCGCCTCGATCTGTGTGGAAAGGCGGGATACAAATAAATAAATATTATTATTATTATTATTATTAAAATGTGTTTCCGTTTAACAATACACCCTGCATTTTCTTAGAGCAAGGGAAAAAATTAAAAAGTTACTTTTAAAAGACAGATGCAAGAGGATTTATGGGGATTAAAGATGTTATGGAGTTGTTACCACAAATTTCTGGAAGATGGGTCTGGATCGTATTATTAATCAAAACTAGAGTAGACCCATTGAATAAGTGAGATTTATACAAGTGTTGACTCACTGTTCAATGACTGATTCAGTGAGTCTACTACTTGGGATTGCCAATCAGTTTCAAACCATCTGATTTAGGACGATTTCTCTTTATTTTTTTCACCCAAATCAGGTCTCCTTACCTCCAGCAGGTACCATGTTTATTTGGCATAAATGTGCACAAGGGGCAGCCCTCACTTTACTCCAAAAATGACTTACTGAGGGAAATGCTTCCAAACAGACGGGCGCCCTCACACTTTCTTATTAGAGATTAACCCCTAGGGGAGAATACAGTACTCAAAAAAAAAGATTCTGTTTTGGACCCTAGTCACAGTCACTGGTTTTAAGCAGGTGTCGCTTCCAAGTGGGCCTGCTCAGGACTGTAAGACCTCGCGGGGGACGGAGCTGCAAGCCCATAAAGCGGCATGATCTCAGCCCTGAGGCGGGGGCGGCCGTTCCTCGGACGGACCGCGGCCAAGGGAACTCTTGCTATTATTACCTCAGATTCAACATAACGGCGCCACCCAACGGCGCGCCAGGCGCTCTGTGGTGCTAAAATAACCCTAAAAAAAAGAGGAAGGCGGTATCGACCTTCCGTTTCTCCCGGTTGCTTTTCTTTCCCTCCCTTCCCAGGAGCCAGAGATTGTTCCACGTTTGAGTCCTATTAAGACAAGGGCCATTTCCGCGCTAGACTGTTAGCGCGCTATGATTCCGCTTTCAACCTCCTATGGAATCCTGGGGTTTGCAGTTTCGGGAGGGGCCGGCCGGCCCCTCCCGAAACTGCAAACCCCAGGATTCCATAGGAGGTTGAAAGCGGAATCATAGCGCGCTAACAGTCTAGTGCGGAAATGGCCCCCTGCCGCAGCTGCCCGGGATACAAGCGCCGGCGCAAGGCCCCCCCAAAGCAGAAGCCCCGCCGCCGCTCCAGGAGAATCCCGACCGCGCACTCCGCACCTAACCACCGAGCGACGGCGTTCACCCCGCGCTGACCTTCCCGCCGAGGAGGCAGCACCTGCCGCACGCCACAGGTAGCCACGCCCGGCAAGGGGCGGCCTCAAGAGGGGGCGAGCCCCCATCCTCCCTCAGCGTCACCCTCTGGAAGACTTCAGAAGCCCTCAGCGCCGTGGAGGAAAGGCAGGCGACGGGCACACGCGCCCGTCCCCTCACGCAGCCGTACTCACGACCTCCCGCTCTCCTCTTTCTTCTGCCCTTTTAAAAAAAAACAAAGCTCCTCCCCCTGCCGCTTCCCGAAGCCGGCGCCGGCTCGCTCGAGGCTCTCTGCGCTCGATTCCCAATCCTCCTCCTGTGGCTCTGTGTTCGATTGGGTTGGGCTCGTCCCGCCCCGCCGCCTCCATCGGGTGTTTACGCAGGCGCGGGGAGGGAAGAGGAAGCAAAGAAGCCGAAGCGGGGAGGGGGCGTGGCCGAGAGTAAAGTCCGACCCGGAAGCGCGTGTGCGGCGGTCAGGCGCAGTCGGTGGAAGCCAGTGAGAGGCGGCGGCGGCGGCGGCGGCGGCGCGCCTTCCCTCTCCTTTGGGGGAGCCATGGCTGGGGCCGCCCGGGGACCGGTAGCGCGGCTGCGGCACCTGTGCTTCCGCTACCAGGACTACGTGAAGCGGCACCCGGCGGCCACCGCCCAGCTCGAGAGCACCGTGCGCGCCCTCTCCTACCTGCTGCCCGGTATGGGGTTGGGGGGGAAGGTGGTGGGGAGCAGCCATGGAGTCCTTCCTCCCTCCCGCTTCCCCGCTGCAGAAACCTTTGTGGGGCACGATTATTACCCTGCTTGTTTCATTTGTAGCTTCCCCCCAATATCCCACCAGGCGTCCTCCCTGTGTGGCCGGCAGAAAGTGTGGCCGGTGAAGTGTTTGGGGAGGGCTGTGGTGGGAAAGTTCCTACCTGCTGAATTTCTGCCTGCCATGTAGTTGTCGTTTTTATTTATTTATTTATTTATTTTATTCGGATCGAAGAAAAATAAATCGTTCACTTCCACATCCGATTACAGTATTCGCATTTTTTTTTACAAAGTATCTTTACAAATAATACAGTAAATCGGTATTGTAATGCAGACCCCTTCTCTGGTTGTCTGTACTTAATGACCTGACTTATTTAGGGTCTGGGTATGTTTTATATCCTCTCACCCTTCCCTTGTCACTTCCTTACTTACTCGAGGGTAGATCTAACCCAGTGGTTCTCAACCTGGGGGTCGGGACCCCTTTGGGGGTCGAACGGCCATTTCACAGGGGTCGCCGCTCCTCAATCCTGCCCCCCCTTTTAAAAGAAGGTGGCCTCACAGCCAATGGGAGCAGTGCTTCTGAGACCCCTGCGCTGGGAGGAGGGGAGAGGAGGCATGCTGGGCGTTTCCCACCAGGCAGGGAAAAAGCACTGGAGGAGCCTGAGGTGGAGCCCGAGGTGCGGAGAGCGGGAGGAGAGAGCTGGAGCCTGAATGTTAAGGCAGAGGTGAAGACACCGAGAGGAGAGAGCTGGAGCTGGAGCGTTAAGGCGGAGGTGAGGAGAGGAGACCTGCAAACTCCAGGATTCCATAGGATGGTGAAAGTGGAATAATAGTGTTGTAACAGTCTAGTGCAGAAATAGCCAAGATGACTTTCTCCTCTCGCTTTTGTTGTGCGTGGACCCTTGGCGCTTGCCACATACACGTGTTGTGTTCTTCGCCCTGACTGTCTTGCATTCCTCGCTTTTTGTATGTTCAGCGTCCGCACTCCCTTTAAGGGAGGGAGGGAGGGAGGGAGGGGGTGAAACAAAACGTGTCTGCTTATGCTGCCACCATCTTTCCTCTCTCCCTGTCCTTTCCTCCCTGCACCTCGTGTAAAATGTGGGCTGTTTTGGCATTGCCTTTGGGAGTGACTGGCTTTTTGAACTGTGGAAACCCAACATTCAGAACTAGAACGACTGCCTTAATTCTGGCATTGATGGACGCTTTCTGTGCTTAAAAAAAGGGGGGAGGGTTACCAGTTTTTGGGCATTAGAAGTCTATCCAGAGCAGTGATTTAGGGCAGTGTTTCCAATCTATTTGATGTTGGAACTAACTAACTAACTAACTAACAAATAAATAAATAATAACGAAAATGATTTTATGGTTGGGGGTCACCACAACATGAGGAACTGTATTAAGGGGTCGTGGCGTTAGGAAGGTTGAGAACCACTGATCTAACCCAACTAGAAATGATCCAAGTTTCTCTTTAATCTCCATAATCTTTAACAGCTTTCTCGCCTCTTACAGTATTGCCTCACCACAATTTTGTAGTCGTCTAACGCCCAAACCTTAGCTTAACAGCTTTTATTTGATTTTTTAACTAGGTTGGGAGCAGAAATTCTTCTACCTGCTTCCATTCTTCTTCATTAGCAACTTGGTCTCTTATCTTGGAGCATCATTGTCAACTTATCCCTTTCTCGATATTCGATCACCTTGACTTTCCATTCACTGATTTGAGGAGTATGATTATTTTTCCATTTGCTGGCAAAGAGGATTCTAGCAGCAGTTATCATGTATGTGCCATGTTGTTGTTAAACATATGAGAGTTCCGCCAGGATGGAAGAAGGGTGACAGCCCCAAACACAAAAGGAAATGGGACCCTTCTTCCCCTGAATGGCTGGGGTTTGGCTTTAGACCCAGAGCCATGCTTTTGGAGGCAATCTTGTCTAACCTCTTAAAGGTAGGAGGGAAAAAAAGTGTTTCAGGCCACTCTTTTCGCCCACACTGCCTTCTGTTTCTCTGCAGTGTTTGGAGCAACCTCTGTGTCAGATGCCGGCAGCATCAAAGCCAGATTGTGATGCTGTGCAAACTGTAGATTTCTGTTGCAAGTTTGATGACATCCTGTTTGGAAAGTGCTCACATTACACTTGGTGCTGCTGAGGAGATCTGATTTGAGCTCCCAGTTGGTCACTTGGTTTCAGCCTGCTAGGAGAAGGAATCTGCTTTTCCATTCATAAGAATCACTGAGGGTCTGTGTAGTCCAGCACCCTGCTTCCATTGGTGGTCTGAGAGTTTTTTCCTATGAAAAAATTCTGTAAAGTCAGCAACCTTTCCATTACTTGTCCCCCGCGTCTAATATTCAGATGTACACTGTCTTGGAATGTGGAGGTCCTCCTGAGCTGTTAAGGCTAATAGTGTTTGTGAGGTTAGATCTTTTCGTACATGTCTTAACTTCATTTTGTAATTGTTTAATCAGTGGCAGTAAACTTCACATGATTATGTGCTGTGTGAGAAACTGATCACTTTCTTAGTTTTGTCCTGAATCTGCTGCAGAGTAATTCCATTGGTTCTAATTACTGTTTATAATTTTATTTTAAAAAAAGTTTCTCTTTGTTTACCTTTTGTTTAAGTTAAAAGCTTAAAACAATTTAGTCTCCTCTAAGGATAGATATTCCAGCATTTTGAACTTTCTGGTTTGCATTTTCTGCAGTATTCTTTGTGAGACAGACCCATTTGGTGAAAACACAGGAGAGAGATTTCCGAGTGGCTGCTCTTACCCTGTGGAATTCTCTTCCACAGGAGGCTGTGTTGGCCCTCGCCTTTCACCGGCAGGCCTTATGTTCAAGCAGGCTTTTAATGAGTTATTGTTTGCAGGAGGCCTTATGTGGAGGGTTGCTTCATTTTTAACTTCTGTATACTTCTGAATGGTTTTATTGTGCTTATAATCTAAGGTTTTAATGTGATGATTTTTTAACTGTTTTAATTTTTACTGTCAGGTTTTAACTGATTCTTTTTGTGAGCCTCCTTGGTCCCACTTAGGGAGAAAGATGGCATATAAATGGAATGAATAAATATATTTAATGTCACTGATTTGAAAGCACTATTGATTTATAGAGCAGTATTGTGATAGTTACTATTCTAGTTTCATTTTTTAAAGTAATCCTGAACATTGAATGTTACTTTTTCACCATGTGATATTTCAACACAGTATCAACATTTGGGATCACTATCAATTCAGCCCCCATCAGTGTGTATCTGAAATTAGTATTCTTTTATTTTTAACTCATCTATGAATTACTTTACCCACATGCTGAATTTCCCTTACCGCTTTATTGTCTTTGGGAAATCTTTTTGATATTTTCTGGAGTATGATTGGGTTCACCATCCTGAATAATATGGTGTCATTTGTAAGTTTTTGAGGATATTATGTTCACAAGATTATGGTAATCACATTATCCTATCTTCAGTCTGAGAAATAAGTATTCCTTCACTTAAATCAACATCCTGGACATTGCTTTTATATACAAGAATCTGTTTTCAATGTATTTTACACATTAGGCCTTCCCTAGATTTTGTTTATGACGTTGTTTATAGCCAACTCCTCATCCAAGTCCAAGAGGTGGTGTGCAACTTTTAAAACAATCAACAAACAGAACAAGCCATCTTTAAAATAGCCAGAGAACTGCAGAAAAGTGTTCAAAAGTCAGTCTATACAGAAGAGGCCTGCCTACAGCTACACAAGGTTGTACCGACATCTTTAGTGAA
The DNA here is from genome assembly GCA_948474755.1 of Ctenosaura bakeri. Taxonomy (NCBI): domain Eukaryota; kingdom Metazoa; phylum Chordata; class Lepidosauria; order Squamata; family Iguanidae; genus Ctenosaura; species Ctenosaura bakeri. Next base: position 378,111 of record CAOLHI010000340.1, read on the forward strand.
TAAGTTACATAACTAATGTGCTGTAACTAAAAAGGCTCTGTCCCATTGCCATGCCACTGAATGCACTCTTAGTGATGGAACACATAGTAGTAAACCATATATTGAGGGCAGCTTTATATTGCAGGGGGCAGTCTTTTGGATATGCTACCCCAATCATGAAGGTCACTGTGGACCTGCTCAGAAAAATGTTTGTAAACAAAGCAATTTGCCCATGATTCATTAGACACCCCCCACCAATGTTTTTGACTAGTTCTGATTATATGTTTGAAAGTATGAATTTCACACTGCCCTGATATCTGTCAAATAAAATGGAAAGCTAGGGTTGTATTCCTAAAATCCTATGACAATGAGATCCAAGAGAAGAGTTTATCTGTCCTTAGGCAATAGTAAAGGTTTTCCCATCACTGATGAATCTGCAGTGGTACTCTGTGTGAGTTAAGAGTCTACAGAGTTCAAGATTCAGTATGAATTGTTAATGTAATTTCAGATCCTTGTAAGCAATAAATTGATGTAACTGTGTCAACTTGCATGAAAGGCTCTTTCTTTCAGTGGACTAGTTTCAATGGTTTTCAAGGGAGTATGGAATTGTGGCTCACATCTCACTTATGCTTACTTCCCAGGTCGGTTTTCGGACTCTCATGAATTGTCTGAGCTTGGTAAGTAGTGTTAGAGAATTGCTGTGCACTCCAAATGCTGTGTTATGGATTTACTGTTGGATTCTGTGAGATGAGGACGTCATGAGTTCATCTATCATAGAGAAAATGAATACATGGCCAAAAGGGTCTTTTTTCATCAGGCTTCAGGATATTGCCAGCTGACTTCTTTGAATGTGAGCATCAGTGTGAGAAATTTCGAGAACATTACAGTGAGGTACAGTGGTTTGAATATTTGATTAGGACTCTAGGAGACCAGCTGACAGTATGTGAATGTCGAGAGCTAGTGTGGTGTGGTGCTGTGAGTGTTGCGTTAGCGCTCTGGGAGACCAGGGTTCAGGTCTCTGCTCAGCCATCAAAATGACCTGGATAACCTTGGGCAAGTTGCACTATTTAGCCTCAGAAGCAGGTAATGGCTAATCTCCTCTGAACAAATCTTTGAGTCGCATTCAAGAGAAAAGCTGGATATAAATCAAATCAAATCAATCAATCGTGCTAAGAAAACCGTTATGATAGGATCACAATAAGTCAGAGTCAGCCTTAAGGTATACAACAAGCAGCTGTATAAAAAAATCAGGCACAATTTCAAGTGTAATTGATACAGGAGTAAGCACAATTTTCTTTTGAGTAAATGCAGACTTACAGTGCAGTCTTAAAGATAGTCTGGATTTAAATGGCACCAACCCTTGCTGCAAGAAGATTTTGGGGGCTGACAACTGATCAGTGTGTCAGTAGAAAAGCCAAAAAAGGGATGGAAAATGGGTAGCAGGAGGCAGGAGCTGAGAAATATCTAAACCAAACTTCTCCAGTTCATGGGCATAGCTGTAATGATAGCACAAAGTTAGGCCAGAGTCTGGGTAGTCCCAAGTAATTTTCAGCCTCCCACTAACCTTGAAGGAGTTTGGATTTACTACATCTTCAGCTGGTCTAGTGTCAACTCAGGTGGCCTGTGGTGACCTTGGGAATTTAGGATTGTGTTCTTAGCTTGTAATGGATTGAGATGTTCTACTGTTATCTTTGCTTTTGGAGCTAGATGGGTAGATGAGACTATAATGTGTAAATCTAAGTTTTATTGGGAATATAAGGTATGTCTTCCAGAAATAGGGATTCAGCTGTGCTGCGCAGTTATATTTGTTTGAAATCACATTAACTGCTATGGCTCTATGCTAGAAAATCCTAGGATTTGTGGTTTGAGAAGGACTTAGAATTTGCTGCCAGAAAGGTATAGTGCTGTATTTCAGGGCAGTGAACTAGAGCTCTCTAGCTACTAATCCAAGGGATCCATAGGATTAAGACATGACAGTTAAATCAGTATCAAACTGCTATAACTGTGTAGTGTAGACAAAACTGCAAAATTCTAGGTTCTCATGTTGCTTGCTACTTAGCTATTCTACTTTTGAAAAATGTATAACTGATTATCTTAACTCAGGTTGGAGTCAATCAGCAACATCTGGACTGTCTTTGAAGCTTTTTATTATTGAACTCCTAGAGCAGTTATTGTTGAGTTCTATTCAGCTTCTTTATCACCATGAAAATATTTGCAAGCACTGCTGGACCAGATACCTAGGTATCTGCTAGGAAAGGGCCAGTGCAGCTCCATGGAGCTATTGGTCATCTCCCATATTTCTCAGTCCTTTATTGTCTCTTTTTCATTTATGACTGTCTGATCTGTTTTGCTTCTGCTAGTTCTTTGCAGTCTGCATTATAATTCATGGAGTCAGAATATTTTATTTGAGCTAGCAATATGCTACAGGACAAAAGGATTAAAAAAAATATAGGCAATATAGTTGAGTGTATCAACTGGTGGATCATGCCAAGGACGAGACTGAACTTGATATGTTTTCTATTCATTTGCACTGGAGGAGCATCAAGATGTTTTTGTGCAGACTACATAATTAGGAAGATCTATAGAGAGATTGCCACAGAGTTTTCTTGAATTGTAGCTCTTCTTTGAAAGAGACTATAATTATATGAATGCCCTGTTTTTCTTTTTTATCAGAACATGTTCTTGTGTCTTCTTCCCCTTTCAGTATATTCTGCCTCCAATTTGCTGGTACTGCTGAATGACTGGATCCTTCGAAAAGAGCTGCAGCAGTCCCTTCCAGTGGTAAGAATCACCTCTGTGCAAGAGGAGAGGGGTAATATGATGTCTCTGCCTCCCATGTCCCAGAATTATAACTTTCCTCTTACATTCCACTATTTTTACATATAGTTTCTGAAGCTGCTAAATCTTGGACAGATGCCAGCCTGTTTCTGCTTGGAAACTTGTAGCATGGAGAGACACACCATTTTGGAAGGCTGGTGAAAGCTACAGTGGTCTCTGAAAATACTTTTGAATGAGAGCAATTCTTTGAGCCATTCAAAATCCAGCCCTTCATTCACTCCAAATGTGTACTGTGCCTGTTACGTAATTCACCTGGTGAGGTGGGGTGGAAACCTTAATTGATCTTTCATTGAAGTCAAATGATTTCTGTTCAGGGGTAGCACAGCAGCTAAGTTCTGCCATAGATCTCATTTTTCAAATTGGGGTGGAGAGTGAAAAATAGAAAGCTTCAAATCCTTGTGGGTTTGGGGAATAGTCTGAAGATCTGGAGATAGCCTTGAAGGTTGGCATTCAACAGAGGAAAGTAAAAATTGACAATGTGATGTTGCGGGTAGAATAAACAAGTGGGACCCTGCAACAAAATGTTGTAGTGTTAAAGGTCTTCTGTTTAGTGTTCCAGGCACTCCTTTCTCCTTTCAGACCCAACTGTCAGCATTCTGTGCCTTCCAAACATGCCCAGCCTGCTGTTCTGTGTGACCTTCCTTTCCATTGTGATTTTGCAACTGGGAGAGTGTTGTGAGGACACATTGACTATATATTATAATCTTGGATTTTTCTATTGGTTTTTGTGAGCAGATCTCACTTCTCTTCCTTGGTATCTTTAAAAATAGCCTATTGGTATAACCAGGAAATGAGTTGTCCATGCCATGAGGTGATGTTCTCTGTCCTTTTTTTTCCTCACTCAGTTTTCATCTTCCATCATCCTCAGCTTGTTGTTGTCCTTGTTCTGTTGCAGTATTGGGGTCCCCTCTCTAGAGTGTTTTCTCCCCTAAAGATTTTGTATTTCTTCAAACTTTATGTGTGCTGATTCCTCCCTCATATGTTGTATCATTTTAGCTGTGAGCACAAGCACTCAGAGAACTAAATTGGAAATAGAATGATTATGCAATTAAATTGTGCAAACCTATGCATATTTACCAAGAGGAAAATTGCACTGTGTTTAATGGAGTCATATAGAATGGAAAGGATGGAAGGTCCTAAGCTGGAACATTTTTTCCCAACATATATTGCTCTGTTTTTTCTCTTTCAAGCTCTCATAAGAAATGCGTTATTGATTAACTTTAAGTTTCAACTTTTTAAAGTCTACCGTATGTAGTCCAAAATGGATGGCCAAGAGAGGTGTATGAGTTAGGCAGGAAAAAGAAAAAGAGACAGATCCTAGGTTACTTGCTCCCGGCATATGTTGTAAGATAAATCTTTGCTGGTCGTTCAGTTATGTTATACAAGATACATTGGAAAAACCTGTATTCTCAAAGCATCGAAATTCCACCTACATTTTCTTCCCATCTGTGTATTCTGTCAAGTTATGTGACTTTGTGTTTTATTTCTGCACTGAAATGCTCAATTTTATTTTATGCTTTTTGTCTCATTGATTTGAAAGATTAGACAACGTACTCAACATTTCCCTATTGACTACAGTATCTTGCTGTGTGCTTTTCTCAATAGTACACATCTTAGCTACTGACACTTTAAAATATGAAACTTTTCTATGTGCATATTATTTCTTGGAAACATTGTGTAAGCCCCACAAAGGTACAAATGCTTGAAGCAAAGCTTACTTTTTCTTACAACAAGGCTTGATAATGTGAAAATGCTACTTTTGTCAAAGCTGCTGGGTCTGATGAAATTGCTTTCCCTTCGTTCCTCCTCAGAGGCCCAAGCAACTCTGGCACGTGAATCTTTGTTATTGAAGTTAAACAAGTCTAAAGCAGGGGTAGGCAAAAGCAATCTCCATATGTTTTCTAGTGTAACTCCCATGATGGGTTGTTTTCTACATTTGTGCCTCAACTAGCTGCCAGCTTGAAGTTCATAGCTCTCTTTGTCTTCCTAACCTTCTCCCCATAATAAATCTATGAGGAAGGTCAGGCTAAGATTAAAAGTGACTGGCTCAAGATCACCTGTAGAGTTTAATGAGTGAGTCTGGATCTTTGGCTGTGTTTCTTAGGTCGTATGAGAGTTACTGTGCAAAATATCTAGAGGCACGTCCTAGTTGCCTCTCGCCACTTGCAGTCAAGTAGATGTGTTCCTGGGCATTACTTCTTTAACAGAAAATTTGGTACCAGAGGGAGAAATAACATGGAAAGAATAGGGATAGATTTCTGCACCACCAAAAAAAGAGCAACATATTTCAGCAGACTTTTTTTCTACACTAAAATATGCATATGTGATACAAACAACCTGGCTTGATAAGCCTTGCATAAATAAATTAAATAAAAACATTTTGAACCTTCCAGAGACCACTTGAAGGCTTCTTCCAAAATGTATTCATTTTGGTCATCCAAAGATGACCCCCCTTTTTTTATACCAGCCTCCACTTTTATGATTTCCATTTTGGTGGCAAAACTTACATAAATGGTTTTCTTAAACATGCAGCGGGGAGCTGGTGGGGCTGGCTTATTTGCTTCCCCTTTTTTCTCTCTGTCTGCTGTTAATGCATGCTCAGTAAGGGATTCTGGGTGCAGCTAGTGTTTATCCTCCCTGCTGTGGGCAAACACACAGCTGCAGCAATACTGGTTAGAGCAGGATCCTGCTCTTTCCCAGCTCAAGCTTTAATGCACTCTTTACTGTGGACATACTGCTGCAACCCCATGCCAAAAATCTGTTTTTCTCCAGCCGTACTTCACCATCCTCTGGATACTGATGCTGCTAAAAAACTGTTCAGTTAGACAGAGGAAAAACGGGGATGGGGAATGTAGAAAGACTTTGTAAAAAAGGAGCTGCTTTATAAACTAAGGTATGTCTGTATTTAAAGCAATAGGGTCCATATGAACCTCAGCCAGTGCTCTTGGTTGCCTTTCTGTGGAGGAGTTTTGCCCACTATTCTTTCTCCAACCTCATCAGAAATTTGGGAAGGATTTCTGGGCCAACCTCATTTTGCTCTCTCATCTATCTCTTGCTTTGCAGTCATTTCCTCAGCAGAAACTGCTAACCTGGCTGAGTGTTCTCGAGTGCTTGGAGGTATTTGCTGAGATGGGGGCTGCAAAGGTGTGGGGTGAGACTGGCCGGTGGGCTATCATCGTCCTCATCCAGATAGCCAAGTGAGTACTGAATGGAATGGCATACAGTATGTGCTTATGATCTACTAGCAGGATAGGTGGGCACCAGAGGCAGGGCCTTTTGGCAGTGAGTGCAGATTCAGATGCAACTGAAGACTCAATAGCAGATCCAACAGAAGCTAAATATTATTATGGCGTGAAATACAGAGGGATATCTCGTCAAAAGTTGTAGGCTTATGCTTATTTCACTTGCTTCCAACTTGTGTTATAAGTGTGTGAGCCAATCTTTTTTTTTTATTGTGGAAAAAAAACAAATAACGTGACAAACATAAAAGTGAAGGGAAAGGGGAAAAAAGCTTACATTTCTATTTCTCTCCAAATTTCTTATACATAGTATTACTTGCAGTGTATTATAAATCATACTGGTTATATATTTTTGATTATATATATCTAAATCTTATTCTCATTATACCAGTTATTAATTATACTCATTATTAACATTTTCAGAATATACTATTAATAACTTCATTCTTATTTCTATCCTTTTCAAAATATAACATTTATAATTTATAGCCATTCTTAGCAGCCATTCACTTTTTAAGCCTCCCAAACTCTTCATAGACTATAAAGGAGGAAACCCCTTACAAAGCAGTCTTATCATGAATCCATTTTAAACCTCCATTGAAAACAAGCAGTTTTGCAAGCAGGATTTTATAAGCAAAAGGTGTGTTTGATTATTAGCATAAAGCACAGAAGTGTATGTTTCTAGCACCTTTCCTGTGAAGTTGTGGCTCTGCTGTGTGCCTGATGCTTATAGCTCATGTCTTGCTCTAACCCACAGGGCTATCTTGCGCCTCCTGCTGCTGCTCTGGTATAAAGCTGGCATCCAGACATCTCCACCCATTGTGCCGTTAGACAGGAGACAGTCATTGCAACACAAAGGTACTAAGCCAAGGGCATTGTGAGTTGACACCACTTTAGCTTAGTTAGAAAGAATGGAAGGAAGTTCTGGATACTGTCCAGCTGAAGGATTTTCATTTTCCCCAGACTGTATGGAAAAATAAACATTTGAGCCATTCAAAATCCAGCCCTTCATTCACTCCATTTGCTTGAGTTCTGGGTTTTCCTGTACTGCTCTGTGCCAGCATTAATTTCTAGCACCCTTGGCATGCAAGCACATGTGCGTGCACATACACAGTCTCTCTTTGCTGGGCTCAGGCCTGGACTAAGTGCCCACATCTGATTAAAGAAGATGTTACAGCTTCAAGAAAGAAAGTAATATTAAAGCAAGAATGTAATATTAAAGTTTGGGATGTAACCACAGCCAACAGCTGACCATAATGGTCCTTTCAGTTTGAATGGAATAAAAAGGTTGTTAGAGCAGTGCCAGGCAACTTCAGCACTCTAGATGTTGGATTGAAGCACTCATTATCTCATACTATTGACTATGCTGGCTAGAATCGATGGGTGTTGTAGTCCAACAACATCTGAAGGGCCACACATTCCCTATCCCTGTTCTTAGCCTTTGTGCTCTGGAAAAGAGTCTTGATGACATGAGTGGTAATATTGTTGGCTGTACAGTTGTGTTCTCACAGACTCCTTTGCATTTCATAGAATGTTTGGCTACCTTCTGCCATACCTTTTCCACTGCCTTTAGAAGATAAGAATCTTGAGAGAGTGGTACCATGCCAGGAGCTCAGCCCCCTTCCTCAAACATTAAAGTTACCTCTCCAATACCTCTCTATGTTTGGGCTGTCTGGATTTCCTTTAGACCATCCTTCACCAACATGACATTCTCCAGATATTTATGGACTACGGCTTTCAGAATCTGGAAGGGCACCAAGGCAGGTGAAGCTGCTTTAGCCCCTATCCCGTGGCACAGTGGGTGAAATTCACAGTGTCTGTTTCTAGAAGTGCTCATACTAGAAAATTTGAACAGAATTCTGGACTTCCATTGTGTGTCAACATACCAGTGCTTTAGCTGTTCTTCACTGGTGAGTGGATGTGCTGAGAAAAAGCTGGCAGCAGAGGGGTCGCCCTGCCCAGCCCAGCTCTGATCTTATGCACCTGTTCCCCAACAGACATGGAAGGCAACTCAACAGGAAGGGAACAGATTTTTGTGGGGAAACGTTCCAACCGTGTTGTGAGGTCCCTTGACAGTAGTAAGTATCATTTTGATCTGTCTTATGTTGCCCATAGGTTTGAGCCGCCCTTCTGTATGAGTTGCCTTGTTGCGCACACAATCATGCAAGGGCTTCTCAAAAGCAAGCAGCTGTTTTGTGTTGCACTGTCTTGAGTGGCATCTTGCTGGCCACTCAGTAGAAGTGTGAGGTCCATGCAAAGTCATATTTTTGTCTTGCTTTCAGCCCCATCTTTGCACTCCAGACATTGGGGCGCACCTCAGCAACGAGAGGAGAAGCAGAATCGAAGGACAGTGGAGACGGACCAACCCCCAACACCTTTGGGCACCCAGGAAACCATTGCTGAGTCCATCTATATTACCCGTCCGTTGGTCCACTGTATCCCACTCTGGGTTTCAATGGATCTTGCAGTGTGTCCTGTAGACCGCTAGAGAGAGCTGTAGCCCCAGTGTCAACTGCCCAAGTTCTTAATGCTGTTGCTAGGCTAGAGGATTTGTCCCCTCTGACTTTTCTTACTCTGTTATCATACCATTTATTTTAAGTATGATTGAACAGCTATAGGGTACCTGGGCCCATAGTGTCTGGAAATTGTTTGACTCCACAGACTCTACCTCTTTCCTTAACTCTTGTTCACAGTGATGAGTTTAGGGGTCTGGGGACAGAAGTCTTGGAAGCCTTGGCTCCTATCCGGAATCTTGGATATTGCAAGGTGGGTTTGGAGAAAAGCACTTAAGGGTCCTGAATCTATTTTATTTTACCTTTATGTGTTTTGGAAAAATACTTTACTCCCTTGGTTATGCACTTGTTCCCAGCTAAAGGAGGATGAGTGGCATTCCTCTGAGAAGCTGGAAAAAAAGCTGGATTGGTATTTTACAAGACATAATCTGACTAGTTCTTCTTTCTTCTTCCTGAGGATATCAGGCTGGTGTTAATTTGAATTTGATAGTTGTGAAACTTGTTGCCAATGTGAGGATTCAATCCTGGAACACATGCATAAAGGTGAAAGGATATAGAGTGCCATTTAGTGACCTTGGAATTCCTTACCGCTGAGATTAGTGGAAGGATTTTCAGGTCAGAGGCCACTACTTCCCAGCAAGCTTGAGGTCTAGCCACTGTCATTAATTTTAGATTAATTTTAACATTAAATATCTTGGGAAGAGTGATTACGAACTTACGCTCAAAATATACGTGCACCAAGACACAGAAACACTCCCAGCCTCCACTTGAATCCTTTGTTTTTCTCTTCTGCAGCTTGAGTTTATTGAGTGACATGAAAGACCTCAGCAAGCGTGAGCGTCTAGAGCTTAGACGCCGGACAGTCCTGCTGCTGTACTACCTGCTGAGATCGCCCTTCTATGACAGATACTCTGAGTACGTATGCCTAACTGACATCTTTGGGTCCCTGGAAACCTGTAGCTTGTGACTGTTCATCACTCTGAACGGGATGTGTCTGGCAAGGAACTCTTTCCTATTGGGGAGCAAGCCATTCCCATGGGCTCCTCTGTCATTTTTCCCTGTTTCCTTAGGGGCAGAATCCTCTTTTTGTTGCGGCTGTTGGCAGATTATGTCCCTGGAGTTGGCTTAGTCACTCGTAAGTACATGGTTGTTGTAATTGCTCTTTGCAAAGGAAACTAGTAAAGCAGGGAGGTTGTAAAGAAAGATTCTCTCTTAGCTTTGAGAGACCCCCTCATATGTTTGTTCAGAGAGTCCTCTCCTTGCCATTGGCTTAAATGGAGGCCCATTCAAATTACCATAGATTCCAAAACTTTTGATGCTGGCACCTCAAAGTTAGAAACATCTTCTCCAGTTTTTCTAAGGACCATCAAATTGTTGCATTAGCATGTAAACTATTAATTTCAGACTTGGTAAGAAAAAGATTACTTTTAACCTTAATCTTACAATATTTCAGGAGATTTCTGGCAATTGTTACAGATCTCCATGCCCCCTCCCCGATTTCCATGAGGCATAACCGTATTTAGGATCTGGCAGTGGAAGATTCTTTGCAGAAGCTAGAATGTGGAGAATAGTAGTAATAACAACTTGTTACAGCCAGGATGTCCCTCATCCTCACCATTTTTTCCTCAGGAGATGAGGCTCAGTACCAGAGTCCTAATTTGGTGGGATGGGTGAGGAACTTGTGGATCTCCAGTTCTTGGATTCCAACTTCCATCAACCTTACCCATCATTGGCAGGGATGATGGAACTGGATTGAAATCCAACAACATCTAGAGGGCCATAGGTCATCTAACATGGGTTCAGGGGATTGAGTAGTTCTGTGCTGACAAGACCTTTTTTTTAATCGTGATCATTTCCCTCCTCCCAACATACACACATGCATTGCACGCGCGCATGCACACACACGCACACTTGCTTCTCTTCGGATTCTTGGCTTAGAAGTAGTCCAGCTGTGATTTTCCAGTGCAGGATAACTTCTTGAAGTTGGGAGACATATTTCTGGAAAGAAATCTCAGAAACTGAACTGAAGCATTTCATTTCAATGCTTTCCTTAATTATTTGTTCCCTTTGTTCCTGTTTCAGGTCCACTGATGGATTACTTGCCAGCCTGGCAGAAAATTTATTTCTACAACTGGGGTTGATCTGGTCTTAGATTGCATTGTTGCAGCCATGGACGGTTCATGCTGAAAAGAAGCAGCTTGAGATATCAGAATGCCTTTATACTGAGGGGAGGGAGCCCTAAGACTTAAAAAAAATACGTGTCTTTCTCTGGCTTATGCTAATTGATTTCTGAATGAAGAGTAAGGGCTCTTCTAACTTTATTAAAAGTATCTTCCTATGAACTGTGAACACTACAAAGACTGAGGCATAAAGTACCTTTGCTATTTCTCTTTTCCATTCTAATATAACTGGCTTCAAAGCTGGTGTTGGGGGAGGACTCTTTTTGTATAATTTTGTATGGCTGTGAATTAATAAAGCCGGGAGATGGCCTTGCTTTTAGGCTAACTGGTTTGGTCTCTTGAATGTTGAATAAAGCACAGGAAGTAAGATTCTTGCAATTCTAGTACAGGATACTGGACATACTGGGAGCTCAACAGATGGGTGGAAGCAGCTTTGCATGATGGCTATCAGTGATTTATTTACACAGAGAAAATGGCTTGGAAGCAACTGTTTCTTTCATCTTCATGACATATTCCAGGACTGAGGCCTATAACTGTAAACCAGCTTCAGGACTCATATTTGGCCATTACTGTGCCTTATGCAAACCAGTTCCCCAGCCTATGCTTCTCTCTTACGTTTTCCAGCAGATACCAGCCATATGTATGCATACAACCCAATGCTACAGTTGGCAAGGAACGGAGCACCCTTTAGCTACCTTAGGCAGCCAGCCAAACATGCTTTTCAATATGCTTTTTTCCTTGGCATAGTTCCAGTAGTCCTTATGCTGCTCAGCTGGAGTCTGGTATACCAGAGGCAGAGGCTGTAGCTGCTGGTCTCCCTCCTGTGCTAGTCTACTCTAATTCCCTGCAATTCTCTGGGGGATATTAAGTTCGATAGCTCAGAGACAGTCTTTGAAACAACTAGTGTCTGCTGCATGGCTTTGTGGTGCTGACAGCAAGGAGCTGGCAAGCAACATGGTTGATCTTTATTAAAATAAGTATTTCTCTGGAAATCAAAGGTGCAGAGCAGATGCTAAGGTAGTTGCCTGCCTCATTTCTTGTCATATATAATTGGAGTGACTGCCTTAATTAAATGATGCAAGAAGTAGTACAAATGCTTAATCATTCCCATTCATTTTTACTTGTGGGCCTATTTCTTAGATTGCTTTCCTAATCAGTTCCCAATGGCAGTATCTGTAGTTCTGGCTCTTCATGTTTAGGCAATATTTATGAATAGGTCAAAGGTGGAATAATTTTCAGGGCTTGCCACACGTCTGGGTACCCAAGTCACTCTGAAGTCTCACTATTTTGAAAATATATGCTTAGCTTCTATTGAATGTCCTTAACAAAATAATGTAGGCTGGTTATAGCCTTTTTCTAATATAACAATTGAGGGCTGGCGCGGTGTCGTGATGTCAGTGTTGGATTAGGACTCTGAGAGACCAAGCTTCAAATCCATGCTCAGCCATGGAAGCCTACTGCGTGACCTTGGGCAAATCTTATTCTGTCAGGCTTAGAGGAAGGCAATGGCAAACCTCTGAAGAAATCTTGCCAAGAAAACCCTATGAAGGGATCACCGTAAGTCTCAGTCGACTTGGCAGACACATAACAACAAATAGACCCTTTTGGATTATTTGCTAGAATCCTTCACTTTTCCCTGATGTGTATTGTATTTTAACATTGGAAGGACATTCAGACTGGGATGCTGTTCAATGACTCTTCCATTCCAGTGGCTGGAAAGTTTCCTGAGGGATGGGAGTGGCTTGGAGCTGTGCCCAAGCTCCCCCACTGTGCTATGGGAAAATGAGGAACTCTTGTCTGAGGATAAGTTGGATACTGCCTACTTTATAAACAGGGCAACCTGAAGTTAAGTGCAATCCCTCAATAGGATTTTGACCACAGTTTCTTTTTCATCAGGATCATAATTATCTGAATTTGCAGATATTAATGTCCTGGAATAGATTTCTATAATGGAGGATGAAAACTGGTATTTTAGCTGGTTATTTAAACAAGTTTACTAACAAAGGAAAACCTGGCATATGGGCCCAAATTGTCATATTTGCTTGAATTTTGCCTCTGGTTCTCTGCTTTACTCACCTGCATTTTCCTTTTGGCTGATAGATATCAACACACTCCATGCAGAGGATCATTAGGACACAGGGATTTTTGGTTTAAATGATAAACCACTTTCAATGCCAAATGCTCAGAGTTGCAGTCCAGCATTCTAGCATTCACCCAGTTGGGGAAGGCTGTGATAATAAGGTCTCAGAAATGATTGATCAGGGCCTCCCCTCAGTTTCTGCTTCTTTCTTAATAAATGCAGTAACACTGATTATATGACTGTTTTTCTGCTTAACAGAGACCTCACAGTGGTGTAATATTTAAGGCAATGCAAGAAGGTCACAAGAAAAAGATTGTTTGCTTTTTAACATAAGGCAAAAGAATATTGCAATCCATCAAAAGCCTGTCAAAATGGTGGCACTTTTTGCTGCCATCTGAAGCTCAGTAGGGACAGAGACAGCTTTGGATCTTGCAAGTGACATGCACTGATGCATCCCCCTGGTTAAGGCAGTATGTGTGCTTTTAAAGATATTGTAGAAGGAGGTGCCTTATTCCAGAAATCAGTGTAGTTCCATCCCTCCACTGAGCTCTTTCCGTGCTGAACACTGATACACATTATTGTTGTAGCATAAGCTTTATTGGTGGTAGGTAATATAGGAGATAGTACACAACAGAGCAGCATTCCAGCACTTTGAATTACGGGGTGCATCATCCCCTCCTGGCCAATGGTAGCCCCCCCATTTTACCCAGACTATCCCTTGGCCAACAATCGAATTTGTTGCCCATATGGAACATCTGACTCTCTCTGGCCAAGCCAATGCCAGAAAACCAGACACCAGAAAAGTTGGCCAAAAATGCATAAGGATGCACCTATGCTAGAAGCGTGAACAGCATGTGGGATCTTTTTACCATAAGTGGTGGATGTGCGACAAGGCCAAAAAATCCTGAAGTCAAATACATCTTATGTTAAAAAAAGAAAAAAAGTTAATTTTCAGATGAAACCAGAATTGTACTTACTGGGTTTGGTAGATATGTGGCAAGATTCTGTGATATATGATAACTACAGCAAGATTATTATATGCTCAGAGATAGAAGAATGCTTTCAGGAATAGAGGACTGGTTAATTAGGTTACTGGACTTAAGCTGAGATGGAAAAATTAACAACATTTATATGATTAAAAAAACTGTGGAGACTTTCGTGGAAAATTGGGATCTGTTCAAATGCCTCTTGTAAGAGAAAGAGAACAATATTTTCACTGGTTTAGCAATTAGTGTTTTGGGAAAATTAACAGTGGAAGTATTTGATATTTGTATCTAGTGCAGTTTTCATTTTTTACATGACCAAGAGGCTACACTGGAAAAGCTAGAAACCACGTTTTAAAATATATGTAATGTTTGTGTTAATTGTTTTTTATATACGATGCAGTGTTTTTGTAGGTGTCTCTTGTTGTAGTTTGTTTATTTAGCTCTTTTCTTATTTTTTAGTGTTTTAGTTTGTGTAAAACTAGTTGTTGTTATAATTAATTGTTTTTGTTTCATTCTGCAACTTTGTAGTTAAAATTATATCTTTAATTATAAAAAATTATACTAAAATTTGAAGCTCCCCCCACCCACCCACAGGCTATTTTAAAGGGTTTTCCAGAAGTTAGGAGCACAGTTTGCAGTTCCCACAGCTCCTAGAAGTTCTTGTATGGCAGACGAGCCCTTTGGGGGTGATTTTTAAAACAACAGTTTAGGTGGAGCTTTGTGTGGAGGCTCTCTCCTCTGTTGAGTTCCAACTTCTTTTGTACTTTGAATTCAGTTTGCAGCAACTGAAGCAAGCTGAGGACAAAGGACAACAGTGGGAGGAGGAGAGAAAAACTGATATATTTTAAAAATAGCTGGAAAGTGGGATGGTGGAGGATTAATCAGGACTTTCCCTGCCAAATCAGGACAGTTGGAGGATATACAGCTCTCAGGCTAATGAGGAAAATCTGGGAGTTGAGATCCAGAAAGGAACTTTTCCAAGTTGTCTCACAGGCATATCAATACTTCTTTAGAAGGTGACAAACCTTCCTACATGAGATGAGAAGAGTGGTTGGCCTGGGATGACACCCGTTAGAAGGTGTTGAAATGAGAATGTGCTTCAGAGAGCTGAACTGTAAAGACCAAGGAGATTATTAACTCCAGGGTTGGCAACTACAGTGCATAGGATAGCACTTGTTTATCTAAAACGGAGTTCAGCCACAGTGCTTCAGAAATGTCCAGCTGTATATGAGAGAGAACACTTCTGTCCATTGGAGGTTGTGTATGGCCTCTGCCTTTTATTCTTAGGCTGTTCCCTATTGGCCAGGCCTAGTGCATGGAATTCAGCATTGTCTGTGTTCTTGGCCTTTGTGATGGCATTATAGCCTTTGAGAGTTGCCTTGTGTCCTGCTGATGATAGCCGTTGTGAGTGAGAGAACTGCCAGGTTGGCTTTAGTGGCTGGATGGGTCTTTGGCTTTTGCTGCTTCTTTTGACCAACAGAGTATGGCTCCTGCCAATCATTCAAAGGTAACAGTTGCTGGTTAATTGTCATGTGCTCTGTGCTCCCTCTCTCTCTCAATCTCTCTCAATCTCTCTCTTTCTCTTACACATGCATGCAGGCGCACAGGTGCGCATACACACACACACACACACACACACACACGTCAGGACAATTTCAGGGCCAAAATCTGAAACCTACCAGTGACCTCTTGTGATGTCATAGACCTGTTGTAAGGGGCAGCATGATATATTAATGAATAGGATTCACATACAAAATGTGCAGTATTCACAGAAACAACACCGAGTCTACCAATTGAGGAAAATATATATACGCACATCTGTTTGTCTCCCTCTCCTTTGAAGAAAAGCTAAGCCAGGGATGGAGTCTTCAAAGAGCATCATTTGGCAGTGATATGGTAAGAAAAGATTCGTGATCCTTCCACTTTCATCCCCACTTGCCTGGGATGAATTCTTGTAAGAAAAGCTTGAAACCTAATACTTATGCTGAAATTTGATGTGATATCATTTATTTTTGTGTAGTGAAATGCTTCCTCAAAATGTATCCTCAAGTGGTTAAGATTCAGTGCTTACCTCTGTGAACAAAAGGTTTTCTTGACATCACCCTGACACAGCAAATAGAAATATCTCTGCCACTGCATATTCACATGTCCCGGAGGAATATGCAACAACAACAACAAAAACCCCCATCAAATACAAGATGTATAAAAGGCACTTGTAGAAAAATATCCCTGATGAGCCATTCACAATTATCCAGCATGTTTCAGGCCTGTACGTTTTGGGTTTTTTTCATCATTAGTGTTTGCTTTTCCCTTCCCTTTCTTCTCTGTTTTTCATTTGTGTAATGAGTTTATGTACCTGCAGACAGAGTCTGAGGTTTGTTTTAGTTTCTGTGCAGAGGAAGGAACTGGCAAAACCACCTCTGACTATTCCTTGTCTCAGAAAACCTGATGAAATTCATGAGGATGCATTAGCTGACATGTAATTTAAAGTCACACATACACAACACTTAGACCATTCCCACACCAAACTGTTATAGTGCTATTATTCCACTTTCAACATCCTATGGAATATTGGGGTTTGCAGTTTCAGGAGGGGCCAGCTGGCCCCTCCCGAAACTGCAAACCCCAAGATTCCATAGGATGTTGAAAGTGGAATAATAGCACTATAACAGTCTGGTGTGGAAATGGCCTTAAAAAGTGTTAGGTACTTTATGAGTGTGTTGTTGTTGTTGTTAAATTGGAATGTTGGCGTAAAGAAAAACAAAATATGCTTAAAGGAGGACATGTCCCTATATCTGTCAGGAACTGAATTCACACACATATATATAACAGTGCATATACACTATTTATTAGGAGTGTGATACATAGTACAGGACTTCAGTGAGTGAACTGGAGGCAATTAGCAAAATTCAAAACATTAAAAGCAAAGAGTTTCTCATCCCGCCCACAAGAGACCTCGGAGTTCTGGTTTAGCCTGGCAGGGCTTATCACTACATTCCTAGCTTTGTTTATCTAACGGTCTCTGGTTCTCATACCTTTTACAAGTAAGCTGCTACTTAGATCCTACTACATGTCCCATAACTAAAATATGGAGGGCTACCTGACAATATCAGTATTTGTTTGAAGAAATGTCTATTTATATTCTTAAGACAGCAAGAGAAATGAGCAAGTATTTGAACAATTGAAGGGTAGAACTCTTCATAGCATAATTTTGAGACCTGTAGTCTTAACTGGGAGAATCAGTATGGTATAGTGGTTTGAGTGCTGGACTATAACTCTGGAGACCAGGGTTTGAATCCCTGGTCAGCCATGGAAATCCATGGGGCGACCTTGGGTAAGTCACACTTTCTCAGCCTCAGAAGAAGGCAAAAGCAAGCCCCCTTTGAACAAATGTTGTCAAGAAAGCCCCATGATACTTTCACCTTAGGGTTGCCGTAAGTCAGAACTCAGTCACACAACAACTACAAAAACAACAAAAAGTTTTCACTGCTTATTTTAAAATATTTTAAATGCTTATTAAAATATAAAATAATTTAATAAAGATGTGTCCCTTTAAACCCTTGGAATTATCTATAAAGCAATGTAACAAGATGTCAAAACAAAGGAACACCCCAATTTAGCTGTACATTCTTAATTACATTCAAGTAATTAGGCTAGAATGAGAACAAAGTATGTGTATTCAGATACATATTCAAAATGCTTACCTTGTTGAAAATGACATGTCGTGGCTGTGCACTTTGATGTACAGTCAGATGTGCATCTGTTTTATACCCACAATTCCCACCAGATCTAGCTTGCTTCCATGCACCTCTCTCTCTTAGTTGCTAACTGCCATCATGTTGACTTTGATTTATGGCAACCATATGGATGAGAGATCTCCATATTATTCTACCCTCAACCACCCTGCTCAGGTCATACAGATTCAAGAATGTCCTCGGTTGCGTCTATCCATCTGTGTGGTCTTCTTTTTTCCTTACTGCCTTCTACCTTACTAAGCATTAGTGTCTTTTCTAGGAAATCATGTCTTATGATATAGCCAAAGTATGATAGTCTCAGTGTAGTCATCTTGGTTTCTAGGGACAGTTCAGGCTTGATTTGCTCTAGGACAAGGCTTTCCAAATGGTGTGCCACGACACCTTAGTTTGTTGCTTGACGTGTGTAGGTGTGTCACCTACAATCTTGGAAATGCATGTCATTATTTATAAATCATATTATTTTAAAAATATAGGAAAGGTTTTCATGAGATATGTTGTGTCCCCATACATTTTGGTATTACAAAGTGTCTGTATCTCTTCTAAGGGGTTAGTTTAACCTCCAATTTGATAGTAAAACTGAATTACTGTGTCGCAAAATGATGCATGCCTAAAAAGTATGTCACCAACATGAAAAGTTTGGAAAGCTCTGCTCTAGGACCTTTTATTTGTATTCTTAGTAGTCCAGGGTATCTGTAGAACTCTTCTCCAGCACCACATTTCAAAAGAATTGATTTTCTTCATATCAGCTTTCCTCACTCTCCAGCTTTCACAACCTTAAGTAGAAATTGGAAATACGATGGCATGGACAATCCTAACTTTAGTATTCAATTATGTATCTTGACATTTCAGGATGTTGTATAGTTCCTTCACAGCTGCCCTTCCAAATCTTAGTCTTCTTCTGATTTCTTGACTGCGCTCTCCACTGGTATAATCTGTGTATGTTATATTGCTGCTGTTCCTTCCTTCAATTTTCATGCCCCCTCCCTCTGAGTCTAATTCCGTTTTATGAATGATATGTTTAGCACGCAAGTTAAACAGATAGGATGACAAAATACAGCCTTGCCTGACCACCTTGCCAATTGGAAACGATTGAGTTTTCCATATTCTGTCCTGATGGTGGCCTCTTGTCCTGCATACAGGCTACACATGCATAAAGACACTCAAGTGTTGTGGCACATCAATTTTTTTAAGAATGATCCATATTTTTTCATGAGCTATACAATCAAAGGCTTTGCTATAATCTATCAGGTTGATTTTTTTAAAAAAATCTGGTATCTAATGTATGTTTCTGGTATGATCCCTAGTGCCTCTTCCTTTTCTGAACCCAGCTTGGACATCTGGCTTTTTTCACTCCATAAAATGTTGAGTATAATTTTGCTGGCATGGGAAATTAATGCAATGGTCCTGTGATTACTGCAATCCCTGGTATCTCCTTTCTTGTATATTGTATATTGAGCAGTTCCAATCTGTGGGCCATTGTTTTGTTTTCCACAGATTTTAGTTAGAACTCGAGTAGATTCTGTCTATGTAGTTTGAAGCAGCTGTATCGGTCAACTATCTGTTCCTGATTATTTATTTTTCTCAAATGCAGATTTCACTTCCCTTTCTAAAACTGGAGGTTTGTCTTTATATGGTTCTTCCTTGAATGAATCTGGCAGCCTTTTGTTTCTTGTGTATAGTTCTTCCATGTATTGTTTCCATTGGCTTTTTATTTCTACTTGGTCATGTAATGTGTTCTCCTGCCTGTCATAGAGCATCCCTAGTCTTGGTTTAAATTTCTCTTTGATTTCTTGGATCTTCTGGAAGAGATCTCTTGTTCTTCCTCTGTTTGTTGTGACCTTCTATTTCTCTGCATTGACTATTATAATTGTTCTTCTTGTCCTTCTGACTCTATTTCTGTCACCTTTTACTTTGCTTCTCAGTTGCTCGAAGAGCCTCATTGAGGCTTCTGTTTCTTTTTGACTACAGATAGTGTCTCTTTGCATTCTTCCCTGACAGTGTCTCTGGCTTCAGTCTAGAGTTCTTCTGGCTCCTGTTTGATTAGGCTTAATAGCGCAAATCTATTTTTCACTTTCACTTTAAAGTCTATGGGGATGTTCTTCAGGTTGTATTTCAGCATGAAGGTTCTTGTTTAGCTTCACTCTAAACTTTTGCTGTTAAAAGTTCATGGTCTGTGCTGCAATCTGCTCCTGGTCCTGTTCTTGCAGAAAGAATGATGCTTCTTCGTCTTCTGCTTCCAATTATGTGGTTTGATTTCTATATTGATCATCAGGTAACAGCTATGTACACAGTCACTTCTTGGGTTTCTTGAAGAATGTGCTTGTGATGAACAAACTGTTGGCCTCACAAAATTCAGTTAGTTGGTCTCCTGCTTCTTGAACTTAGGCCAATTTTTTTCTACAATCTTTGATGCTGCTCTGTTTCCTTCTTTTGCATTCCAGTAATTTAGGATTAACAAGAAGACCTGTTTTGGTGTGTGATCAATTCCTCCTGGACTCCTGCACAGAATCTTTCAATTTCTTCTTCTGCCTCTGTAGTTGGAGTATAAATTTGGATAAGAGTTGTGTTGATTGGTTTTTCCAAAAGATGAACTTCAGTCAGACTTTGCATTATATCTTTTGACTGCTTTTGCTACATTTCTCCTCACTATAAATGCCACACCATTTCTTCTTAGATTTTCATTTCCTGGGTAAAACACTGTGTCTGACTCAAAATGTCCCATCCCTGTGCCCTTTAGCTCGCTCACCCCAAGTATGGCTTTGTTTATACATTCCATTTATTTTTTTACTATATATAGCTTCCCCTGATTCATGCTTTTCACATTCCTTGTTCCTATAATATTGTCATGAGCTCCACTGAGTGTGCTGCTGATTCAGACGGGGACTCCAAGTTAGACTTGGACTCCCAGCCAGGGCAGGATCCCTTGGAGGGAGAGGGGGCTCCTTCAGAGTCAAGGAGGGGCCTGCCAGCGACCCCACAGCTGTCCCGGGGCCGGATCCTGACCCAGTACCTGCAGCAGTTGAGACCAGTGCTTCTGGCTCATCAGAGGCTGCTGTTTCTGACTCCAGCCCGGAGTTTGCAGCAGACCCTTCCCCCACGTTCCTCCAGAGATGGCTGGAGAAGGGGGTGGTTTGGAGATAGCAGCGGCTGCGAGAGAAGCGTCTGTTGAATCGGCCCTGAAGTCTGAGGGACTCCAGCTGTGAGTTGGGCCAACGGACATCTGATCAGCCCCAGCTGGGCTAACGGCTGTGTATTTAAGACAGACACTGGGGGAGTTGGTCTACCACCCGGGAATCTGCATCCTGTGTCATGGACTTTCTGTTCCAGGCTAATCCTTGCTGTTGAGTTTGCTGCCTCTGTTTGTTTGGGTGACGTAACCTCTTGATTTCTTTATTACAAAAAGCCATAAACTCAGCTCCTGCCTCTGTGTCTGCTTAAGCCGCCGCCTGACATTGACAAATATATGTTGTGCACCTTTGGACTTTCTTTTTGCCTCTGAAAACATCAATAGCTGAGCATTCTTTCAGTCTGAGTCCAGTTGCATGATTAGCCATAGTGCCACTCATAGTTGTCCCCTGTTCTTCCCCAGTAGATTATTGACTGCCATCCAACCTGGGAATTTCATCTTCTGGTGCTATCTCGTTTCATTTTGGATTGTCTCATCGTAGGGTTTCCTGGTAAAAGATATTCAAAAGGAGTTTACTAAGCCTCCTTCTGCACAGTACTAAGAAGTCTTCCCTATAGTCTGAGAGACACCCTGCCAGTGTCACTCCTCCACTACTGCTGCCGCCCAGTAGCTGTTTGGCACATTTGGTCTGGCTCTTCAGCAAAAGCCTGTCTTGACATGGGAGACCCTACCAGCAGTATTGCTACCATTAGTATAGCCTCTTGCCTCACAGGAGTATGCAATCCTACCACCCCAGAAAGGTAGTGCCATTGGTGAGAACGCTCTCCCTCTAGTCAGAGTGAAAATACATTAAGGCCATATTTCTCAAAATAAGAAGTATATTATTTCTCCATACGGTTAAAATCATATGCTCTTATGATTGAGACAGTGGCAGAGCTTGGAGTGTGTGGAACAGGGGCTACGGTGCAGTGGGGCCGTGGTGTGTGGAGGCGTGGCTATGAATATAAATATGTGGTGTTAAGATGTGTGTTGAAGAAAGATTAGAATGAAGTTAATTATGCATGGTACTAATTTCATGGTATTTAATACATTTGTTAATTAAAAGAATTACACAGGCTTGGAAACATGTTTTTACTTATTAAGGATTTATTATGGATACTTGTTAAAAGTCAGCAATTGGGCTCATGCCCTGTGTTTTCTGCCAAAAGAAGATTCACCATTTCAAAATGTAGGAAGTATGTCCAGTGTCAAAAGTCCATATGAGAACTGGGGCTTTTGGCACCAACCACAAAGGTTCTTGATCTTGTGTTTTTTTTACAGCAGGCCCAGTGAATCCATCAACTCCATCCCAGAAGAGTTCACTGCACCCTTGGAGCTCCGGCAGCAGCATTTTGGCCTGGTGGACGGTACAAATTCATTTTGATTCTTAAGTTTGGATAGTATTTATCTATATCTAGGCATGGATTACAAAAATTCCCTCCTGGGTTTTGCTGCAGAGGCAATGTAGCCCATGAAAAGAAAATGCATCAGAACAAATATAGACAGAATAGGTTTTCTTCCTCAAAGGCATGGGTGGCTTGGCAAGGGCAAGGAGCCCTGGTGGTGCAGTGGTTAAATGCTAGTACTGCAACCATAAGGTTGTGAGTTCGATCCTGCTGGGCTCCAAGGTTGACTCAGCCTTCCATCCTTCCGTAGGTCGGTAAAATGAGTACCCAGCTTGTTGGGGGCAATTAGCTAAAATACATTGTAAACCGCTTAGATAACACTCAGTTGATAAGCGGTATAGAAATAAATGCTATGTGGTAAGTGAGTGTGCACGTGTGAGAGAGAGTGGAGGAAAGCAGAGGCCAGCAGTGTTGTGACCCCATCCCTTGCTGGCATGTAGCTTCCCAGTGTCCCAATCCTGAGTTAATTTGGCCCTTGGGGGAAAAAATTCTGCCCCAGTACTGCACTAGCAGCTGCACTGTTTAGGCTTCTGTTTCACAGCAAGTTATCAAGAAAGAAATATCTTTTTCAGTGCTGAAGGCTGGAGGAAAAAGTAGCTTTATAGAAAGCTCTTGGTTGGCCCCAGTGCACTTATGCACTGTGTGAACAACAACACTGGCTGTTAGCATGGACATCTAAACACACTTGTGATCCAAATCCATGAGCAAGCACGTAGTGTCTTTCAGGGATGCAGGATCGTACAGCTTACCTTCAGATCTCTTTGCCAGTTCAAGTACATGTTAAAGAAACCAGCCTCTCAGACTTACCTACCCAGGCATCCCAGAACATCTGTGTAAAAAGCCGCTGAAGGGGGTTTCCACATTAATTTCCATTTCTGATCTTTGACCGATACATGTTATCCGTAGTTGTCTCTTCCACTCCTAGTATCATGATAAAGCTTCTTTCACCAACTCTTGTTTTCACAGATTATGGCATTAAACCAAAGCATTCCAAGTTCTTGAAGCAGACCCTGCACAAGGAATCAGAAATACTGCACGAAGCACACAGGAGCAAGCGAGATGAGCCAAATTTTGAAGAGCATTATTATGATGATCTCTTTTGACCTCTCTTTGAAAACTGACAATATGCCATCCCCTGGGTGGCCTTTCCCTCAGCTGATTTAAATCATACACACACAAAAAAAGGCAGTAGGGCCACAAAACATCTAGGCAGTGACCAAAATCTTCCCATCCTTTGCTCTTACATTCAGACTTCTTGTTTGTACATGCTGAGTAGCATCGCAACAACTCTATGTTCTGCGCATCTCTACTACAAACACTAGACTTGGCAATGAATTTGACCATCGGGTTCTTGTTCTTCATTTAATGCTTTGAATTTCCACGGTTGCTGAACAAAGTTTGACAACATTTTAGAAGGTGCTGCAGATCAACATCTGCTACAGAGGTGACAAACTATGTGACAAATACTGGTGCCATGCCCAGCTTTCTGCAATGGCTAATCACTGCTACCTCTCACTGCTGTCATTCTTTCCTTCTTGCCCATGATTCTATGTGTTTCCACTTCCCACTTAAGATTCCAAATTCTATGGAGAGGGGATCATCATATGCAAAACTGTATATTATTAGCATGTCTAAATTTCCATATCTTGAAAAACTGACTCCATTATTTGTATTTTCTTAGTGTGGAATAAATAGTATTTTAAAAAATGTAGTGCCAAAGTTCTGCCTCCTTTCCGTAAGGTGCCATTCTTGTACCCGGTCCCGAGCAGAAATGCAGGCAAAAATGCTTTAAAGGCCATTTAGAATGGCTTCTTTGCTACCAGCAACAGTTCTGCTAGAGCTCTTCCTATGCTGGCTGAAAAAGAGGCCAGTAGATTAGCAAAGGGCTTTGCAGCAAAGTCAATTGAGAATCCTGGGATTTTGCCATGTCAAAGCCTTTCAACAGAGTGTGGTAACGTGACACATTTTTGGCATACATTTGCAGTGGCTGCAGAATGTCAAGATTCAGTAGTCACTTCTCGCGAGAGCTCTCAGACATAATGAGAAAAGAACAAACAAAACACATCCCTGAGTCGTTGTGAACATACATACAAACTGGCTAATTGCAGTCACTTTTAGTTCCCAATATGCAGTGGTAGTCATCAAAGACAATGGAAGGAAGTCAGTTAGGCTTCTCTAACCTGCTCTTCATGTGGTAGGTGCAACTGTTATCTCATGACATTCTGGTAGAGGTGATGGGAACTGTAGCCCATCATATGGGGGGCATGTTTGGAAGATTGGAATGGGGGCTAGGATATCTAAGCCAGTACCCTCTTGGTGAGATGCATGTGTATAAGTGTGGCTTACATGTCTGTGTGTCTTTTTTTGTACAGAGCACAGGGAGTTACTCTCTACCCCTATTGTGCTCCATCCAAACCTCCCCGCAGCAATTGTCAATTCCCAGAGCTGCCATTATTTCTGCTTACTGGTGGGAAAGTGAGGAAGGCAATTTAGATTATGATATGGCTGTCCTGGGCTCCCAGGAGAAGGAAAGGGAGAGTGCATGCCATCTGTTAGCAGACCCTCATTTCTTTCTCATACCGAGCTGAGACCTGCTGCTGATTAATCATTTGAACTACCTCCTGCCCTCTCCTCCAGTAAGCATCAATAAGGGGTTTTACAGCAGCCGGGGTCAGGAGAGGAAATTGAACTGTGTGGGTAGAGTGTTACACTTCACCTGCTCAGTGTAGCATATCAACCTGCATCTTACCTCAAATAGTCCTAGGAAAAACAGACCTACAATATGTCTCAGTACTGTCATTTTACATTATTAGACTTAATGGGACCTTTTCACACCTTTATAATACAAAGTATTTGCCCCTACACAGCAGTAAAAGACCATTTAGCAGTTTCCTTATGTTGGTGTATGGTCTCAAAATAAGCTGTGCAGAACCTGGAATTCTGGAGATTAGTGGGTTTCCACTTATGTGAAAGAGAGCTTTTACAATGTGATAGGAGGATCTTACAATACATATAAAAAAAAAACTCAAGGAAAGTGCATTTGCTTAGAGGTCCAGCCCCTTTGGGGAAGAAAACAGCAACACAAGTTCTTTGAAACATCAACATTTAATCATTGTTTTCATCAGAGCAGGTCCAGCAGAAGCACAGAACTCCCATGTACTGGGAGTGGGTGGGAGAGGGAGGAGGGCAAAGGCACACCTATCTGCAGCTCTTATTATTAGCCCCTTTGTCATTTATGCTTTGCTTGTCAGTGGGACCCAGCCAATCCTGATTCAATTTTGTGCTTATGACTGGAGCTCCTCACAGGCCCCCTAATAAAGATGAATCAGACACACAAACTGGATCTCAAGTCTTTTTTTTTGCAGGATCCAGGTTCCTTCCATGAGCTCTGACCCTGCAGTTGGAGAGAGCAGTGGGGAAAAGGGGATGACAGAGCGACAGGCTGGACCAGAGGAGCTCTTTCCATCAGTAGATGATGATAGGGCATGGGCCCTTCCTGGCCGTCTGCATGCTCGCAACCCTCCTATCTTTCAAAGGAAAGAAAGGGAGAGAGAGAGAGACAGGCACCAGAACTACTCTAGTGGCTCATGGATCTTTTGCAGGCACAGGATAGCATCCATGGATATCAGAGGGTTTCCATCACTTAGGACTTGTGGGCACAGCATTCACCACACCTTCACTCTTTGTCACCTCTCGTCTTCTTTCCCATTCCTAACCTCATTGCTTCCCAATCAGGGATTCACTTCCCCAATTGCATAATTCTCCTAATCTTACTATTGAATTAATCTTCCATGGCAGATGTATTCAGCACTCCAGTCCAGTTAAACCACCATACCATGGGTTAACTAGAGCAGCTGGGACTATAGCAGATGCCCATGAACTTGTGAAGTTCTCTCATATATATATCTGTCTACAGTGCCCAACCACCCCAGTCATGTGCATAGTAAGTGAGAGGCCCGGCCCAGTCCCATCCTGGATTCAGTGCCCACGCCTCCTTTCCTCCTAGACCTGTGGCGGCAATAGCAGCGGCACCTATTTCCGCCACGGATGCTTCTCTCTGAATAAACCAAAAGAGGATATATATATATATATATGTATATTTTAAAAATAATAAACCCCCTTTTTGTCCACCCATCCCACCCATCCCCAACTCCCTTGAGCTTCCAGCCCAAGGAAAGGAGGCAGGACTCTGCGCACTGAGGGAAATGGCATCCATGCCTACTCCTTCTCCTCCTCCTCCAGTCTTGAAGCAGCTTGTCCATGCACAATGGGGGAATGGCCTTTGTCTGTACAGGGAGGAGGGGCTGGGCCTGCCCCCTATTCTAAGTAGATGTCCTCTGTGGGGCATGTGTACTCCACACATTCCTTGTAGAACTGATGGAAGGCCCTCCTGTAAAAAACAAGGGGGAAGGGAAGGAAGGGCAGGTCAGGCAAGAGCTGGAATAGTTTGACAACACAGAAGGACAAGAATATTTGAAGAACATTCTTCCACCCTCCCATTCAACAATGGTTGGCATTCTGCTTTGGACTTAATGTCTTTGTAAAAGCTCACATGTGCACAAAATTAAAATGTGTAGTTTTGCAATGTCCATATTCAGCTACAGGCTGCCATGGTGATGTTACAATGTACGGGCCTCAGTTGAGCAATAGTGACTGATGTGCATCAGGGCACTCCCCAATGTACATACTAGTTAGGAAATGCCAGAGCACAACAAGAGTGCCTGATGTGCATCAGAAATCCCCCGATGGGCATCAAAAGTGCTGGAGCATAATAGGAGTCCCCAAGGCACATCTTCCTGATGCACCTTGGAGCAGTGCCTGAATGTGCATCTTCACAATTCACCAACAGGGTTTCATTGTGTTTCTGCAACATAGTTATTGATTTGTAAAGTTATGAGATATGGATGGTGACATAGAATCTTGGCCATTATCTAAAGTTTTATTGTCACAGATCTCAGTAAGAGCCTGGTAGGTATCTAGTTGTCTTTATGCTCCCAGGTTCAGAAAGGTACGATACCTTACATCCATAATTGTGAAGAACTGTCAGGAAACAATCAGAACAACAGGCCTCCCATAGCAGGGCCAATTATTTATAGGCCAGAATCTTCTTAGTTGCTAATGCTAGAAGGTTATTGTTGTTGTGTGCCTTCAAGTCATTTCTGACACGGTAACCCTAAGGTGAACCTATCAAGGGGTTTTCTGGGGCTGAGAGTGTGTGACATGCCCAAGGTCACCTGGTGGGTTTCCATGGCTGAGTGGGAAATCGAATCCTGTTCTTCAGAGTTGTAGCCCAATGCTCAGACCACTACACCACGCTGGTTCTCAGGGGTTATGCCAACATAAGTAATCTGAAACATGTATCCAATGCCTCCTTGCACAGTGGTTTTAGCCCAGTCACAAAAGAACAGCTGCAAGGGCCTAGCAGCAGTTCCCTTTCCAACCAAACTGATTGTGAGAGGATTCTTTGCCTTGTACCGCCCAGTCAGGGAAAGAAGCAGACTTCATTCTCCTGAAACTCCAGCAATACCACAGGAGATCCTGCCTTTTTAAAAAATTAAAGTTGGATGGTGCTTGGTCACTGCTCTGGCACTGGCTCAGTTATTGGTCAGGAGCCATCTGGCTTGCTCTGCACAACTGGAGAAAGGACAATCTTTGTCCTCCTATGCTTTAAACTCCACCAATAGCATCTTAGCCATAATGTATCAGCCATGATATGAATGTTTAGTAGCTCACACTAGTGATCTGTGCAATACAATGTAGGAGCAAGTTATGCAAGCCTAGAGCAACTCTCTTTGTGAGCAGGCTGCATTTGAAAGGTGCACTTTTCTCAAAAGTAAATGCTCCATATTCCACATTGCTTTTGTAACTAGACTATTTGAATGAGGTGCTAAATGCACCAGTGTGAGCTGATTCACAATATGCCCCTGGCTCTCAGAAAAATTCCACAGCCCTAGAAGTAAACTTTTCTTGCAATGAAGTATTGCATGAATGTTGCATACAAGAAACAGCTGCAGCAATGCAGCTGAGCTATGAAAAATATCTTGGTGGCAAAGAATTCATGCACTAATCTGCTCTTCTGTCTCATTCTGTACCACTTTTTGAGCCTGTTCAGCCAAAAAAACCTGCACAGGCAATTTCTGGGAAGTCACTGTTGGAGAGAAAATAAGAAAAGATACCTAAGCCAAAACAAAACTCATCTCCCTGGCACTATCCTCGATGATGTGCTGTCTGATACCATCTCTGTCAAGCAAAGGCAAATGGAAGTCTTGACCATAAGGAGCAAAGTAAGAGCCTCACATCATATTGGTGGCGAAACATGGATCATTCCTGACTACTTATATATAAGCTGTTATCACCAGCAATAACCTACAACTGGCACTGAATTCTCTTAAATCCAATCTGGTTAGCATCCTTGTAAACTACAGGGGTCTTCAGGATGTAGTCTGTTACTCACCCTACAGACTCTGCAAGTGGTTTGGTGGACTCCTCTGAAACAAAGACGTGGCACGCAAATCTGTGGTCAGCCGGGTGCTTAGTGATGAATCCAAAATACCTGAAAGACAAAACATAATACATGAACTTGGACTGGAAGCTTAGTCTGTAGCGTCTCAGATAAAGGACGGAGTCTTTACAAGTGATCGTGGATCATTTGATCCCATCCTTCCTGCAATATCTAGTGTTTGGTCAGAACAGCAGCTTCCTCAAGAGCCAATCAAGAGTTTTGCTTTGAACACATGGGCAAAATCAGAAACCTGGAGAAACAGTGCCATAAGAAAAAAAATCCTGTAACTCATCTTAGCTGGGACATGTTTAGCTTTTCTTCAGTATGTCACTAAACTGGGCTGTCTCCCAGGCAATACTTTTGACAGCATGCATTGTGTGTGGGATGGGGGAGGGATGTACTTTTTAAAAAATTGGCTGATATTCAATTTGCAGTTATGGATTCATAACTTAGGGTTACAAACTGATAACTAACCTGGATTCAGTAAGAGTATGTTATCTTACTTGTTAACCTATGTAACTGTTACTTCAGCCCACCAGCTGCTGGATTGGGCAAAGAACGTCTATTCAGTTTCTGATCCGGCACAAGAAAAATGATATTTCCAACTCCCTCTTGTCAGTGACGGAGGCTCCAACAATCACAAGCCGGACCTGTTGCAAGTTTGCTTGCTGTTGGGAGACGGTAAAATGACATCCTCCTTGTGAACAGGCTTCCTTTGCCCAATCCAACAATTCTCCTTGTGTAAGCTCCCCCTTTCAGCAACAACCCATGGCCTTTTAAAAGAAATCCTCAAGCATCTAGGACTGGCTTAAATCTGAAGGTACAAGCAGATGAATGTCACATGATCATGTGTAGCTAAGATCTGAAGATTGTCCAGATCTTAAGGATGCCATATGAAAAAGAAGACAGGGCTACTACACCTTTGATAGTTGTGTGGAAGGGTGAATTGCAGCAGGTGAAGCTCCATTGATAACCTGTCCCCGTTTTTCATGTGGCCACCCTACTAGGTCTTAAATACACTGGAGGGTATTACAAGGAGGAAATGCAGAAGGTCTCCTTTGCCATGAACTGCTCTGTTATGTTTCGACCACCTCCAGGGACTTACTTGTTGTTCCTTGGATGGTATCCACAGAATGAAATGTTCTTCAACTGGAAAAAGTGGCTACATTTATTTGCCTGCAGATCAGAGAGAACCACCTGTTAGATCTGAGCAAGATTTGGGACAGTCAAGGAATCAGAAGCCTATTTCTTGAAATGAAGGAGGAAGTAATAAGCACTCAATTCCTCACTTTTGGGAGATCCAAAGCACAAATTAGAAGGATCCCATATTTTGTTTTGGGAAATGAAAGGTCACTGTGCAATTTGCAATCTGTTATCTGTATTCTGCAAAAGCCTGTTTGATGATATCAAAGAAAGTTGGAGGCTGTGAGCCTGTTATCTCCTCTTGAAGGGTCTTATATTAGAACATGAAAGAAGGGGTTTCGGTTTGGAGTCAGCAGTATCAGAGTCAAGTGATGTTCTACCTGCATAAGCTCCCAGTGTTGCACTTTGTCCTAGAATAATTCATAGGCCTTGATTTTGTACTCACAACCACTAATATGGACAAATTTCTTCCCTTTACCTATAACTATTCACAGTTCACCATCCTTTAATCACCTTTGCTATAAACACGATGGAACAAGATGTCTGCATTGCGTCTAGCCAATGCTATGAAACCAATCAGTTCTGTTACTCAACTATCGGGCAACTTCTCCTTGTACAAGAGAATCACTGGATCATTTACTCTATTGGCACAACCTAAACTTCTCTTCATTGTCTGATACAATACTTGCTACAATTCTGCATCATAAAGAATAACTGAGTCTGTATAATAAATCCACCTATTTTGGCAATTCCAGTATTCATTTAGGTGATCATTGCTTCCAAGAGCAATGGTTCTCAACCTTCCTAAAGCCACAACCCTTTAATATCGTTCTTCATGTTGTGGTGACCCCCAACCATAAAATTATTTATTTATTATTTATAATGCCTCCCCCCTGGCAAAGGCTGCCTCGCCGGCCAGGAACAGGGGGGGCGGGCAGGGAGGGAAAGAGAAGCCATGCATCTCCCCCAGGAAAAAAACTCCGAGACCCCCCCGGGCTCTGCTTCTGCTTCGCTCTCGTTTCCGCTGGGGGGGGCAGTGTGGGAAAAGTTTCCAGAGTGTCGACCCTGGCTGGGGGGGGGAGGGAATCCCAGCGCCTTTGTCTTTTGCGCCAGGTGCAACTTGCCCCCCCCGGAAAAGTGCCGCCTTGCAGTCCCCCAGCCCTTCCGCAGCACCCCCCACCGTGGTGAGTGGGGCAGGCGCCATGGCGAGGAGGGGGCCTGCCCCCGTGCTGCCGCCACCCCCCCCCAAGCCGGCCTGTCAGATGGGAGGTTCTCCTGGTAGTGGAGAAGGGGAGCGATTTCAGTCCCTTCTGAACAGGGGACAGGAGGATGCGAGAGCGTGGCTCACGCTTGCGCACCACCACTAAGGAGGGAATGGAGCCTAAGACTATCGGAAATACTATTTTCCTGTGGTTTTAGGCGACCCCTGTGAAAGGGTCATTCGACTCCCAAAGGGGTCGCGACCCACAGGTTGAGAACTGCTGTCCTAGAGTGATAGCCATGATTTTAGCAGCAAGTACAGGATAACTTGCAAAACTGAACGTTTTGTGACATTAAAGTAAGCTGATTTCAGTTTGTTGGTGCACAAAACAGCACATAATTCTAGGAACGGTGTTTATGCATGTTTTAGGAAAAAGAAATAAATAAAATTGATATTTTGTTGGGCAAAACAAGCTGAAGCCAGTAGCATTTCTCCAAATACTGCCGAAAGATATTAATGTGTTTATGTGCATACATATGCAGACTCTCTGTTTCTCTAATCCTGGGCTGCCTGACCTTGCTTGACCCTGGCAAAGCAATTTCATTATTGACAGAATGCACTTTTTGAATGGCTTTGTTTCTTCCTCTTGAAAGCTCCATGTGAGCTACTTATGCAGAAAGGCTAATCAAAGGAGATTTACCACACAGATCTACAAAACAGTGCTTAAAATAGTAGCAGAAGGCTTTAGCAATGCTTGATAGATTATTGGAGCAGCTTAGCAAACCAGCCTTCCACTGCACCAGTGTACCTACAGACTGGGATAATGCAGCTTTATGTTTGGACTCCAGGGCATGAACACTGTGGTGCTCTATTATTTTATCTGGTAGACTCTTGCAGGAAACGGCAAACAGTGCCAGGCAGCAGCCAGCAAATCACTATCTTGTTTGCATATTCTCTTCTGTTTACTAGCCAGAGGGTAATTCTGAACTGCATCTTCCTGGACAAAGTAATGAGGCATTCAAAGCGTGGCTGGCTGGACCTGCTGGGAGCAGAGCCACACGTGCAGTCAGAACTCACCTTGCTGGGATCCTTGGAGTCATCACCTTTCACAGCAATCTTGACTCCCCTCATGCTGATCTCCAGGACACAGCTAGAGGGTGGGTTAAAGTGCACGGTGAGGCGGCGAGTAGTGGCAATCTGTGGGGAAACAGAAAACATGTTAACTGCCTCACAGTCTATCTGGATAAAAAGACATAAAGGAATCCAGTAGCATCTTTGATACAACGTGAGAAGAAATTTCTAGCATTAAGCTTTTGTTGACATAATCCACTTCCTCAGACATCCATGAAAACTTAGACTAGAAATCTCTTCTTCCCATTTAGTCTTCAAAGATATAACCATGTAGTCTGCTTTAGTGTAAGAAGATTTTAAATTATCTAGAGTTGTTGGTGGCCTTGCTTTCCCTTGGAAATATTCTCCAAATAGTTTCCTCTAGAACTGGCTTTTCTCAGCTTTCTCCTCCCTAGTTGTTACCCTGAAGAAACTTATGATTTTGAGATCCTAAAATCTGACCACAGGCATGCTGTGTGGAGACTGTGGGGAAAGGATGAAAGCCAAGATAGTTCTACTTACTTTTAACTTCTTCATTTTTTTAATCCCCTTTATATTTGGGGTTGTTGTGGTATGGTTGAACTAGCCCTTGCCGACCATAGGTATTTTTAACTATAATTTTAACATGTTTGGCATGTTTCACTAAGTCTGTCTCTGCTAGCCATGGGTTCCTCTGTGTGTATTATGAGCAAATGGAATTAGAAATGTGACTTATCAGCACCAATAAGATTTCATTTTGTTGGAAGATTCTAGAAAGGGTACCAAGAGACTGTTCTCCTACGAGCACTCTTTGAGGGAATTTGCAGAGATCTGTTTGGTTTTTCTATATATATAAAACCACTAGAAGGTTGTCTAGAGTTTTGGAATGCATGCCTAGTGATATTCAGCTCCATTTCCCCTTCCAACTGAATCAGAGAAAGCAGTTTCATTCCTGATTGTCAGAGGTCAGTACCTGAGGGTAAATAAATGGAAGTTTAATTTATACAAGACAAGGCTGATCATGGTGACCAGTTGTAATGCACTGGAGAGAGGTTAGTGCTGAACTTTAAGCTCTTTATAGTCTAGGCCTGAGAGACTTAGGATGATATCTGCTTCCAAATGTACTTTCTCTTTCCTTACAATATAGCCCAGAGGACATTCTGGATATCCATTTTCTCTCAGGTTGCTAGTCATCTCAAGATGGCTTACTTGGTAGAGGGACTTGAACTGAACCAATTACCTATAGAGATCTGTCTAGACTTTCTTCTTTTTAAGAAGGCTTTACAGTCCTGTTTAATTAGATAAGTTTTATAAGGTCAACATGTGTAGCTGCTTTTATTGGTGACTGTATTTCCACCATTATCATTTCCTTCAGATAGCTTTGTTTATATCTTAAGGGTATACTTGCTTTATTTATCCTTTTGTTTTCCCTAGGTAGTCCCTAATTTAGGGGATACATAGAGGCCATGAACGTCCCCTGATCCAGCTTATTAGGCAGCAGCTGCTGTGGCTGATGAGGGTCTATTCTCTTGTTCTTCAGGAAATAGCTGGCTGACGGTCCCACATCCTCCCCATACAAGGTATCCCCGGCACAAGGGGGAATTACAACGTGGTTCTGCTTCTGCTTGTCATGCCAGAAACTGCTCATGGGAGGGGGTGTAAATGACGGTTATCTGCTTCCCAATCAACAGCAGAACAGACCCCCATCAATCACAATGACTTCTCCCTGATAAGCAGGGATCGTGGGCGGGCAGGTCGGTAGGAATCTGGACAGGATTCACTACTGAGCCCCATAACTATGGTGCTTATGTATTTGTAACTTTCTAACAGGATTCTAACCCTGTTTTCTAAACAAATTAAAAATCACATCTGTCTTCACTTTGGAAAAAACAATCATGACAATCATCTGGAAAAACTAGACCAAAAGACTCGGAAGTAGGGAGGAAAGGTACCTTCTGCATAGCAGCACAGAGCACATCATTGCCTTTGTGATATGGAACCTGGACTGAGCCAAGAAACTTCACCCGGAATTGATCCACCCAATCATTGGCTTTGCTTGAATCTGAAAAATTAAAGTCCAAGGCAAGTGAGAGAAAAGACTTTGCTTATCACTTCAATCAATGGCACGGTTCTCCAGCAACTGGACAAACCATACACACACATGTGCGCGTGCACACACACACACTTCTTTGCATAAGTCAGGATCGTATATCACAAGCAAATGGGGACAATACTTCAGACAATGTATAAATACATGCCAAATGTACAAACAATCGTGTAAAAAGGCAGCAGTTATAGAGGATACAATTTTTTTTCTTTATCCTATGGCCACAGGCATTTAACATAAGTCTATTATGCCCAACCATAACAAAATTTAAACATGTCAATATTGGCACACAACTTTCATTCTTCCCCTCCTATTTTAGAGGCTGGCAGATTCAAAGTCTTCACACAGCAGATGGCAGTATATTTGGAATGAAATATATTGGTGAAGATGCATATCACAAAAATAGAAAAGGGTAGAAAGATTCAGATATAAGAGAGTAACAGAATCACAGAAACGGTCAGTACCTGTCATGTGATCTGGATCCTTGGTGACCTCAATAGCATAGTAAGCAGGGAAGATACCCCTATCACCTGTCCTCATATTATAAGCCTCATACCAATAATCTTCTGCCTGAACCTCCACCAACAAAGGGTCATCTACCTCCAGTTCTAGTTCATCTTCATGACGAGGGACAAACCTAGGTAGAAAAAAAATCACTGCTACCTTTCTAACCAAAACTCCAAAAGCAGATCCCTGTGCAAAGTTTCAAGAAAAAGACCTATACAAAATTCCACATATAAAGGATAAATGGTAATAAACTGAGATTTCATTGGTTAAGACATTTGCACTAGAATTGTAGAGGAAATCATCTGCCAGCCAGTACTGATGTTATTTGTTTAGTCCTGATGTAGCAAAACACTTTTCACATTAGCTGTGAAATGACAGAGAAGCTGTTCATGGAAGATATCAGGATAACTTCCAACGAATTCACCAAATTCCCTGTTGATATAACTATGCAATTTGCCACAATGTCCCTCTGATGTTACACTATTTTTGAGACAGTATCTGTGATTTTGAACAATCACACATAGGCTAGCCACATAATCTCAGGCCACAGAACTAGGACACAGAACTTTTTGTCAAGCAACCACTTCATGTAAGTTGAATTTCAAATAGGCTATACTTTCAATTGTCTGGAAAAGGCAATGTTTTTCATACTGAGAACAGAAAGTTCAGATGTGGAAAAGGACAATATGTAGTAAGTAGCTAGAACAGTCCAAGAGAGTGGTGAAACACCACATTAGAGCTGTTCCTGGGAAGAACTAAATAAATCCAGGGAACGATAAATCATTTGACATCCTCAAAGGATATAAGTATTACAGGAACTATGCTGGATTTATCATCACAGCTACAAGGATCAGGAATACTATCTAGGAAGGTCTCTCTGCTGGGCCAGCAAATAAGATTTCTTGATATCCCAGTTACCTGGAAAGGGGTTTACAAATCACCGTTATGTTGCTCCAATAAGCCAAATTCCAAAATCTAAGTACAAATTGTGTTGTGTTTGTGTGTATTTCTGACAACTGTTCTTCATACTATAAACCAGTGATGGGCATCTTGCTGCTGGATTATAGTTCCCACCAGCACTAGTAGTTGCTAGCATGAGGGATGATAGAAGTTACAATACCACAATATCTGGGGGAGCATAAATTGCCCACTCCTTCTATCAACTGAGGTAATATGGGGTAGTTATCTGTGTGCTTCAGTTCTGAAAAATAATACCTGCAGTGGCTATATGAATGCATTGCTTACAAGACCAAGCTGAGGACAAGATGTTTATTCAAAATCCTGCCTCAGGATTCATACAGTAAGTCCAAATATGTTTTCCAATCTATATTCCAATCTGATATTCATAGACCTACGCCACTGAAACCAATTTATGCCTTAGAGAACCTCCCTCCAACTTCTGTGCCTGGTAAAATATTCAGCAAGTGACTTAGGCTGGGAGATCCTGCACTTTCAGTTACCTGAGGCACAGGATTTCATCTGCAGTCAACTCACCTGAAGACAGCTCGGTGAGTCTGCTCCTGCTCCTCCCCATTGATAATGCAAGAGAAGAGCCCAAACGATTCAGCACCTAAAAATGAAGGTGGGTGGAAATGCTACAGCCATCTAAATACAGTTTTATTCAAAAAGCCAAAGGCAACTGTCTTCCACAATCTGTTTTGATCTTAAATGGACAACTTGCCGATTCTTCAGTCCAACCATTTTCTGCAGGAACCCATAAGAGAAAAAGCCAATCTAAAAGGTCTAGTTTATTTTGATCCCTTGACAGCTATCTGCATGAGGATTACCAAAGAGTTACCAGAGAGATCAAAGAGCTCGAGATAGAGCTCTTTCCAGTGTTTAGGATGGTATGGTACTATTGTTCATGTTGCCTGCACTTCTCTTTCTCTCACCTCTACTGAACAGGCTTTGCAGGACTTTGCAGTCTTTCAAAAGCTTCACAACTTTTTAAAGCAACAAATAACAGAGAAGAAGGGGAAGTCACATGCATACCCAAAGGGCAACAATGCTCGCAGCATTATCAGATCTCTTAAAGATGTTTGCCTATCTCCAGATCTAGCACCTCCATCTATTAGGTGAAGAAAACACTGAGGAAGTGTCATTGTCAAGAAAACTATTTAAAGCTCTTGGAGCAAAAGTTTTCCACATGAAAACTTGCTTAATTCCATCTGTAGACCTTTCAGAGTGCCACAATTAAATTCTGAGATCTCTCATTTTAGATTGCCCATAATCTTCAAGACTTTCTAAGTATGAAAACTGTTGGAAAGAGGTTTCAGAAATCCCAAAGAACTGTTGGTAATAAGATTTACTGAAATTCTAAGAAATCTCTTAAGACATGGCCATAAACTATTATGACGAGTGAGATGTTGTTCCACATTCCCTTCTGAGTTTTGTTCCCAGGTGACCCTAAACACCAGAACTTGGATAAATTACCCTTTCTGGACTACCAAGTACTCCAAACAGCGTGTAGTAGA
Organism: Ctenosaura bakeri; assembly: GCA_948474755.1. Taxonomy (NCBI): domain Eukaryota; kingdom Metazoa; phylum Chordata; class Lepidosauria; order Squamata; family Iguanidae; genus Ctenosaura; species Ctenosaura bakeri. Next base: position 415,276 of record CAOLHI010000340.1, read on the forward strand.
ACTCTAAAAAGATAACTTTTCCAAGCTCCACTAAACACACTTTCACCATGCATTCATGTTGCAATGAGGTTCTTAAGAGCCCAATTTTTGTCTTAAAGGTACTTTCTGTCTTGGAACTGCCCCTTTACTGCCAAACAACCTTGTTAATATACCATAGTGGACCAGGATGTAATGCCTTGCTGTGAAGTTTCCCCACTCCCGCCACCCTAGTTCTCACTGGTAATGACTCCTGCTTCAGCACTCACTAGAGGAGCGCGACCGACCACTCATGAAGACATTGAGGAACTTCTTGGAGAAATGAATGTCTGCCTCAGGCGTGGAGTCCTCAGAGAGACAGACAGAGTCACGTTTCAGGGCATCCTCCTCATACTCCTCCCCAATGGCTGATTCATAGGGTGAAGAAACACAGTTGTCATAGACGGTGGCTGAATCACTCTCATCACTGTAACCTGAGTAACACTGCTTCAGGCTGACCAATTCCAGCTGCACATCCTCATCCACCACCAATGTGTATTTGACTGAATCATAGGAGAGGGCACTGGTGTCAGAACTCACTGAGGCCCTCTGAAGGCTTTGGCAAGGCCTGTAGCTGCCATTGCTGCTGCCATATACAGTTCTTGATCCATTCATTTTTTCAGGTGAGGACAAGTAGTCCAACACCTCATCCTCCTCACTGATTGAAGTGTTGGGTTTTCCTGTCAGTTGGGGGTAGCTGGAAGTGTCTATGTCAGAGCTGATAGACATCCGGTTGTCACTGGACTGTGACATGAATGGCTTCTCGGACTCTAGAGGGTCAGAATTCTTTTGTACTGGTGTTAGGTAAATCTCCTCAGTAGCCTCCAGTCTCACATCGGTCTGGTAGCGAATGCGGTCCCGGTAAGCTTCTGGCCCCCTTGTCACTACCACAACAGTGGGGTTCTGTGGCTGGGGACGGTTGGTAGATTGTTGCTTCTCAGGTACCCGGGAGGAAACAACACAGGCTGGTGCAATCTGAGTGGCAGCTGTTCGCCGGCACGGGCTCTCTGTAGATGTGCCTCGATCTTTGGTGGAGGTTGTGCTGTTTTGATGAGTGACCTCATCGCTCAGGCAAACATGGTCATGGGGAGGGGTTTGCTCACCTGTGAGGAGAGGAAAGAAATAAAAACACAGATGACAGCCAATGAAACAAGGGCAAAAGTTGATTCACAGCAGCAAAAACACCTGTTTTATATCCAGCCATGCAAGGGCTAAATCTAAAAGGTTGAGGATAGCTGTCATATTTGTAGATCATTATATTATCTACTTGGATAGTCATAGTCAATAATGAATGCTACGCAGTGAATCCTAGACCAATCCCCACTTATTGGGATGCAGCTACTGCAATCAATGGTGTCTATTCCCCTGTCAATTGGAAAGCAGCTGGCTGCCATTTCCACCCCCTTCCGTGAACAATCTTCATCGTGACCCCTCTTGCAATTCTCCTTCATAATGGAGATCACTCATGTGAGGGATGGGTGGGAACACAATCAGCTGCTTCCTAATCAAGAGGGGAACAGACCTCATTGATCACAGTGGTGGCTTCCCAGTAAATGTGGATTGGGAGACTCCCATAGTCCCTAGATGGCCCCTAGACTAAAGGCTATGTAGGGACTGTGAATACGTAACAGTTACGAGTGCATAACTCTGGGTTAGGCACCTGTAACTACCATAGAAATTCTGGCAATTTTTCTTTATTATTAACCCTTCATTATACTACTATAACTATTAAATAATCTTGACCCCTCCCCCAGCCAGACTCCCCATGTTTTCCAAACTCTGACAATGGATCTTATGTTAACCTACATGTTAAAATTAAGGAGATATATAAATGGGATTTCTTTCATTTTCTGATCCACTCTTAGTCCAAGAAGCTCAAGGTAGCATACAATAGGGTTTCTCTTCACAATAATCTTGTGTACTACATTAGATAGAAAGTGTGGCTTTTCAAGGCCATCCAGCATCCGATAAGGGATCTGAACGCAAGACTACTACACCATACTCATTAACCTTACCACAGGTTCACTTCAATTAATGTAATATGTTCGATTTGGGAAAGAAAGTAAGAATTGGAAAGGAAAGAAGGAAGGAAAAGAAAGAAAGAAAGAAAGAAAGAAAGAAAGAAAGAAAGAAAGAAAGAAAGAAAGAAAGAAATCTGGTCTAAAAGAAGTTGAGGCAGGAAAAGTCAACTCCCAAATGGCTCATGTCCCACTTGTCATTTAATCCAATTCCAACATCAATTTCAAGATGCAGGTCAATGGGAAAAGTCACTAGTAGGATGTAAGGAGGAGGCCTATACACTAGGGAATGTAACACCATGCAAAAATCTGTGTGTGTGTGTGTAAGGGGGAGGGGGGAGGGGGGAGGGGGGAGGGAGAGAGAGAGAGAGAACACTCTTTGCAGAGAGATGAACTCACCAGTTTTTAGAGGGGATGACGACCGGGACACTCGTTCCTGCCAACTGTGCTTTTTCCCCAGAGAGTTGTTATTCAGGGTGTCCTGAGGAAAAGAACAAAGGGGCCTTGTAGCTGCAAGAGTAAATGGCGCATGGCACAAAGGGGTCCCAATACTCCCCTCCCGCCACTCCAGCCTATGGCTCCGCAGCCTTCTCCTCCCACCCACATCAGCCAGCTATTGTCTGTGTGCACTGCGAAAGACAGCTATTCAGAGGGATCCAATAGCCAAGTCCATCTGTTGCTTCTGTTGCTGTGGTCAGAGAGGCCACTGTAGCCAAGGGCTAGACAGAAGTAGTTGTGAGAAGAGGCAAAAGAAGAGAGAGACAGAACAAGCCATGGAAAAGAAGTAAACTGCCCCAAATCTCAATAAGAATGTGCAAGATCATCTCTCTGAGCCTGTTTGCTTGGACTTACCTAATGCTGGGGGAGTGAATGATACAGATCTTTAATGCACAGACTGATTTCTCTTACTTAACTCATTCATTGCAACTGATAAAATGACCTGGAGCCCAAGAAAACTCATGCCAAATAAAACCTGTTAGTCTTAATCATGTCACAAGACCCTTTGTTATTTCAACTCAGTTTCCATTGTCTCTAGCAGCCACAGAATTTCAGGCATTCGGGCCTGTTACTGCTGCTAAGGGCCCAACTACACGTTACACATTTAGCATTTCCTAACCTGCTTCAGACAAAAGCCACTTCGCTGGAACAGAAGTAGGGAAATACTGGACATGGTGTCACCACTTGTAGATCATGGCCCAACAGGAAGGTGACTTAACACACTACAGTCCTCCCTCCACATTCACAGGTTTGACCTTTGCAAATCTGATTATTTGCAAGGCATGTGCTTGCCTCCACCCCCCATTTTCTTCCTGCCAACCCTTTTATTCCTCATCTCAGGCTTGCAAGGCTTGAGTTTAAAATTGAGTTTTTTTTCCTTTAGGTTGAGCAAAGCCCCCCTCTCACTGCTGAAGGTGTGGCCCCTCTGTCATGTGGTTGCACATTCTGCTGTGTATTGGCTGCTGATTGGGCAGGTGCTCTTTTCTCAAGATGGCTGCCGGAAGTAATCAGAACGCCAGAACTCCACTGTCTGAGGGGAAAGTACTGATAAGCCTTTTAAGTTGTCTTTTGTATCCCCTCGCGCCAGTGCCGGGGCGAGTGGCAAAGGAATGGGATAGGGGAAGCTCCGGAGGGGAATGGGAGGGGAATCATGGGGGGGAATTATTTGCATTTTTCCCACTTCTGTGAGGGTTCTGGGCCTCTAGCCCTTGTGAATGTGGAGGGGCTACTGTATTTGGGGATAAACCCTCTCCCTGCCCAATCTGCTTCTGGGCAACATCTCATCATAAGGGCTGAGGAGGATTTATTTTTTCAGTCTGCATTTTAATGTGAACTTACCTAATTTGTTCTTGCAAATCAGTCTGAGAACTAAAACATTGGTATACTTGTGCTGCAGTTATCCAGTTTTAGGAAGGAAAAAGTACACTCAAAATTCTGTACATTAGGGATAATGTACAAAACCACATTTGAGCCAGGGGAAATTGTTTGAAAATGTGTGTGTATTCCATGTGACTATGTACAAAAAAGTTCAAGTAAAATCCAGTATTCACTCTAAGTCTTACACTACTGTCCTCTCCCTTCCCTTCTTCCCCATTTGTGGAAGTTCTAAACCTTTGATACTTCTTACTATGTAAGAAATATGCAAGGCCTCTTTTACTTCCTATATCCACTGCCTGCCTCTTCTGTCCTATTTGTGCCTTTCAAGCTATCAGAGGTCCCTTCCACACTGGCCTATTAAAATGGTGCAGAGCGACCTCCAACGGAGGTCTTCTGCACCATGGAGTGGACTGGGGCAGACTACTTTTTGTAGTTCCGCACCTCAGTCCGCTCCAGAGCGACCGGAACTGGTCGTGCAACGTGCTTTTTAAAAACCTCTTTTAAGAGGTTTTTAAAAAGTACAGAGTGCGCAACCCAGTGTCGCTCTGTCGCCGCGCTCTGGTGCAGATTTGCAGGCGCGCACTAGTGCCTGCCTGCAGATCTGCCGGGGGTGGGCTTTAGGCTGGCGAGCTTCTCCGGTTGGTGGAGAGCCTCCACCAACCAGAAGCCGCCATTTTGGACGCCGGGGCAGTGCGGAGTGACGAGCTCACACTGCTCCTCGTCCTGATGGACCCAAACGAACCCACCAAAAAGCCGGTGAGTAGTGGCGGGGGGCATTTCCCTCGCCGCGTGTGGAAAGGGCCAGAGAAAGCTTCTCCCTTTCTGGAACAACTTCTGTCTAAACACCATTCAGAACTTTCCCAAGTCTTTTTCTGCTCCAGCAATTTCGTATTCACTGAATCTCAAAAAATTAGTTTATTTCTTTACCATACAAATTATGTTCTCAGTTGTGTTTTACTCAGATATAAGACTCCTCTGTGGTCCTTTGGTATTCATCCTTTTGTTCTCCCAACATTCTCAAAAATAAAATTAAACCTGCTGGAGTTTTGGAGAATTCAGGTTCTAATTTCTTTAACCACCATGATTCCTCTGGACGCTACTGAGTTTCAGCATGCAAAAAAGCCCTAAAGCTTACAGGCTGTATGAAACAATAAGCAGGGGACAAAGAAAGGGAGAAGCTACTGACAGCCACCAATGTAGCTTTGAAATCTACATTGGTGAAAAAGACTCCATGTGCTCCTTTGACACTGTAAGACATCCTTGACCATCTGATGGGCTTCAAGTAATTTTGCATACCCATGGAGTCAGCTCCTTTCTTGCCAAATCATGTATACAGGAGGGTGCAGCAGCAGAAGAAAGAGCTCTTCCCATGGCTAAAAAAATGACTAGGGAATTATGAGACCATACCCTCTAGCAGAAATCAATAGGAACACTGGGCAACTGTTTCAGTACTATAAAAACATTCTCCATGATTTGAGGCAGAAGTCAAGAAACTAGAATGAGAATGGTAAGCTGAGAAAGATATACACACACATACACACTCCTTCAATCAGCCCATCTTTGCTGCTACCTCCCTGCCCTAACTGTGTGTATGTGATGGAGAGGGGTCTGAGAGACCCAAGAAGCTGGAATTTTTTTATGAAACGGAATTACAGAGTGGGTTAGCAAACACTGTCCCTAAAAATGATCATATTCTATAGCAAACATTCATTGCCATTGTGCAAAGGAAAACACTTTTTCTGGCTCCAAAAGAATGAGATGTTTATAATGATGTATTGGTTGGTCAGGGAGTACATGGATGTTTGAGAGCAAGGAAGTAGACTATCTTCTGCAGTCAGCACAAGTATATTCATTTAAATTTGGAAAGGCAGGAATTTACCTGAAGCCAGAAGCTTCACACTCACTGTCCTGTCTGATCTTTTGACAACTGAAGAGCCAGACTTGTGTAGTGTACACCTTGTAAAAGTTACATTTTTCCAACTAGAACACCCAGAATTCCCCAACTATACCTAGCGGCCACAATGGCTGTGGGATTCTTGGAGTTATAGCAAAAAAATGCCCCAAACCTTTTCCAAGTTCTTTTGGACTACTGGACTGGGACACGGGAAACCCAGGTTAAATCTCCACAGCACTTCAAAACTCACTAGGTGATTTCCACCCTGGCCTAGCTCACAGGGTTGTTATGAGAATAGTATAGGGAAGATATAAGTTACGTAGATAATCTTGAGTCCACTGGAGGACAGGCAAAATATAAATGTACCTTGAAAAAAAATGAAATAAAATTAAATATTGGAAGTCTCTATGTCACTTCTCTCTCTCCCAAGAGGGTGCCTTAGCATTCATCTCCCCTGAGCCAAATCAGCCCCTCTGCACTGCTATGAAGCAATAGTTTAATGCAATCACTAAAAAATCTCCACCACAGCACGGCATTTCAACACCGTGCCCCAGTGAGCATAATTCCTGTAGATCAACTCACTCTCTTTGGCAGGAAGAGAGATTTGGTTTTGTAATAACATTATCAATGGTACTTCACACCAGATATAATCTATAAAACAACAAATGGGAAATGCTGGAAATGTAACTTTGCAAAAGGCTTATTTCTGTTTGCACATATATTTGCAAACATTGGGAAAGAACACTTATATAAATAAATAAAAACAAAAATAAAAAAGATATCTGGTCATTTTATCCTATGTGAAGTTACAGCCTTACTGGATTACTCGAAAGGGATTTGGAATGAACAGATACAGATTTAAAGTATTTTAAGACGGGAGGCATAAACTGCCATTGATCCACTCTTTTGCTGTTTATGTGAAAGTTGGACTATTGCTAATGTAGAAGAAAACAGGGCATCCTGGCCAACACTGATTTTACATTGCCATAGAAGACTAAGCTGAAGCAACAAACACATAAAACCTCTCTCTATGTGAACATGCCATTTGTGGTCTGCAGTTAAGAGCTGCTAAAATAAGTTTCACTTACAACTCAGGCAGAAATTCAGCTTCCTTAAGTATAGATAACTGGTACCATGAAATCAAAGATATTGCTTTTGATTCACAATGTACTAATTGTGTGCAAGTGTAGCCTGTATTTCAGAGGAAAGCAATCGCAAACCAGTTTTCTTTGCCTATGAAATTCACAGGATTGCAATATGTTGACAGGTAAGTTAAAGGTGCATGCACACACGCACACACAGGAGGGATTATAAGTATACTGAGAACAAGTCAACTGCATTGAGTTTCTGAGATGATCAATATAATAAGATTGGTTCTGTATGTCAATAAGGCAAAGACTACATTTTAAAGAAGTACACAGGACGTGGGTTTCAATCCACAGGATAAGCAGAACACTAAGTGACATACATGCATGCTAGGGTTGCCAGTTCAGGATCATCCCAAGCCCTGAGGTTTCTGAGCCAAAACTGAGATCTAGGGATGGCCTCTGGTGATGTCATTACACATCAAATATTAAGCACCAACCACACTTGGTCACAGCTAGACATTCCACCCCCTTCCAACATCGCTGCAAACGCCCACCATATATTTTTCTGCTTGGAAATTAAGAGAAAAACCTTAGCTGAAAGGGCTGTTCCCAGATCAAAGTGATATGAAATTGGTTCTTCCTCATCAATTTAGGGAGACAGGCTAACAAACATTTAATCTAGCCTACTTGGTTCTAGCTTGTAGGTGGATGAGAAAAGGAGTGAAGGTGGCCCCTGGCACTCTAATCACTGGAACGACATGTTTACATAACCCCCTCTCCCAAAGAATCTTTGCAATTTGCAGCAAAAATTCGTAATCACTCCATGTTGTAGCAAGCTGCTGTTCTATTAGCTGAACTGGAAATCTGCACACAACCCTTTCCTCTTGCCCAGAGCTGAGCCCACCAAAACTAAAGAACTTGCACCTTTGTCTCCTGCCTAGACACAGCCAGCATAGTGTAGTGGTTTGACTATGACTCTAAAGACCAAGGTTCAAATCCCCACTCACCCATGGGTGACCTTGGACAAGTCACAGCCTTTCAGTCTCAGAGGAAGGCAAAGGCAACCCCCCTCTGAAGAAATCTGGCCAGGAAAACTCCACGATAGCTTCACCTGAGGGTTGCCATAAGTTGAAAATGACTCTAAGGCACACAACAACAGCAGCAGCAGCAGCAACAACGACTCATGCCAGGAGATGATCCATAAAAACTGGCAACACAGGACCAGGTCCTGAGACCTGGCAACCCTCCTGTATGATGGCGTCTGAAAATATTTTGTTTTGAATGGCTCATCTTCACATTTTGTTGACAGAGGTATCATGGCCATAGACCAGATTCCAGATTCCTGGATTAAAGCAACTCACAGAAATAAGGCAAAGGCAAAAGGCATGGATACTTAATTTGAACAAATCATACATGAAGGCATTTATGGAAATTACTCCTGGTTGTGGGAAGCAACATGTACTAGAACTGGCTCTGAAGAGTCACAGGCCCTTTCCAGACATGGGGAAGGACCTGCGCAAAAACGGGACTCACTGGATTTCTTCAGCATCCGGGCGAGTCTGTCGGGACAAGGAGCAGTGCAAGCTCGTCACTCTGCACTGCTCTGGTGTCCAAAATGGCGGCTTCTGGTTGGTGGAGGCTCTTGGTGGAGAAGCTCGCCAGCTGGAGAAGCTCGCCAGCTGAAAGCTCGCCCCTGGAAGATCTGCAAGCACACACTTGTGCGTGCCTGCAAATCTGCTCCGGAGCGCAGGGATGGAGTGACACGGAGTCGTGCACTCTGTGCTTTTTAAAAACCTCTAAAAAGAGGTTTTTAAAAAGCACGCTGCGTGACCAGTTCCGGTCTCTCCGAACTGGACTGAGGCATGGGACTACAAAAAGTAGTCCGCCCCAGTCCACTCTACGATGCAGAAAACCTCTGTCTGACGTCGCTCTGCCCCGTGTTACTAGCCCGGTGCGGAAATGGCCACAGTCTGGGTCGCGGAAATGTATAGACCTCAGCCAAAACCAGTGTCTTCCCCTGAGCTGGCACAGAATTTTTAAAAGTAAAACAAAAATTAGGTTCTGCCTTCCAATATCTTATCTGAATCTAGGAATTATGGTTTTGTGTTTCAAGTGTGTTTTAAAAACTCTGGTCCTTAAAGAGTTACACACAGACTACAGCTCTCACTGCCTCCACAGTACCTCCTACATCTGATCTGACAGACCAGCACAAATAGCTTGGAAAGAAGTCTGCTGACATAGCCGACTGGCCTGGAAACTCCCTGCTCTGTTCATCTGGAAGCTCACAGTACTGGCATCTAGATTTTATGTTGTTCTGTAACTGGCAAATTCAAATGAAAGAGGTGATACAAAAGCTTCATGTAATCTAGAGATGCATCGAATTCTCCCTCTTAGTGAGAAGTGCAGTGAGACTGTAGGCCCCACCTCAGCAAGTCAAGGCTTCCACACAATTTAGTACAGTAGCCAGGCAGAGGAAGAGATTGACAAATTTCTCCAAGAAATGAGTCATTTCTGTAGGCTCTTCCCAGAAAAAAGGTGGCGAAGAAAAATGTTATAACCTCAAGAGGTCTGACAGAGGGTGAAGTCAGCTGGCTGTCTCTATAGCCAAATTTAATCTCTATGGACATGGCACACACATATCTCATTCAATTAGGTCACATAATATAAATGTAACTACTTTCACCACCTGCCCAGCACCTGCCGCTCTTAGCTGCTACCCATGCATTCCATTATGCATCTATTCACACATGCTGATGAAAGAACTATATGGACAGATAGTCAAAATCACTCTCCTCATTCACACCTGAAAATTACCTCCCTATACATAACCCTTCCCTTGGGTCCAAGCTTGAAACTGCAACAATAGAACAGCTGGAAATAGAACCTGATTTTAAGCTAGTGGGAGTATAGGGCACTAGCACTGAATAAGTTTGCTATCTTTCTGGTCTTTCTGGACATAAGAAAACCTTTTGTTAATTTCCCCATTCCTTGTCTCACACCTTTTCCCTCTTCTTTCTCTCCAAATTGAAGCAATTCTATAGCTAGAAAATGTCCCCCCTGTGATTGTCATTGGGAGTTACTTTCCCATTCCCTCAGAGTCACATCAGTTTAAAACCGTTCAGCCCCACTATGGCTTCATATCACATAATGAAATGTTACAGTGTGCAATGAACTACCCTATCCTTTTTCTGAGGAATCTGGGGCAGCATTTTAACCACACAGCAGTTCTGTGAGGTAGTGAAGTTAATGGCTGATGACTTGTTAAAGAATTTCATAGCTGAATATGGAATAGAACCGGTACTTTCTACACCCAAGCCCAATAGACCAGCCAAGCCACCACATCGGTTCATCTTTGCCTCTATAAACATCAGCAGTGACATCTACTTCCTCAAGAAGCAGGCCCTTAAACCCATGCACTGTGCATTACTTCATCCTTTATATTTGTAAGTGTGGTAGTACATTTATGTAGGAAAAATGAAATGAACAAATGTAGGATGGGTGACATCTAGCTTGAAAGTAGTACATGTGAAAAGGATTTAAGGGGCATAATAAACCACAAGCTAAACATGCACCAACAATGTGATGTGGTAACCAACAAACAAAAGTCAATACAATTCTGAACTGCATCAACAGGAGATTCCTAAACAATAGGAAGAACTTTTGAACTGAAAGAGCTGTTCAACATTGAAATAGGCTGCCTTGAAGGGTGGTGGATTCTCCATCTTTGGAAGTCTTTAAAAACAGAAGTTGGATGAGCATTTTTCAAGACTGCTTTAGGAGCCTTGTGGCCATTTGCAGCTTTATGATTCTGTGGTAAGATTGGTAAATGTACACCTAAAAATGTAAGTGGGAGAAGAACATGTGACAAAACACATATATCAGATAACAAGAATTGGCTGCAAGGACCAGCTCTCATAGTATATTTTAAAGGCATGTGCACTGAGTGTCCATAGGATTCTGGAAGTCAATTCAGAGATATTTGTTGTAGCAGATAATAAGTGTTGTAGTAGAATCACAGTGTTGTAGTAGATATTAGCGTTGTAGTAGAATCACAGAGATGAAAGGCATTGTAAGAGTAACTTAGTCCAATCTGCTGCCAGTGCAAAAAACACGCAGCTAAAGCATCCTTCATAGATAGTCATCCAACATCTGTTTAAAAATCCCCAATGAAGGAGATTCCTTCATCTTCCAAGATATTCTGTCAAATGGCTCTTCCTATTAGGAAGTTTTTTTGTTTTTTGTTTTGAATCGGGATCTCCTTTTTTGTAATTTGAATCCATTGTTTCACATCCTATCCTCTGGAGCAGCAGAAACCAAGCTTGCTCCATCTACCACATGACAGCCCTTCAGATATTAAAAAAACAATTATAGTAGAATCCATACAGTATTTACATTCCTCCAAGCAGTACAAAGTGTATATGGTTTCCCCTCATTTAATCTCACAACAATCATGTTATGTATGTTAGGCTGGGAGAGAATGATTAGCCCAGGGTTATCCTCTGAATCTCATGGCCAATTGGAGTCACAAATTATGTGGGAGAAAGGGTTAATCCCTCACTCTTTAGCATAATTAAAATCCACCTGCCCATCCACCCACAACAGCTGTATTTGCCTTTAAGAAAAAAATCCTGTTACAGATGTCCCATAGTCTTATCTAGATTAGTCCTAAACAAGGTTAAGAGTAGCAAGAGGCAAGCCTGCTGGCTGGTGTGGAGGTGAAGGATCACTCTAAGGTGAACACAATTGGGGTATCTCTTGAGATCATTTCAGGGAACAGCTGAGGTCCCCACACTCCTGTGGGAACACTGCAGGATGTGAGATTATTACAGTAGCTGATCTGCACCCTCCTCTGGAAGCTGGTAGCACCTGAGGCATAGCTGCTGTGACAGGCTTCTATTCCTGTCCCCCTTTCCACCACACAAAGCTATTCTGTTCTTCAGTTTGCACTTTAATACCCTCCATTGTCAATTGCATAATGACGCCAATTCCCAACCCCCTGCCTGCTCCATCCCTCCACCCAAGTGTTCACCATCTGCCACACAGATCAGCACCTGCCTCTCAGGGTGCTTTTCATGGCTAACGTCACTGGGAAAAATCTTCTTATTTAGTAAGTGGCGCCAGATCCGTATCATTAAAAATAGCCTTTCGTGTATGTGGAACTTTCCTTGTTTTATGGACTAAACAGCAGAGAGTCAGAAAAAGGATTACACATGGCCAGCCTGTGAACAGTTACACTGGTGTGGAACATTAAGGACTACAGCCCATCTCTCCAATATGGAGGAACACTGCGCGTAGGGGAAAGTTATAAACACCTTCCAGTATCACACAATTCAGATGAATGAATCATTCAAACATTTCCAGTCATTTCTAAAAATGTTCCTTTAAAAAATAAACTTTTTAAGTTCTTTACTGGGATCCAAAAAAATGCTCCACGTTATAAGCCTTTCCTGCATTTCCAATGAATCTTGTTTCCTTATAGTGAGTTATCTATTAAACCTTATCCATGACAAAGTTTATTAAATCTTAAATCATTTTAAGTGTCATAAGGTTCTTTTTAAAAAATGTATTTGTTGTTAACAAACTAAGATGGCTATCCCTCTGGAATTTGTTTTCTCCCATTATGCATTTTTCTGTTTCAAGCAAATCCCATTTATTCATGATTCTTTCCCTCTTGTTACCATCCTTCCTAGATCCCTAATCTTGTTCAAGAACCCAGCTCTTCCTTTCCTGACAAATGTTTCTTTTGATTAAACGGATTATGAATAAGACTGGCATAATGAAAATGGTCCCAAAATCTTCTTGACCCAGGTTCAGATGCTCTGCATCACCCTTTTTGTACTTCACTCCCTATGCAAATAACATTAACAATGAACAGTTCTATCCAACAGGAAGGGAGAGCAAAAAAGACTGAATAATACACATAACCCGTGTTTTATAAAATATTCTGATGCAAGATTAATAAGACAACAAGGCTCTAATATTCATGTTGAGAATTTCTGGAGAAAACCTCTAATTATTTTAACATAATTTCAGGGAGAGAAAGGCCAGAATACACGCTCTGCAGCTACCTTCTGATACCTTCTAGTCAAAAACACAGCCTTCTGTAAGTCAAATTCCTTATGCATACTTACCTGGGAGTAAGGCTCACTGAACACAATGGGAATTACTCCTAAGCAAACATGTGTAAGCTTGTGTTGCTTTACTCTTAGCACTCTCCTGTATTCTCAAAAGCAAACTTACCCCAAACAGAGCCTCAGTTCATCAGCTGAGCTGTTATTCAAAATAAATTCTCATGAAAAAAGGGATTAGCCACCACCAGGCTCCACACAAAACAGAACTCTACCTAAAATAGCCACTATTCTCAATATCATCATTTGTGGGAATACAGTTGTCTCTTCCTCAAATTGTGCCCGACCTTTGCTGGAAACTCTCCCTCTGTAACTCATCAGAACCTCATCTAATCCACAGATTGCTAGCTTTTAGCTCCAAAATGAGTATAGTCAAAGTGCACGGCTCTTGGCTTAACAGTTCCTACTAATTGCCATTCCTTCCACATCTGGGACTGTGGAAGCAATATGTTAGGTAAACAGAGTGGCTTAAGCTCCAAAACCTCTCATTTCAGAAATCAAGACCTGATTAACCTGTCCTTTACTTTTCTAATCCCAAGACATCCCTGCTGCCACTGAATCCTCTAATTTTGTGGGACAGAAAGCATGAACAGCTCCAGATGAAGGACTAGGTCCAGAATATCCTAAAGGTCATTGAAAGACCACCAACCCCAACAGTGCCAGTACATTCTGGCCCTCAAGCTATGCACCTAAAAGGAGGAAACATCAGGAAGGCTGAGTTTAGGGAGGTTTGTGTGTATGTGTGTGAGCATATATGCCTTCAAGTCATCTGTCAACTTATGGTGATCCCATGAATTTTATAGGATTTTCTTAGGCAAGGAATACTCAGAGGTGATTTTGTCAGTTTCCTTCTCTGAAATACACCCTACAGCACTTATTATCTGTTGGCAGATATCTCTTCCAAGTACAAACCAGGGCTGATGCTAATTAGCTTCCACGATCAGACAGGATCTGGTGCCTTTAGGATATTTAGGCCCCTTTTGGGAGGCGCAGACATTTACCTTATTGGGCACCCACTAACTTCTCCTGTAAGCAAGGGAGGTGAGAATTCTTCTCAACCTTGTAACCAGCAGAAAGGTGAAGCGGTGTTTTCCCTTGGCAAGAGGGAGGGGGAGATGGCCAACGCCCTCCTTCCCCGGCTCTTCCTCGCCGGCGGGACTCACCTGTGTCCGAGGCACCTGCGGGAAGAGATTGAGCGTGGTGGGCCGCTTCGGTCTGTAGGTATCCATGGTTACCGGCGGGGCCTCCTTCTTGATCGGTTCGGGTGCGGTCCCTTCCTCGGCAGGGGTCTCCCCAGTAGCATCAATCAGGTCCAGCTGGAGCATCTCCGCCTGGAGACGGCTCGCCTCCCCTCCACCCACTCCCAGGACGCTACTGGCCTGCAGATTGACATGGCCCTGCCGGGATAAAAGAGGGAGAGAGAGAGAGAGAGGGATCATGAGACTAGGAAGTGGGGGGGGGGAGGCGCGGGGAGAAAGAGAGGTCGGGCCATCACGTTGCATCTCATCAGCAGCCCTCGGGGTGGGGGAAGAAGGAACGCAGTCCGCCCCGCCGCCCCTTTAGCTTCGGAAAGCGTGGCCGGACAAAGAGGAGTCAGCCGCCAAGCTGGAAGCCAGAAGCGATCCATTTTCCACCGTGCCAAAGCTTCTCGGAAATGTAGCTGAGAACAAACCTGTCACTCTTCTCCCTGCCTTCCACCCGGCCCTGCAGGCTAATAACCGGCAATGTGGGCATCCACTTTCCCTCACTCACATCCTTTCTTCTCAGTGGGGTTGTAACAGGAGAGACTGGGGCCATTTCCGCACTAGACAGCTATAGTGCTATGATTCCTCTTTCAACACCCTACGGAATCGTGGGGTTTGCAGTTTAGGGAGGGCCCCCAAAGGCCTTCCTTCCTAGATCCCTAATCTTGTTCAAAAGCCCAGCTCTCGCTTTCCTGACAAATGTTTCCTTTGATTAAACAGATTATGAGTAAGATAATCAAAGGCCCCTCCCCAAACTGCAAACCTCAGGATTCTGTATGATGTTGAAAGTGGAATAATAGCACTATAACAGTCTAGTGTGGAAATGGCCTAGGTCCTCATAGTGTAAAACTGCACCCAGAATACAGAGGACTTAGACAGTCCTGTTCTGACTCTGTAGAATCTACACGGAACCCCTCTTGGGCTTCACATCTTTCCAAGTGGTATTTAAAGGTGCCTGGAACTGAATCTGGGACTCTCTGTGTGCAAATCAATGCATCAGCACAGAAAACTAAGTATTAAGGAAAAGCTTGCTCCCTACAATGCTGTTTTTTTATTTGCAGATACATCATACCCATCCACAGTCACTGGGGTCGTGTGATTCTTTTCATTGTTCACCTCCTCTTTTTTCCCCCTTCCATAATTCAAGAGTGACGTCCCCTGTTATAACATATCCTCCCTGAACACTGCAGTCTTTTTGACTATAGGGAACTATATTCTTATAGGCCAGGCGTTTTCATTTGTCCTAAACATTTTAATTTTTAAGATGTTATTGTTAAGCACTTGATTATGAGAAGGTTAAGAGGGGACATGATAGCCATGTTTAAATATTTGAAGGGACGCCATGTAGAGGAGGGAGTGGGCTTGTTTTCTGCTGCTTCAGAGACCAGGACAAGGAGCAATGGATTCAAGCTGCTGGAAAGGAGATTCCACCTGAACCTCAGAAAGAACTTCCTGACAGTCAGGGCTGTCCGGCAGTGGAATATGCTGCCTCGGAGTGTAGTGGAGTCTCCTTCTTTGGAGGTTTTTAAGCAGAGGCTAGATGGCCATCTGTTGGGAGTGCTTTGAGGGTGTTTCTGCATGGCAGGGGGTTGGACTGGATGGCCCCTGTGGTCTCTTCCAACACTACATTTCTATGATTCCATGACTGCTTTGTTGTTTACTCTATACAAATGATTTGTATGCTGCCCTGAAATCCTGGCAGCTTGTATCATATACTTTCCAGCAATCCCACCTTGAGCACCTTTGTGGGATGAAGGAGGGAAAGGCAAAATTAAAAATACAAATGCAAAATGTTAAAAAAAGAAAGAAACACAAAATACATGTGCCTTTTCCTTCTTATGGTAAAAAGTAACCAGGAATCTGATGCTCTGCCATGACACCCAAAATCAGCTGCTTGAACTGCAGCCCTTTCACACCACACAATTAAAGGACTATGATTCCACTTTAGCTGCCATGGCTGCCTCCTATAAAATCCTGAGGTTTGTAGTTTACTAGGGCTCTTGATTGAGGATGTGACATACCTATCCCTAAACTACAAATCCCAGTATTATATAGGATGTTGCCCTGGCAGTTAAAAATGGAATCATCATGCTGCAGTTGTGTAGTGTGAGAGAGTCCCTTAGGTGCCTCATTCTGTCTGGCCCTGCACAAAATCCACGTAACTGTCATATATGGTCAGGGGCTTACCTGAGAAAACATGAGCTCTACTGGAGTAAACTGTTGTTTTTGTTGCTATGTGCCTTTGTAAGCAGTAAAGGAGTACAGACAAAATAGATAGTGCTTCCCAGCTTTTTCCTGGTCTACTCTGCAGGGCTGCTAGAGATTCATTGCCTTGGACAGTTCAGTTCAAAGAGGGTGTTGTCTGCTTAAAGGTCTAAGCTAAAGAAACTCTCTCTCTGTCTGTATGGATTTGCTTAACTAAAGTTCCTCCATTTTGAATTCTAGTCCATTTTAAAGGTTGTTCCTGTTGTCAGCCCCTTACTTAAAATTATGCAGACATTAATTGGCAAAGTCAATGCCTCGGTTCCCAGCACTCCGTAACAATATTTCTTATATGTCACTACTGAGCAAATACATGTGTGATTCAAGGTTCATTGTTGATTGTTAACCAGAAGTTACTTTATTATCAACCATGTATCAGAATTTTAGTCCTGGGAAAACAAATATTCTTTTGCACATGCCTTGTATACTCTATGAGATCACTGTCATCCCAAATCTATAAAAAAAACCTCTCTCCTTTTTTGGGTCCTTAAGAAGTGGTTTTGATTGCGTTCTTCCTGAGGGAGGGGAGTCTCTTTGGCCAAAGTTGGGAATCTTTCCAGGCTGATTCAGAGCTCACCTACAATTGCATAGACTACTAGAAGTAGTAGTCTGTGCAGGCCATTAGGTCTGGCCCCACATTTTTTTGAGGGCTCAGGGGTAACCCTAGCACCTTCAGGTCAACTCACAGTTGTGCTGATCCTTTCCTAAGGTTTGTGTAGCAAGATTTATTCAGAGGTGGTCTGTCATTGCCTTCCTCTAAAACTGAGAGAGTGACTTGCTGAAAGTTACCCCAGGGGTTTCCATGGCTGACTGGTGACTAGTTCTAGTCAAAACACTCAAAATATTACAACCTGCTGGCTCTCAAACGGTTGTAGTCTACATTAAAATCTCTGAAGTAAAAATATAAGCTTGGTAATTATGATCAAATATACTATGAACTATGCTCAGCCCTGAAACATAGGGAAGAACCCTTATATAGCTTCAAAATGGCAGAGCTGTAGCCATTTCTTTAATTAAACAGGAGGCTTTCCCTCCTATGTTTAATCTGCCTTGACTGCCTTAAAATGGCAACTGTCTCCTCATATTTCAGGGAGTGCAGAGGTAATGCATATCCTGCCGTTTGAACAGTAAGGGCCATTCGTGTAGAGATGGGGGGCAGAAGGAGCAGTTTGCCCCAGGCAGCAATGTTTTTGGGGAGTCCCAGCCTATAGCCATGCCCCCATGTGCCCTGGCCATACCCCACACACTGCAACCACGTCCCCATGCACAGTAGCCCTGCCTCCTCCCACCCCCCTGCATACACTCCAAGCTCTGTTAAGGGTCGTTCCAAACATTACAGAAATATAAAAGAAATGGGAAACTTGTCTGTGGAAGGGCACGTATGACAATTGCACACATGGGTATTTCATATGTGTGCATATGTATTGTGTGTAATATATAAACTGGTAAACTGTAACTAATCATACTTTCTAGCAGGTTGCAGAGGGATTACCTGTGGTAATCTATTACAGCAAAACCAAACAAGAGTCCTACAGTAGTTTAAAAAAATCATTAATAGATTAAATGTAATTTTAGTGATCTTTAAATTTTGTATTTGTTTTAATTTTTGTAAGCTGCCTCGAGTCCCAGTATTGAAGACAAAACAGGATATGCAGTAAATGAATAAAAAGTACCTCCCACTCCTCCCAACAACAGCAGAATAGGTGTAGTAGGGACAAGCTTTCATGGACCAAAGCCCATTTAAACAAAATACTACTTTCCAGCAGAACTACAGCAGTAAAATAGACACCTGTGTGACTGTCACAGTGATCTATACCAAGAGTTAACAACCGTAACTTTGCAGATGTTTTGGATTCCAGTTCCCCTCAAGCTTTAACCATTGACTATGCTGGCTAGGAAAGCTGAAAATTGTAGGCCAGGAACATCTGAAGGACCATGATTGTCCATCTCTGATCTACACAGAGGTTTCACTCTATTCTTTGTGCCAAGCAAACCATTCAAACTTGGGTTTTGTATATAGTAAGTTCTAGAAGTACACAAAACTGCTCCTGTTGTCTGCTGCCATCTACAGGACACTGCCCACACTGGCACTAATTGCCTAAGGATGTAATGCTGAGACAGGAACATGGCAAGTTTTCTAAACACTCTGTTAATATTAATAAGAAATTTTCGACACTTAGCAAAATCAAGTCTGCATAGTGTCTCCACTGAACTGTTCTGAAAATGTGCATATGATATGCCAAATTGTACCTTGACACCAGAAATGTCTTTCTTAATGCCCTTCAGTGGTGAATTAGAAAGAGTTTAAGAAACAAATAAACTTCTGGGGCTGCTCTAGTCTAACTTCAGATCCAGAGCCAACAATCATAACACTGGAATAGGGGGCCATACATACTAATTTAAAAAGAACATACCTCTGTTTTTGAGGCTAGTCAGTCTGAGTCCCACTGAAAGAGTGATAAGAAGGCAGACATTTCACAGATGAAAACCGGGACATGTGTGGCCAAGCAACATCAGAGTGTGGGCAAGATCGCAAAAGTTATTACTGAAGAGAACATTGCGGAGGCTGCAGCAGTTTGTTTTTGCCTGAGCCTACTGGGAACAGCAATATTCCTCCCCCTCCTCTACTCCCTCCCAAATGCAAACTACTTCTGCATTTCAAGCTCAATTTATAGCAATTGAAATAAGCCAGGATGAAGGGGGAAAGTGGGACAAGAGAGAAACTGAGACATTTTAAAAGCAGCTGACAAAGTGAGACAACAACTGATTAATCAAGACTGTCCCTGCCAAATTAGGACAGTTGGAAGGTATGGGCAGAATGGGAAGCCTTATAGTTTCCCATTAATAGTTAATACCGCAGTGAACAAAGCGCAGCTCCTCCCAAGGCTGTTTTGCAGTGCTTGATTCCTCCAGACTCATTCTGAGTCCAAAAAAGTAATGGATTTTATCTCTTGGAAGCTTTCAATAAAGGCAATCCATTGTTGAGATACAGTAGAGTACAAGACACCACTGCATGGCTCAGCATCAAAACAAAACATAATAGTTTTTCAAAGGCAGAGGTGGGCTACTAACTGCTTCCAGGGGGTTTTCTTTTTATTCGGGGGCAATTTTGTCTAGCTCTGTGAGGGACAGAAAATTGGCTTCCAGGACCCACTGTAGTTGCCCATCCCTAATGTCTGGACTTCAGATTGAACAAACACACAGGTCAGATGCATTGTATTTTCTTTTTTGAGTTATACTAATTATGACTACAGTTCATGCTAATTATATGCAAATATTAATTTTATACAAATGTGTGCCCTATTTGGTCCTCTTTTTGACAGATGTACAAGCAGCCATACCGTGCAACTTTGGCAGGACATAGAATCATAGAATTGGAAGAGACCACAAGGGCCATCCAGTCCAACTCTTTGCCATGTAGGAATACACAATAAAAGCACATGTGTGCTATAGTTCTGCAGACAGATTGCCACATTGTAAAAGTACTGATAAACAGTCAAGCTATGCTAAATAATGCTTCTGTTTGCCTCAGTTGAGTTTTAAAATAAATACTAATAGTTATACAAAACCTAACCTGTTCAAGTATTTTGAAGTACATCATATACATAAATAAAATTGTTATTGTGACCTGGCATCACAGACTGAGCAGCAGACATAAGGATGGGCTAAAGCTGAAATAACATTTGCTTTGTCTGAAGCGGGAGTGGGAAAAGATCTTGAAAGTAACATTTTTGGATGGAAACTCCCACAATCCCCTAGGCTTCCTTCATTATAAATATTTCTGCTATTCTTGGTTTGCCTTCTGGCAAGAACTACATTTTTCAGCATAAATTCTGAATTGCCAAGACATGATGTGGTCTTGTTTCCATTTTCTGTATTTATGCTCTTCAGCAAATATAGATTTAACAATACGCACTTTATTGAACCTATGCTGAGAAATGCTGTATCACAGCTTCCGTGGACAAATGGATCATTCAGATGTTTTTGTACTAAAATTCAAGGTCAGTCATGTGCTTCTGTTCTGTGCCTATTTCTGTAACACCAGCTTCACTATCTTTCCAAAGTGTCATTTTTCTTTAACCAGATTATCATTCTGTAACTCTTATTTGACTATTTTCTTCTCAATGTTGAAATGTCCACATTTTTGCCTGAATTCTTCATTGCATGTTAGGTCTTATCAATGGAAAGCTCACTTTTCTCAATTGCAGGTTGTTAAAGAGTTCTGTACTTCGTTCTTTCTTATCTTATTTTTATTTACGTTTATATCCTGTTCTTCATAATGGGATTTCAGGATAACATAATCAGAAAACAAAGAGTAATACAAATCTATTCTAGATTAAAACAATAAGTAACATAAACAGGATAAAAAATATATTAAAGTATGATAACGAGTTAAAACAACTTCAAAGGTTGTAACATAATCTGTAACTGTCTCAATTAGGCAGAGACAATTCCAATCAATCCTCTCTCATCCCACATTTTCAGCTGCTTCTAAAGTGTCCCAGCTTCTTTCTCCACCTCCCACTTTCCCCCTTTGTCCTCAGTTTACTTCAGTTGGTGCAGAATGAGTTCAAAGCACCACAGTAGTTTGCACTCAACTAACTCAGCAGCAGAGAGAGGATGTAAGTGTAATTTTGCCCTTCCCTGTAGGCACAGGCAAAAGTAAACTGCTCTAGCTTTCCTAGCTTGTGTGTTCTCCTTCATGAGTAACTTTTGTCCTCTTGAGCACACTCTGATGTTGCTTGGCCACATGTCCTGATTTTCATCTGTGAAATGTTGGAGGATATGCTACAATTAAATACATAACATTCCTGTTGATTCAGTACACATCTATAGAATATTTATTTGCATGGTCAATCATCCCAGCTTCTGGGGATCTGGATTGTGGATCACCAAGCTATTCCATTCTATATGCTGCACATAAGAGCTAGAGAAGTCCTGTTTAGTAATAGATAAAGCTCAGCATCCTGATACTAACTAGACATGTACATTAGCCAGAAATATGGAAAGGCTGGAAAGCAGAGTTTGTGTGGAGAGAGAGGGAAATACATATGCACTGACTGATTATATTCATGAACACACTTTTTAGTTCTTCTGTGTTAACTGATCTATGCAGAATGAAGAAATGTGCTGTAACTCACACAATCCAAGCACATTTTAAACCAGTTGCTTTTCACTGGGTTGGCAAACAATCACTATTCAGTGTAACAACAACAGAGTGGTGTTACAGCATTAGCATAGAGTTGGTGAAGTAGTACATGATGCCCCTACAGGCCAAAGTGCTCAATATTCAAAGCCAGGCAAATTATTTTGGCATTTTAGGTATGTATCTCTTCCATCGCTAGCAGTAAAAGTACAATAGATTTAATAACTAATAATTGCCTGCCCTTTCAGGACACCCTAAATATGTTGCTAGAAGTGGCCACTTGATGCTGCCTAATGACAGGGCAAGGCCATTACATTACCATTATAGGCAACATCCATTATCAAATCAAGCATAATAGTGCGAGATATGCTATAAGAATGAACAGCTAAACAGTCTGATATAAGCAGTTATCACTTGCCTGTTTATCAAACTAGAGGCATCATTATGATATCCGCAGAAACAACTAAGCATTGTTAACATGAATTTTTCATGGTATCTAGCAATCATTGAAGAGTGAGCCATTACAATATCAGGCCAGGCTTGTCTTCTTTGCTTCATGTTTTCATCAGCCAATTTGTGCAGAAGGTAACTTATCCAATCAGGTGAACATAGTGAACACCTTACTATGCATCCGTCTGGCTAGTTCAGAAGTATTTAGTATACTTATTAAAACTGTAAAAATGTTCTAAAACTTAAGATAATCGCAAACATGTCTATGGTAATTCTGATTCAGAATGCAATAGCAGCCTCAATGTTCTTATTAAAATTGGTCATTCTGACACAAAAGATTTGGTCTTCACTCATTGTATAAAATTTCTGATCAAGCTAGAAGTGTTATGGCCCCATGCATGCATATGGTTTAATTGGCAAAATATTATTTAATTGGCAAAACACATTAATTGACATTGATATAAAATAGAACCTGAGGTGACTGGAAGGTCAAGTTGGCCAGAGGAAAATTACTGACTGCAAAATTACTGACTGATTGCAAGGCAGGTCAGCCAAAAACCCCTCTAAATGTAGCCGAAGTCATTGTCAGGCAGATTACCAAGCAACTCCAGAGATAATAGGCTTAAACTGAAGCTGGAACATCTCTGGGCATACAATGGTCAAGGGAATTTCCCACCCTTGATTGTTGATTGTTTCCACCCTGTTCCCTCTCACTTAGACGTTTCCCTGCATTGTCCCCCAAACCTCTCCACAATACAGAGCTATTACAATAGTCGTTACTTATTGTTATATATTACATTTTTTCTTTTATTTTCTATTAATATTTTGTCATCATTATTGTATTGAAATTGGTTTTTTTTGTTGTTATACAAATGTTTATGGATATATCATTTGTTTGAAGTTCCACACACACACACACACACATACAAATATACTTTCTTTTAACTTTTGTTTTTTTCTTTTTAATAATAAAAATTATAAAAAACAACAACAACAATAGTCATTACTTCTGCTTCACCTAAACACTAAGACCACTAACTCCGTCTGAACTTCATTGTCCACTTGGCCAGGAGAGCCATTTATACTCTCAGGGTAGATTTTAGTTAAAAGAACCCTCTGTTTTGAGTGGTTCAGTGTA
The DNA here is from genome assembly GCA_948474755.1 of Ctenosaura bakeri. Classification (NCBI taxonomy): domain Eukaryota; kingdom Metazoa; phylum Chordata; class Lepidosauria; order Squamata; family Iguanidae; genus Ctenosaura; species Ctenosaura bakeri. The sequence goes on from CAOLHI010000340.1 coordinate 438,534, forward strand.
GTACTTCACTTTCTGGTCATCACGCTTGCAATCTGATTTCCGAACGAGTACTGTCCTTAGGCACTTGTCTAAGTCACATTGCCACTTTCTTTGCTGCCCATTGGATCAGTAATTATTGCCTACTCCCTGAAAACTGCTCTGTCCACAACTTTCCTTACTTTATCCTTGGTTAGCTCTTGTGCAAGTGTGTGTTTTGATCTTTTGCATGCATGTGTGCAACTTTCAATAAAATATATTTTTAGTTTACATTTTGGAATCTCTGACTGGTTCTTCCCTGCAAGATCCAATAAACATTGGTGGAAAGATCTCGTTTGGTTACCCACTCCTCTTGCAGGCCTCCTAAATCAAACTAATTAATTCCTCATTGTCATATGGAGGTACTGTCACCTGAGTTAACCATGTTTCGGTGTACTAGAAGTAACTATTTAACTTTAAGCATTTTTATAATAGTTTTCCTTTCTGTGAATTAAACTTGTTGACCACTCTTCTCTCTGAAGATGCACTGCTTGTTTTCTCACTCATTCCTGTAGGGAGATAGATCCATATTTCTCTACTGAAAATGTCTACTTTGATTTCAAACCTTCAGTATATCCAGAATTATATTGTTTCGCATGCACATAAGTACATAAATTAGTGCATAAATTATTTTTGCTTTTTAAATTCTGAATTGTCCTGAATTTTAAATAGATTAAATCAGTTTTACTTGTGCATCACCCTGAGATGCCACGATATGCACAGATATAAATATTTAAATTAATAAAGGTCATAAAAATGTAATACAAATAAATAATAGAACCGTATTTACGGTGAAAGTCTATGCACATGTACTCAGAGGCAAATGCTGTTTTTCTCAGGGAAACATAGCACTTGTTCCATTTCTGTGCATGTCTACTTAGGAAACCTGTTAAGCTGAATATAAAATACATTTGCAGTACTGCAACACTAACAGATCTAAATTAATAACATTCATTCCTCCTTCCTGGACATGGTAACTCTTCCTCAGAAAACAAGCCTGCTGGATGAGTCCCAAAGTGAATGTTGCCCAGGAGCTAATGAGAAATAAGAGGAAGGAATCAGCAGGCCTAGTTATATCTAAAACCTTTCACTTTTTATCATCAGATTTTTAGTTGTATCTTAAACCTGTTGTAAGCCCCACTGAATCCCAGGACAGACAAATGTGGGATATAAATTCAATTTTTAAATAGGGGTCTTATAGAACTACAAAAAGTTTTAGTGTAGGAGGGGCTACATAGGCAAATAAACCCAAAAGCACAGGCTGATGAGGACTGGACATGTTCAGTGGCCAAGTGTCCATTACGAAAGACAGAAGACTATGTATGGAGGTGGGAGGCATACTGCATGCTAGGAGAGGTCATGATATGTTGTTGTGATTATGTGCTTTCAAGTTGTTTCCAACTTATGGTGACCCTAAGGCAGCCTTATCATGAGGTTTTCTGAGGCTGAGAGTATGTGATGCTCCCAAGGTTACTCAGTGGGTTTCCAGGGCCAAGTGGGGAATCAAACGCTGATCTCCAGGGTCATAGTCTGATGCTCAACCTCAGAAGAGGTCATAGATGTCTGGAATCCAGAAAGGAAGACAATATTTTCCTACACATTCTACTTGCATTATATATTACTAACAGAAACCTGCATGCCCATGCTCATGTTATATTGCCGGTCTCTCAATCATAATGGGAAACCAGAGTTTCATAGTGTAAATCAGTTGTGGCAAACCTTAGTCTCATATCCTTCTCTTTCCTCCTTTGTGCATCAGGAGGAGGAGAAGTGATTACTTTTAGTTTTAAACAAACCTTTTCCTTGTTATATCCAGGCTGGGGGAACTATGGTTTCCTCTTAAAAAACCAGGATCAGAAGATGCAATTTGAACATGGTTTGTTCTCACCAGAGTTAAAGAAAACACAATTTCTCTGGGCCTGAACGTTTTTAATACTATATGTAAAAGTTTATCATCTCTTCCTCTAATGTGGGAGAGACTGGCATGTCTAAGCAAGGCTTACTGTGACATAAAGCATGTAGGAGGACACACCAATTTCCTTGCATATCTAGATTAGATAATTGTTTCTCCTACGTGTTTGGGTATTTCTTCTCATTGGAAGAATACAGGGGTGATCGGCTGTGGCAGAGGAAGGCACCAGTTTTTGCTTCCATATACCCAGGAGGGCCACATTGTGCAATTCAGGATGAAAAATTACAACCTGAGGTGACTTCAGAATTTATCAAAGCCTTTTAGGGGCTATTTTGGATTGGGGTGGTGGTGTTTGTAGCAAATCTGCCATGACAACTGACAGTTTGGGGAATTTATGAGGCACTTCTCAGACATGGTCAAAACTGGAGGGTGAAGATGCTTGGGGGAATCCTAAAAAGGAAAATGGAGCAACACTTTCTCCTCCCCTGGTGTAACAAAATAGACTTGCCCACTCTATTTCCCCCCCTCCTCTTCTAATCTTGTTCTTTGTATTACAAATCTTAGAACCTGCCAGGCAGTGTGGCCAAATTCAGTGGAGATTCTAGAATACAAACAAATATCTTTTCTACACCCCGAGATCCACCTCTCTTATCATTGATATGTCTAGTTAATGTGGAGTCAAGACACATGCTTCTGAACATAAAAAGAGGGGGAGGGGGAAGGAATGTAGCAGCACCTTTAAGACTAACTGGTTTTTGTGTTAGCATGAGCTTTTATGGATATAAGCTTGTTTATTTCTTCAGCTGCAGTACACAATGATATCCAAATCTCAAGATAAAAAGCATATTTACACAGTTGTGAGAGCTGGCTGGAATGTAATAGGATCCAAAAAGATGCAAATCATGGCCCTGGCCCTAAATTTTTAAAGGGTAATGATTTGCATCTTTCTGGATTCTATTACATTCCATCCCACTCTGACGACTGTGTCAATATGCTTTATATCTTGGGGTCTGGACCCCAATCTGTACTGTCATCAGAAGAAGTGGGTTTATAGCCATGAAGCTCATGTGAAAATAAAATCCAGTTAGTCTTAAAGGTGTGGGATCCACTCCTTCCATGCTTCCCCTCTCTTCCTCCTTTCTATGCTGCCAAAGACGAGCACAGCTACTTCTGTAGTGCTTTGTTGTTGTGTGACTTCAAGTAGTTTCCAACTTACAGCGACCCTAAGGTGAACCTATTATAGGGTTTTCTTTGTAAGATTTGTTCAGAGGGGGATTACCTTTGCCTTCCATTGAGGCTGAGAGAGTGTGACTTGCCCAAGGTCACCTAGTGGGTTTCCATGGCTGAGTGGGGATTTGAAACCTGCTCTCCAGGGTTATAGGTCATTCTGCACTAGACTGTTATAGCGCTATTATTCCACTTTCAACATCCTATGGAATCCTGGGGTTTGCAGTTTAGGGAGGGGCCTTGGCCAGAAGGGCCTTGGGCCCCTACCTAAACTGCAAACCCCAGGATTCCATAGGATGTTGAAAGTGGAATAATAGCGCTATAACAGTCTAGTGCGGAAACAGTCATCGTCTAACACTCAAAACGCTACAGCACCACACTGGCTCTCACAAACAGTTCTTAGTAGAACATTTATAGTAAATGAATATATAGCAGTGATGGTAGTGATCAGATGATGTAGGACTTCATAAAATTTTATGCAAGCATTTGCAAAACATCACATCCTTTTGCGTGGCTAGCTGTGTCTATCCCAATTTTGGCAGAGTACATTCTGGGCAAGCATTCAGTCTCCAGTGTCCTTCAGAACATCTGTAGCCAGCTTGAACTCTGAAAGAATGTGAAAGCTCTGTGGCTCTGCCACAGATGTCAGTGTGTGTGTGTTTGTTTGTTTTAATAATGATTCAGCTGTCATTTTCTGGCATGCAGACTCATTGCACATTATAGCAGAGGGTTCTTCTCAGGCAAGGTGAAGAAATGCAAGAGAGGACATGGCTTCCGTTCCTTTAATCAAGAGGTGGAAGTTGAAGTTTGATACAAGGCTTGTCATGCCACATTGCTAGAGTAATAAGAAAAATTGTGACTGTGGGCGTGAGGAGATTTCTATTTCTACACAGTTATTCAGAGATATCTTGTCCTTTGTGCCCACCCTTTTCTTGAAGTCAGTGGATGCCTAATTAATCCTAAATCACTCATACTGTAAGCATCCTTTCCGACTCATTTTAAATGAATGGTTTCTTGGCCAAATAACTACCTTTTCCATCCCATAAATACTAGTATGATTTTTACCAACATCCAGCCTTCTGAAATTATGTATAAAAGTATTAGATTTGTTGTTGTTGTTTGCCTTCAAGTAATTTCCCACTTATGGCAACCCTTAGGTGAACCCATCATAGGGTTTTCTGGGGCTCTGTGTGTGTGTGTGTGTGAGAGAGAGAGAGAGAGAGAGAGAGAGAGAGATGCCCAAGGTCACCTAGTGGGTTTCCCCAGCTGAGCAGGGAATTAAAACTCTGGTTTCCAGCATCATAGTCCAATTCTCAAGCCACTATACCACACTGGCTTTCAAAAGTGCTAGATGCTCAATCTATATAACCTACACTCAACTTATATGATCAGGGCACATGGTTGCTCTTAATTGCTCAAGCCAAACAGGTCCTCCAAACATTTTGCCTTACCTAAGAATGGGAAATCTGGAAGATATTAAGTAGACATATATCTTCTGAGCAGGTATCAATACCCTTTATTGAATCATCTACCACCCCATATACTTGTCTAATTCTCCCGCCCACATTTTAATTAATCAGGATGAGATCACTACTTATCAGTGGCTAGATCAATCCAGTTTATGTCTTTATCTGAACTCTCCTGCTGGCTCGAGTAATCTGCCCTATTGTGGGGTGCAATGACTTTGCCAAATCCAAGATCTGCTTGATGCATACTTCGCCTGTCTTTATTGGGTGTCTGGGGTGGAGGATAGGACTGAGGGATATTTTGACTGAAGCTGTTTGAGACAGAATGCTATTTTTTCTTTTTAACAGAAAAATGACCAAGAGGAAAATGGACTGAGGAACTTAAGAACAAGTGGAACTTGGAACTGCAACGAGATGTGACAGTGTAATGTGCTCTTGTTCAGATTTCCATCATTCAGCTATGCTCTCTTTTAAGGTAGCTCATCCCAACTCCTCCCTGTAGTTTTCTGTCCTGTTCCCAATTCAGGAGCCAATCAAAATTCCATTCCCACTGAAAATGACTGATCCTACCTGAGTTGTTCAGGGGTTTTATTACCAACTTTTTTAAAAAAGTATGTTTTGTTTTAAGGGGGAAAAAAAAACTGCAAATCTTGGTGTCCCCTGCAAGCTTCCTCCCTTTTGTATGCAGGCTCAGGATCACTCTTCTCAGATGCATTTGACTTGGCGCAGATCTTATTACAGAGTGAGGTCACTGCTGCCTTACACTGAGACTAAGTATATTGGCAAAACATAATGCCCAGATTTCAGTTCTGCAGTGTAGCTTCTTTTGTGTTTCCGCTCTTCTATGGAGCAGAGTTTATCCAGTGGTTCTTCCTATTTTAATTCTTATTGATTTTAACATTTTAAATCACCCTTTTGTCCCAGGTAAATAAAAACAAGCAGCAAACAAAGCAATGACGATCTTCAGTATATTGCAATTGCACAGAAGATAGATTTCAGATAAGTCAGTAAAGCTACAGGGGTGGCACTCTTTTCTTCTAATTTTCCTTCAGGTACTTTGAAGGCACACAGGTTTAGATTAATACTACCAATTTTCTTGGAAAACAAAGGAAAGTGTAACAGGAATGATCTTAAAAGCAGGAGTATCTGTGGGTCAGAGTCTTACCATTCAATTAAAAATAAGCAAGAGTTTTTCTGTGTGGCTCTCGAGTGCCATGGGCATGACTTGGACATGTAGTACCAGATACATTTTTTAAAACAAAATGCTGGGCATAAGATGCCAAGTTATTTTGTTAGTCTGGTCCTGAGGATTCTGTACCAAATGCACTGGTTTTATGTAAACAAATCTGGAGCTTGGAAAAAATTATTTTCTGGGTGACAGTTTCTAGAATTCTCAACCAACATGGCTAGTGCCCATGCTTGCTGGAGGAAATCTGAGATGTGTACTGCAAAATTTTTTCAAAGATCTGACCAAATCCATACCATCGAAGAACAGCATTTGTTATCTGCTCAGTATTTTTTTTCACATCTCATCTCACAACTGAATTGTTTTCTTCCCCCATTCCTCCTCAAGCTCTATGGTATGCACGTACACTTCTGATTAAAGAAAATACCACTGTAGCTGTGTATATGTCTGTTTAAGCTTGAATGCTCTTTCCAGTGAACAAATACAATCTCTAATTTTACCTTGCATGAACTTGCTTAAATGTGCTCCTTTTAGTCTTTGGTCCTTGAATCCCTGGCTTTTGAGGCAGCTGTCATTTGTTCTTTGCAGCTCTATGAGTTGAAGATTTTTCTCCCCATATCTACTTCTTATCCTCAGATGCCATGTTCATGCTGACGTAGTTTAAGGGACCCTTCTATATAAAATGAGTAACCATGTGCTCCATTTACACAAAGCTAAATTTGAATTGGCCTCTAGTTCTTTCATTTACAAAGATTCAGCCCTGAAGCAATTAAAATAAACAACAGCAAAAGGACTTTACCTTTCAGCATGTGCTGAATATCCTCATACTCTTAACCCCCAAATATCAGAGAAAAGGGCTGGCATGTTTCATGGAACTCTTGGCACCTCTTATGCTTGAAAACATTAGCATTTTACAGTGAAACAGATGTTCTCAAAATGTTGTGTAACATGACTAAAAACGCCTTTTTCTTCTCCCACCTGCTCCAAATTCAAACATAGCAGAATTCATTTTTGTAGGACCAAAATGGGTGACGCCGCATTTGTCAAAACTACCCTTACTTGCTGGAGAATGAAAATGAGGCCAGCTTTCCCCACAGACTAGGTAACTGCCCCCTTGCTTCTATCTAGCCTTTCCCTCTTTAGTTGCTAGTTACCAACCCAAATGCTACATCTTTTCTTTTTTAAAAAAGTGATATTTTCCCAGTTAATTGTAGTGGCTCCTGATGGAGTTTAACTTGTTTTCATTACACAGTGTTACAGCAAGAAACAAATTTCAGGACAAGCTATATAGTGAGGATAGGTCTAACACTGCTTCTCCTCTTGGGACTTTGCAGTTTAAAATCTTATTTAATTTTCCTTACTGAAATGTCTGTGCTGGGAGAAAACAAGCCAAATGTACAACAGCTTTCCATCTCAGTAAAAGGAAATATTCTTCACAACTATTGCAGGGACCTCTATGCCAGTGATAACTGTATAGAGTTGAAATACGCAACAGGTTGCTTAGTTTATGTGCAAGCCCACATACATTTCTATGCAACTAGTTGAGAACACTTTTGATTTTACAACCCCCACTTTCGTTGAATCTCTGTGTACCTCCATTCTTTTTCTGTTTCCCATTAAGTGACGGCCTTTTGAGATTCTTTTTCCTGTTATATGAAGAGCCCTTAATTCATATTTTAGCCATTTTTCTTCTTTTGTGTTTTACGTATTTTTCTTTAGGGATGTTTTGTTCTTTAGTATCCTTTCCAGTTTATCTTTGAAATGTGGCTGAGTGCACAAGAGGCTTATCTGATCTGTGTCCTCATATACTGTCCAGATATAACATCACTGAAGTATAAAAGTATATACGTATTTTTAAAAGTATATGAACACTTTTCATCTTTTAATGGGAATCTCTACCAGATTTGGATCTCTTTACTATTTTTCATTTGATTTTTCTTGTATTTCATATAAAAACAGCATGTTCTAAGTGTTGACGTTCAGATGTGTTAATTGGAAGGTCCCCGTTAATTCACTTCCCCCTGAGGCTTGAGATGTTCCCTATATTATTTGCAGAGAACAACTTTCCTCTGGCAATGAAGATCTTTTGTATTTTTCTTTACATCTTTACATCTCTCCTCTCTCTAGTGTGGAATACATAATAACTATATTACATTTCTGCTTTTGTTATCAAAAACCAACTTCTCAATTTTGCTATCCCCTGTGGCTTTCAGAGACCACTCAGACTGCTGATTTGAATTGGTCCAGGGTTTCTCATGTAATATTTAAGGCTTGTAAGCCTTACTGAGATTTACTGGTGCAATATTAGAGAACCAACCACCTCAAAATTTTACTTTATCTTCCTCTTTATTATTCATTGGTCCCGTTAATGATTTGGTTGTCTGAATGGTATGGCACCAGTAAGAGCAGTAACTTGTTGGAATTCTAAAGGAGAAGTCACTTTTGTATCCCCCTAAGACAGGCTTCCCAAACCTAGTACCCTCTATATATGTTGGACTACAGTTTTTGCCATGTCCAGCCAAAATGGCCATTGACCATGTCAGCTGGGGTGGATGGGAATTGTAGTCAAACATATCCAGTAGACATCAGATTGGGGAAAGCTTCCTTAAGATGGAATGTCCTTACTCTGCAATAGGGAAGCGTATGGTGCCATGTTAATATTATCTGATTATGTTTGTTTCCCATCAACATTACAATGTTGGACTGAACCATTCCCAGGGCCTCTAATAAATCACTTGTGTGGTTTCACTCAAAGTGGATTACAATAGATCTAAACTGGAGGTGGTACTATCAGTATGAAGGTACAATTCTCATGGTGACATCATGTCACCTTATGTTTCATACAAGTAAATGTCTTCATGCAAATCCCACTATGAACTAAAGTCCCATCCAGCAGATCAGAAAACATCTCAAAGCCCTTTCAGATAATAGCTGATTTTTCTGGTTTCAGTGCTCAGTTTTGGAGACTGTGAAGCAAAATTATAGAAGAGTACTCCCAATCATGAATAGAGTATCATTTCTAATAGCTGGTTAACCATAACTTTTTGTCACTCATTTGAGATTAAGGAGAAAGGATACCAGAAGAATGTTTCCTTAGCAAAACTCTCCTCCCCTGAAGGTATCTTTACCTTAATGTCCCCGGATTGCATAAACACTGAGTAAAGTTTCTTTTAGGCTGAAAAAATATGTTATTTCCCCCCAGTGCAGAGGCTTTTGCATATACACATACACAGTTACAGGAGCACATACATTTGTTTCAGACCTAGGACCTCCCTAGGTGCAGTCAAGACACAATACACTGCAGTAAATTTACCTCAAGGTGACACAGGTCCAGGATGCAGCATAAGGATGCCTGCAATAGTCTGTAGTACAATTCAGACACAGATTGCCAAGTGTATTCAGATTATAGTTATTTCTCTGAGCATTTAATGATAATTATACCTACCCTTATCTTTCTCTTTCTCTTATGTGTATGCTCATATATGCACATATGCAAGCACATATGTATTTATAATGTGGGTGTGTATATGTTGGTGTGTTATATCTATCCATTTATCTAGTGCTTAATCTGTCAAGATGGAAATTTTATGGGAGTCTTCTCTCCAAACCTGGCAACCTCCAGACGTGTTGGATGCTACTGTTGGCTATGCTAACTGGGAATAGATATAATGAATGAGTGTGTGCATATGTGGGTGTGTATCATCATCATCATCACCACCACCACCATCTTCATTTGTATCCTGTTTTTTTCCTCAGAAGGACTCAAAGCAGCTTACGGTACTTTAAAAAGGAAACATAGTGAAAAAATCATAACATACAAAACTTAAAGTACAAATTAAACAAGCAAGTAATAATTAAAACAAAGTTAGAATACACATTAAAAACAAACAAACCACAATTACTACAAGTTAAAAATAACCAGCGCCTTTCGTCAGCCAGGCAATGATCACATACTGAATGCCTGCCAAAGTAAAAATGTCTTTAATTGTCTACAGTAAGAAGGCAGGGAGCATGCCAGTCTGAGAAGGGAGCTTCAGAGTCTGGGAGCAGCCACTGAAAAGGCCCTCTCCTGTGTTCCTACCAGACTCAGCTGTGAAGGTCGCAGGACAGAGAGAAGGGCCTCTCCAGCAGATCTGAAAGCCCAGGCTGGTTCATAGGGGAGAATACAGTCCTTCAAATAACCTGGACCTGAATTGTGTAGGGCTTTATATCCATCTATTTATATGGAGCCTGATCTGTCAAGATGGGACATTTGTGGGAGTCCTCTCTCTAAACCTGGTGGCCTCCAGATGTGCTGGATGCTGCTGTTGGCTATGCTGTTTTTATTGGGAATGGGGATTATGCGAGTATAGCCCAACACATCTAGAGGCCATGAGTTCATGGAATACTAATATTTATGTATTTATTTATTTTTAATTTATATCTTGCTTTTCTTCAAACATAGCATTCATGGTGGCTTACAACCATTTAAAAGTACAGTACAAATAAAAACCAATTAATGCAAAACTTAAAACCCAAAGCAAATTTTTATTTAAAAAAAAAGTTAAAAATTCAAGTTAAAAGCAACTTTAAAAACACATTTTTAAAAAGATCCATTCCATCCCTTTCCTGCCTTTTGTAAAGGAATTGTTGTCTCATAAGCAGTTTGTAAGGAAGCACTGATGTCCTTACCCGTGAAGCCAAACTGTCTTTACAATGCAGGCTAATTCCACATTCATCAGTGATTTCAGAGAGATCTTCATCCTCAAACTCTTCAAGACTGATGTCATGGGTGAGCCTAAGTTAACAGAAAGGCCAGCTGGTTATCCATAAAAGAAAACAAACCAACAAACCAACAAATGAATGCCGACTGCCAATTACCAACATATTGTTTGTTATAATTCTGTGACCTGGAACCCGGAAAGCAATTTGTATGCAGGTGGCTGCACTAAAAATTATCTTAAATAATCTACAACATAAGGCTGTAGACCAGCTATGTCTATAGATAAAACAAATGTCTGAAAATTTTCCTGTGATCCTTTAGCATTTCCTGAAACTGTGGAAACAGAGGCTAGTCATGTTATCTTCAAACAGGGGGACAGACCAGTGGCAGAGCTTGGAGTGTGTGGAGTTGGGGGCAGGCAGGGGGCAGGGCTACTACAGGAGGGGCATGGCCACTGTGTGGGGGGCATGGCTACAGTGTGCAGGGGTGTGGCTACAGGCCAGGACGCCCCAGAAACACTGCTGCCTGGGGCAAATTGCTCCTCCTCCTCCCCCCCCCGTTCCTACGCTACTGGGACAGAAAGGACTGTTTTCTTAGGGCCATCTATGTACTCAGCTAAAGCACAAAGACAGAGATTACATGTCCTGGAGTGTAGATGACCAGATGATCAATTTTATCCAGGACAGAGAAAGGAAAGTCATTTGTGCAGTGCATAGTTAAACCGTAAAATTCACAGTCACTAGATGGGAGGAGGCAATTCTTTTGGTGATATTGTCCCAGGTTGTTTAGGCTCTTGGGCTACACTTTGCGCATTCCTAATTTAGTGTTACACAGAGAAGCTTCAGTGAGTTTCAGGTTAATCTATCCTGCTCTCCTCCTTCCAGTGAAAGTAAAACCAGAAGCTTCTGCTTCAGTTTAACTATTGGCTTAGTGTATTGTCAAAACCTAAAATGTTGGTGAATTTTATGTAAGTTTACCTGAAAAAGGGATACCTTCACAAACTATGGTTTCAAGTCTACTTGTTTCAGCTAAATACAGTTAAAACTAATGACAGTTTGTCTAGGTTCAGATGGCACAACCTGAAGTGTGTGATAAGCAATTAAACTTTTGTGTTGCATCTGAGCCATTCCTATAGTTAAAGGATTTCTCCCTTTTATAAATTATTTCTTTGAGACAGGTCCTGGTACAGAGAAGGAGATTTAGAAGTTATTTCAATCACATGCACAAAAGACATTGGCCTCATCTGAGACACAACTCAGTGGAACAAGCCATTAAAAGTTACTTGCAACACTACAATTTTTTGTGATCAGAACCTAGAAATGAAGGAGCTAAAGCTTCAAAATTATGTTTGAACAAAGAAAAAAAAAGTTATACAATATTGTTTGTCCCAATCCATGTGTTGTTGCCCTTTTTAATCTCAAAATGGTCTCATTCTACTCAGGTAGGAGCTCACTTATATCTTTCCGCCATTGAAAAAAAGCAAAATATGCTGGGCATGCTGAATGGATTAAACTGCAGCTATGTGGTCTTAAATACCCTAAAGGTACCAGATTGTTTGATCTTGGAAGCAAAGCAGGGTTAGCACTGGTTATTTAGCCCTGTCTCCTTTCATTTTAAGCATCATTTTAAAGTTACACACACACATTTTATTTCCTTTGATATTACACTTCTTTCTTCATCAGTCTACTTGGCATCCATGTGGGTTTTTGTTGTAGACATTCACTGCTAAACCATCCTTTCAAATGCACCCAAAAAGCAAAGAGTACAAAATGAGCTGCAAAGCCACTGTCTTTCTTGCATCCACTAGAAAACCATAACCAACCTTGTTGCCTACATGGGGAAAGTTCTACTCATCTCCAGCCTAAAGGTTTTTCCTCCCTTTTTTCTCCCTAACCCACCTTCAGTTTTACATGAAAACAGATGACACAAAGGTCAGAAAATACCCCATTCATAGATATACACTTTTACTCTAGAGTTAAAACACGCATAACTATTTAACATACCATGAAGTTTCAGCCTCAGGCGAGCTGTATGACTGGCCCAAGATAGTCTGCTGCCTGGGGCAGAACAGCAGTACCTCCTGTCCTTCCCAGATCATGGGACACATTACCTATACCTAGCTGAGTTATTATGGCACATGTCACAAGCACCTCTCCCCATCCTTGCAAATACCTATAGAATTAAGAATCAATTTAAAAACTAGCCCATTCATGATACCCTAAATCTGCCAATCTGAGGTGGCCTCTTCACTTTGCCTAATGGTAGGGCTGGAGTTCCCAGGCTGAAGTAGGCACATCTAGGGTGGGACAAGTAGAACATGTGCCCTGGATGCCAATGCTGGGGCCACAAAAAAACAGTGCCAGAAGCAGTGAGGAGGAGGAGGAGGAGGAAGAGGCCGAGGAGCTAGGGGAGCAACTTCCATGCTTGCCCTGGGAACTGTTTGGTCTGATCAGCAGGTGAAACTTTGTAGAAAAGAGGAGTCTGAGCAACCCTATTACAGTTCAGGCTGCTTTACATCTCTCCTTATCCCTATTTTGAGTGAGAACTATGCTGCTAAAACTTCATTAACAAACTCTTTATTTTACTTTTTCTTGTACAAAATAACAGTTGCAAAGATTTTAGCCAAAGTAGCAAGCCTAACTCATTTTCACCTTTCTCCGTGGTTATGGAGTAGACATTCTCCTCAGCTTTGTAGAGATTTTGGAATAGAACTTTGAAACTTTATTATAAAAACAAGCAGGTAAGCTCATTTTAAAAAGTAACTTGACATTCAGTACTCATTAGTAATGCGTTGCTTGCATTTTTAAGATTATTTTCTAAGAATTACTTCAAACTGTAAATAATGCCTAGAAATCACATCCAAATGATTGCCTATCATATTTTGCTACTTATTACACCAAAAATCTTCTAATGATGCTAGTAATTTTGCTATTTTTCAAAATAATGCCACTCATTACCCCCAAAACTAAAATGTTGCAAGTAACATTGTCATTGTAATATGTTACTTCCAAGCTTTGCACTTACCATCTATTACAAAGCATAATTAAAGCTGTTAAATCCAGGTATTGCTTAGCGCTGCATTTTAATGTTTCAGTTGTTCAATAAAGTTGCTCCCTGTATTCCCATGAATTATTACTCAACAACTATATTTCCTTGAATAGGTTTGGAGATGAAGAGCCAAGATTCTGATTCCCACCTCCCAATTCAGTCCAGCCTGCCTCATAAGTGTCCTCCCTTTGTTACAGGTAGTAATATTTCTCCATAAACTCCTTCACTGTTAGGATAACAAAAGGAGAGAAAGATGGCACCACTAAAAGAGCAATATCTTTATTGGCCAACCAAAACTCATAAAACACATCACACAAGTTTTCAAAGCTTCACTGGCTTCTTCCTCAAGGAAAGATGTTAAAAATCATACAGGAGAAGAAAGGTGATGATGTCAGAGTCACAGGCCCACAATTTGTCTCAGATGTTACTCTACTGTTAGTTAAGATGGTACTGAGGGATATCAGTATAGACAGAGGGCACCTGCATTCTCAATAATAATAATAATAGAAAATACAGCAGCATACAACCTGCATTCTCCGCCATGTGTGGACTGGGAACAAAGGGCAATAAAAACCAGGAAATATAATTTAAACACCATTAGCAACAGAAAAGTAACTTCCCTTGGGATCCAGACAGCCTTGAAAGCTTGCATGACGTATTTTCTGCATTTTGGTAGACCAATAAAGGTATTGCTCTTTTATGTATTTTATATTTTGTTGTATTTGGCTGCATGGCCAGCATGGCTACCCCTGAATGTGATACCGTTAGAGAAGCAGAAGTGATAGCAGTCTCCATTTGCTGATCCTGTCATTATGGCTTGTTTATTTAAAGAAATCTTGTTGCCATAGAATACCTTTACATTTCTGATTAGAGGAGATAGCCAATTACACGAGCCTCCATGAGCGGTCCACTACTTCCATACAATGCATTCTACTAAATATGAAGCATTTTCTTGAACTGCAACATTCTGGCACCTGAGACATTTTCCCCTACCCTCTTCTGTCTTTTCGCCTCCATGGAAAAATGTAAATGCCATCATTAGTGAAATATCATGTAAGTGCCACAATATACAGGCTAAGAAGCAAGGTGTATTATAAAAGGCATACTTATGCATATATACATATTTTTCCCATACAGAGTCATGAGATAAGAGGGCCACAGTTCCACCTATGGGACAATGCTTCACTCCCCTTCTCGCCGCCTACTAGAACTCCCAAACCACCACACCTTTCCATATTTGTATCCATGACCAGTTCACAGTAAGAACACTTGGCATACTTCTCTTATCTACAGAGAACATTACTTCTTAACAGATGTACATGTTGGCCCTTTTCAGGTGTTTGGTAATCTACTTTAAGTAAACCTGGGAGAAGTGATGCTAGCCCTACCTTCCTTTATAGTTGCTCTCCACACATGGAGATTGACCATCTAGAGATGCTAGAATGCCTCCTCAATACTTACTTTGAATAGGGCCATAGAAACTAGGAAAAGAACTCAATATTCCATGAAATAACATATTCATAATGAGAAATCAATCACTTCAACATAAAATCAATATGGCGCCTTACAAAAATATAGTTGGACCAACTATTCTATTTCAAGCTCTATCATCTTTTTATAATGACTGAATTTGATCTAGAATATTAAGAGCATAGAGTTTTCAGAATTTACCACAAGTGCTCTATTTGGCCTCAGCTCTTCTTTGGCACCCACAGCCCAAATGTGCAAGAAAGAAACTACTGTAATTCAATTTCTGCCCATTATAGAGAAACATACTACCATTCAAAGAGGAAGATAAATCATGAGACAGAGAAAGGGAGCAGATAAATAGGTCTTGGGAGAGAGAAGATTCTTCATATGTGATTGCAACTTGACTACTAAGAGCAGGAACAATATACCTATGGAAAGTGTATACTTCCATTGCTTGTGGCAGCAAGGGAAAATGACCCTGGTGTCCATGCAGAACAAATAGTGTGGGAATGAGGATTGAAGGAAGCTAGCAATAATGATTTGCAATAAAAAGACTCCCATCTTTGAGCATTAGTTTAGATTTCTGTTGCTCCAGTGTTTAGGGATCTGTCAAAATGATAGAGAAAGTAGATAATGTCCTTCTCTACCACTGGAAAGATCCTTAAGGTAAGAGACTGCCCTTGGCGTTAAAATCCAGAATAGCCTTGTCAACCAGTCATCTCCTTACAGAGACAAGAAAAAGGCAGTGACGGCAAAAGCGAGGAAGGAAATAATAAATCTTTCACAGATTATCTTTATGCATCTTATCAATATAGTTTCTAATGCTTTCCTCTTAAACCTTGCCAAAGTGCTTTCCCCAGCCACTCCAATATCCAGCCTATGGTTTTTGTTAGATCAGTTTTCAGGAGAACAGTGGGGAACATTTGGGGATATTTTGTCAAGGGCAAGTCTTCATGGAAAGAAATTTGTTGTGATTGAAGCAGAGCAAGCTGCAAAGCAGAGTCCAGCAAAGAAGCTGTCATTGCTCTCACAGCAAATTATTGCTGAATCTTCCCCTCAGTTTTATTGTCTGGGGAGTGGGGTGGCAGTGGAATCTACTTCTGCTTCAGCCCTCTGGGTTTTTCCGTTTACACACTGGGAAGTATGGCACATGTAATGTGTTGCCATTCTGGTCTGCATTTCTCTGGTGCATAATTTGCAATATTACAGAGGAAAAAGGTTTTAGGCAAAGAGTCCAGGGCCTTGTCTTCCGTTACGTCCCCCCCCCAACATACAGACAACTACACAACTCAGTGCATTGTCAGAATGATGTTGGAACCAAAGATTTCCAAAGCTAAAGAGCAACTAGCCTGCAGCATGAGGTTAGCATGTGGGAAGTGATTCCTGGGCTGCAACAAAATGACACATTTGGATAAGTAAGTGGTAGAGGTATTAAACATGCAACTTGCTCCTGTTCAAGGAAGTTGCATAGGGAAGGGAAGGAGGAAAAAGTGAAAAGGTGGAGAGAGATGAATAATTCATTATAATGGATTGCCAATGTAATAGCTGATTCCCTCTCCTATTCTAAGTCAAAATCAGAAATTCTCTTCTGCCACTATTAATTCCATTGTATGGAACTATCTGCTTGTGGTACTGTGATGCTGATACAGTGACTATCCCTCCCACAACTAGACAGGAACATTATAAAAAATATCCATAACCTCTCAGAAGGTTCATTCCAAACCCTTGGTTTATCCCTTTCAACAGAAAGCTGTATTACATTTGCTTCTGTCCAGTGTAGGATTGCCATCACTAGGAAGGATAAGAAACTGGAGCAAAACAGTAGTATGAGAGTCCTCTGCTTGCCTGAAAGTCTGTTTCCTGTAGCTCACTCTGGATATCCAGCTCTGGGGTGCAAAGAGTTCCACCCATCAGAGAGTCTAGAGCATGGAGAAATTACTTTTTTGGACACTTTGTTCCTGCAGAGCAAGGAGATTTTACTAAGATATACTGCACTTTTTCAGCTACCTGAACCCCAGACAACATAAATAGCACAATCATCATACTGTCTCCTTAAGAAGAAGCAAAAAGGTACTGAAGCAAACTTTCTAGCATGGAAAAAGAAAATTCTTCTGACATAATTCCTTCCTATTGGCAACTGAGCAGTCTCTTCAAGGGGCAAAGCCAGCCATGACAGAGATGGTCTGGTTTCCCTTGATCTGACCGAGCAGAAGTATTTCAATTTCATCCCCAACAAACAAAGTTCACAACCAAGTCTGCATTCTCAAGTCCAAAGCTGTTACGTAGACACTTTGCTCCTATAGAGCAAGGGGATTTTACCAAGATATGTTGCACTGGATAACTAAGTAAAACAGCATAAATAAAAGCAGGATTTTTAAAAAAATGAATGCTGCATAAATACATGAAGTCTGTCTATTGATTTCTCCTCACATCCCAGCAACACCCCCAGTACTGCCTCCCCCCCAAGAGTGCCTACCATTTCTCCCACTGGTCCTCAAGCCAGCTCTCCTCCTCTGTACTCGACTGCATTTTAAGTTCAAGCTTCATTTAAGAGGAGCCCCGTCTTGGGGGAGAGGGAAGGGCCTGCAGTGTGAGGGAGACCTCTCCTCAAAAAAACAAAAAAAAAACAACAAAAAAAACAAAAAGGAGAATGAGGCAGGCTTGCGTTTTGCTGTCTTCTCTGCACTGTCCCAGCTCCAAAGGCACTGCCGTTTGCACTGCTCTCTGCTTCTCACTGCGCAGTCTAAGGAAGCTCATTAAAAATAAATGGAATCAGCTGTCTGGGTGAAAAGAAAAAAAAATTACCCTCTGGGCTGAGATGGTGCCAAGCCCTGCACTCTGCCTGGCCCTCTGCTTCCTTCAGCCAGGCAGACTCTTGATCTGGCTCCCCTCCCCATCAGCTGCAGTCAGAAGGGAAAAAGGTGGCGGGGGGGGAATCAAGTTACCACAACAGTGGCACCAAGCCCTGCCAAGCCACTTTTCCCTTGACCTTGCTATGCCTCTGCCCCATAAGGCTTTATATGACCATGTCTTCCAGTGGAAGAGGATGACTTAGCCTTCTTTGTCCTACAGAGAGAGGGATATTGTTACATAAGAAACTTTAAAGTGGCCAGCACAAGACCTAAAGCTTACTTCAGTGCTCTAGCCCAAAATATTTTGCTGCCTGAAGTCAAACCGCAAACATCCCACCTCCCCCAAAAATCATGGTACATAGTACCAATAGGCAAATTTTTATTTTGGTACCTGAGGCATAAAATCCCAAAAACATCTCCTTTCTCCCTGGCAGTAAAAAAAAAAGAGAGAGAGAACAATAATAATAAATTAGTAATTAACAATATTTGCATGTTCATTACAAAAACGATCTGTTGTCTGAGATAGTCCTCTCACTCTATTTGCAGAAGCCCTACCTTGTTTCTATCACCAGGATTCAGAGATTATTATTTTAAGGTGCTTTTCTCAAGCTGACTTTACTACCCAAGTAAAGAATTCCAGGATGTTTTAGCTGTATCCTCCTATTGGCTCTCTTGGAGCATTCATATACCACTTTGTACGTAAATGGAATGCTAAATGCAAGCCATCAGGGATAACAAACTAAATGTGTATATTAATAGCTTATCTCAGGTACCAGAACATTGTTCATTCTCCAAATGCTGGTCTCTTTCCCTTTCCAGACTGTAGGAAAAGGATTTCGCACAATCATGTGGGGCTGCCCATGTGAGATAATTAAGCCCCCACTCAGACAAAGTGGCTGCCACACAAAGGCCATATGATATGCCATTGAAGTGGCAGTCATTTCACAGGCAAGCCACCGTCCTGGGATGGCTTGTTCTGTGGAGCAGCTGCCATGCAGATCCAATTTCAGATGGCCTCCATATGGCAGTCATGTCATGTGAAATCTCCTTTGTGAAGGAGTGATATCTAAGGTTTGTTAAAACATTTATTACAACATCATCTAAGGACAGTGAAACATTCTTAGTTGTATTAGTATGACTCATAGCAGGACTTAAAAAAAATAGTTTTTTGGATTGCTGGTTGTTGCTACGTGCCACCATAATGTGGACCTATCACAGGGTTTTCTGGGGGCTGAAAGGGTGTAACATGCCCAAGATCACCCTGTGGGTTTCCATGGCTGAGCAGGGAATCAAACTCTGGTCTCCAGGCCAGTAGTCCAACGCTCAAACCACTATACCAGTGCAACTCCCCAGATCCATTGCTGGGGGGATTTTGAGAATAAATATTTTTAAAAAGGAATTTTTTTCAAGTTCCACTATGAGGAGGTACTTAAGCTGCAGAGTCTGATGGCTCAGCATCAGAACTCATACTTCCTGTTCCTCTGCATCATTTGAAAGGTTTTTTTCCATCACTGTCAGTAGAGGAGGAAAGGGACAAGAAATAATCGGCAGTTTTAGTCACACTGGGAGCTTGTAGCTATCATTTGATGTGTGGGTGGGCAAAGGGTAGGGTCTGTTTTGGATGAAAGGGATCTATTGCCCCTTCAGCAACATTTCACATCTGAAGTGGCTCTCAGACACACAGAGACACAGCCAGTGGGCTAGTTTCTCAAAGCAAAGTGGATTTAAACTTTTAAAAAATGATTAGTGGGGAGGAGTTAGATTAACAGCAATATAGGTAGGAGATTCTGGCTGGAGCTTCATTTCAACCACAGGGGCTGTCCCCTTATAGAGCTGGCTCAGAGGCCTGTCTGCTCTTTGAAAGGCTGCAGGGGAACCTGCCTTATGCATTTCAGTGGAACTTATGCCAGTGCAGCACTTTAGGATAAGACTGTAGAAAACCTTAATCTTTAATGCAGTAAAGTTCCTAGTCCAATCTTCCTGAACCTGGTATCCTCCAACTGTGCTTGACTATGCCTCCCATCATGCCATTGGCCAGGTTAGTTGGAGATGTTGAGAGTTATCATCCAAGACACTCAAGCAGTATTGAGTATAGGAAGTTTACTTGAGAGACAGTGAGAACTGTCTGGTAAGAGGCAGGGGATTCTTTGTTAACACTACCTGGACAGAAGGAAAACGGCTAATAACAATATTCATCAAAATAATTTAGAGAATAATCAGCCTGCTAGTGGAAGCATGAAGTGTAGTGCTATGTCCCCAAACTACAACCCTGATAATTTTACAGGGGAGGGAGATGAGAGATTTTATTTTAATGGATAATCTCTTTAACAGGATTGTGTTTGTCACCAGCAATAATCCAACTGTAATTATTCAAGCTTTGGCTAATGAGAAAAAAAGATTTATTCAGCGCTTCATCACTTCTGGCTATTTGCCACTATATTGCTCTCTTTCTTGCCATCTTATTTTCTTCAACAGAGCTTGGTGCGTGTTCTTCCATATCACTTCTTTGGGATTTGCCATGTGCTCTTAGCTTCTGCTACATCATCTCTTCCATTTCCTGTCCATCTTTCATTTTTCCCATCAGAACTGCCAGACTCGATTAAGGCCATGGATCATCTAGTTCAGTATCATCTTTCTGACAGAAGCCAAAGCTCAGGTTGCTCAGAGAAAGATGCCAAACTCTTGGATGAGGCAGAATAGGAAAGATACTGTCACAGAGACCAGAATATGAGCTTCCCAGCTATTTCAAGCTGGCCAGCGACTAGGAGACAAAATGCTGAACAAGATGGACCTTTAGTTGGGTTCATTAAGGAAAGGATGCACAGACTTTAGGCTTGTAGGGCCTTCTTGTTGTTGTTAGATGCCAGTAAGTCAACTTATGGCAACTGTATCATGAGGTTTTCTTGTCACGATTTATTCAGAGGAGGTTTGCCACTGCCTTCCTCTGAGGATGATAGAGTGTTATTTTCCCAAGGTCATTTAGTGGGTTTCTGAGATGAGCAGAAATTCAGAAGCTGGTCTTCCAGATTCCTAGTCCAACACTCTATAGCACTCTGGCTGTCTCTACCATCTACTTTTTTTAAAAAAATTGAACACCAAGGTCCACCAGCCAGAGCCACATACAATGGTAGCTGGTGACTTCCACGTCACTGGAGCAGTGAATCCACTCTGAACTTAAGATCAACATTTAAAGAAGCTATCCAAGATGCTGAATCCAAACAGGTTCAGCACCTTCAATCTCTCTTCAAAAATTCAGACTAAAATCCAGAGTAGATTCACTATCCCACTGACATGGACACCTCTAGCTATGATTGGATACAAAAAAAGCAGCTGTGGGAACAGAACCAGATGTAAATGGTGATTTTGAGACAAGTCAGCTATTTTCCACATGCTATGAACCACGTGCTGGGATAGCTTGTATATTAAAAAGGTACATCTACATCTGACATACTATGGGTTAGAAATCTTAACACTGGCCAGCAGAGCTGCACAAAGACCAAGTCAAAGGCAACTGACTAATATCCCTATTTTACATATTTTACATATGAAGAGCACTGTGGTTCAGATGCAAGCGGCTGGCAAAAGAGTCATCAAAGATGTCTTTCAAACTACATAATTATTGTTGGTGTGTGCTTTCAAGTAATTTCTGACTTATGGTGACCCTAAGGCAAAATTATAGCTGTTTGATATCACTTCATTTGCCACAGCTTCAGCCTATGGAATCCTAATGTTTTTAATTTGGTAAGGCGTTAGAATTCTCTGGCTGAGAATTCTAATTACTTCATGAAACTATATGTCTCAGGATTCCTTAGGATGCTTCCATAGCAGTCAAAGTGGTATCGAACTGCTATAACAGTGGAGTTTGAAAAAGAGCCTAGTTTTTAAAAAAAATTAATTTCTATTCTATTAATTCCTAGTACTTAAACTAGTAGTTCAACTAGTAGTTCCTAGTAATTCAACTACTAGGAATCAGAAAAAATTGCAAATCAACTCAAAATCATCCAGAGAGATATTACTGGATCCTGATCTACCTTCTGTCCTATCTACCTTGAAGTATTTAGCTACCATGTTCTCACACCTACCTGTAGCGTGTACCCTTCTCCTCATCTTCTTCTTACTTCAACCAGAACCCCCTCTGCTAAGTGATGGAAATTTACTTTTCATAGACTACAGATCTCAGAGTGCCCAAGCCAGCATAGCCACAGTCAGCATGGTTGGAAGTTATAGTAACTTTTCCTAAGTCTGACAAAATGTCATATAATGAACCTGTACTTGGGATAAATATACAAGTAAGCATAATTCCCAGGCACTACCTTTACAGTCATTTGCATCAGCTAGACTGTTTTGCAAGTGCTTCTGAAACCACATTAGACTTGGCAATACAGACTCAGCAAAATATCTGTCTGGGGCCAGGAGACATACTGGTTATCACTTCTGCTGCTACAGTTACAAGAAATCTGAATTTATTGGACATTGGGTATAGCTTCCTTGTCCTGCCAAATGTGCCTTTTGACCACTACCCAGAGATGCCTATTCTATTACACAAGAATTTATGCTCGCCTTTGGGGAACAGCTAAATTAGGAAATGTAGAAACCAGCTCCAGTACAGATCACATGAGGATATTTCATTGTATTTAGTTGCAACAGCCTATGGCTAGAGCACATAATGGAAGTCCATTATGTGGTTCTAATTGACCACATGCAAAGAGAATCCTTCTGCTAGGGATACAACCTTCCCTCCCCCACTGCATCAGCGTTACCTACACACTCTCATAGTAACCCACTGCTTTCTCATGGGAGCATTCATCACTGCCTGCCCCTCTCTCTTCTCTTCTGCTTCCTCAATTTTGCTCTGTGTTCGTCCTCAGTACTCTCTCATTACTATTGATTGTGACAAAGCATTTGCAGAGAGACTAAGAGTTGCCTTCTCATCAAGACTATGTTATATACCGATACATGCAGCTATTTATTCCACTGAAGAGGATTCCTTCTATCCCTCCTATATCTATCCAAGTGATGGTGGGTGGTACTTCAGTTCCACCATATGATGCTTAAATTCCATGGTGTGCTGTTTAGCTGGGCTAATAGGAAGAATTTAAAAACATTATTTGTCTAAAATGAATACTGTCACAAAGTAGCATGCTAATTCTCTTCCCATTCTACCACAGCATTTCCTGAACCAAATCCCTGTCCATGGTACTTACCAACTGAAAACTAACATACTGTACATGCTTTGCCCAGCCTTCCCAGGTCTCTACAGTTCTTATGCAGGTTTACACAGCCCTAGAAAAAGCTATTAAAAATCTCCAGGGATACAAAGCCCCTGCTCTGTAGCAGAAGGCTGCATGTTGTGTGACCAACAAGCAAAGGCCAAGCCCCTTTCTGCGAACACACAGTTTCCCATGGGTTGGAGAAATTAACTCATCGCCTTGCGGGCCCATTCCCAGTAGATCTCCACTTAGCAACAATTTCCAGGCTCAAATGCTTTGCTGGAGGCAAGGATACCCTCAGTACCAAGGGGACAAACCTGGTTTCACCTAGCACCTCAAAAATCCATGATTCTCACTGGCAAACGCAGTCATTTCATAAGCACTTGGTTGGCAAATCATACTATTCTGGTGTTCACACAATAGACACATAGCTGGCTTGTGTATTTTAGTCTTATACTAAACAAGGCCACAATTTGATGTGGTAGCCAAATTCTTAACATATTTGTCAATTCATTCAATTTGCAGAATGTTATCAAACTGCAATACTTTAAGATTTCACAATATATCTTAACACTTGGCCAGGCAAGAAGGACGTACAGAGCACAGAAGAAGCAGAGATTAATGTGCACCAAACTGGTTGAACTTGACTCTGCAGGGTGTATGTTACAACCTGATATTTTGAATATATATCCATGAAATTCACCCATTCTGCATTAAAAACAAGTTGTTTGATGCAATACATATTACATGGCATACATTCCAGAATTTAATTATGAACATGTTTACAAATCTCTTTTCCCCCTAACAGATAGATTCAATCTGTTGGACAGGTAAAAGCCATTCATAGTTATATTACTTTCTCCTCTTCCTTCTGACTCTATTAAATCTTAAAAAATTTTTTTCATATATTCCCCATTAAATTAAAAAGAGGCTTATTCAGCATATCTTTCTGAGTTAACAGCATGACAAAATAGAAGGTACAAGCATGTTCACCACTCAATATCTCATTACTCAGTGGCTTTATTACTCAGTGACTCACAGGTGAAAGGCCTCCATTGACAAAGAATAAGAAGAGTCCAGCTGAAAAGCATAAAATCTATGATGGCTCATTCAAACATACAAATCATTACAAAGATCAACTGAGAAGTATGCACATAAGCATGAACACAAATTCTGTCTCTGTTAATAAAGATTTTAGTCCTTTCCACTGTACTACATAGTCTCTCTCAGTTCAGGAATTTTAACCTGTGAGGCAAAGTGATACTAAGCGATACCAATTGGGCTTCTCATCAACCAACATTCTAGGTTTAAGTTATGCCTCCAGGCTTATTCACTGAACATAGATTGAAAGTAATCCCAAAGAACCAACTTTTTAAAATTCATTCAAGCATTTTACTACAGACTGAGCTTCCTTTATCCAGAAATCTGAAATCCAACTCCTGCCCCCACAATTGAAACTTTTTGCTGCCAGCTACCCACTTCCACTTTTGTGACAGCAGCTACAGTGCTCCTGCTTATCTCTCAGATCTGAGAAGCACAGCAGCTGGCACCTTGAAGGTAGAAGTGGACAGCTGGTAGCAAAGAGAGACTGGGGATCTGTGAAATGGCAGGAGGCATGGATTCATACCAAGCACTACACTTGGATTCCCACCATTTCACAGATCCTCAGTCTCTCTCCAGCCTTGTGTCTTGTACATGACACAAACAGCAAACAAACAAGATATCGAGCTATTCCAAAAGAGTGCTACATTCAAAAATCTGAAATATTAAACACTTCTGGTACCAAGCATTTCTGATATGGGTGGCTCAACTTGAATTTAATTAGATAGAAATAGCTCCAAAGTTTGGTGTTCTTGATATGAATTTTAAAGTACATGGTGGGGGGAACTGCACTCACTAAAAGTAGCTTATACTTCTGGCCTACTGGCTTGAACTTCTCACCAGGATAACATTGTTTTTATGATTAGTAATATGAAGACTAGGTCTAAATACCCCAAAAACCAGATTCCATTTGATCGTGGAAGCTAAGTTGGGTCAGCTCTGGTAAGTATTTGAATGGGAGACCACCAACAAATACCAGATGCTATAGGCTATATTTCAGAGGAACTTGCAAGACCATCTCTGTTTATTTCTTGGCTAAGAAAATCCTATGAAATTCATGGGCTTTTGCCATAAGTTGACAGGCGGTTGCCATAAGTTGAGAGGTGACTTGAAGACACATATACATGCACAATATGGAGATCAGGTAGATACTCAGTATGCCACCTGGTCCCAATCAATAAGCCACTTCTACATTCATTTAATGTTGGACTATCCTATTTAATGTCTCATTCCTAGCTGTCAACTTGCTTTCCAAAAAGAAACATAAAAGCAACTAAGAACAATATTTTCTTCCTGACCGTAATAATGGTGTAGGTGTTATACTGCATTAAAAGCCTTAATTCAGCTCCTTTGATCACTGTTAAATACATATGTTAAATGCACCAAATTTTGAATCTGCCTTCCTAGATACTTGCACTGGAAAAAATGAGAAGGATATATTTGGTAAAATCCAACATTAGGCCTGTGTAGATTTATTGAAACAAGACCAATTAATTTCAATGGATCTACTCTATGTAAGACCAATGATGGATCTTTCCCATGTAGGTAACAACAAACCCTCTTGTTTTTCCTCCAAAAGTGCATGTGTCCACACTATAATACAGAAGGAATCAGCAGGATACTAGACTGCATTTCAAATATATCCTTGAATATCTTTGTGTTCTAAAGCTCAATGTGTCCTAAGCAATAAGTCTTTAGAGCTAGAGGGGAGACTGGACAAGATTTTGAGATTTCCAGTTTGACACTGTAGTGCAGCAAGCATTTCCAGGAAAAGGCAAGTATCTCTCAAGGGTTATTGCAGAATTCCTACAAATCTATTTGGTTTCAAAGTCACAGTCTTTCCAAGAGCATCAAGGATGTAAAGATTGAAATATGAAATGGTAGTGTTCAACTACAGAAAAGGAAGGATTCCTGTGCCAACTAACCAGGGCTGCATGAGACAGCTGCTTCAGTAACCAAGTTTTGGGCAAGGGTTTGGAAAAATTACATTTTGGAATTACTTTTTTGGATTCTGGGAGCTATAGTTCAAAAAGTAACTTTCTAATCTCTGCTTTGAGTAACATGAAAAGGGTTATCTAATTTATTACTCTTGGTAGTAAATTTTACTGCCAAGGATATGGAAGGAAGTGGTAGTGGAAGTTCCTCCCATAGGTGCCACAACAACTTGATTGATCTCGGGTACTATACACCATGGTGGAAAGTGGGGCACCATTTACTGCTTTGCCTCAAGCAACAAAATATATTGAGTCAGCCCTATAGTTGACCTTCTTTTTGCAGTCTGAACCAAGCAAATCAACTATCTTTTTGCACAATACCATCTCACAGCAGAAAGGATATACCTGTGCGGGTGACCATATGCTTTGTATTCAGAAGTCACCAAAGTCCAATTGCTGGCACTTCTACATAAAAAAAATCAGGTAGCAGGGCAACTATGAAAGAACTAGATAAGATCCTGAAGTGCCAAGCTATATCATTCAATAGCAAAGTCAGAATCATCATGCCATAGTGTTCCTGATTTCCATGTATGGTTGTGAAAGCTGGACAGGGCGAAAATCAACCCATTTGAAATATGGAAATATTTCTTGTAGATTTTATCAATGTATATGTATAATAAAAAGATTTTAAAAAAAGAAATATAGCACAGGAGGGGAGTTGTATGCATACCATGGACTGCCAAATAAATAAATAAATGGGTCCAAAAGCAAACCAAGTTTGAATTCTAACTAGAAGTGAAAATGACTAAACTGAGGCTAACATACTTTCAAGATATCATGAGATGATACAACTCACTGGAAAAGACTGTTGTTTGGTAAAGTGGAAGGCAGTAGGAAAAGAGAAACACTGCACTAAGGTACAATGACACAATCAAGAAAGGCACATCCCTCGATTTGTCCAACTCTGTTATAACAAGGTCTCTTGGAGGTCTGTTGTTCATAAAGTCAACATCAATTGAAGTCAACATGACAGTAACAACAAGGTAGCCTCTAACGGGAAAGAATTTGGAGATCAGAGAGGATCACTTCCAGCCAGCCACAGACAACACTGAGCTAGATGGATCAATGCTCCATCTTGGTATAAGGCAGCACCCTACATTCTGATCCATACCATACAACTGCACCCATCAACAAGAAAGCTTGAAAGCCAAGAATTTCAAAAATCTGTTTAAGAATGCATCATGACACAACAACTACACAACTTGAACACAGTGGCAAAAGTACAAGGCTGCACTGTATCATATAACTCATATTTATATATTCATTTTAATGAATGACAGTCCGTTCCTTAAATAAAATGATACTTTTTGGAGCTACACTAGACAAGACATGGTTAAAAACTGATCAGCTGCCAGTTGGTCATCTTGCCACTCTTATGATTCTTTATTTTGCTGAGAAGGTTAGTTGAACTTATTCAGAGCTATAACAACTGTGGTCTGCATATAGGAAGCCTCTTCTAGTACAAATGATGCACAGTTATTTTATAGATTGGAAGCAAGAAAGACTGCCTACCTACAGGACCCTGGATAGTTCCACCAAAGAAGAGAAGGAAATGCATGATGTTTTTGATGAAGGGTCTGTCCAATAGCTTTTTGTTACGTGAAATACAGGAATCTGGCTGAGTCACAATAGTGTGTGAGTGTGTGTGTGTGTGTGTGTGTGTGTGTGTATGTTTTAATTGTCAAACTGAAGACTTTTACAGTCAGTGAACATCGGTTTCCCACCAAAGGGTTACAAACAGAAAGGGACATTCCACTTGCAGGAAAAGCAGGAAGCTCTATACTATTCCTAAAGAAGTTTCTGTTCTTCATTTTCTAATCCAGTTGGGCTGGCTTGCCACATTGCATATCTGTCATCACCCCTTAGGTCGCAGTTAGTATGAAAGCACAGTTGCTTGGGATTCACCTTGTAAACGAAGCACAGTGAACTGAAAGTAGGTCATTATAAAAAGCGCAGACAGGGATTTCTACTTACATTACAGTTTAGAACCAAAAAGTCCTGGGAAGAGGGTGGCTGAAGAGGGTGCTCATAAATGCCAAAAGAAAGGTAGACATAAGAAAGTTGTTGGATTATGGGCTTGAGCCATAGCTGAGGGCTACTCCTAGTGCAACCCAAAACGTATCTTAAATGATAGTTTGCAGCTACATAGGTTTTTAAAAATATAAGAAGAAATTAAGCCTGTTGCAGTGAGAGGAGCCTTTGGCACTCTATAAACTTCTATCTGCTTGTCGTATGAGTATTGGTAGGCAAGCATTTGCTTCACTAAACATACGTTCTTGCTGATGAAAGGTTGTGTCAAAGTGAATATGTCAGTTTTAAAGTGCTACTGGAAATGTCATTGATTTTCTTAGAGAAAAAGAAAAGAAAAATGAAGATCCCCTAGCCAAACTTTTGAATGCCACCTCACAGCCCCCAAGATTTTTCCAAACCCTCAAAGATTCAAGGGCTGACATCTTCCAGCTTACGTCCAGTTCCTGCACACAGATTAGAAATGTAATTTTTGTGGGCTAAATTCCTCAGAACTCCCTAGCTAGCACAGTTGTTGCTGTTGCTGTTGTTGTTGTTGTTGTTGTTGTTGTTGTATGCCTTCAAGTTGTTTCTGACTTATGGTGAACCTAAGGAGAACCTATCACAGGGTTTTCTGGGGCTGAGTATGTGTGATGCGCTCAAGGTCAACCAGTGGGTTTTCATGGATGAGTGGGGAAACACATTCTGGATTCCAAGGTCGTAGTCCAATGCTCAAATTTAATACAGCAAGGAAGTAATTTAAGCAGTCTAAATTTAAGGAACAATTT
This sequence comes from Ctenosaura bakeri, assembly GCA_948474755.1. Lineage (NCBI taxonomy): Eukaryota > Metazoa > Chordata > Lepidosauria > Squamata > Iguanidae > Ctenosaura > Ctenosaura bakeri. Next base: position 467,512 of record CAOLHI010000340.1, read on the forward strand.
AAGCATTCTAAAAGCATACTAAAACATTAACAATTTAATCAAATTAGAACAATTTAAAACCATCTACCTTCATGAATTTGGATCACATTGCTTGATCCCCTAGGCACTAATTTAGAAAATCTATAATTTAACTTGGCACTGAAATGAAGCCAATATCCACTCCAGCTAGGTCTCCAAGGAGAAAGAATTCCACACCCAAGACACTACAATAAAGAAAGTCATCTCCTATGTCCTCTTCACACTGTACCTTGCTCTCACTCATGGGACACAGAGAAGGAGCCCTCCAACATGTTGATTTCAAACTCCTGATTTTTTTCCTAGGAAGTGCTGGGAAACAAGTCACTCAGTCAATGGGAATCAATTTCCTTTCCAATGAAACCTATTATTGTTATGCATGAATGGAGATGCACTTTTGGAAATCTGGGTCTGCTATTCATTTATTTTTATTTTTAAACTGCTTTTAAATTCTTTTGCATTGCATCCACTTGTACTTTTTAAAGAATATGAAATAGTTTATAAACCCCATACATATTCATGCTTCCATATATGGATATTTCAGTTTATATTAACATGTAGTTTGGGGCCAGATAGAGGTCACCATGGGAGTAGACTGAGCTCCAATACTTGTTTTACATTAGGTAGTCACTCCTCTGTATTCTGCATTTCCAGAAGCAGCTTTAATTATGTACTTTGCTGGGTGCTTCTTTTACAATTGAACCACTTTTCAACAAATCAGTCAGACACCTTTAGAGCTGGAGAAAACATCTATCTCCACAAAAGAAGAGTCTAGAGAGCTATCTTGCCATTAACAAGGTGTATCACAAAACTGGAAACTTCAAAAAGGTTTTAGAAGACATCTCATATATTGAAACAGATGATTTTCATCTTTAAAAATTTGAAAGGAACCAGTACACAATATGACTGAATTGCAAGCTGTGTGGTAGAGCTAAAACCTTAATATTAGATTTATTCCCAGAGCAGGAGACACTCTGCTGTGCAGACTAGCAAGACTCTATGATTTACAAGGGTGCTCTGCTAGCCTCTAGTACAACTGAGAGCTGTCACAGCCATTTCTGAATTTTCTTAGACATCATTGTGATGGCAAAAACCTTATAAATTCTTGTTTGTTGAACTTCAGTAATGGAAGAGCAATTGCTGTGGTTGTACAGGCAGTCCCTGGTGGGTTTGGGATACTCTGATGTGCTCCATCTCAGTAGACAGCTAAGCTACTATAGCACCAGCCTTTGAAAAAGATATCATAGATGGCCTGCAGAACAGTATAGTATGTCTGCTCAGCAGGTACCCTACAAGACCTTTTTATGCCAGTAAATGCTTGAGAGCTGATTGTTTTACAACAGAAGTGGGGGTGTTTTGTTTTGTTTTTGAAGAGTAGCATACTGCTTTTATTTATTTCTTAAAGTATGCTTTCAGTGCTTTAGTTTTACTGATAGTTTAATACTATTTTAATCCACAGCTTTTTGTATGTTTTTAACTTTCTCTATTTTGTAATCCACTTTGAGTCCCAGTCTGGAAAAAAGACAAGGTGTAAATAAAGTTATGGACAGACTGATCACTGATTCTAATAATTGTGTAAAGAAAACTGTTACAAAATCACTGGGTTAGTTTCTTTGCACAAGAAAACTTATCTGAACCTCTGGAGTGCATTCTGAGTCATGTAACACTACTTTTAATGCAGGAGATAATCTGAAATAAAACCTGGAGTGCACTTCCCATCCAGTGATCATATTAGGATCAGATATAAAGCAATGCCAATTTAAGCCCCATGTGTGACACCAACTTAGAAAGGGTCCAAAGCCTGTCCATTCTGGAACAAGCTTTTCAGATCACAAAGAGTAATGTCTAAGTCCAAGAAGCTCACCAAAATACAGCAAACAGAAGGAAGCATATGAAAACATTAAAGAAACCTGAAGAATTAGGGGCCAAGTGATATAGTGATTTGAACATTGGACAAGAACTCTAAAACTACCCTGCTCAGCCATGGAAACCAATTGGGTGACCTTGGACAAGTCACACTCCCTCAACCTCAAAGGAAGGCAATCACAAACCTCTTCTGAATAAATTCTGCCAAGAAAACCCTATGATAAAATCACCCAAGTCAGAACTGACTTGAAGGCACATGATAAGAAAACAACAACAATAGACAACATTACAAGATATCTAATGAAATTAGTAACCAGCAAATTTCAAGTAAATAATTTGAACATTCACCACTGATCTTTGGAATTCACAATACCATGATGTATGAATGACTAAACAATAGTCATTTTAGGACATTCAGATACCTTTCACTAAATAAGTACTCCATCAGACTCAAACATCAATATTTGATACCAGCAAAAGGAAACTCACTTTCACAGTCTTGCCTAGAAAAAGGATGCCTGAGTGGGAATGCGATAGGATATTTATAAAATTATGCACACTATGGACAGAGACTATCCTCCCTCCTCCTTACAATACAGAAACTTCAGGTCATCCAGTTAAATTAGCAGGCAACAGATTTTGTACCATCAAAAGCAAACACCACTTTCCCCACACAACACCTTCATAACTTAATGGAATTCACTGCTATAAGATATGGGGATGGTTACTAGCTGAGGTGGCTTTCAAATGGAATTAGACAAAAGGACTAAATACCCCTTGTGATATCTCCCATCTCAATGTCTGGTGAGGGGTAAAAAGTAATAAGAAGGGCAAATAGGATGTCATATTATGGAACAGGCCATGACAGGCTGGCTGGAACCTTGAGTTGACATGCTGAACATTTTATTACAGGTCTCACTTGGTCTCTGTTTCCAATGTTCAGGCACGATTGCCATCAGTTAGTCAGTTTAGGTCCAGCCTATCTGAAAGACCAGCTTTCCCAATATGAGTCTGCTTGAGTATTAAGATCCCCAGAGAAGGGCCTCCTTTGAACTCCACCATCATTATAGGTATGGTTGGTGAGGATGGTGAGGACACGAGAAATAGCCTTCTCTGTGGCTGTTCCTAGGCTTTCGAACTCCCCTCCTTGGAAGACTGGGTTGGCACTCTTGTGTCTGCTGACAGCCAATTACCTTCTTGCTTATTTTGTCCTTTGACTGGTCATTGCCGAAGGTCTTTTAGTTGGAGTATACCATATTTTTAAATCATTATTATAATGTTATAACTGTGTTTTTAACTACTTTAATGTTTTTAATGTCGTTTCTTTAATTTTTTTGTACTATCCATTGTTTTAACTTAATTTGGTTTTAATTTATATTGTGAGCCACCTTTGGTCTTATGCTGGGAGAAAGGTGGGATATAAATGAATTAAATAAATAAATAGGCAAAATGGTACCATCCATGTATGAGAGGGAACAGCAGCAGATTCATGAAACCTCATGGCCTACAGAAGTTAAAAAACAAGTCTAGAAAAAAATCCTAAGGATGGGACCTCCATCCCAATCTCAAACAGCTTAATGAGGCCTGAGCATCTTCAGTGGCCAGACTGCTGACTTGTTATGGTGATAGGTTACTCAGAAAACTAGGTAGGATAAGGAATGCACTGGATGATATCATAGCTAAGGAGAGTAGTGTATTGAGCTGTCCTTTATCCGGAGGGCACCATTTTGTATGTGTTTCAAGCTTTATCAGCCATTTCAACATGAAGCATTTCATGAAGTTTCATTACTAGTCAATAAGAGATTTAAAGCATGTGCTTAACTACCTCACAGCAGTCAGTGGAACTATAACATCCTTAACTCTAGTTAGATCATCTCTTGTTCATGCAAAACTGGATTTTGCTGCTGTACAAGATCATAGGACCTTTTGCGTAGACTTTTAAAGTGCAGCATAGTAAGAAACAAGCTTTCTGCAGAAGTTGTACTGGAATGAGTGTGATTTAACTTATTTCTATGCGATCTGAAGTTCAGAATGAGCACTGAGAAACTCACATTTGTAGATAACGGCCAGTTATTCAGAATGATAAAATCAGACTGCAAAGAGATCTCTCTAACCAGGATGAATGAGCAGCAAGATGACAAATCACATATAAGGAAATACAAAATGATGTTCATTTGGCAAAACAAACAAACAACCAAAACCTCAAGTTCACAAATATCTTGATGCGGTCTTAGCAGGTAGTAATTACTCAGGAAAAAGATCTGGTGATCATGACGAATGGTTCAATAAAAATATATAATTTCAGTACTAGTAAAAAAGAAGCAAACTGCTAGTCCAGGATTATTAGAAAAGTGGTGGAAAATTAAAGGACCAGCATCATGATGATAAATCTAAGTTACAGCTGCACTGGAAATACTGGCCACCGATGTGGATGTCTCATCTCAAAAGGGGTATGACGCAACTGGAACAAGTGTAAAATGGCAACAGAATTGTCAAGAGTTTCAAACACTTTGGCCTAACAGGAAAACCTAACGGAGAAGTGATCAGAATGCTGCTAATGCATTTTCTTTCAGGCCTAGCCACTAGTGAGGAATGCTGAGAGATTTACAGTACAACAGTATCTAAAGGCCATACGTTGCTCACTCCTGGGCTAAATGGCTTAGGACTTTTTAATTCAGTGCGGAAAAAGCCAAGATAGACAGAATGTGAAGATACTTCTTGAAAGCAATTGCTTCTAGTTATGTGTGGGTCCCCCTAACACTAATTAGTTATAGTTATAGCCTGTTGTTGTGTGCCTTCAAGTCATTTCTGACTTATGTCAACTCTGAAGTGAACCTATCACGGGATTTTCTGGGACTGAGAGTGTGTGACATGCCCAAGATCATCCAGAAGGTTTCCATGGCTCAGTGGGGAATTGAATCCTGGGCCATTTCCACACTAGACTGTTATAGTGCTATTATTCCACTTGCAACATCCTATGGAATCATGGGGTTTGCAGTTTCTGCAAACCCCATGATTCCATAGGATGTTGCAAGTGGAATAATAGCGCTATAATAATCTAGTGCGGAAATGGCCCTGGTCTCCAGCATTGTAGTCTAATGCTCAAGCCAGTACACTGCGCTGGTTATAGTTGTAACACTCTGGTTACAGCTACAGTTCTGAAAAAGTAACACTTTCCTGTTTCACATAAATCACTAAAACAGATATATTATGTTAACAGTGTGGTGGTTGTGCAAAGAACCTAAATTCTGCAAGCTGCTAATCTCCAATACAAAGCACACTCTAATACAAAGCACACACCTCCCATTTGTTTCACTGTCACTTTGACATCTGAAACAGAAAGTGAGGCAAAAACAAAACAAGGCAGCACTTGAACCATAGGATATTCCTTCACCACCACAACCCTTTAACTATAAAGGTAACTAACAGTTACAATTACCATACAGAAATGTAAACGAGTTCCTCACTAAGTTACAACCACAATTATAGTTTCATTGTTAGCGAAAGGATATAACACATAATTTACTTTATTTTATTTTGTAAATTATTCCTGAACTGGATGTGGAGGAAGCACGACAGAGGTTTATACAATTATTAATTATGTGGAGAAAGAAGTTAGACAGTTTTTATTGTTTTATCAACTGTTATTTTATTGTTGTATTTCTTTGTGAACTGCCTAGAGAACATTTGTTATGGGATGGCTATACAATAATCAAACAATCATTATCTTCCTTCCCTCATATAATATTCAAACTTGTAGTTATCCAGTTAAACAAATTAGTAGTAGTTTCTGAGAGGACAAAATGAATGTGCTTCTTCAAACAATTAATAATAACTTTATGCAATTCAATGAGACAGGATGGCTTGTGGAATGGCTTTAAAGGGGATGGATCCATTTTACAGAAAACAGGATTATCAATGGCTTTGAGCTATGAGAGGTAAGCAGAACCTCCACCTTCTGCAGGAGCATTTCTCTCTGAATAGTGTGGTGTACTGATTAAAGTATCAGACTATAAACAAGGAGACCTGAATTTACTTGGTCATACTTGATTTGGCTAAGTGGGTGACAGTGGCTAACTGGGTGACTTTGGATCAGGTAATATTTCTGAGCTTGTCCACTTCACAGGGTTGTTATGAGGATAACATGGAGAAGAGAGAGAACTGCATATGCTGCCTTGAGTTCCTTTGGAGAAAAGACAGGTTATAAATGTGACAAATAAATGCTGGGTGCTAGATGACAAACACCAGGGAAGTTCTGTGCATGCTGGCTTGTGGATAGCCAAAAAGAACTGTCCATTTGATGGACCAAATATTTTAACAAGCAGGAAACTGCTATGAAAGGTGAAGGCCACCTTGGTAATTTGTTATTTCTTTAAAATTCCTGTGCCTACTTAGCTACCCTAAACCAGGAGTGTGGAATGTATGACCCTCCAGATGCTATTGGATTACAATTCTCATCAGCCTTAGCCATCATAACCAATAAAAGCAGTCCAACTACATCTGGAAAGCAATGTGTTCCCCACCCCTGTTCTAAGTTTTGTTCCAAGTTGTGTTGTGTTCTCTTCCTCTCCAGATCTGCATGCCTGTTAAAACAAAGCAAAACAAAACAAGATAAAATAAAGCAGGGGGAGAGAAACACACTGCATAACTACCCCATTTTGCATGGACCAGAGGTTGCTCTCCTAGCAGTGTATCTAGACTAGGATGAAAAGAAGGCATTGTTTCCTTTTGGACATCTGAAAATGGCACATGACAAAATTCTATGGGCACTTGCAAAGGGTATGATTAAATATTAGGCTTCTGAAAATTCAGGCTGCAAAGAAGCAGATATAGAAGTCCTAAGCTTTCTCCTACATACCGTATTTCGTCAATTGGTATGATCACTGTAAAAGAGACAATTTTATTTGGAGGAAGCTTGTTTGCGCATTACTGTTTGTGGCAAACCATAGACTGGCTAGGCTGGAAACAGGATGGCATTTTATATGGGGAATCTTAGCCCTGAAGATAACTTGATAATTCTCCAGCCTCTTCTATCACTAACATTCAGTTCCAAAGATATACAGAACAAACAGATAGCTTGACTTGAGACATAACCCATAACTCACAGAAAATCTCATATACAGAGTCAAAGTACATAATCTACCACCAGAAAACCCATTTCCTTCCACTCCAAGTCCCATGAAAAGTGAAATATTTCCTTGCAATCAATGGAAGTTATAGGTACTTTTAAAATTTTGCAACATGGAGAATCAGTTGAGGATCTTGGCTTCTCTTCTGGCTCAGCAACACATTTCACTCAACAATGTATTCAAATTAGGAAACATGTCTACTGCTTAGAAATGAACAATCCTATGTTCATTAAGACAACATTCAATCCCACAATTAAAAAACACATAAACAAGGAAAACAAACCAGACACAAACAGTTAAGTGAGCCAACATGGAGGTGCTGATTTAGTGCCCAAGGCAGAATATAGCTTCAGCAGCAGGAACATATGACAAGCATCGCAATAGCCTAGGCATATATGCTGAAAACAGGTGGTTTTAGGTTCTGGCTGCCTGTGTTGTTGCATAAACACGACATTTTACTCATAGTTCAAACCCAACATGGTCTCAAATAATTACCACCCTCATTCAACTAACTACCTATCTGCTGTCAGGTTTGGTTTTCAGACTCTTTTGGAAGAGAAAGATTAGGCAGAAGGACAGTTTCATGGATGTCCATAATTAACAGATGTGCTGTTGCTGCTGTTTCTTAGAGAGACATGAGATTTGTATGTGGAAACTGCTGACATTTGGGGAGTAGGAAAGTTTCATAAGAGAACAGTGTGAGGGAAATTTGTGCAAAAGGAAAGTCAGAAACTGTGTGAGGAGAAGCTTGGATTTAGGTGGGGTTGTGTGCATACATTCAGGAGTGAACATGGGTGTAATACTGTGGGACAGAGATGGGCTCAAAAGGAGATAGTGTGGTGAACAAGCAGGCAGGAATGTGCGTGCCAAGCAGCTTGAATGTCAGTCATATTCAGGGAAACCCGAAGCAGAACCCTTCCCATTTTTCCTTTCCTCTCAAAGCAGCAAGAAAAATGCCACTCCTCCTTCTCCTTCTCCCCCTCCCCCAGGAATGGTTGCTGTTCCAAAGGCAGCTTGGCTCCTTCTCCCTCCTCAAGGAGTCACACGTAAGCCACGGTCCTGCTCCCCACCTGTTCCAGAACCAGAGATGTGCTCTTGGCACCCACCTGCTGGGGGGACGGTTTGCGATGCCACAGGCTAGAAATAAAGGGGTTGAGGGAGGATAACCCACGGCCCCCCACGCGCTCCCGGCTCCTGTCTCCTTGGAGAGGTGCATGAAATGGAGGCAAGGGGGGAAGGACCCACCATTTCTCCCTGCCGCCCCCTCATCTTATGGTCTGAAAATAAGGGATGAGACTACGCCTCTTCCACCTGCCCCCTTATAACAAACAGCAGGCTGGTATTAAAAAAGATAAAGGGCGGGGGCCTTGTCGTCTAGCCACTAGACACCACCCGCACACAGGATGAAGGGAGGGGGGATGCTTTGGAAGAAGGGGCTATGAAAAGCGAGGGGGGGAGGTGGGCAAGCGGTGGCAGAGCAGAGGCTGTTGCTTTCCTCCCCCCACCCCCCAGCTGCGGCTAAGGCTTCTCCTTTCGAAAAGGGCGCGAGAGAGGGCCGAGGCGAGGGAAAGCTGCGGTACCTGAAATTGGGGGGCGAGGCGAGATGCAAGCCCAAGAACGGGGAGGATCCGGTCGGGGACGTGGCTCCTTTCTCTCTCTCCGCCATTCTCCCTCTCCATGCAGGCGGGCGGGCGGGCAGGAGGGGAGGGGGAGGAGGAGGAAGAGGAGGAGGGGGATGCTGCTGATGCTGGCAGGCAGGCAGGCAGGCAGGCAGGCGAGGTGGAGAGAGGGATGAACGGGGCAGGCAGACCGAGCCGATGTCCCGGGGCAGGCGGAGGGTGGCGGCGGCGGCGGCGGCGGCGGAGAGCAGAGAGCAGATGCCGTGGGGAGAGGCGGGAGGCGGGAAGGCAGCGGTGAGGGGGGAGCGCCGCTGGCGAAAGCAGGATCCCTCCTCAGGGGTGGCAACCGCTGCAAGACGAATGTCGCCCCCGCCCCGCTTCCCCCAGACTGGACGCAGCCCGCGCGCCCTCTCCCTTTCGCGAGCCGGGGGCAGCTGCGGCAGCTGAAGGGGCCGCCCCTTGTCCCCAGCCAGGTGGCCTGGGCGGGGGCAGAGCGGGAGCGGGCGGGGGTGGAGAGGGGCGCCAAGGCGGGCAGGGGGCCGCCCGGGTGGGGTTGGCTTCGCGCGCGCGGCGGCGGGGGAGCGGAGGAGGAGGAAGAGGAGGAGGAGCCCGCCAAGAGCGGCAGGGAAGGGAGCAGGTGGAGGCTGGTGCCGGGCGACGCCAGAGAGGCAGGACCCGCGCCAAGAGCTGGGAAGCCCTTAGAGAAAGAGTGGGTTGGGCGTGGCGGGGAGGGGAAGCTGCCTGACAGCCTTCGGTGGCGATGGATATGGAACCATAATAATTCAGTGCCCTGGGCGCCCGCTGCCCTCCGTCGCTTGAACGCATTGGCACAAAAAATGCAGTCCGAGAGAGAAGGAGGCAGCCTCTGCTCCCGCCGAGCTTACAGTGTCAATTCTACAAATAAATGAGGAAAAGCTGTGCGAAATACCAGAACCACCACGTTCAGTGTTATCCAGGCCACTTATTTCTTGAGGATGGGCGTTTAATGGTTGAGGTGCAGTAGTAAGGATGTGGATGGTTTGCATTTGTTATATTTATTTTCTGCCATTTATCCAAGCAGCTCAAGGCAGCCGAGAGCTCCTCCTCCTCCTCACAGTCAACCCAGGATGGTAGCTTAGGCTGAGCCGGAATGAATGAACGATGGCTCTGCATCATGGAAGAGAGCAGAGATCTGAATCCGTGCGGACTCTCTCCTTCCTAACCAAATATGGCTCTTCTCTGTCGAGGAACTCAGCTCAAAGGGAGATCATATAAAGGTAATCCGGGAAAGAATTCCAGGCATAAACAGCAGCAAGAGAAAACAGATGGAGTCCTAAGGGGGAGGAAATCTACTGAGTAGCAATTTTAAGATGTGAGCATTGGAAGAGGAAAGATTGTGGGCAGGATATTAGAAGAAACAGGCAGAAGAAACAGGTGGAAATTATATAGAGTGGAGCAAAGCCATAAATACCTTTCAGGGCAACGGTTTCGCCTTAGATGGCAGATGGAGTGAATGAGTACTTACTAGCCCATGTAAGGACCTCAGAAAGTGGTCACTAGTCTAAAGTGATAAGCAAGTTGAATAATTTAATGAATAGCCCCCCCATCCCATTGCAAAAGCCTGGAATTGATAATAGTACTCAAAAGTAGGATAAATGTCAGGCCCTTACTTACAGACTTACAACTGCAGATAAAAATGACCATAAATCAGAAAAAAATGTACACAAACTACAGTCTCCATCTACTGCATGATTATTCTTGTTTCATACACATCCTGTAGCTTTGCCAATAATTTAACTGTGATGGGTCTTATGCCCCTTTAATATTGGAATAGTAGGGTGAAAATAAAATGAACTTAACAGTAAATATTTATACAGATATGTGTAGATCTATTAACTTAGCCCATTACACGCATCTAACAAAGTACTTTCCAGCTCCCCAAAACTTGCTCATTAATATATTTATTATTCTTCCAAGTTGTTATGAGTGTTTCTGCTTTTGCAACCACTGGGCACCTCTCTTAGCCACTTTCAAATGTGTTTATTCCAAAGTTTATATCACCAAACCAATTGCTTTATTTTCTGACAAAGAAGGAAATGGCAAAACCACTTCTGAGTATTCCTTGCCTAAAGAAGCCCTATGAAATTCATGGCATCACCATAAGTTGACAGGCAACTTGAAGACACATGCACACAAACCTAGAATTACATATTCAAGATAAAGAAAGTCTCACATAGTCTTGACTCTTTACCATGCCCAGTTAATAGTATCAAGATCAGACAAAGAGATTTTCCTACTTGATGCACAACAGAAAATTGTCTCTAACTACAGCAACATTACTACAATAATAACTTCAATAATTTGTTTCCTTTTCATTATACCCCTGCCTGTTCTACTTACAGGGGAGAAACTGAGGAGAAGATTTAATCCAGGGTTTATTAAACCAATTTAAACCGAACGTTATGACACTATGTCATGGAATCCCTTAATAAATTCAGAGACAACCAGGTTTCCTGCCTCAGGGAAGCTTCCAAAAAAATATTTGGAATCAGGCAGTCAGCTGGAACCATATCTTCTATGATTTATATCAGATAAAACAACATTATGTCACTACACCTTTTTACACATTATATAGATCCCAAATTTTCTGAGCAGGTATATTGAAGAAAACTTAGGGTATACCCCCGATTGTATTTTAAATCCATTGCTCTGTAAATCAGCATACTAGGAAATGACATAGTTGAAGTCAATAGCCCATACTTGTTAGAGCTTCAGCTGTAGTCCATTTTCTATAGGTGCATGCCCAAGATAATTTAATGTGAAAAGATTACTGTACATGCTTGCTTGATACACTGCTATACAATCATTGGAGAGTGACAAAATCATGAAGTTTTTTACTTCCTCTGTTACTATAGAAGGCTGTACCTGGTGACTATTAAGTACAGATGTAGGGAATGATAGTTATAATGCTCTGCATGTTCAAGGACTTCAGAAGCATTTCTTTGCTCTCCATTCCATGGACTTCTAATTTTCACAGTTCTTTGTGGAGATTTTACATTTCTATTGTCTGCAACCGAACTGGGGAGGCAGACATTCTGGAATATCCTTTTAACCCTGAAAAGCTTAGTGATGGTCTCAGGCACTAGCATTGCCTCATTCTGGTGAGAATCCATGTTGCGGGGCAAGAAGCAAGGAACCCTTCAGACTTTTTGAGTTATAAGTTCCTGCAGCTCTAGCCAGTATAGCCAATGAGTCAGAACACTGGTAGCTGCAGTCCGACAACTTCTTCAGAATGTCATATTTCTCACCCTGTAATCAATCAATCAATCAATCAATCAATCAATCAAATATGCAGAAAATGAAAAGGGGAAAAGGAATTCCATCAAACTAGAATATTTCTAGGTATTGTGCTCCTCTTCTTTCCTGCACAGTAATGATCTTGGACTTAAGACTCTAGGTGTAAATCGCTGATACTTAAAAAGATACTTGAAAACATTAATGTTCCCTTGACAATTGTGAACATAAGTGCAAAACAATTTCTGTTGTTTTCTGCAATGCTAATGGAATTCTAGCCAGAAAATAGTTTGGTAGGCAGGCTACAATAGGCAACTAGAATGTATAAGGAACTAGAATTGCTGTCACAGTCTAATCCAGCAATTCTCTACAGTGAAAAACTTCTAGTATACTATTAAAAGACAAAAACGGTATAGGATTGGTCCACTGACCATATAAACCAACATAAGTTCATATTGCATAACACAAAATTAGTAAAAAAAACTTTTATTTTTACCTGTGTCTATTAACAGTTGGCACTGGAATCCCTCATTTGAGAAAGAGTTGAAAATAATGTACTGATCTGGATAAATTCTAAACAGAATAGTTTAGAAAAAAGATTCATAAATAAGTTGCAGCTGGAGACACAAATAACTTTCAAGATTACAAAGATTGTGTAGCCACTAATGGTTTACAATACATATTTAAAGGTACATATAAATAAAAACATTAGGAAGGATTTTGTCAGAGCCAGAAGAAATTAAGCCTTAATAAGGGTAAGCAAGTCCAGGGATTAGCAAACATCAGTTTCCTAATTGTCCACTGAATAGTCATAATAAATTTGTTCATTGCACTTTTACCTTGGAATCTACTGAACGTGATGGGAATAATTTCTGAATAAACATGCAGAGGACAGTGCTGAATGTGCATAGTTGAGCTTCACAATAATTGTATAACGATTTGCCACATTTGAGTTGCATTGCTCTAAATGCAGTTCCTGTCTCATTGAAATCTAGGGCAAATCTCAATTGCTTCAACTCTAAAAATGTAGTGCAGCAATGTTTTTTAAAAAGTGTATGTTTGTGTTTTTCTAGGAAACAAAGTTTCATAGAACTGTTTTGTAAAAACATTCAAATCTCTTTTTTCTGTGTATTTCAATGAAGCATTGGTAACCAGAACGAGTATACTAGGATTTTGGGGACCAGGGTCTGAATACCTGCTTAACCATGGAAACCCAATGGGTGATCTTTGGCAAGTCACACTCTCAACATCAGAGGAAAGCGATGGTAAGCTCCTCCAAGTGAATTTTGACAAGAAAACCCCATAATATGTTGTCATAAATCTGAAATGATTTGAAGGCACACAACAACTTCTAAGTTTATCTAGCTATAACCTGGCTAAGCTTCTTTCTTGTCCACCTTTCTTGTCCATGTTAGAAAATATTTATTCCAATAGTTACAGGCAATCTGTTTCTCAGGTAATAATGCAAGTCAAAATAGTATTTGACAGGCTCCCAGTTACAGACTACAATTTCATATAATCAGATACACCAAAAAGTGTGATTGTTCATCTCTGTTTCTTCCAAATTCTCAGTCTGTTGAAGAAAGAACATACAAAAGAAAGGCTTCACTACAGCTTAAGTGATTATAATGGTATACACCTTGTTAAGAATATAAAAGGAGCCTCTGGGTTGTCATGTAGCTACCTGATCCAACACAATGCCTGCTTGGTGGCTTTGCATCCTTTCTTTCAATTCTTCCCAGTCTCTCCTAACTTTCTTAATGGCTGACTTAAATGTTCACCTCTTCCTCCCATCCAATAGTTTTAAATTTCTAAATAGTGTTAAGCCTTAATATTATTTGCAATAAGAGAAATCTATTTTAAATATTTCAGACATCTTTTACTGGAGATGTTCAGATCTTCTCTTGGTTTTCTGTAGTGTTGTTTTCTATGCAGAAAGGTATGAAATGTGGTTTCAATATTTAGAATGTAGCATGCAATGGATATTTAATGAATGCTTTATCTTATACCTGATGTTTCTGTTCTTCCTGTGCAGTACAAGGTTTGATTTATGAATTCACTCTGCTTACAATGCTAAAATAACCAGATATTGCTTACAGATAAAGCAAAATCTATTCTGAAATAAATGCGCAACTAAATGGAATTTCAAGAGCCTATTTTTTCCCATCTGACCCTGCTGAAGTCAGAAAATGATTAGCAACCACCCAAAACCTGGACTGTGGATCTCTGGTCCTGGCAGATACTATATAATGCCCATAACATATTATGGACACTGGGAACCCAGGAATTTATTTGAAGTCCATTCTGTAGAGATTAACACTGCCAATCTGACACTTATTCTGGTGTAAAGGAATAGTTGACACTGGTAACAACAATTGTAATTATATTTTTTTCAATTTTTCTATCCTTGGCTAAGTGACCAATAAATATTTTGGCCCCACTTTTGATTAGGAACTTTGGTTGTTATTTATAGCTTCAGTAATACCTTTCACACAGATGTCATCTTTGTAATGCAGTCCACAGCCTCATAAAATCATAGTTGGAAAAGGCCACAAGGGCCATCAAGTCCAACCCTCTGCTACACAGGAATAATAATAAAAAAAGAAACACTTCTTAAATTTGCATGTTGTCTTTGCGCATGGGTTAGGTTAATCTTCTGTGTTATCACACAATCAAAGCACTTCTGATGGCCATCCATCCTCTGCTTAAAAACCTTCCAAGGACAGTCCACCACACTTTGGAGGCAGTATATTCCACTGTTGAGCTGCACTTCCCATCAAGAAGTTCTTTTTAATTTTTAGGAAGAATCTCTTTTCCTATAGTTTGAAACCACTGCAGAAAACAAGCTTACTCCATCTTCCATGTGACGTCTTTTCAAATATTTAAACATGGTTATCATGTAACTCCTTAACCTCCTCCTCTCCAGGATAATTATACTCAGCTCTCTAAACTGCTCCTCACAGGACATGATTTCCAGCCCTTTTACCATTTTGGTCACCCTCCTCTACACATATTTTTGCTAACATCCTTCTTGAATTGTGGTGCCCAGAACTGAACACAGTATCATAGGTGGGGTCTGAACAAAGCAGGTTAAGAGTGGTATCATTACCTCCCTTGACCTAGACACTATACTCCTACTGATGCAATCACATTAGCTTTTTAAACTGCCACATCATACTAGTCACTCATGTTCAGCTTGTGGTCTAAGACTCCTAGATCTCCTTCACGTGTACTGTGGTCAAGCCATATGTCACCCATCCTATATTGGTACATTTGACTTTTTCTGCCCAAGTTTAGTACCCTACATTTTTCCCTGTTGAAGTTCCTTTTCTTAGTTTTGGCCCAGCTTTCTAATTAATTAAAGCCATTTAGCAATCTGATCCTGTCCTCTAGGGTATTAGCCACCCCTCCTAATTTGGTGTCATCTGTAAATTTGATAAGAATGCCCTCTATTCCATCACCCAAGTCATTAATAAAGATGTTGAACAGCACTGGGCCCAGGACAGAACCCTGCACCCCACTAGTCACTTTTGTCCAAGATGAAGTCCCCAAAATCCTATTGTTTCAATACAACTGAATAGCTCCCAGTATTTCTTGAGGATTGGAATTAACAGTAATCAATATGGTCAGCAAGGAAGTGGTCTGCATGCTACAATGTGAACATTAAATTGTTGAACCTCAACAGGATAAAAAAATTAAACATCAACAGTGCATAGTAAAGCCTACAAGTCATGTGGAGAAAATGTAAATATACAAGAGTATAGACAGAACACATCCAAGAGTCCAGCTATTTATAAAATATTTGTCTAAAAGTCCTAATGCATGAGCAAGGAAATTTTTCAATGGTTGCAGATCACCATGTGCTCAGAATGAAAGAAACTGGTCTTCTAACTAACTTCATAAAATGGTCTCTTTAGAGAGTTTATTACTATTGCTGAACAGAGTTGGGGAATTGAAGGAGGCAGGAATTACAGAACCTAAACACGAACAGGAATATAGCACAAACTATGCTTGATTCTGAAATCTCTTTAAAACATTTTCAACATCCTCCTTGCAATACCTTTCCATGGTGTTGGGATTGCATTCTCTGATGAAGCAACAGGCTATGCTGCTGGTAGCACTGCTGCTAATAGGGCCTACCATATGTGAGAGGCTTTTGCTGAGAAACCAGACTAAATGTGCCAAGCAGCTGCTGGGCAACAGCAGCAATAGTGGTGTGTGTGTGAGAGAGAGACTGGTGGAGGATCTCTCAGGGACAGCGGCAACTTAGCTAATTCTGAAGAAACTACTGCTGTGCAGAAGGCAGCAGTGGTAAACCAGTTCCAAATGCTTTTTACCTTGAAAATCCTATGATGAAATAATTCAGTCCTTGCAACAAGAACTACATTTGTAAATGGAAGGAGATTTTTGGAATATCCATACATTTCTTGAGTAGTGTGACAAAGCCTCAGACATTTAACAAAACCAACTACATTTTATTTTAGATAATAAACTCCTCAGGGAAAGATGTGTCATCCATATTCTAAAGCATTAACAGATGGTCTTGTAGTTGTCTCAACAGTGTAACTGTTATAAGTGAGGCTTTTCCATTGCTGACTTTTGCTCCATGCATACAACTGGAGTCTTTTTACATCTTATAGCTTATAACCAGCCCCATTTTTTCTAGTTCCTCTACTTGAATACGCCACTGTTTAGAACCAAAGCCTGCCATTTTGAATAGAAGGTAACCAGCAAATTTGACTGCTCTGTGTTGCCAGTGTTTAAACAAAAGGTGAAGGAAAGGACACCTGTACTTTATTCCTGAACTGTGTATTTGATTCCAAAACCTAGTCATTTTCTGATTTAGACACAGCTTTTCTACCACTGAATACAAAACAAATGATACTGGACTTGCTGGATTCATTATCAATTAAAATTAACAAAGACAACAGACAGAGAGATAAAGACATTTATAAAAACAAGTTAATAGTTACAACACAACTGTAAAAGCAGGAAAACATTTCAAAGTAGAGAAGTCGCAGTCTGAATCTGTAGTGTAGAAAGTGCATTTCTTTCCTACTCTGTGGTAGGGAAAAGGGCTATCTTCAGTATTTTAAGAGGACACAGGCCATCAAATAGCAAATAGCTTGCCCCTAGGGAGAAGCCAGAAATGATGTCTTGGGAATAAGGACACCAAAATGAGGCCTAAGAGCAAGTCTCTCCCATTTGAGAAATGTGTCCAAAGATTTCAGTGGATAAGTGTCTTGGATGCACTTGTTTTCCACATGCCTCTTGAAGAAGGTTGCTAATTCCACAGCTCTTCAAGGCTTTAGTATTACTGGGTTTTTTGTTCACCTTCATTTTTGCACTGTTCAGCTGGTGCAAAGTCTAGTCTCCAGTTTTACAGATGCAGTACCATAACGAAGCAGGCTATGAAGGTATTCCACAGCTGTGTTGATTGCTAAAGTTACTCCTTCTCTGATACATTACTTGGAATCTAACTGCTAAAACGATCGAAGTCCCTTATGCAGGACAGCTCATTTCACTGCATGGTGCCAGCTACATGAAACAAATCTCAAGGCCACAATCATGTTATTTCCCATTGCTCTGGAGCTGGAAGGGGGCCTAGTAACCCTGCCAAGGTTACAGAGAAAACAAATAAAGGGAATGTGATCAATAACCTGAAGGAACTATGACACTATCTGGCTAGAATTCAAATAAGGTGATGGCAAGCCATTAATGCATGGACCCTAAGAGCTATTTTTTAAAAAACAGAGAAAGAACAGTATAAATGCACAGCAATCTACAGCTGGGAAGAGGAATAAATCAGACCAAAAGTGGACTGGGTGAAATATCCACAAAAGAGAGGTCTTTCAGTCTCACTTAGTCCCAGCAATGAATTAACTCTATAATGGTCACCACAAGGGACTTGTTCAATCCATGTCATAAAATGTCTTACAGTAAAAAGGGTCTAGGCTATAATGAAGCTGGAAAAGTTTTCCAAAATAAAGTACAGCTTCTAAGACTTATAAGACAACACAGGCAGGAGTGTGTTATGGTCTGTACCTTTACAAAATCTACTTCAAAAACCCAGTTCTTCCAAAAAGCAGTTTTGTGAACTATATGAAATATGCAAATGAAGCACATGTATGTGATCACTCATGTTGCATAATTTCTCCAGGTTCCACAAGAAGCTATTTAGGGCCCTGAAACTACCTTCTGATTATACAAAGTTCACCTCTCATTTACCTTTCCTATTAAGCATGTATCTGCCTCTATAAAGGCTATTAGCTTGCTTTTGTGGGGGGGGGGGAATGAAAGCTTTTTTTTTTTTTAAAGGAAGTAAAGTTCTATGACCAGGATTAGAGTCTGTTCTCCTATGGAACTGCAACACAAAACTCTTCCTATAGAAAAATCATTTTCAGAAAGTGTCTTCTCATAATCTGGAACATTTATAATCTCTGCAACAGGAACTCTATGCAGTGGAAGAGCTGTACTGGTCTTTCAGATCTAACAGGTCTACCATTCCTACCATCCAAATGATACTGTTACCGCCCTACATCAAACTGATCATTGCTGTTACTGTATTGTCCCTTTATATACATCAACATATGCTACCCTTAGGCCAACTCCATACTTTTATTGATCTATCCATCTGATCCATTACACTCTTGCATTCTGTCCAAATGTCAAGAGACTATGTTCTGGAGTGTTTAATTGGTGCAGCTTCTGGAACAATGGTGAGCAAGCACCATGAATATTTTGCATGGTTCATCACATCTCTGCTTTATCAACAAAGATGAGAGAATACTAAGAAAGAGGTACTCTAAATGGTGCAACAAATGGAGCCCATCTGAGGTAACTGGAATTCAAAGTACTGTCCAAAGTCTTTTGTGAGCTGATTCCAAGAGTTTCTCAGGAGAGTCAGAGATTTGGTCTCTAAGACTTTTTTCTTATTGATGAAGCTTGCTCAATACATCCTGCACAGAAGTTTGAGAGTTGTCGTATTGCAGCTATCTGTGTTAAACATCCACACACTTAACAGGTAATAGCGTTCGTTAATATTCTAATCCTTCTGGCAGAAATTCTTCTCAGCCACTCCAGCAGCCACTCCAAAATGTGGGTTTGCCTTGTTTAATTTCCCATTTCAGGCTGTAAAGAAATGAAAGAATCCCAACATTAATATTTTCATCCCCATGGATAGCAAAGCAATTTGTCCCAGAAGCACAAACTGACTTCCAGTGAAACTGTATTTGCCAGTTCTTATTCAGACAGGCTGCACTAATTGTCAGATCTATTTTGAACCCACATATGCAACATGTGACCAACAATTAGCATACAACTATATGCCTGGTCTCTTATATTGCTCCTTTAAACATCAAAGACAGTAAATTCAAAATTGAAGAACAATGGTTTTGTCAACGGGAGCCACCTTACCTCAGGAGCATGACTCACATGTACCTACCAACCTACCAGTTGATGATCAATGATGTAATGCTAACAAAAAACATATACTGCATTTATGAAGTGCCTGAAGCGCTAGCTTTGAAAGAACAATCTCAGCTGTCAACTTGCTAGCTAAACAGGGCAAGGCAGTTAGGAAAGAAGGAGAGGCATGGACTAGAGATTACAGGTGTAGGAAAATAAGAGTTTTAAGATGTCATATAAAACATTTGCAAGGAAGAAAGCAGTGGCAGGTGATGAGTTCCACAATCTATTTAGCCGAAAGAAGTGTACAGGCAGAGTGGGTATCAGTAGAAAGAAAGGAAGCAAACACAGAGAACAGACACTGGAATAAAGCTCTCATTTGTGCACATTTCAAAAACAGTAACAAATTGAATCCGGTCATAAAGAAAAAAGCTAACAAATGAAGTGTGACAAGAGAAAACATGTGGGCAAAACAAGACTTGGGGAAAAAAAATCCAAATGAATCTCAAAGTTCAAAAAGTAAGAGAATAAAGAGAAAGAGACAAGAGAGAATGATAACCACAGCAGTCAAGCTGGGAAATAATAAAATAAGACAATGACTTTGCAGTGAGTGGGGATAAATCCCAAATTAGACAATTTGAAGAAGTTGGTCACAATGTAATTTTATTGGCTCAAATAAAAAGAAAGGAGTACATAAATCTTCAAAGAAATCCAAGGTTCTGTACTCAGAGACTGAAAGAAAAGGATTAAAAAAAAAAGTAAAGATACTGATGATGACATGTGCTTCAGCTTTAAGTAAGGTTACTGGCACATTATCAAGTCAGAAGAACAAGACATGATGAAAACGGATCAGAAGTAGAATTGCACGTCACTGACAGAAAGGCGCATGAATGTTAAGAGAAAAAGCAATATGACTGAGAGCAGGGAAGAAAGAGAATCCAAGGCAGTTAACCGAGGAACTCTACTTCTAAGTGGGAAACAAGGAAGACAATTACTAGTAATAAATACACAAAAAGAACACTGCATAAGTAAAGAGAAGCCAGGAAAGTATACAGAAATCAAAATCTGAACAACTTAATACAGGGAGTAACAAACTTCTAAGTTTGAAGAAAAGTCAAAGTGTCAGGTGGACAGAGCATCTGACTTGGGTCAAGGAGATCTGGATTTAAACTTCCACTCTTCCATAAGTCTCAAAGAATGCTTTATGCAAATCACTGATTCTTGTATTTCACCTGGTTTCTATGGAGCTTAGAATGCAATCAAGTCTATCTGCACTGCTATGAACTCCTCAGAAAAAGGATAGTGATAAAAAAAAAAAATAACACTGGTCTCTGCTACCAGGCAACCAAGTTCTAACTTGACAATATCATATATCAATGGTTCTTAACCTTTTATTTACCAGGAACCCCCTGTAAATATAATTTATTGCTGGGGACCCTGCAAAACTTCACTCAAGATTTAAATAGATTTAAACATTTAAATTTAGTGGGTTAAATCAGTTAGGGTGCACACATGCACCTGCTGCCAGGTCCCTTTTGTAGGGAAGTGGCAGTGGGGGTGAGTGAGCACAGAGGGACACAGCAGAAGGCATGTCTGCACATTGCAACTGCTCCCTCGTCTGCAAACAAGAGAGTAGTTTGGGAGTGTGTGCACATCTGCCACCGGGTCCCTTTCAGCAAGGATGTGGCAGTGTGGGTGGGTGGGCACAGAGGGACATCATGGAAAGCATGTGAGCACTCCTCAAACACTCCCTTGTTTTCAAATGAGAGAGCAGTTTGGGGATGCGCATGGGTCTGCCACTGGGTCCCTTTCAACAAGGACAGAGCAGTGGGGGTGAAGTGGGTGCAGAGAGACATATCGGAAGGCATATGTGCATGCCCCAACTACTCCCTCATTTGCAAATGTGACAGCAGTTTGGACATGCATGCACGCCTGCCGTTAAACCCCTTTTGTCAGTAGCGGGGTGTGTGTAGACAAAGAGAGACTCATCAGAAGGCATCTGCGCATGCCCCAACTGCTTTTTTGCAAATGAGAGCAGTTTGCGCACACACACTTGCTGCTGCTGTTGGTGTGCAGGGCTCTGTGTACCCTAGGTTAAGAACCACGGTCATACGCTTTCTAATGGAAGACACATATAGTTAACGTTACTCAGGACTTTTGTTTATGTATTATTATTTGTTATGTTTATTAAACCAAATGATAAAGCTATTATTCCAACAGCTTATACAACAGATGTGAAAAACGTAGCAAAAAAGCATCTCCTTTGGGATCATGAACCAAAGGCCCTCTCTCTCCATCCCAACTGCCATTTCCCTGGACTTGCAGGGAGAGATGAAGAGGCAGGCACAGCTCCATCCACCATGCCTAGGTCCAGCAGCAAATGAAAGGTCCTCTCTCCATCCCAGCTGCTACTGCTGCAGCCTGAGAGGGAGAGAAGAAAGGGCTAGTAGAGCTTTATCATGTTTAGGCCCAGAGGCAGATGAAAGGCCCTGACTCCATTCCAACGGCCATTTCCCTGGACTTGCAGGGAGAGAAGAGACAGGCACAGTTTCATCATGCCTAGGCACAGAAGCAAACAAAAGGCCCTCCCTCTATTTGTACTGCCACTTCTGTGGCTTCAGAAGAAGATGTAAAGACAGGCACAACTCCACTGTGCCAAGGCCCAGAAGCAGATGAAAGGCCCTCTGTCCACTGCCGCGGCCACTGCTGCAGCCTCAGAGGAAGAGAAGAAAGGGCATGCCCAACTTCATCAATGCCTAGGCCTAGAAGCAGATGAGAGGTCCTCCCTCCATCCCAATCGCCCTGGCTTCAGAGTGAGAGAAAAAGAGGCAGGATCTGCTAGATTTAATCCTTTCCCACACAGCCATTTCCTTCTCCTTATGTCTGTTTAGATTGGAAGCTTAAGAGCAGGGAACAGCCAAATTAACAAATTGTAAGCTGTTCTGAGAGCCAACTACAACTCCAGAGACCAGGGTTTGAATCCCTGCTTGGCTATGGAAACTCAATGGGTAACCTGAGGAATGTCACACACTCTCAGCCCCAGAAAACCCCATCGTAGAGTCTCCTTTGGGTCATCCTAAGTCAGAAATGACTTGAAGGAACACAACAACAAACCATTCTGAGAGCCTTTGTGGCTGCATACATATTCTTTAAAAAAAACATAAAATACAAAACCCATTCAGTGGTTGCTACAAGCCTAACAGACAGATTTTTCAGTGTTCAGTTATAAGTGGCAGGAAGGCATGCATAACACTTCCTTCCATTTTCTCAAACTAGTCAAGCTAACACATAGCAGCATGTCTAACTGTTTGGGAAAGTGGTTGCAACTAAAACCCCTCATAAGCCAAAAACCTGAACATTCTATCAGGTGGATGTATTCCTCATATTAGTGTTACTATACTATGTTATATCATTGTGTAAGAACAGAAAGTTCTCTATTTCTCTTTGCTGAGTCCAAAGTGGAATTTTCACATCTGCTTTTGTAGCCAGATGAGTAGGCTCCTAATGCTTGGGGGGAAATCCAACTTGAATGTTGCCAATGAACAAGGAGAAGCGGAAAAAAATGCCACTTTTCCATTTTCATCCCCATCTGCTTCATTTACATAGTATCTGGAATTTCGTGGTTTGTTTTTTGATTTTAACAAAAACAAAAGAAAGCTGGAAGTGGGCAATGAATCTGAAGCTGCAGCTTTCAGAAGGGTGTTTGTGCTCATAAGCAGTGGTGATGGCCTTGGATTGCAACTCATGATCCACTGTGATTGCCTGTGCTGGCTATAGCTGATAGGAGCTGCAATGCAACATGTGAAGGGCAATAGTTAACCACCTCTTCTCATAAGCAATACTGATTGTATATGTAATGCTCTAGACTGTATATGTAATGCTCTAGATCAGTGGTTCTCAACCTTCCTAATGCCGCGACCCCTTAATACAGTTCCTCATGTTGTGGTGACCCTCAACCATAAAATCATTTTCGTTATTTATTTATTTATTTATTTTTTAGTTAGTTAGTTATTTCCAACATCAAATAGATAGGAAACACTGCCCTAAATCACTGCTCTGGATAGACTTCTAATGCCTAAAAACTGGTAACCCTCCCCCCTCTTTTAAGCACAGAAAGTGTCCATCAATGCCAGAATTAAGGCAGTAGTTCTAGTTCTGAATGTTGGGTTTCCACAGTTCAAAAAGCCAGTCACTCCCAAAGGCAATGCTGAAACAGCCCATATTTTACATGAGGCGCAGGGAAGAAAGGACAGGGAGAGAGGAAAGATGGCGGCGGCATAAGCAGACGCATTTTGTTTCCCTCCCTCCCTCCCTTAAAGGGAGTGCGGATGCTGAACATATAAAAAGCATGGAATGCAAGACAGTCAGGGTGAAGAACACAACACGTGAGTGTGGCAAGCGCCAAGAGTCCACGCACAACAAAAGCGAGAGGAGAAAGTCACCCTGGCTATTTCTGCACTAGACTCTTATAGCGCTATGATTCCACTTTCACCATCCTAAGGAATCCTGGGGTTTGCAGTTTGAACTGCAAACCCCAGGATTCCATAGGATGGTGAAAGTGGAATCATAGCACTATAACACTGGAATTTGGAAATGGCCAAAGTCCACAGGACGGATCAGAGCAGCGCTTTCGGGTCAAAAAACCAAAACAACAACAACCCAGGAGCCTCGGGGGCTCTTGCTACACAAACCAAAGCCCTTGGCTGACGCCCCCTGCTCCTTTCCCAGCCGAGTTCTCAGTCTTGGAGGGATCGATCTCCCCCATTGGATGGCAGATCCGCTGCAGGAAAGTTTCCCCCTTTGCCTGCTGGACCAAAGGCAACAGCCACACCGACAACTCCCACGGAGTGGCGTGCCCAGAATGAATGGGCAACCGGGAGATCGCCGCTGCTGCAGCCCCGCCACTTTGGGAAGCAAGCGGAGCCCAGCTGCTTGCTCGCCCCGGCAAGCAACTCTGTTCGCCGGCATGAATGAGCGTGAGGCGAAGAGGGTGAGGGGACGGGGTCTTACCTCCCAGACGTCCCGCTGCAGTGCCATAAACCCTGAATGGGAAGCCCCCGTGTGTGCGTGCGTGCGTGTGTGGTGCGGGCACGAGCATCCAAGCAGCGCCTGGCTGCTCACTCGCCCCGGCAAGCAACTCTGACTCTGCAAGCTGGCATGAAGGGGAAAGGAACACTGAAGAGGAAGCCCTCCATGTGTGTGTGTGGTGTGCGCGCAAGCATCCAAGCAGCGCCCGGCTGCTCACTCACCCCGGCAAGCAACTCTGACTCTGCAAGCCGGCATGAAAGGGAAAGGGAACACTGAAGGGGAAGCCCTCCGTGTGTGTGTGTGTGTGTGTGTGTGTTGCAGGTGCGAGCGTCCAAGCAGTGCCTGGCTGCGCCCGGCTGCACGCTTTCTCTCCCCTCCCGCCAGTGCGGGGTCTCTTCTCCTCACCTCCGCCTTAACGCTCCGGCTCCAGCTCTCTCCTCTCAGTGTCCTCACCTCCGCCTTAACATTCAGGCTCCAGCTCTCTCCTCCCGCTCTCCGCACCTCCAGCTCCACCTCAGGCTCCTCCAGTGCTTTCCCATCAGGCAGGGAAAGACAGGGAAACGGCCAGCATGCCTCCTCTCCCTTCCTCCCAGCGCAGGGGTCTCAGAAGCACTGCTCCCATTGGCTGTGAGGCCACCTTCTTTTAAAAGGGGGGCAGGATTGGCGACCCCTGTGAAATGGTCGTTCGACCCCCAAAGGGGTCCCGACCCCCAGGTTGAGAACCACTGCTCTAGATAACAATACTACATTTTAGACCATACATTTATATGCACCTTGGGCCATATGCAGCTCTTATGCCCTTTTCGCACGGCATTTCTGAAGCGGAAGGGCCTCTTGAGCGTCGCGTAAATGTGAGGAGCGGTTCACATGACGCACTCACATTTGCGCAATGCTCAAGAGCCTGACGTGGACCGCGCATGCATTTCTTCATTTTCAGCTCAAAGCTGAAAATGCTGTGTGGTCGCGCATCGCTCCAGGGCCCCGCATGCACTTACCTGGCGTGTGGAGCCTCGGGAGCTGGGCCGGTCGCGCTTCCTGTGCACTGCAGGCTGGGAAAGGTCCCAGGCTGCACTGCAGAAGGAAGAGGCGGGGCGCTCGCGCAAGCAGGTGGCAGTGGCGGAGCCGAAGCAGCAGGGATGTGAGAACCTCTTGCAAGAGGCTGCTCACGCAATCCCTGTGCTCCAGCACCGAGAACAGGTAAGTTGTGGAAAGTGTCATAAACATGCTTGCACCAAAACCAGAACAAGAGGGACAAAGAGAGAACAGTCATTCTTTGAAGCTTCCAAGAACAGAAAATCTTCTTTAAAACAATTAACTGCCCCAACTTGTCACATCCCTCCAAAAGGTTTAAAACAAAACAAAACAAAACTCAAATATGGATTTCAGGTCACTTTTGGTTCTTTGTGGAGTTGTTTGCAGATGGTGAAAACTGGACCCTGGTGCTTGCTCACCATGTTTTTGAGTCTAGATTTTTCCCGGAGTGGGGGTTAAACTTGCCACTGATAAACAGGAGCCTCATTCTACATCAAATGCAGTTGTTTCCATGAAGCAATTTAATATTCATCCTATACAAAGCCATTTCCAAGTTTCAGGGGTCCTGGTCAGGATGCTTTTCTTGCCTGCCCCCTGTGATGTTATGGACTGTTCAAAAGGAAATGCATTTAATCTATCAGAGGTTACACAATATGGATCTGTTGAGACAGGGTGAGAGAATGGAATGTTGGGAGGGAGTGGTGACTGGTGAATATCTGAGGGGAGCTGAATAAGAGTGGGAGAGATGGAAAGAGTAGTCTGTCAGGATTAGTTACAGCGAGTAATCTGTGAGGTTTAGTTAGTGGGTTTCAAAAGTCTGAGTGGTTAGGAGAGTTAGAAAGAGTCTGATTTAGCTAAGAGATGAAAGTGAGAGATGTATTTTACATGTATTAAATAATTAATTTATATTATTTTCAAATTCTGTTAAAGTGTTATTTTTGTAACATCACTTTTGGCCTCCAGGAATGCTATGTATTAGAAAGCTTGGGGTTCACACACAGTATTTGTGGTGGCAGCAGCTAATAGAGGGCACATTCTGGGAGGCTAAGAGATGAATGATATCTCACATGGGAACTGTGAGGGCTTTCAGGAGGTCCCCACAGTTGGTGGTCATGGCAGTAGAACAAGACAATGTCCTTATGCTGGTGGCAGGAGTGGGGATAAGGGAAAGCCCTCACATTTGGTGGCAGTGGATGAGATTAATGGAAATCTTCACATCTGGTGGCAGTGGAGGTATAATTAGAACCTCTCACTCTCCTCCCCACTACTGGACCTTAGAAGACTTGACTAGATCTAGCCTTTGTTATAATTTCTCAGAAAGCCCCAAAAGAATAGTAAAGCATTCCATTAAAATGGAGGTTAGATTAGTGTGATCTGGTGTTACTATCTGTAGCAGGAGGTAAGAGCAAAAGATTTCAATGGCAGCCCAGAGCAGACAACAGTAGTTGGCCTTTCTGTGTAGTGATAATGGAATGGTACTCCTGGAAGAGAGAGCTAAGTAACGTGATTGGTTAATCATGTGGATTCTAATTCCAAGCCTGTGCTAGCTACTTACATGCACAAGTTCTTGCTGTGGATTCACTGAAATTTGTGGAGACATCACCTTTGCTCGTTTGTACAACTCTTCACTGTATTCCTCTACAATGTCGTGCTTCCGTTTTGGAGACGTCTGGCCACAATGGGTCTGCCTTAGTGCTAGAAAAAGGTTATAAAAATACTATAACTTTAGCATTCTTCTAGAGCAGAGGGGGCAACTGCATGGTAACAAGGGTTCAACTCTCCCTGCTTAAATTTCCTGCAGGCTGCACCCCTCAACATGCCAAAATACCTCCATTTTAATTCACAGTGCCTCTCAAACTAGCAACTGAACTTCTTGTCACCATTTTGAGAGGTACTCTGAAAAAAGCAGAGGTGGCTGGGAGCTTGTGTATGTGTTTCCAAATTTTTGCACACTGGGAGAGCTGTCTCACCCAGAAGTTTCACAGACAGCTCTCGCAGGGTGCAAAAAATATGGAAACACACACATAAGCCCCCAGCCACCTTTGCTTTTCTCAGAGTACCTCATCCAGAAGCTTCACAAAATCATTGGAAAATCCTGCCAATTTTTTTTGTTTTAGAAAACTGGGGTGGGGTAGGGTCATGAAGCTTTGTGGAACTGGAAGCAGAGTTCTAGTGCAGCAAAACTGGGACACCTGGTTTGTATGAGGCCTGCAGGCTCGACTTTCCATGCCCTGCTGCTCTAGGACCTCAGACAGGGATCCAACAATGAAAGACATAGGTATCAGTTGATTGGGAAAATGTATTAAAAAGAGGAATTATACTGAGAGATTTCTCTTACTATTTTATTTCAGACTTTAGCATTAAAAGCAGTACTGATCTTTTCTCCATTACTCTCTGCAAGCATCTTAAATATATATCAGTTAATTCCAGCTTCTCCCTTTAAATACTCTTTTCTGCCATTGGGGGAGTCCTGTGTACAGCAGAAAATATTCACTGAGCCACACAAGATGACAGAATTTCTGCAAAAAGAGGCCCCGCTGACATCTGAAGCAACACTAGCAGAGAAAAGTTTAAACTACTCTACCACCTCCATTCCTTGAATCTCACTTGTTTTGTTCTCCAAACGCCTATTAAAAGGATCACGTAATTTACAGAAAACACCAGCTTACTTGTACTGGTGCAGCTTCCCTGGCTCAGAGAAGGGTCTGTAACTGGGTTGCTGAGGTCTTCTATGCAGGAAGGGACAGAGGCCAATAAACCTAAAGGGGGGAAAAATGGTAAATGTCTCCATTAAAGAACTTGTATGGCTTTTCGCTGAGAGCCAGCATAGTCTTAGTCATTTCAGTGCTGGACAAGGACTCAAGGAGACCAGTGTTCAACTCCCTGCTCAGCCATGGAAACCCACTGGGTGACTCTGGACAAGTCACACTCTCTTAACCTTTGAGGAAGGGAATAGCAAATATTGAAGAAATATTGGCAGCGACTATGATACGGTTGCTATAAGCTGGAGCTGACTTGAATGCACCAAACATCAACAACAAATGGCTTTTCATTGCTCCACTTGCTGTAGCTTTCACATTAGTAATACAGATGTATCAATTGGTGCAATCCTAACTGGGGCACGTGAATTTGCCAGACACAAAAACAAACTTGTTGAACATGCTTCACTAGTATTATGTTATTTGAACAGTAATGTTAACCCAATGGCAACTATTTATTTCATTTTTTTAAAAAAACTGTCAGACATCCAAACAGCAATAGTTCAATCCAATTTAAGATTCAGCTATGAAAGTGAATACTGACAGCCAGAGGGCAACTATAAAAGTTGTAATGTAGGAAATAATGTCAGAAGACAGTAATGTGAGAAGCATGTCAAACTGGTAGAACAGTGATATAGTACAGAATGAGATGAAGCCACTATAAGATCTTCTTTGGTACCTGGCATATAATTCTGTTCATAACTGACCGTTTATATTTTATATAAACACTAACTAAAAACCCCAGAGAAAAATTATTTGCCCTTTATACTGGCCAGCCTGCAATAATCTGTTCTATACTATCAGAAAGGTAAGTCTGCCAGGCACTGAGTTGTACTGCTTGCT
This sequence comes from Ctenosaura bakeri, assembly GCA_948474755.1. Lineage (NCBI taxonomy): Eukaryota > Metazoa > Chordata > Lepidosauria > Squamata > Iguanidae > Ctenosaura > Ctenosaura bakeri. Next base: position 496,483 of record CAOLHI010000340.1, read on the forward strand.
GAAATATCTTGCAAAATGTACTGTTTCATCTTCAGACGATAGCTGTAAACTTTAACACTGATAAATAAAAAAACAGGAATTATCTTTTGTTTTCCCAGAAGGATTTTTACTTGGTATCTTTTCTGGATTTTAAAGTTATTTTTACCAGTCCTATTTATCACTCACCTATATATTTAGCTGCTTGATAAAGCTACCAGCTGTGATCCTGCATCAGACACATAGCCATGATGCTGTGGTTACAATCCATCTCTGATGCCCCTGGCCCACCTTAAAGGCTAGTGAGCTACATCAAGGGAGGGAGTTCTGTGGTGCTGGCAAGCAAAAAGCTGAAGGCTGATGCACCTGGCCCCCTCCCACCAATGAGGCACAGTACAAGCAGCAGAAGCAGGGAGCTCTGTGGGATCCAGTTGCAACCTGTAAGCACACTGCAGCCTACTGGCAGGAGGGCCTGGATGCATCATCCTTCAACACTCCTGCTTGCCAACACTGCAGAACTCTGACTCTTGGTGCAGAGTTTTAAGAGTGGGGGGTTCAGGGGATTTTGCAATTGTGGCAACAGTATCACAATCATAAATGTGAACAGCAAACAGTTACAAGGTTGTAAGTATAACTTATGATACTGCAACTGAATAAAAGGATACCCACCAAAACGTGATGATCCATGGACACAAGTAATAAAAGATTACGGTTTTGGTTATATCTGAACTATCACAGTCAATGCATGCTACACACAAGGAAATCCCCAGCACACTTTGTGTTCGGTTACAGTTCTGAAGAAGAAAGCTTTCCTTCCACCTTCCTTTGCTCTTACAGCCACTACACCAAGCAGTTCATGGGCCTACAAGAAGTACTGATGCTTACTGTGGATAAACAGCCATTTCTGCCTTGTACAAAAGTATGACGCAACTGCCAGGACTTACAAAGGCCTCTGTAACGGGATAGCTGCTGGTAGATCTGTTTCATGCGTTCAATATTCAGTCGGCTGGTCTCTGCGTGGTTCACCATGGGTTTGGGGTAGTCCACCCCAATGACACATTTTGCTGCCTTCTGCACCGATTCAGGAGCATTCCAGGGCTCATAGATATAGCGTGATGGAAAGCCTTTCAATTTTGGTAGATATCGTCTGCAGTGCAAATTGAGAAATGCTTTTTTAATACTTAAATTTATGTATCCTCTCAGCTGACCCAATTACATATAGGAATAGGCCTGCATTCTTATTAAACATTTTAACCTGTTATTCAGTGGGAACAGTTTACACAGGATAACCTCTTGCCACTGGCTTATAATTTAAAAATCACAACACAAAAGGCAAAAAGGATGAGGAAGTAACAAGTGGGGGGGACCTTCAGGTTATTAAGGTTAAAGCCTAGCTCTTATAATGAGCAGCTAGACCAAAATCTCTTCAGGTAAAGAAGGAGCAAAGGCAACTAGTCTAGTAAAAACAGAAAAGATGGCACAACCATATTTCCACCACTTCCCTTCCTGCAGCCTCACAAAACTGATAAGCTTCAAAGAACTGGCCAATATGCTCACCGGACATAGTCACCACTGGGATCTGTGCGTCGCCCAAAACCAACAGGGCAATAGCAGTGGAAGAACTGTTGGAAGAAAGCACTGCATGAAAGCCACATCCAGCTGCCTGAATTCACACTGAAATCTGCATCCAGCAGCAGCTCATCAAATACCTGTAGCAAATAAAAGAAAGGGGAGCAAAAAGAGAAAAGCGTTTCAAGGTAAGACTTTAGAGGAAGAGGTCAAAGATAATACTAAGCTACTCATGCAAGCTTTGATGAATAGGACAGGAATATAATTTCAGACTGTAGGCCTGTCTTGCTTGCTATTGATCTTATGTAAGCCATCTTAAAGTCTTTTCAGTTGAAGAAAAAATGCTTAAAACATATCAACAAATCTTATGGGTTAAGAATCAGTGATCCAAGGCCTTAGAGAATGATTTCGTAATCACTGTTTTCAAGCAGACTTTGACTTACGATAAACTCCTGAATGAGGGACTTCCAGGACTCCCCGTTTACAACCCTGATCAAGTCTTCCAAACTCAGAGCTGCAATATCCTTGATTGAGTCTACCCACACATTATGTGGATTTCTTTTTTCTTATTGCCTTCTACTTAACCAAGCATTATTGCCTTTTCTAATGAGTCACATCTTCTCATGATATGTCCAAAATATGATATTCTCAGTTTAGTCATTTTAGCTTCTAGAGAGAGTTCAGGCTTAATTTGCTTTTGTACCCATTAAGTTGTCCTTTTGACAGCTGATGGTATGTATAAGACCTTCCACCAGCACATTTCAAATGAGTTAATTCTCTTTCTCTCAGCTGTCTTCACTGTCCAGCTTTCACAACCATAAATTGAAATTGGAAATATAACAGTTTAGACAATCCTGACCTTGGTATTCAATTATACATCTTTACACTTGAAGATTCTGTCTATTATAATTGCCCTTAAAAGTCCTAGTACTCTTCTGATTTCTTTTTTTTTTGTTTTATGACTCAGCAAGGGTATAGAAAACCTTTAAGTACTTCAATATCTTCACTGTCTACTTCAAAGTTATGTAAATCTTCTCTGATCATTATTTTTTTTAAAATTTTCAACTGTAACACAGTTTTTGTGTTTTCTTCCTTGACTTTCTTCAGTAACTGTTCCAAGTCTGCTAGTATTATGGGAAATGATACAGATATGCTATACAGATCAACAACATACAAATTTGTGGAATACCAATTTCAGTCAGAAATAGTACCCCCGCCACAGACATCTGAAGTTACTCATTTACTGACATGTTCACTCTCAAGTCTCCCTGTCATCAACATACACTTTCCACCTCCACTTGCGATGACTCACCCTCACGCCAGACTCCCAGCTGATCCACAGGTCACCTCTGGTCAGAAAGCAGGCTACAGCATGCCGAGCCAGGTGATGAATCCAGCCTTCCTGCCTCAGTTGCGTCATGATAGCATCAATCCAAGGGAAGCCTGTTTTGCCCTCTGCCCACTTTGCTAAGGCTTCAGGATTCCTGTCCCACGGGATCTGAATACAGATTGGGTTCCCTTCCATGCGGTCAAATTTAGGATTGTTTGTGGCAGCTGTATAAAAGAATTCTCTCCAGAGCAACTGACCATAGAGGGAGAGTGGTGGAGTGGTATTCCGCTTCACCTGGGGGGGGAGACAAAGTTGCACATACAGAAATAAAACTATACGAAAACTCTTTTGTGTATCAGCATACAAACTATGCACCCTACCTAGAGGCTATAATCACAACTGTCTATTTAGCTTAACTGAACTTGATCATCTCTTCAAAAGACATTTATTCAGAGACCAAGGCAGCATTGTTCAGAACACTTATCTGAGGTTAGAATATTTGCTTTAACTCTTCATTCTATATGAAGTCAACAGAAGGCAACTGAGGTAAAGGTACATACAGCCACACTCTGTGAGGCAAGACAATCAGTATCTACCAAACAGATTTAAGTCAGTGACTCCAAGGACATTTCACTCCTTTATATATATATATAAAATGGCACTTTTGTAAAAACAGTCATAAAGGTGGAAGACTTTTACAAAGGCAATCTGACAGCCATTAGGAATTAGGCAGTCTCTCCCTCTGGCTAGCAGAAGACCAATTCAATATAATCCCTCCTACTACTATGTATCTTCCACTATCCTATTCTTGAGATAAACACAACGTGATTTCACAGAAGGGACAAGATGTGTGTGGTCTTTTCATATGATGTTTTTCAGGATTGCAGAAAAGAATCTTGGTGCTAAGAATCATGCCTTATTTTCAGAATTAATAGCCTAGCTTCCTTCTGCTTTGTTAAAACCATTGCTGAGCTTAAGTGCAAAGAGATATATATGTTATTCTTTGGTACTAAAGGAGGCAAGAGTACCAGAACAGCAAACCACCCCCTCCCTTTCTTTTTTTGAAGCTAACAAAAATTTTAAAGGGCCATCCTTTTAATGACTGGAACATAAAAAGGAACAAGAGATGGAGCTAGAAGGGAATCTGATTCACCCCGTTTGGCAAGTTCTTGCTCAAAATTCCTGGACTCAGCCAAGAAGTAATAACTAGCATGCCCTTCTGTAACCATGGTCAACTGATTGTGTTCAGAATGGAAAATAATTCTGGGTTTTCATGCTGTCATCTCATTCCTACTTTTAAACAAATGTGACCTTCCATCCACAGTATGCATCTTGTGATGTACAAGTCTTGAATAGCTTGTGTTCCTGGGAGAACCAAACAGAATAACTAGCTTTTTAAATCACAACAAACCATAGATGGAAACATCCGTGATTTGTTTACCAACTCCCATGTGCAGTAGCAGTGACTGAACAACGTGCACTAGTACAATACCCCATTGCTGATAAACTGGAATCCTAAAGAACTCCAGATTATCAGAATGAAAGGACAAAACCATAATGTGTGCACCATGCCAATGGCACCTGATCCAAGTATGTTTCTGGGCCTTATTTGATGTGCTGATTTTTACCCTAAAACATTTACCATGCCTTTAAGAGAGGCCTGCTATGACTGCTCCTGTAATTTGAGGTGAGCTAAATGGCTACCAGAGAGAGTCTCTTCAGGAATGGCACTCACTGGGGAATTCTTTCTCCAGAGCTGCCTGCCTGGCACTGAATTTATTATCTTCTTGACACCAGTCATTTTTTTAAAATTTTCCTAAGCGTTTTAGATGTACTGTTAACCCTATTGACTGCATTATGCTGCTTTTATAACTTTGTGACTTTTAGTTTTTCTATTTATCACATGATAGACAAATAAATAAATCAAGAAATTTCCAACATGTAGGACAATTGCAACATAAGAGATATACCAAGACACTGTAAATTACTACCACAACACCATCTGTTAGAGATGCAATGGTACTTAAACTCTAGACCAGAGCTTTCCAAATTGTGTGTCACGACACATTAGTGTGTCAGTTGCAGTGTGCAGGTGTGTTGCATGAACGTAATGGGTGGAGGGGCTGCCTCTCCCACCGCTGCCATGGGCGAGGCCCAAGTGAAGGGGCTTCCTGCAGTTCTTGAATTCTTGTGTCATGAAATGATGCATGTCTAAAAAGTGTATCACCAACATGAAAAGTTTGGAAAGCTCTGCTCTAGACTGAAGCATTGGTCCAATTCTTACCTTTTTGTATAGTTCCAAGAGCCGATAGTAGAATAAGCGGCATGACAAGCAACCAAACCGAAGGTAGGGACTGAGACCTGTCGGACTAGCCAGTAATGAATTGGCATTCATTCGTGGTCGTTCATAGTTTGCGACCCAAGCCTTGAAGGTATCAGGGGGAGAGGGTAGAACACAAAAATGAACATGAAAAATAAGGTAGTGTGAACTTCCATGAACAAGTGTTATTTGCTGCTGTCACCAAATCCACCAGTTGGGGATACCTTAAAATTCTCAGGAATGGGAAGAGCAGGGAATTATTTCAGCTGTCCAAAGCTAACATCACACTTGATAACCCCCATACATATTCGGACTGCTTTCATAATTTTGAAACTCAATCCCCATGCTTCATATTCTATCACTAAATTGTTAAACTGAATTAATTGACAGTGTCTACTAAAGAGACTTTCATAACACAATTAACTGTTATCATACAAGGTAAGGTACACAGGCCAGATACTTCAGAACAGTGATAACAAGTTTGATTCTTATCCATTAGACCGCCTGAACCAGAAGTAAATGCAAAGTTAGTGTTAATGCCCCCATCACTGCAGTACTTTTCATTATCTTTACCGGTTTTTTTGGTATACAATGACCCTTCCACTTTTGCGGGAGTTCAGGGTGCAGAACCATTGCGAAAATGGAAAAAACACAAATAACTCCCCCTACGCTCCCACTCCCTTCCGGGGCTCCTTCCTCCCATTCCCTTGCTTTTTGCTCAGGCACGGAGAAGGAACGCACAGTGTGCCCAGGCCAAAGGCAAGAGAACTGGAAGAGGAGCACAGAGGAAGGAGGCATATGTTTACCTCATGAATAGTCAGATTTGTCAAACCTACAAATGTGGAGGGAGGACTATACATTTGTTGTTATTTGCCTTCAAGTCAACTCCAACTTATGGCAACCCTAATCTAAGTTCTTCTTGGGAAGATTTATTCAGGGGAAGTTTGCCACTGCTTTTCTCTAAGCTTGAGAAAGTGTGATTTGCCTGAGCTCATCCAGTGGATTTCCATGGCTGAGCGGGGATTCAAATGCTCATCTCAGACCACTACACCAGACTAGTTCTCAGTATATAGTCTACATTAATTATTAGCATACATATACACGTAATGTATATTAATGTAGTACACATTAAGATCAACTGCATACAAAAGTATGTAAGTAGTATGATACAGAATATGCTGAATAAGTATATGATTGTAATGGAATTGGAGAGAAATAACAATGTAAGCTTGTCTTTGTTGAAATTTCCTTTTTTCACTGTTATGTGTATCACATGGTGTTTTTCTTTTTTGTTCTTTTTTTCCTTTATAATCAATAAAAAAAAGATCAACTGCATGACTTTGTCTAGCTGATATCCAATGCTTAAGCCAAATTAGTATTTATTATCTTTAATAAATATTTTAAATGTATTTAAAATTCCAATGAGAGCCACCAAGGTGTAGAAGTTTGAGTGTTGGTTGATGGCTCTGGAGACCAGGGTTTGAAGCCCCACTCAGCCATGGAAACCTTGGGCAAATTATCCTCTCTCAGCCTCAGAGGAAGGCAAAAACAAAGCCCCTCTGAACAAATTTTGCCAAGAAAACCCTGTTTTCTTAAGGTCACCTTGAAAGCACACAATAATAAGAAGACTAAACATTTAAAATACAGCTGAAATAGTAATACTGACAAATAAAATTTGTCTGTGTGTACAGAAGGAGACCTTCCCAACCAAGGGTTTTGAACCAAAATACCCATATGCTAAAGCTGGCATGGCTACACACAGGTAATAAGAGAATTCTGGTCCACAATGTCTGGAGGGCTCGAGATTGGCACAAGATGCACAGAAGTATGAAAAAACAAAGTTGTTGAGTAAGGTAGAAGTATGAAACATGAAAGAACAACCAAGACTTGCACTGGACAGTGATATCTCTCAGCAGCAAAGGGATCGTTTAAGATCAAGAGAGAGAGAGAGAGAGGGCACGCTTCAGTATGGTGTAGTGGTTTGAGTGCTGGAGTATGACCCTGAAGACCAGGGCTTGATACCCTGCTCAGCCATGGAAACCCACTAGGTGACCCTGGGTGCGTCACACACTCTCAGACCCCAGAAAACCCTGTGATAGGGTCACCTTAGGGGTGGTATAAGTTGGAATACAACAACGGCAACAACGCAAACAACAAAAACAACCAATATTTATATCCAACAAATTTAGAACAGTTCCATGGGCAGCAGAGTTTAAAGACTGTGATACTTAAAAGATAGTTCTTCTTCAAGCGGAGGTTTTGCTACATAAATTATACAGGATTACCTTTCTTTCCAGATGCTTATCCAGACGAGTTAGTGCTTCAGTCTCCCCTCCTTGCCAAACAGCTGGGGCAAGACTCTCAGTGGGGAAACCTAAAAGAAAGAGGAGGAAGATTAATCACCAACCTAAACAACAAGTGTGCCTTTTCTAGTTTTAACTGAATCTTGTGCTGCATTCTCTGTTAATCATGCTCTAGTATGAAATTACAATTTGTAGCCAGCAGAGGGCATATCTAAATCAAAGCTTGCATAAGGTAGGCACCCCTGCAGGATGTGCAAAAAAAATGTTCTTATTCCTTTGCAAAAAATGTGATTAAATAATGAGACTTAAAAACGTATTTCCAAAATGATTAAATAATGAGACTTAAAAATATACCTCCAAACTGGCATGTGAAGGAGGAAATCAGTAGGAAAACAGTCATATAACTTGGGGTACTATGGTGATCCCTCCAGAGAGTTAACAAAATGAATAAGAGAAGTGGTTTCCCTTCTCTCAAGTCTACATTCATACTTGCATAATGACAAACTTCTCAGTCTTAACTAGTATGTAAGAGGTTCAAGTACCTTACTTCTACCTACCAGGAATTAAATAAAAGGCACAGTAAATTAGGATCAAGATAAACCTGAGAGACACCATCCATCTAAATTGCAAACTGTCAATCCATGCTCCCTATGTGCCATGGACAGGCACAATATTCGTGCCCACTGGCTACATTGTTCCTTTCTTTCCTACAAATCTGCCAGGGACCAGCAGTAAACAGAATGTGGACTGGCACTGGTCCATAGACCACCACTTTGGGTTGCACTGCTTTAAGTGGACTAGAGTCTAAGGAACCTGTCTTTCTTTGTCATGCAATTTGGTAAAGCAATCCTATCTTCCATTCTGCAGTGACCTGGCCGGAATGGTAAGCTCTTCAATCACCCAGTTTTGTGAGGTACAGAGACCACAATGAAGAAGAGCAGGTTTCTTATCTGTAACTGTGGTTCTTCGAGTGGTCATCTATGCCCTCACATAAACTCACTCTGCCTCCCCTCACATCCAGGTCCCTCTCTATGGTGGGGGAGTAGCTTGGCAGGCCTGAGTATGTGTGATAGACAGGAAGGGGTGAAGCTTCCCATCAAGCTACTGAGCTCTGGAATCTTCTGTCCAGGTCTCTGTGCAGGTGCAGTAACCCAGTTGTGTGGGGTACAGAGACCACGATGAAGAACACACAGTTTTCATGCTTATCATGATAACCTTTAAAGGAAGATTAAAGCTAAGTTGGTGGCCACGGCCACATCTTGTGGAAGCAAATTCTGTAGCTTAGCTTTGCACTCTGAAGTAATTTCTTATTATTCCGTCTTTCAACTACACTGGATGAAGTTTTATGTACTTTTCTCATGTCCTCCTGTTATTTGCTTTTTTCTAAATGACTATGCTCCTAAAGGATTATTTTGGCTACTCTTTCTGTACCTTTTCCAGTCTTGGAATATTCTCTTTTGAGATGTTATGACAAGAAAAAATAGGTCAACAGGACAAAAGACTTTCCTGTAAAATTCATATGCACTAGATTATATCTGTTCACAGAAATAGCTATTAATTTCAGTCACAGAAATGCCAACTTTCAGAATGCACAGTACCACTACACAAGGGGTGAAAACTAGACAGTAGGATTAAATCTGAAAGCTATGCCAGAATTACCACAATTCAGTTAACAAAGTCACTGACAAAGAAGCTCCTTTTTACAAGTCTTTTTGTATCCACCCATCTCCCCCTTTCCTCCTTCTACTCTGCCTAGTTGGAGGTTTTTTGAAAGCATTAGCATTTGGAAAATGGTGAAGGAGAGCTGGAGAGATACAGACTTTCGGTAGTAAAAAAAATGCAATAAAGATTTTGTTGGGAAAGAATGAGATCTTGCTCTAGCCAAATCTGCTCAGTTCCTGCTGTAGTTGTATGTGTCTGCCTATAACAGCCAAGGTAAACAAGAGCTGGCTGCATAATCCCTTACTGAATACACATGAACAGCTAAAGAGACAAAAAATGGGGGAGGTCAGATAAGTCTCCCTGCCCCAAAAAGTTTTAAAAGGCACAGTTCCACAAGTTTGGCCACCAAAATGGAAATAAGGAAAAGTAATCATTGGATGCATTTTGGAAGATTTCACATGCTGTCTAGATGGTTCAAAATGGTTCTGTTTACTTCTGAAAGGCTTCCTGACCAGGTTGTTTCCTTTTACATATGCAGATGGTTAGTTATTAAAACAAACGCATGTTGGAACATGCTGAACTGTTCTTCTTTTTTTGTGGTATATGAACCTATCCCCATTCTTTCCATGTTCTTTCTACCTCTGGTATCAAATTTTATATTGAAGATGGAAGGTCAAGGAACACATCTACTTCATTAACTGAGGTATACCTGTGTATTTATAAAACTGCGGTATCTGATCTGCTTTTCAATAGAGCTTCACGAATTTTGTTAAATGCATGTGGTCTGGAAACTGCAGTTCCATCAAAATACAGCTGCTAAAATTGTGAACTACGAAGACTTTGCCACTGCTACATCAATTCTTGCTAGACTTTGGTCCATTTGTGGGCTCAAACCAAAGTGCTGGCTTTGACCTCGAACAACCTTCATGGCTTTGGAACATTATCCATGTCCATCTATACATCAAGATTTTCAACAAAGGGTTTCCCCTCATTATGTTTACTGTTTTGAGTTATAAATGGTTGGTTATTGGGGAAAAAGGGCTTCTTAGCTGTGATGACATAGAAGGCTCTCCCTGCAGGGCAAGTTTGGCTTCAGGGAAATACCTTTCTAATCTCCTCAGAATTTCTGATTATTTCAGTCTGCTGGAATTTTCTTTACATATTGCTACTTTCAGTACACTGTTCTATTTGGCTGAATAGCTTTACTGTGTCTTTATATTCTTACTGTTAAGTTATCCAGAGACTTAGTTTAAAGGGAGGGAGAAAAGTACCTTGAAATATAACTAACCAAATCCTGCTTTGTTAGCTCATGAAAAAATAATTCCTGGATGCTCAGTTTTTAAAACGTGTAACCTATCTCAGCTGGTACCCCATAATTATCCTTACCTTACTGTCTAAAATAATTGTAATGATCTGGCATAGGATATAATAGAGACAGTTAAATCAGCTCATTCCCTCAAGCTCCAAACGCACTGATAATCTGAAAGCTGCTTATAAACTAGGGCCAAATCAGGTCAGGTAAGAAGAATACTGCAGCTCATCTTGAAAGTGTTCCAAGCCTGCAGAAAGCAAGTGAAGCTAGCCTGCAGTTCAGCAACCTACCCAGCTCTTCCAGGGATGGAACTCCATACGTTTCATCGTGATTGTCTTGGATCTCTGTCTTGCACATCTCCATTTGCTGATGTGTTATGGAGGCAACTGGCTTCTTGGGCAAATCCATGCGACTAATTATGGCCTGGAAACGCTTGTAGGTGAGAGGAGGTTTGTGTCCATTCAGTTCAATTATCCTGAGGGAGCAGGAAGAGGCCATTAAAGAAGTGACTGGCTTCCAGGGGAGTGTAGATAAAATAGCATTAGCAAATATGCATTAGCAGTTTCTTTATATGTTTGGTGGGAGAAAAGAAATACAGAATACACAAAACAATGCAGACTTATTCTCTTGTTTATTTCTTACCCTAGTCACTTAGAAAAGAGGAACTGCCATCCATGCCCCTCTTTACCAAATCTGTAGCCCAAATCCTCATCATTTACAGATTATTCAACGTTTAAAGCGTTAGATTATTTAATATGATTTTAGAACGTTTAAATTATTTTTTATGGTTTCAAGTTTTAAATTCCTTAAATTCCTGATATTATTCTCAGCTGCCCAAAAATATTTTATGATATAGGGCAAGATATAAATATTTCACTAAATAAATAAATACCCTCTGTTTTGCTAACCATTAGACCATGTCTTCTGAAGAGAAACTGTGTTCTTTTCATTCCAGAAACATTACCCAAAACTAGCATCTGAAAAAGGCCAATCCTATTTCATACTACTACTGCATGCATATTTAGTCCTTCAGGGGCCATGTTTCACCATCCCTAGACATATCACAAACCTACTAATTTCTCCAGACAATACCAGAAGTGACATGGCTATTTTTTAAAAGCAGAACTTTTGCTAAAATATTTTTCACACGGGTAGGCTGTTTTAGAGGAGGACTATGCCTTCATTCTGGGACAGTCTTAGGGCTACATGATTCCCACTCCTGATGTAGAAAATTTCACTGTTCTTCCTTAGCCATTTGATATTAGAATCTTAGTATATTATATCATACTCTCCCCTTTCTCTAGGACAGATAATCCCCCTGCAACTGCAAAAATATTTAGGATTTTGTTAGAAATTTAAAAGCGCTGACTTTTTTTTAGTTAACTTCAGGAAGTCTGGGAACTTCCACAATATTTAATTAAGTGACAAGCTCAGGCAGAAGAAATCAAAATTGTACTGCTTCCCCTCACAGGCAGATAAATGCCTCCCAAGAGAACAGCTTCCTGTATATACTAAGTGCACATGAAAGAGGAGTGTGCTAAACATTCTCCTTCTTTCTACATGTAAAGAGCTTTTATGTGGCAGCACATCCAGAAATGTAACTCCCTACTTACAGTCAAACCAATAGTCAGAAATCTAATCACTGCACCCATCAAGATACATACAATGGCTCTGAGCTTGAAAGAACAAAACCCAAAGAAAAAGGAGAGGAATGACACACTTCTGTGGAAACAGGGTAGTTTTGGTCCCATGAGAACTGTGTTTCACCCATCAACTTAACAACTCTTTAGCTCTTACTCAGGCTGAGAAACATGATCCCTTGAACCAGTAGCCCAGCTGTTGCCAAGAGAGCTCCTCAATTGTTCAGGGAGTTTTAACTATAGCAGCAGAAGTGCCTGAAAAAGGGGGTTGCAGGTGTGGTTACACTGCCCAAACAACATGGGGAGATGCATCACTAAAATGGTTTCCTGTGTTGTTAAGGAAGACACATGGGTTGTGTTCTCAGTAGCAATTATGACAATAACATAATTAAAGGATGAACCTTAGATGACCGTGAAAAGTGTAAAATGCAGATTACAATGCTTTACATTTTGTAGGAAAGCAGAATGGTTTCTTGAAATTACACAAAACACAAAGAATACTGTTTAAGCCATTCAGGGCAATCTTTGAACCAGTTGTCAACCACCTAAAGAAGAAAGCTATTTTATACTTCTTTTATTCCTGATGTAGTTCTAAAGGGAATCCTTTGCATAAGACCTATGTCCCATAGCTATGGGACAGGAACAGCTATGGTCACTTTGGTGGATGACCCATGAAGAAAACTGGATGGGGGCAGTGAGTCCCTGTTAGTTCTGCTGGACCTCTTGGTGGCTTTTGATACCATTGTGTTGATACTGGCTGCCTTGCTGGGATGGGACTTGGAGGCATTGTTTTACAGTGACTCCATTCCTGCATGGAGGGGTGAACCCAAAAGGTGGTGGTGCTGCAGGATTCCTGTTAAACCCCCTGGCGATCAGCCTGTGGAATCCCTCATGATTCTGTTTTGTCCTCTATGATATTCAACATATACGTGAAATTGCTGGGAGAGATTTCCAGAATTTTGGGATGTGGTGCCATCAATATACGGAGGACACACAATCCTCCTTTCCACCCCAATCCAAGGAAGCTGTCCTGATCCTAAACCAGTGTCTGTCATCAGGAATGGGCTAGACCAAAAAAAATAAAACCTAATCCAGACAAGACAGAGGTGCTCTTGGTCAGCTGGAAGATAGACTAGGAAAAAGAGATTCAGCTTGTGTTAGACAGGGTTATCCTTCCCATGAAGATACAAGTTTGCACTCTGGGTGTACTCCTGGACTCAGTTTTGAACGTGGAGGTCCAAGTTTCTGTAGCTGCAGATTTAAAGCTTGTGCCCATTCCTTGAGATGCTGGATCTGGCCATGGTGGGACATGCCTTAGTTACATCCCATCTGGACTAAGGTAATGCGCTTTACTTGGGGTTGGCTTTGAAGAGTGTTTGGAAATTTCAGCTGGCCCAAAGCCCTGCACCCAGACTCTTAACTGTGCAGGTCAAAACCTTTTTATTCAGACAGGCTTTTAAGACAGAAAGTTCTAAAAGAATAGGCTAGGGGGTGCTGTTATTGTTTAATTATTTTAAAGAGTTTTTTATCTTTTTAAATGGCATTTTATTCTTTTGCTGAGGTGTTTTAATATAATGAATAGTTTAATTCTATTTTATATTCACTTTTTGTTATGTTTTTAATTTTATTGTTTTTTAAATTGTGAGCTGCTTGGACTTCCAACTTTGGGAAAAAAGTGAGGGGAGGTGGAGCAGAAGGAGGGGGAAGAAGAAGAGGAAGAGGATATTCTGAAGCACCAGATCTTTTTACCTGCTGAAGTACAGTCACCAGAATACAAGACAAAACAAACTCCTTGAAATCCTTCCCACTGCCAGAAGAGGAAGAGTTAAAGAGAGTCAGACAGAGCCAAGTTACTAGCTTATATAAAGCTGAAGCAACCGAATCAGCTTCCTGCTCAGCTTGTATGCTAACGGTTACAGAAGCTAGCAGCCACGTTCCCCCAGTCAACAGCTTATGCAAAAGGGCTGGGCTCTCAGTCCATGATTTCAGCAAAAGCCATGTGCCTGCCTTTCCCTACAGGCTGCACGTGTAAAGGGGAGGAGCTCCACGCTACCAAGCCTCTGGCAGAGCGACACTCAAGCACTCACGTGTGTGCCTCTGTGAACCAATTTCCCAATGAGACACAGCAGATACAAAAGGGAAGTGGCTCTTTGCTTCACAGCATTTCTGCCTCTTGAATCTGAACTGCAAACCTTACTCCAATACTAAGAAAGGTACAGACACCGTGACTGAAGAGAATCCGCCCCTGCCAATGCTCCACAGGAACTGTGTGGTCTAGAAAACCAGAAGGATAGTTCGTAACTGACTGGGTCAAAGAAAAAGGGCCTGACACCATGTAGGAGGGTCCCATTCATACTCCACAAATATAGTACTATATTCTACTTCAGTTGCCATGGCAACATCCTATGGAATCTTGGGGTTTGTAGTTTCATGAGGCACTAGAGCAGCAGTTCTCAACCTGTGGGTCGCAACCCTTTTGGGGGGTCGAATGACCCTTTCACAGGAGTCGCCTAAGACCATCGGAAAATACCGTACGTATTTCCAATGGTCTTAGGCTCCATTCCCTCCTCGGTGGTCGGAGCTGTAGGCTGCGCTGGGGGAGGAAAGGGCGGGGTGGTCGCACGACCAGCAAGCCAGCTGCGGGACGAAGGAGCAGCGAAGAGAGCCCCTCGCGCAAGAACCTGCTTGCGCGAATGGCACCCCTCACCTCCGTGATAAGGTAACGTGCGGAAAAGGCCCAGGAGTGGTGGTGTGCAAGCACGAGCCACACGCTCGTGTCCTCCTGCCCCCTGTTCAGAAGGGATTGAAATTGCTCCCCTTCTCCGCTGCCAGGAGAACGTCCCGTCTGCCGGGCCAGCTTGGGGGGGCAGCGGCAGCACAGGGGGCAGGCCCCCTCCTCGCCACGGCCCCTGCCCCACTTGCCACGGAGGGAGGTGCTGCGGAAGGGCTGGGGGGGGGGACAAGGCGGCGCTTTTCCGGGGAGGCGAGCTGTGCCCAGCGCAAAAGACAAAGGCGCTGGGATTCCCCCCCCCAGCCAGGGTCAACACTCTGGAAACTTTTCCCACAGTGCCCCCCCAGCGGAAACGAGAGCGAAGCAGAGCCCGGGGGGTTCTTGGAGTTTTTTCCCAGGGGAGACGCACCGCTCCTCTTTCCCTCCCTGGCCAGTGAGGCGGCCATTGCCAGGAGGGCACTGTAAATAATAATTAAATAATTTTATGGTTGGGGCTCACCACAACATGAGGAACTGTATTAAAGGGTTGCGACATTAGGAAGGTTGAGAACCACTGCACTAGAGGAACTCCCTAGCTGAGAAATCTAAATGCCTGAACTGCCAACCCAAGGATTCCAAAGGATGTTGCTATGGCAGTTTAAGTGGGGGAAAAACCCACTATAATTGTGCAATACGAATAGGCTCCTGGTCTTAGAGATACAAGGTCAAACCTGCTGTCCAGCTACATTCAACAAAGACCTCTGGCAAGTTGTCTCAGCTATAGCTCTGCCACCTTAAGTGAAGGGACACGAATGGTCCCATACTAGTTTTACTAGTATGAATGAGGCAAGAATAGCAGAGTTTTTTTTTAAAAAAAGCAGTCATCCTTTAAAAATAAATAGTTCAGAGTATTTCAGAGATGGGGGATACAGGTGTTTTCAATGTATGCTTCAGTTATGTAAAAGTAAGAAAGGAGGAGAGTCATTCAACAGCACAAACTTTCCTCACTTTCAAAGTGCTCAAACAAGCCCTCTGCTATTTAGGGGAAAGAAAAGAAAATCCTCCAAATAACATTCTACCCTAATAGGCAATTTGTTGCCAGTGTGAACAAAAAGTTCTACATTTAAAAAGAACCAAAGATTTCTTGTTTACAGCTCTCATGCATGCATTCTGTGCAGCTTCTGTAGAACTGACGAAGAACACACATTCTCAACAATTACAAGACGTTTCCCAATGTTATCTGAGCAATTAGTGCAGTTAGCTCTCCACCTACAAGAGGGTTAGGGGTGCAGGATCTTCACAAAAGTGAAACAAAAAAACCACTAATAAGATTTTCAAAGCCCATCTGCCTCCTAGGACTAAACAGCCATTGGCTGTGACGGTTGCCAATCCACCTTTTCCTCTTCCCTGTCTCCTATCCCCCAACTGCACCAACCTTTATTCTACAGGTTGCAGAATCTGCCAGGACACCTTTTGAATGGCTCAACGTTGATTTTTTTTTTTTTTTAAATCTACACAGGGAGAAGCAGGAGTGGGCAAAGGGCAGCTTAACAGCAATTTCTGTATACTCTGCTGGCAAAACGATCACCTGCCATTCCGGGAAACTTCCAGGAGTAGCACTTTTGCCACAAAACAAATTGCATTACCTTCCTGAATCTTCTTCCATCCCCTCTCAAATGAAACTAGAAGTAGAGGCCTGACTTTCAGATCTACACACAAACCCACAAAACTAGACCACCTCTGCTTTAGAGGAATGACCCTTCTCTGACCAGTTGTATACTAAGAAGCAGTTCTGAGACCTCTGAAACTTAAAACACTATGAATCCATGTACTGCACAGCATATAAAAACTTTACTGGAAACTTAATAATCCTGCAACACCCATACAAACAAAAAGCAAACACACTGATGTGATAAAAAAAATGATGACTGACTGAAATTAACATCAAACTGACACTGACAGTGAAAAAAGCCCAACATCCAAGAGTTAAAAAGCAGCACCACGATGGCTATGTTCAGAAATGAGAATAAACCAGAAAAGTTCATGGTCCCTGTCCTCTCTTAGAACAGTTACAAGACCAGAAAATGTCACTTAAGTACATTTTTTTACTGTTTTTTTTTCTGAATACATAAAATAAGAATGAAAGAACCCATCCCAAAAGAAAGGGGATGCACAAATAAGGAAAATAACTAACAGGGACAGGTTTGCATTTTTTTTTTAAAGCAGCAAGTCAATGGGAAAAAATGGAAAGGTGTTGTAATGTGGAAATGACTATGCACACACCAAGCCAATAGTGTGGTTTACACACTGTATACTTTTGACTTAAGATACCTTTGTGTTTGCACATGGGGACCTACAACAGAAACTTCATGCTTTGCTTGCTAGACTTCCAGTAAGCGTGTGCGATGTTTTCCAAAAGGGTGACCATGCGCAAAAAACCTGAAGTTTTATATGTACAGTTAGCACTCCACATTTATGAGTTAAGCATTCGTGGATTTGATCATTTACAAATTACGGGGGAGGAGGGAAGAGATAGGGCAAGAGGAGGGAGGGCACACATGTTTGTTCACCTGTGTGGGCAGGAGGGAGGATGGAGCAGGTTCATTCACTCCATTCGCTCACTCATGCAGGCAGGGAAAGGGGATGGGAATGGGAGAAAATATGTGTGCTCAATCACCTGCATGGGTGGGGGGAAGGAGACAGAACAGAAGACAGGATACATGCATTTGCTCACTCATGGGGATAGGATGGGAGGAGTGAGGGTATGCGCATTCATTCACTCATGTGGGCAGGAACAAGGAAGGGGTTGAGACAGGTCTTCTCTATTCTCCTCCTCCCACTCTTGCCATCCCAACCCCTTCCCCCATTCCCCCGGCCACATGAGTCAGTTGGCAAGCAAGGGAACACAGGCCCAGCCAGTACAGGTACTTTTTTATGTGCAAGAAATAGGGTTTGGGGAGTTTACAATATCTGTGGTTTTTCCACTTTCATTTGGGTCCTGCACCCTTAATCTCTGCAACAGTGGAGGGCCAACTGTACATCGTACTGCTTGCCTTCTTGTACGCCATTGGCGGCCAATTTTCACCCTGCAACAGGCCTCACTAGCCAAAAACTGGAACCCAAAATGACTTCTACTTCCTGCCAAGACTGTTTTTTTTTTCCTGCTAGGGTGCAGGTACGTGAATAAAGATAAATTACTGCTTCAAAGTTGATGGCTCACCATTTTTTGGACATTTGACATCCCTTTGCATCATCCAAAATATGTATTTTTAATTTTGAGGGGAGTCTGAGGGCTCTGGGGAAGCCAGGGGGTACAAAAATGCCCTGAGAACTGCATGAGGCCTGTGGTTTGCACCCTCTTCCACTCAGTTTCCTCAAGATGTTTAGAACAATATTCTTCTCATCAAAAGGGTATCTTCACAGTCACCTTTGAAGGCTTTGTCAAAGAAGAAAAGGTGGGTCATAAATGTGTAAATGATTAATATATTTATTTAGGTTTGGCTTTCAAAGGCCAATGCTTGCACAGGCAAGTGTTAGGTTTTTATTCCCACAAGTCTTTTTACTAAAAATATGAGTAGGAAGGAGAACATGGACCTTTCTTTGACTTCTCTTGCTTAATATTGTGGTTAGACATGGGTTTCAAAAGAATAAAGCTTCTAAAAGGCACCATGTGTCAAGGCACTGCTGCAGAGGAGCACAGCTGGTGTTTGCCACTTCTGTACTCACAGCATCACAGTAGAAGGACTGAAAATTTGGTCCATAAAAGAAAAACAAACCTTCAAATTCTTCTCATATCTTAAATCATCTATTGTTTCCTTAGACAGAATAATAATACTTCATCAATACAAGCAGATCTGAAACTCACCTGTCAAGATCATAAAGGGTATGTGAGTTCTCGGTTATCACTTCTACTCCAGCTTCTTTAGCTAACTTCACTATAGCTGCATCTCTCTCTTTTCCAAAAGGCTCTGAGTCATACTCAAAGGTGAGACGGCTCACTCCCCATTCCTGCAAGAAACCAAACAATATTAGCTAAGCATAAATATGAGGGCACTATTCTGACCATCATCCTTAAAACCTGAGGAGAATATTTACAATTACACACACACACAAATTAACAACAGTGTTTGAGAGAGTATCTTGTTTTAGAGAATTAGTGCTAACATGTATTAAAACAACCTATAATACCCACTAGCATTTGCTTCTCTTGCACTTCCTTCAAAAGCACATTGCCATTTAAGAGCAAAGGAAGGTTTTTCTTGCCTCTTAACATTTTAAAAAACTTTTCATCAGAATTTTCAATAACATATATAACAATATATAATTCCCACATCACCTCTGTATGTTGTTTATGAAATTGCAAGGAACTGTTCAACTGTTTATTTTAATTGTACAAAAATATTTCTTGTGACTAGTAACTATTTTGATGATTTACAATATATAGTGTGCACATTGTAGCATAATCTGTTTTGCCAGAATTTCAGTTTTTGTTCCAGTGGACCCTGCATGGAATAAAAGTCTATAAAATAAAGAAGAAATGGAAACAAAGTTGTCACAAATGAATCTTCTTTTATCTCTCCCTGGATAATCTGAGTCTATAGTTCATCTTCTCAGCCAGTAGAGCTGAATTAGGTATATGACTTAGCACAGACCCATTTCCATCTTGCACCATGCAATATGGCTGCATAGAAGAGTCAAGGAAGATTTTTCTTAGTCCCTAACTTCAGGTCACTTTGATCATTTCTGAAGAAGTATAAGGTTTATCACATTCTTATTTCCATCCTGTAACAGATGCAAAATGGCTCCTGGATAAAAGTGAAAGTGTTGCTCCAGATACTGCCCCCCTCATACATCTTCCCTCAGTTATTATATATACTTCTAACGTACAGTAAAATAAGGCCTTTAGTGAAATTGTGAGTGTCCATGTTCCATTAGAGGCTTCTCCCACTTATCTGACAGGTTAGGGACCGGAGCACTCTCAGAAAATTGAACTGACTGAAAAGTGGAAGCCATGTACTGTAGACAGCATGAAGGAGTTATGAAAGCTGGCTCACTACTGACTGTGTACATGCTGCTTTCAAAGTCTAGCTTAGAGTCTTCCCACCCCCAGCCCCGGTTTGCTTTGCAAGCAGCACATGCAGGCAGTTCTAACAGAGCATCCATAGGCAAGAAAAACTGATGAAAGAGCACAGCACTCTTGAATTAACAGAATGTGTCCATTAATTTGGAAATGTCAAAAAAACTAATTGTCAGATAACAGGACATCAAAGAGTGGGAGCTTCCTGTATTTGCAACAGCAACTCAGCTGGTCAAATGCCTATCAAAACGAACATGGGGCCACAGCACTGTTTCCTGAATGCTTGTGGGACTTCCTAAATACATAAAAACTTTCTAGATTAAAACAGCCATTCTTCTCTCCTATAAAGTACGTTGATTATGCCACATGAAACCGCGTACTCAGACTACGCTGGTGAAACATGCATTTTACCCAACTCCCACCCCAGACATAAGTAGGCCTCCCAACTCTTCCCATATTTTTCTCCTTCAGAGGGACAAAGTTTCATTTCCCACAAAGAGAGGCACAGATTATTAGAGACTTTTTAAAATGAAGCCGAACAAGGTTGGAAGTATCTGAGCACCAGAAAGCACAGGGGGGGGGGGTAGGGAGCAATGCCTCCTTCTCTTCTGTTTTCCAACTTTTGGCCACTACAACCTTTCTCTACAAGCTGGCGGGAGAGGGACTTCCAGAAGATTTTTTGAAAAAGAAAACCACCCCTACACTAGATAAAATTGACCACAAACTGAGAATCTCATTTCCAACAAGACAGGTGGTCTGTGTAGTCTATCCATTAAGTTAATGATAGGGTTAGTTACACTACTGAAGGGTGAATGTCTCAGTCTGAAGAAAAGAAGAAAATTGAGTTCTGAGAGAAGAAACTGTTCTGTTTGAAACCCCAGCAATATCCCCCCTGCTACATACAGCCAAGTTAAAAACATATGGAAAGTATTTTTTTGCAAGGACATGCACAGCAACAGAGGGGTGCTGCAAGTCTCAAGCAAAACATATAATATACGACATGCAATAGTGGATTAAAAAGTTCCTTGTTACAAACTGGAGAAGAGTTCAGCAAGAACCAGCAATGTGAAATGGCAGAAGCTCGGCAGCTAGTAAGAATGATATCTCTGAAGAAATCTTGCTTGCTAATAATGTTGTGTTCTGTATGTTAAGAACTCTTGGAAGCTGATGTCATTCCTGGAGACCAGAGGCCTCAGGCAGGCCTAATCTTTCATTTCTCTAGGTTAGACTTTCATTCAACAATGGAGCCTCTGCAAATGATTAAAGAACATCTAGATTATCTACAACTGTGTCTCTTTCTGTGGTCATCTATGTATTACTGGTGCAGGCCCATACATAAGTCACAGAACTCACAAAGAAGAAATGCTGTTAGCTGACATTTACAAGAGAAAGAACTATATTTCCCATTCGGTTGCAGGGTGTAAGGATTCTGTGCTGCAAAAGGCTTAATCTGCCTGGGGTACTGATGGTTTCTGGGGGATAAATGTTAAGTTTCAGACCTATCTTTCATCTCATGTGCTTTACTCCTGTTTTGCTTTGCACATGCTTTGTCCGTATTACTTGGGTCCTGCATCTTGTTCTATATTTTCATTGCTACAGCTACCCCAATAGCAGAGGTAGTGATGAGAACAGGTAAAGGAAGAAAAGATGGCAGTGGTGGGAGTAGAAGGGTGCCCATTCCAAGCTGCAGTCATCCCTCCACATTCGCTAGGGTTAAGGGCACAGGACCCCCATGAAAGTGGAAAAACCGTGAATAGGCCCTCCCAGACCATATTTAACACAAAAAAAAGTATGATCACCATATTCAACACACTATGGATTTCTTTGAGGCATCAGGGTCCCTTCACAAGGCAGAAGTGGGTACCTGGTGGGGCTCACTGCCACCTCCTCTGTTGCTCCACACCATTTTTAATAGGGACTTACAAGTCTCGTTCACAGTTTCTCAGTCTCACAAGGCTTGCAGTTCCTATTAAGAATGGCATAAGGAGGCAGCAGAGGTGATAGCAAATAATCTGTGAACAATCATATCCGCAGAAGTGAAACCTGAAAATGTGGAGGGCTGATTGTACTTATTTTTTGAATGCTTGGCTTCTCATCGAAGGAGAACCAAAGCCCTATGGGAAGGGTGGCTTAGACAACTGCCTGTCACAATTCACAAATGATTATTGAAGCTACTTTTCCCACAGTGCTTTGGCTCCATGGACTTCTCCAGAAGCCACACATCTGAAAAACAAGAAGCTTTGACAGAGAAATCTTTTCTCCTATCACCACCTCCTTGTGAAAGCAGAAAGAAAGTAATACTAATCATGTAACACATCATTACATGAGTGGTGCACCAATACTGGATCCTGACCTTGATTATTCTTTTGTCTGTGGGACTATGTAGAAACTGTCCCTTTTCCTCTGCATTGTAAATGTACCCATAAAAATAATGTGGATCCTGATTATTCTTATAATCAAGCCATTTTGCTGTTTGACCACAGTGACTAGTGGTTGTATCTGTGACTCACAGAACAGGAGACACAGCTGCCTCTTGTCTCCTTTGGCTCTCAGAGAAGTCATAAAAGGTTCAGTAATCCCTGGACTTAGAATGGGTTTAACAGAAGCAGTGACAGTGATGTACTTCTTAGCTTAACTTGTGGGAACTCTGGAAAACCCATCTCTTTCAGGGTCTGGGGGAGGGGCAACTGGAGAAACTGTGATAAACTTGGCCAGGCCCTATGAGTCACCTTCTTTTAGATTATGGCCATTTCCGCACTACACTGTTATAGTGCTATTATTCCACTTTCAACATCCTGTGGAATTCTGGAGTTTGTAGTTCACTGAGGCCAAAGAGCTCTCTGGCTGAGAATTCTAAATGCCCCTCTCTCAACTGCAAGAAAAGGAGCAATCTTCTCTGCATTGAACACAGAAAGCTGCACTGTATACACAAAGGTCCAATGTGTCACGCTATACCATAATATATGTGTGCACCTAAAAAACAAAGAGGCATACTGAACTGAAGTGTGATGTTACCAGAATACAGGATACTGGATTACTTTGGAGTTTCTTTCTATATAAAGCTAAGGCACAAATCCTCCAAACTGTCATCTCTGCTCCTTGAATAACTAACATGTTCTCTTTTGAACAAGCTTTCAGGTATAATACATGAATGTAGCTAAAAGCTAAATCAAGCAGGTGCAACCACATATTAAAAAAGTCAAGATGGATACTCCTTCCTTACTGAAATCTTTACATGTACTTAGGCAGCAAGAGACAATGCAGATTCCATTCCTGTTCCACCAGTGTTCCCGTTTCCTCTCCTCCTTTTGTTATGTGGCAAAACTAAAGCCCTTTTAGCTATAGCAGGTAATATGACCAACAGGCTGTAAAGGCTATGGAGGAATGGTAAGGGAACATAGCAGCTGCATCCTCCTATGATCATTTATAGCAGGGCTTTCCAAACAGTGTGCCATGACACATTAGTGTGTCGCCTGAAGTTTGTAGGCGTGTCACCTACAATCTTGGAAATGTATGCTATCATTTATAAATCATATATTTTTAAAAATATATGAAAGGTTTTCATGAGATATGCTATGTTCCCATAGATTTTGTTATCACAATTTATGTATGTGTCTGTATCTCTTATAAAGGCTTAGTTTTACCTCCAGTTTGCTAGTAAAACTGAATTATTGTGTTGAGAAATGATGCGTGTCTAAAAAGTGTGTCACCAACATGAAAAGTTTGGAAAGATCTGATTTATAGGAATTTGAAGCTACCAAACAACTTTTAGGATAAAATCTCAAATGAACATTGAAAGCAAAGTAATACATTCAGGTTTAACCATGGCAGCTTAATTATACTTCCTGGTTTGTACTGCTTTGCCATCTAGACTGGCAGACACAAGTCAAACACAATAACAAGGCAGCACACAAAACAGGTTTTAAAGTGGTTTGCTGCAAAAGGGACTTTTGCACCCTACATATTTGTTTTTAATTCTTTTTGTAAAAAATTCTTTAACTGGTTTATGCTTTCAATTGTTTTTGTTTTGTTTATTCTAGGGAGTTAGCTGCCTTGTAACCCATTTTTGGGCAGGAATGTAGACGACAAACAAGATAAATAAAAAACACATAGCATGTATTGTGAGTTGATTTAAATCAACATTCTGCAAACTGGTAAAGGAAAAGGGTTGTATTGAATCAATTTACATGTATTTTCCACTGATTCTTCCCCTATTTTCTAATCAGTTACGCAAATCTAACCACCTAAACCATGGGAATTTTCAGCCAGAAGATTATGATTTACATCCTATCACTCACACTTATGGCAAAGTACCAAATGTCACAAAGAACAATGCTCAGAAATCTCTATTGAATACAGACTCAAAGATGAACAGACTAATAATGAGTTTTTATTACACCTGAATCTACATGTTAGAATTAACAGCACTATAGTTAGATTTGAAAGTTTAATTCATAAACATATCAAATTCTCTCCAAATAAAGACTTTCACATAATCTTGATCTTACTTTAAAGAGTCTTGGAAAAACATCAGTGGGCTGGCCTCGCACTACAAATAAGCGGGAGCCAAGTTTTCTTAAACTGTTGTCCAAATCTTCCAAGGACTGGAGCAAAAACCTAGGGGAAAGAAACAAAATGCAATCAGAGGCTATTGAGCTAGGCACAGCTGAAAGGTCCACAGACAACAGAGCTAGTCCTTTGCCATAACGCAAAGGGAAAAAATGAAACATTACAAGCTATCAAAGATTTAACAGAGAATGATCCATTTATGAAAATTCAGCTTTATTTTCTCTCTTACACGAACCAGAGGACTTTGAATACATGCTCACTAATGTCGACTTCTGGGAATTTGCAAAGAGAGGAGAGGTGAAGACAGCAACATTAGTTTTTTGTTGAAATACTAGCATATATACATGGCATTGCCCAAAATTTTATTTTCTCATAGGTAATACTTGTTAGAAAGATTTGAGATCCTGTGTCTCTAATTCCCCAAACTGACTTGTTCAGTACCTGTAACTTTTCCTCATATTCCCCAGTCCAATCTGTATTCAGTTATGTGCATACAGAGGTTGAGTTCCTGACAGAATACACTGCCTTCCTCCTTGCTGCCAGGCCTTGTCTCCATAGCAACCGGCCTATTCAAGACAGACACAGTTGACTGAGGCCCAAGAGCTCGCTGGCTGAGAATTCTAAAGGCCCCTCCCTCAACTGCAAACTCCAAGATTCCACAGAATCTTTTTAGGCACCAATCATATGATGTCTCTGCCTAACACAGCCAATCATATGAGGTTTTTGCCTGACACAAACGAACACTGACTTCTATATATTAGATATGCCTACCAATGGATAATGTATGCATCAACATACTATTATGTTATATGCTTTTCAGTGTAATAGAAGAGCCAGAGTGGTTTAGTGGTTTGACTGCTAGACTTCAACTTAGGAGACCAAGATTCAATTCTCTGTTTTCAATTCTCCCACCGGGTTACCTTTCGTGCAACATATACTCTCAGCCCCAGATAAGCCCATGATAGATTCACTTCAGGGTCACCATAAGTCAGAAACAACTTGATGGCATACAACAATAAGATCTTTACTGTTATATTTTATAAAAATTTTTAAAATTATCTTCCATGATAATTAAGCATATTTACATCAGAAAGAACAAGTGTAACATCAGGAATTTAATGCTGGGTAAAAGAATAACAATGCACAGTGGGCCCTCGGTATCTGCTAGCTTTTGGTTCCAGGACCCCCCATTGAAACCAAAAATTTGTGGATGCTCAGGTCCCATAAACTTGATATAGTTGATATAGTAAAATGGTTTCCTTTATATAAAATGGAAAAATCAAAGTTTGCTTTTGGGCATTTTCTGAAATAATATTTTCAGTCGTGGTTGGTTGAATCCATGGATACAGAATCCATGGACACAGAGGGCTCACTGTAGTTACCAGGTTTTTTTGGGGGGAGGAGGAAACTATTTGTTCCATAACTCTTTGTTTAAAAAAGGTGTTTTATCAACATAAAACACATCGCACAGTTTACTGTTTATTAAATGTCCAGATTAATGATATGCGCAAACCCACTAGAATCAGAAAGCAAACATTTAGGTAGGCCTGGTTCAGATGGAAAAAAAAAAGAGATCTCTTACTGTGTGAAAAATAGATCATAAGACTTGGACTTGTTTCCCTCATGCTCAATCTTTCTTCTATACACCTTGAGACTTAAAACTGAATGTATTTTTTTCAAACTACCCAGCGTCCATAAGCAAACAACTTGAATGTAGCTTGCTCAAATTCCCATTACACAGGCCAAGATCTGCCAAAACAGATCCTTGCTTGTTCTCATTAAACATTGTTTCAAGACACTATAGTTCTTCAAGTTCAGACATCAGAGGGAACTGTACTTCACCCTACTCATGGACACAGAAAAAAAAGGAAAGGATTTTAAATCTTATTCCTACAACAGCCATATAAGCTTTCTGTTACATCTAATTCCAGCCCTACACAGTAAGAAAATTAATAGAAATAATGATGTGAGACTCAAGACTGTGCAACAAACATCTGTATCTGGGTATGATTTTAAAAACTTGTAATACAAAACACTATGGCCTAAATCCAACACCC
Source organism: Ctenosaura bakeri (assembly GCA_948474755.1). Classification (NCBI taxonomy): domain Eukaryota; kingdom Metazoa; phylum Chordata; class Lepidosauria; order Squamata; family Iguanidae; genus Ctenosaura; species Ctenosaura bakeri. The sequence goes on from CAOLHI010000340.1 coordinate 523,008, forward strand.
TGTGCCTGCAGTATGACAGAAATTTCTTCCTTTCTCCTCACTCCTGCAGCCTCTAGTGCTGCCAGAGATTTCCCAGCCTTCCAGAGCAGACCTTCTCGTGTGCACAGATATTACTCTTCCAGATGATGATGACGTAAGTGATCCATCAGCAGATGTACTTCCCTGGATCCCAGCATAAAATTTTAGTTTTGTTTATGAATCTTAACATATTTTTGTAACATATTTATGTATGTTCAGAGTCTAATTTTAAAACTAGCAGCAGCTTCAACAAGAGTAACCTCATTCTTTCCAATGTACTTTACAAGAGTTTTTTTCCCCCAACCTTCATACCTTCCCACTCAATTTTCCTATATGATTTTGGCATCCAAGACACATATGTGGCCTGAATGTGCTCATGTCAGATATGAAGGGTGGGCATTTATATAAATAGTCAAGTTGGTACTCGTATATCTGACACCACTTGTAAAGCTTACCAGATAACACAATTAGACACAGTTTTGTGGCACGTTAGCATTACGTAAAGGCATCAGTGCTGGACTGCTTGCTATAAACATCCTACAACTCTGCATTAGCTGCAAGTGCAGCAGGCCAATCAATACAACACATTCCTTCACTGTTGCATCGGAGTCGAAAAGTCAAACTACTCAGGTTTTTTTTTTCCAACTTCCTCTAAAACGGCCGGAATTTGAGCCACTAAATAGGACAAGAAGGTGTACATGCAAAATGACTGAAAGACAAACAGATTTCAGAAGAACTGCATCCTATCTGGATTCAAGCAATTAAAGAGACAAGACGAGCAGTGTTCACTGCCACAATCCTGTCTTGTATTCCTTTAACTCAGCTTGTGATATTGTAAAATATTACACAAAGCAGAAGGCAGCTGAGTATGTGACAACTTGATTTCTTGTACTCTCCATAATACACAGTGTTACAGGAAACACAATTATTTTGGGAAGGTGAAAATGCCTCACATACTTTCAGAAACAAAGTCAGACACCTCTATATCTTATTGCCCGTACTATAGTTGTATTAAGCTTTCTTCTACACTCTGTGAAAAATTGTTATGCATCTTAGATTTCAGCAGTGTTACTTCAGCAACTGATATTTCCATATCCCGATCAATCCTTATATTTTTAATTTAAACTTTAACTGCACAGGGCATTCCTACAGTTAAAATGCTGAATAATCCTGTCGCAGTTAGCAAGCGATTAAGCTAAGCATGATATAAGAGGGCTTTCCCAGCTTCTATACTTAGGACTCAACATGTAGGCATCTTCCCAAGTATATATCAGTAGTAGCAGAACAAGTAGAACAAGAGTCTTGCTAATTACAGAAGGTGCAGCCTCTCCACAACAGCCAGCATAATCCCAGCAGCTATACCACATGCCAATGCTATAACTACTCCACAACATCTCCTATTTTTCAGATCTTTTGCACAGATCTTTTCCAGAAACCACAAAATCTGATAGCCATGTTTAAATATTTGAAGGGATGCCATGTAGAGGAAAGAGAGGGCTTGTTTTCTACTGCTTCAGAGACCAGGACAAGGAGCAATGGATTCAAGCTGCAGGAAAGGAGATTCTACCTGAACCTCAGGAAGAACTTCCTGACAGTCAGGGCTGTCCGGCAGTGGAATCTGCTGCCTCGGAGTGTAGTGGAGTCTTCTTTCTTGGAGGTTTTTAGGCCATCTGTGAGGAGTGCTTTGAGGGTGTACCTGCATGGCAGGGGGTTGGACTGGATGGTCCGTGTGGTCTCTTCCAACTCTACATTTCTATGATTCTAATGGATTATCTTTAAGTCATGATTTGGGCTTATGACATCAAAAAGAGCTACAAAGTACAATAAAAAAATCACTTTCAGAACTAGAGTGACATAGGATTGCTGTGTAAATCTTATTTGCATTATTTACATGCAAGTGCAATCCATTGAATCTCTTTAGACTTACTTCCAGGGAAAAGTACACTGAACTACATTGTATTACACTGCTCCAGGGCCAGGTTTTGTGAATTAGGATCCTAGCATTAATACTATTTTAAAGAATAGGAAACTATATACAGAACAGCCCACATTAGCAGCTAATATAACAGAGATTAGGTAAGAATGATAACGCTTGCTTCTTCCAACAACAGAAATATTTAATTTTAATTTGTCCTCTTGGTACCTATTGTCATAATTGTAATGGCCCAAAATGAAAGAAGATAAACAAAGAAGAGGGGAAGGTAAACAAAACTATCAGTGGAATGAGGAGCAACAGATGACCCATAGATCTTGGGGCAACAGGAATACAAGAGGGGCAGCTGTAGCTCCCCAGTAAAGAGACTTCCGTAACTACAGATTCTTTGCTTTTCCCAAATGACTGAATAGATTAGTATAAATTTTACTGCCATATGCAGTCTGGAAATCATGACATGCATTGAGCAGGTAGGCAGGGCTGTAGGTTACTTCCTGAAATCCAGATTGTTCAACCCAGAGCAGGCTGCGAGATTCTACAGCGAACTTAACACCACCAACGTCTATTTGACAGGGACATTTTTTTTAAACGTCATCTGTATCCCAACTAAACCACATGAAACAAGTGCAGGTGTCTTCACCTGTTTCCTGAAAGAGTTTGCCTGCAGTTTCTGCTCATTTTTGCTCACATGTTTTTTTAAACCGAGAGCCAATCTGGTGTAGTGGATTGAGCGCTGGACTATGGCCATTTCCGCACTAGCCTGTTATAGCGTGATGATTCCACTTTCAACATCCTCTGGAATCCTGGGGTTTGCAGTTTCGGGAGGGGCCGGCTGGCCCCTCCCGAAACTGCAAATCCCAGGATTCCAGAGGATGTTGAAAGTGGAATCATCACGCTATAACAGGCTAGTGCGGAAATGGCCATAGTCCAGCGCTCCAGAATCCATAGTCCAGAATCCATAGTCCAGAATCATCCCGGCTGGCCCCTCCCGAAACTGCAAACCCCAGGATTCCAGAGGATGTTGAAAGTGGAATCATCACGCTATAACAGGCTAGTGCGGAAATGGCCATAGTCCAGCGCTCCAGAATCCATAGTCCAGAATCCATAGTCCAGAATCATCCCGGCTGGCCCCTCCCGAAACTGCAAACCCCAGGATTCCAGAGGATGTTGAAAGTGGAATCATCACGCTATAACAGGCTAGTGCGGAAATGGCCATAGTCCAGCGCTCCAGAATCCATAGTCCAGAATCCATAGTCCAGAATCATCCCGGCTGGCCCCTCCCGAAACTGCAAACCCCAGGATTCCAGAGGATGTTGAAAGTGGAATCATCACGCTATAACAGGCTAGTGCGGAAATGGCCCTAGAACTTTGGAGACCAGGGTTCAAATACCTGTTCTGCCCTGGAAACTCACTAGGTGACTTTGAGCAAACCACATTCTCTCAGCCTCAGAGGACAGCAAAGACAAAACGCCTTCTGAACAAACCTTGCCATGAAAAAACTCGTGATAGGGTCGCCATCATTCGAAAATGACTGGAAGGCACACAACATTTTTTAAAACCTCTTTAGTACACACCAGAATATTCCCGCCTCCTTGCTCTGAAATCTATGGGCGGCCTTCCCTAAACAGAATCATCCCCAGGTATTATTGCCCAGAGACCACCCTTTGCTACTCCTGGCGGGGGGCCTTCTGGCTTCCATAAAGAAGCCGGAGGCGAGAACTGAAGTAGGGAATCACCAACGCGCCTGAACCTCCCTGCCCAGCCTCTAAGGGCGATTTATGGCTGCCTGGGATGAGCCTCCCAAGCGCCACTACACCCTATTTCTATTGCTGCCCGCTTAGATTTTCTTTTTAGTCATCCGCAAACAGGGACTAAACAATGTGAGCCTTTCGCCCCACTGAACCCAGTGCAATACTTTGAACGGGCATGGTGTTTGTACTTTAGGCTGCTCTTCCCTCCCGCCCCGCAAAGCCTACACGCCGCGGACATCGTTCCTATTCCACCTCGGGCGAGACTGAGGAGGGGCATCGGGCTCTGGCTCCCCGCGGCCCCCTCAAGGCCCCCAGTTTCTCTCTGGCCAATTCCGCACAAGCCTGTTATAGGGCGATGATTCCACTTTCAACCTCCTCTGGAATCCTGGGGAGTTATGTACCAATGTGTCCTGGGGAGTTATGTACCAATGTGTCCCCGGAATGTAAAATCCGGCCGGCCCCTCCCGAAACTGCAAACCCCAGGATTCCAGAGGAGGTTGAAAGTGGAATCATCGCGCTCTAACAGGCTCGTGCGGAAATGGGTTGAGCCTCCCTTCACCCAACGCGCGCGCAAAAACGCACGGGCGCCTCCAACTCACCGCCAGCGGTTGATGCCCACGGAGGACGACGCGGCGAACCAGGGGTCCAGGATGTAGATACAGCGCACGGGCCCCCCGTCGCGGAGGGCGGCCTGCAAGGCCGGGTTGTCGTGAAGGCGAAGCCCTCGGCGGAACCAGTGTACGGAGCAGCCGCGCTCGGCGCCAGGAGGGCGACCCGCCGTGCCGGGGAAAGCGGCCATCCTCCTCGCTCCTTCTTCTTCTTCCAGCGAGCCTCGCGCAACACACAGCAAGCGCGGCCTCCCCTCCACCGAGCCGACGCCCCTCCCTCCAGTTCTGCCTACGCCACACTCGACACCGCCCCGCGCGCACGTTCTCCGGCGAGGCCCATTGGCCGCCTCGGCTACATAACACCGCCGGCCCCGAGGTGGCCGGGAGGCTGCACGTTTCTGCGACGTGTCTCGGGGAGGAGGCAGCGGCAGAGGCCGAGCAGGGCGGGGAGGCGGCGTGGGGGCGGCCCGGGAGCCTATGGCTGGCGCGCGCTCCTCTCCCTAAGGGGCACGTTTGTTGGACCCATTGCAGCGCATGGGCCTTTGTGCATGGAGCCAAAAAAAAAAAAAAAATAAAAAAAAATCTTATTCAACAGTTTGAGGGGAGCCCCCGCTTACCTTGAGCGTTATGTCATTTTTAAAATTTTCATCTTAAGGATGAAGCTTTGTGCCGTTGTTATGTACCAATGTGTGTCCAGAATGTAAAATCTGACACACTGTGTCACAGCAGGTGTCACTAAGTGGGAGTGGAGACGGAGCTCTCTCCCTCCCCTGGATCCGGCACCAGGGTAACACCAACCCTGCAAGGGAGAACTTTCGGCGTTCCGGTAACTTCCACGCCATCTGGGGCGCAGCGGCACCCTAAGTTTCTCACAGCCAAGCACGTCATGGTCTAGAGCCGTAAGCAAAATACCATTAATTGGGAAGAGGAATGACAGGCTATCTCTAGAATGAAATAGCAAATAAAATAAATAAATAAATATAAATATGAATAATAAATTAATTATAAATTATAAATTAATTATAACATAATAAATAAAATAAAATAGCAAAAGCAAGGAGACACAGGCCATTTCCGCACTAGACTCTTATAGCGCGATTATTCCACCTTCAACATCCCATGGAATCCTGGGGTTCGCAGTTTCGGGAGGGGCCGCGCGGCCCCTCCCGAAACTGCAAACCCCAGGATTCCATAGGAGGTCGAAAGTGGAATCATCGCGCTATAACACTCGTGCGGAAACGTTGACAGTCAGCCGTTCACATTTGCGGATTTGGTTATTCACGGATTATTTCCTGTCACCTGTGTTGCCTCTTTATGCCATTTTTAATAGGGACTGCAAGCCTCTTGAGACTGAGAAACTGAAAACAAGGCTTGTAAGTCCCTATGAAAAATGGCATGGGGCAGCAGTGGAGGTGGCAGTAAGCCCCACCAGCCACCCACTTCTGCCTTATGAAGGAACTCTGATGCCTCAAAGGAATCCACAGTGGGTTGAATATGGTGATCATACTTTTTGTTTTTTGTTTTTGGTGTGTTAAATATGGTTTGGGAGGGCCTAGAGTTATTCACGTTTTTTTTTCACTTTCACAGGGGTCCTGTGCCCCTAACCCTAGTGAATGTGGAGGGATGACTGTAAGGGAATGGGAAAATAAATAGGTACTGTTAATATACAAACAGTATATTTGGAAAAGGGCAGCCTCCTGCCCAAAGTTAGAGATAAACCGACTATGCGTAGTAAAATGACCTCACTGGACAGAAGCAGGGGCGTAATCAGAGTACCCCAAATCCAGATCAACTAAGATAGTACTGCTTAACAGATCAGAAGACCTGGAGGTCAAAACACTCCAGTAATTGGCTAAGATGGGGTGTGTGTGTGAGAGAGAGAAATGAGAGCATGGGTGGCTCAACTGATAAGTCTGATTGTGGCCTTCTCCAAACTAAAGCAAGGCTATGCAGTGGGTGATTTTTAGCCTTGAATCCTCAGACCCTCAGGGAATTAGAAACTGCCAGAATGTCTCAGAAAATTGAGTTCATGATTGGTGCACACAGATTATTCCAATTTCTTCCTGCACATCTCATGGCTAGATGCTGTGCTAATTGGACTGGAATCTCTATTTCTGTATATTCAGAATTTCTGTATATACAGAAATACAGTCATAGTTTTATGAGAGGCATAAAATTTGCATGAGAAAAAGAGTTGCACCATACCAGCACTTTAATGTTGTGCTTAGAGGTGAATTCAGTGAGCTCAGACATACATATCAGCTAGTTCAGCGGTTCTTAACCTGGGGTCTGTGGACCCTCAGGGAGCTGAGATGTCCTTGCAGGGGGTCCACAAAGGCTTGATGAAATGTTACAAGTTTTTACAGCTAAAATAGAAAGAGGGAAGGAAAGACAAATTTGTATGGAATCATTCCAATAAAAATGTAACAGGGGTGTGTGCATTTACTTATTTTTCCCTTCTTTCCAAATCTGAAGGTCCTTGATGAGCAACTTTTTAAAATAAATATTTGATGCACTTTACAATTTTAAATCTTGAGTTGAGTCTTGATGGTCTGCAGCAACAAAAAATATTTAAAAGGGGGTCCATGGTAAAGAAAATGTTAAGAACTGTTGATCTACTTGCATATATGACATTGGGAAAGGCCTGAGCAAAGTTAAACATAATCTTCTTTTGTTTATCTCAAACATTTAGTAGTCAGAGGCATATTGCTTATGTTTCCAGACATTACCTTGGCAGGTAGTCAACAGCAGGTTTGCCCATCAAGCATTTATGTAATCTCTTTTTAAATGGTAGTTATGGCCATCACATAACATCTTGTAGTACTCTTGTGATCAGTACCTTATGTAAACAAAGGAAGATGTACTACAAAAAATAACTTGGAAGGAAAAGGATGAGAAAAATAAGTAAAGGGGCACCTGTGCTCAATTCAGACCATGCTTATGTGAAGTTCACTCACTGAAATCAATTTAATGTTTGCTTTCTAGATCAACATGATTAAATAAGAAAAGAGAGCATTTTTTGCACAACACTAGGAGTGCCATCCTGTGCACAGCTAATTGGGAGTAAATTCCTGTGAACTCAGTAAGCCAAGGGTGAAAATCATAGGCTCCCAGTTGTTGTTGGACTGTAAGTCCCAGTAGGTTTAGCCAGATAGCTAATGAAGAGGAATGTGTTGAAGTCTGTGTGATTCCCATGTTTGCAGTAACCATCTTATGGGCCCCACTTTCTTGATATGTGTATGGCTGTGGTCAGGGCAGGAAATGTGTAGCCCTCAACAAGTTGCTGAAGGCAAGTGCTATCAATCCTAACCCAGCTGGCCAATAATTAGGATAATGGGAGATGCAGTTGAACATCTGGAAGGTTTACATGTTCCCCCCTCGAGATAATGGAATCTTTTCTGAGTGTACATGTGGGGTCTAGAAGTCCTTGCCTAGGGGTACCTAACTTCTCCTTTTTCTGATGTCCTATTGCTGCAGTGTAAAAGTCATTCTTTTTAGAAAGGCATTGGATTTTAGGAAGTTGGTTTAGCTAGTCTCTCTGGTATGCTTTGCTTGGTTCTCCTGACTCTTTTGTTAGTTTAGCTCAGTGGTTCTCAACCTTCCTAATGCCGCGACCCCTTAATACAGTTCCTCATGTTGTGGTGACCCCCAACCATAAAATCATTTTCGTTATTATTTATTTATTTATTTATTTATTATTTAGTTAGTTAGTTAGTTAATTATTTCCAACATCAAATAGATTGGAAACACTGCCCTAAATCACTGCTCTGGATAAACTTCTAATGCCTAAAAACTGGTAACCCTCCCCCTTTTTTTAAGCACAGAAAGCATCCATCAATGCCAGAATTAAGGCAGTAGTTCTAGTTCTGAATGTTGGATTTCCACAGTTCAAAAAGCCAGTCACTCCCAAAGGCAATGCCAAAACAGCCCACATTTTACATGAGGTGCAGGGAGGAAAGGACAGGGAGAGAGGAAAGATGGCGGCGGCATAAGCAGATGCATTTTGTTTCACTCCCTCCCTTCCTCCCTCCTTTAAAGGGAGTGCGGACGCTGAACATACAAAAAGCGAGGAATGCAAGACAGTCAGGGCGAAGAACACAAGACGTGTGTGTGGCAAGCGCCAACAAAAGTGAGAGCAGAAAGTCATCCTGGCTATTTCTGCACTAGACTGTTATAGTGCTATTATTCCACTTTCACCATCCTATGGAATCCTGGGGTTTGCAGGTCTCCTCTCCTCACCTCCGCCTTAACACTCTGGCTCCAGCTATCTCCTCTTGGTGTCCTCACCTCTGCCTTAACATTCAGGCTCCAGCTCTCTCCTCCTGCTCTCCGCACCTCCGGCTCCACCTCAGGCTCCTCCAGTGCTTTCCCACCAGGCAGGGAAAGACGGGGAAACGCCCAGCATGCCTCCTCTCCCCTCCTCCCAGCGCAGGGGTCTCAGAAGCACTGCTCCCATTGGCTGTGAGGCCACGTTCTTTTAAAGGGGGGGCAGGATTGAGGAGTGGCAACCCCTGTGAAATGGTCGTTCGACCCCCAAAAGAGTCCCGACCCCCAGGTTGAGAACCACTGGTTTAGCTGCTCCACAGTTATGTGCCACTGACATGAATCTCTTTGTTATAGTCTTGGGGGAAAAAAGATTATATTGTGTTGCTAACAGTCTAAAACTCAGAGCTTGGAAAAATTATTGGAGCTGGTGGCAGGATTCTGGAAATCATAATTTAAAAAAACACATTTCCAGGTTCTGCCCATAATTATTAGAAGATATACAAACTGAAGTACAGCAATTTCATTAAAATATCATAATTTTGTTTAACAGTTTAACCTCAAAACAATGATGCCTTACAGGAGTTCTCAAAAGTAAGCTCCACTGAGTTTAGCAGAACTTATTCTTAGATGAATACATATTCAGGATTTCAGGCTAAATGTATCTAAGACATAAGTGCCACCCATCCCAACACATAACAAGGATGTTCATGTTCATGTTTAATATGCTCACTTGTGGCAATTATTTTCCATGCAAAGGGCTGATGACTGTAAACAGTAACTTGGTAGATGAAATTATTCACAGCGACAGGAGATAAACATTTTTACCTCCTCCAAGGAACATCAGGTGCTACAGACTATATTCAGAGGATGGCAGTAGTAAACCACATCTAAGAATTATTTGCCTAAGAAAACCCTATGAAATTAATGGGGTCACCATAAGTTGACAGGTGACTTGAAGGTACATAATGGCTACATAGTGAGCTGCTAAGGGCATGGCAGAAGTGGCTAGCTGAAAAGCTGGCAATCCTAGTTTTACAAATATGTCAATTTGTTCAGCACTCCCCTCAGTTTCCTTCTGCTTATGGCACACATGTTTTCTGAGTATTATGGACTAACCTGTGCAGGGAATAATATGCATACATACATACGTGCATGCATACGTATAGAAGATTCTGCTCAGGACAAGGGGGTTGTGCCTAGTGGCAATGTATGGTCTAAGCAGGGGAAGCCTCACCCCAACATCTGAATAGCAGCCCCTCCAGATCATGAACTATCCTAACAGTGCGCTACTAGACCCTTCCAGCTCTTGTCCTTTGGTAGCAGAATTACAGGCTACCTAAGTCTTTTGTTTGATAACTTGTAAGCTGTTCCTATGGTAATACTGGATAAAACAGGAAGCATCAGCTTTTCTTCTCAGCAACAACAGGTAGGGGAATGAATGAGGGATATTCAAAGCCTTCAGTGCTTGATCAGAGGAAACCTCCCTGAGGGCTAAAGAGATCCCTTCTTAAGTGAAGGTTGCCCATTTCCTTTCCAGCAAGGCTTCTACATCTTTTAACTGCTGCCTAAGAAGCATTGTGCCAAACCAAAACTTCTCCAGCTTGAATTCCCACCTGTTACATGTTTGTTAGAGCCACAGAAAACCCTAAGGGTAGGGCAGGGCTGTCAACTATATAATTTTTTTTACCTCAAGGAATGTGGTAACATCTGTGGGGTGAGGCCGCAGCTATTGCAACAACACTACTTCCTCCAGCTTGTTCCTTTATTGCCATACTGCCACTTGCCTACAAGCCATCTGGCGCCCACTTGCTGCTCTTCGAACTACTTCAATGCAATTGTGGCACTGACAGCAGCGCGCCTTGTGTGAGCAGGGCAGTCCACACACAGACACAAATATCTGATGCAGCATGTAACTCTTTTGCTGGCCAAAATGTGGAAAAGTAATTTTTTTGAACTATAGCTCCCAGTCAGTATTTGAGAGCTGTAATCCAAAAATGCAAACAAAAATGTATGCTGTGTCAGGGGTTGTTTTAGGATTAGTGGTTTTAGATCTTCATAGCTTTTTTTTTATTTTGCTGCTGATTGTTCTTTAGTTTTATGTGCCTATACTGTAATGTTTTTATCCTCTGCTGCTAGTTTGTTTTCATTTTATGCACTGCTTTTATCATTGTTTATTGCTTATTATATATTGTTAATTTACCTCAGCAAAACCCAGAGAACTCCAATTATTGTGTGGTCTAAAAGTACAATAAACAAACAGGAGAGTAATGAGCCAGCCAGTAGTAACCAACCATAGCCAGGCTAGAGTGTTGCTTCAGAAGGATGAAAAGAGTTTGGCTGTCAGACTTTTATTCTACTTCCAAACAATCCCTGTTACAAGAAATGGAATACTCTTTGCTCAATGACAGAAAGAAATTTCTGGATTTCTATGGCAGGCAAGAAAACCCAGAATAAAACTTAAGATAGTCCATGATACTAAAGAAAGGAGTGGTTTCGGAATGCTTAATATTAAATTGCATTATGAGGACTATTGCTTCATATGTTTGAAGGAATGGATAGTGCTTACAGATGAGAGACCCTTGGAAGTTGATTCTCATGATTTAAGATTTGGGTGACATGGTGATCTTTGATAAGATAAAGTCAAGGTTCATGCTGGATTTTAAAAAAAAATCACTTGATTCAGAAAAGCTCATTATTCAGGCAGTAAAGACGATATACTCCGTGGAAATAGTCCAGATGTGGATGAATGGCAATGCAACACCAGTTGAGATACAAAAGGAACCCAGACAAGGTTGCAATCACCCGCCTTTGTTGTTTATTTTGGCTTTGGAGACTTATTGAGAGATATCAGACAAGATGGTAGAATAAGTGGAGTGAAGGGTAACCCGCCTTTGTCATCCAGCATCTGCTGCTAATTAATTTTTCCAGACTTTGCAAAATATGGAGGATATTGGACCACACTGGTCAGCAGTTATAGTTTAAGGATAATGGGAAGTGCAGTTCAACAGCCTCTGGAGGGCCACATACTGTAGGCCCTCTTTACTTGTGGTCTCTGGACGTGCAAATTTGAGCATCCACGACTGCATCCTATGCCTAAAATGGCAGCATGGACATGCTGAAGTGTCCGCATGCATGTCACTGCCACTGAACATAAGAGGACATGAGCATTTACGAATTTAATTATTCATGGGAGTTTCTGGACCAGAACCCCTGCATATAAGAAGGACACAATGTATTGCTCATTTCTTGCTTTTTAGACATTTTTATGGTATTTTAAAAATATAAATGCAAAAGTTGTTATGGTAATAGAGGAGAAAAAGAAAGACAAATAAGAAGGGAGAGAAATGCATACGTCCCAGCCTAATGCTTTCTATTTTTTGCTGGCTCCTTTGATTGTCCTGACGTTTCCTGAACCTTTGTTTGCCTTCCTGCTCTGAGGCCATTCATGACCTTGTACAGAGTACAAGGTTTCCTATTTGCCAGTTGCTACAAAGCAACACATTTGCAAAGCTAGTCTTTTATGCAAGCTTCTTCTCTAGCAAGGTCAATGGAAATAATGACTCCTCTTTGTGCAACGTTCTTCTTTTAGAGCTTCAATAACAAAGTGTAGCTGCTTCTGTTGCCTCTTGGAAATCCAGCCAGTGGTAGCCCTCACTTCTTGCTAAAAAGACTTACCTGAATAGGCTCTCTATTATATTATAGATGTGAATAAATCTGTTGCAAAAAGAACTATGCAGATCATCATGAGAATACAGCCAAAACCCAACTTTGTAAGGGGAACTTCCCAGCTTGAGCATTGAATTGGTGAGATGCGAGCAGTACACAGAGGGCAGTACCTGCTTTGTAAGAGGAGTGACTCAGTGGATGTCTCCACCCATTTCCAGGCTATTCCACTGTTTGGGTTGTAGAGCCAAACTGCTGACCAATCTTCTTCAACAGGCCATCTCCAAAACCTGTCCGTGCACATGCCACTTGGGGTATTCAGTCACTGAGGTACACAGCTAAAACAATCTTTTAGTGCTCTCGGAAAACAGAATCGGTTGAAAAGCAAAACTCATTTACCATACTGTAGGGAGCATCAAGGACTTACGGAGGCTTACTTGGGACTGACCACATGTATGCTGCTTGCACAGTCTCTCAGCTGGCTTGGTGCCTTTTTTTGCCCCTCAGCTTGCTTTGCAATCAGCACGTGCAAGCAAGCCTCTATAGGAAACAAAAAACCTTGATGAAAGGGTGGATCCCACATTGAATTAATGGAACTTGTCCTTAATTTGGAAGCGTCAAAAGAGCAAGCGGTCAGATAATGGAGTATCAAAAGGTGGAGGCTTCCTGAAGTTGCATGTAGCTTTTCTGCTATAGGATCTGTGCAACTTCAACTATACTGTCTTAAAGGGTAACATGAATGACGACGATAAAATACAGACAGGTATAAAGGGTATGTAGTAGTATGTAGAAAAAAATCTTTATTGTTGAGGTAAATCTGGTGAGTTGCTGTAATAGGAAACACAGTATAAAGATGTCCTTTCCTTGTGTGAAAGGTATTAAATTGTTAAATAATCTATTAAATCTATAATCTATTAAAAGGCAAATAGCAAGTTGCTATGGCCTGAATCCTACTAATACTCTGAATCACAGTAAACCTGTTGAGTCTATAAGATCTACAAGAGATAAATATATCAGCAGTTATTTGACAAAAACTGCAATCCTATATACACTTCCCTAGGAATGAACCCCATTGAAAGCAGTAGGATTTACTTCTGAAAAGATGAATAGGCTTACACTGTAAACATCCAAAGTGTCACAAGGCTTAAACCACAATTGTAGGGAACCTGTCTATATGCTTTACAAATTTCATTGTGTTAAGTAACATTCAACACTAACAATACTTAGAAAGGAAAACAACTATAAAATTCTGTCTAGTCAGATGAAGGATTTCATGTTGATATTCACCACTAGAACAGATTTCTCCAAAAGTCCCTTGTATTTTCTGGGGGTTCATATGGGCAGCTCAGAATCTCTGCAAAGTTAATAAAGTAATAACAAATTGAGTCAAATGTGTCTGCATTAAAAGTTTACTACAAATGCCTAGATTTCCTAATCAATTTTTCTGCCAATGTGATGGTCTTGACTCTGTCCCTCCAGCCATATACTGTCTCATGTGTTTTCATTTTCCAAAAATACCAACACTGCACTAAAAAGTAACCTTACTGCTGTGAAGTCGAAGGCTTTCACAGCCAGAATCCATAGGTTGTTGTGGGTTTTCCAGGCTTTGAGGCCGTGCTCTATTAGTATTTGCTCCTGACATTTTACCTGCTAGCCACAGATACAGGTGAAACAGCAGGAGCAAATACTAATAAAACATGGCCTCAAAGCCCAGAAAACCCACAACAACTTAACTTTACTGCTACTTAGGTATGGTGTGTATTCACCATGCATGGTTCAGAACCAAGCTGACAATTCAAGTTGTATGTGTATGTACTTATGGTAACCTCATGAATTTCATTGGATTTGAATCAGCAACGAATGCTCATCAGTTCCTTCCTCTGAAATATACCCTACAGCAACTGGTATTCATTACCACATACTAACAAAGGCTGACCCTGCTTAGCTTCCAAAATCAGATGGGATTTGGTGCCTTTCAAATTGCCTGCTCCCTAATTGCAGTTGTTTGCAGTGGTGCTCTGCATGTGTATGTGTCTTGTGGACTCACAGCAACTCATGAATTTCATAATTTTCTCACTATTCAGAAGTGATTTGCCTTAGCCTTCCTTTTAAATATAGCCTTCACACACTTGGTTTATTGTGGGTCAACTGTATGCTTTTCTTAAGGAAGTCAGTCTCAGGTTTCCATCATCCTGCTAGTATTTCTCATATGTTTCTTTTAAGTAAAAATTGCCTATTCCTTCTGCTGTTTTTATTTTCTGTTCCAGAGAATTCTACTGGATTTGCATAATTTTACATGTCAAAAAAAATCCAGTAGTCGCTGCGTTTGTGCTTTTAATTAAATAGCTAATGTTGTTCACTAACCATAATTCAGGGTTAAATTTGTACAGATTGAATACAGACCAAGAAGCAAATCTGGCCTAGTCTGTTCAAATCCCCAAGTAATAATTCTCGCTTGTTGTTCTTTTATGTGGAATAGGCATGGGCAACAGTGTGGCCCTTCAGATGTTCTTGTACTGCAACAATCATAATTCTAGGCAGTATAGCCAAGGAAGGTATGGTGGAAAGTGCAGTTGTCATCATCATCACTCAACATCATCTGGAGGGTTGCACATTGCCCATCCCAGATGTAGACATAATTGGTTTGAGACGATACACTGAGGTGCATCAAACTGCCTAAAATTTAAAGTGTTGGCAATGACCTATAAAGTTCTGTAAGAACTTAGGCTCAGACTGTCTGAAAGATCTTATCATTCTATGTGAAACTACCAGAATCTAAAGATTCTCAGGGGTAGGACTTTTTCTCAGTCTCCCCATGATCACAGGGTTATCTAGTGACCACACAGAAGACACTCTTCTTGGTGGCAGCTCACAGCCTGTGTGGAACTCCCCTCACAGGAAACTGGGCTGGCCTCTCTCTGCTTCCCTTTTGTTGACAGGTAAAGACCTTTTTATTCATATGGCCATTTCATGAATAATTGATTACAAGTAGTCCTTTTATGGGGGGGGTGTTTAAATGATTTTATACTTTAAAATTTAACAGTGTTTTAATGTGATGGTTTGTTTGTGTTTTAGCTTTTTTATTATCAGGCTTTTAGCTAATCCTGTATTTTCCCTTTATAAGATGTTTTGAGTCCCGTGCTGGGAGAATGGTGGCAGGCAAATAAAATGTAAAAGCATACACTTAGTAATTCTGCCACCAGGTTGAAGTATCCACCCACTGATATACATGCGTTACTACAGCATATGCCAGCAACAGGGCTTTAAAACAGATAGGAGGGGAGGAATAATGACAAAAGCCTCCTGCTTAGAACTATCAATAGTTTTCTCTAGTTATTCAGTTCCCTTTACCATTTTCTCACAGCAGCCACTAAGGCACTCTACTCCATTTCACTTCCCACCAATTCTATGGAGAATAAGAACACCCCAGAAATACTGAAGCAAACTTTAATTAACAATCACAAATCAACAGTGAAAGATTAATTTTCCAGTACAAAATCAGAGATAAGAGACAGTGATGGGATTATAGTCAAAAGGCAACAAGTAGAGTTAAACATTCCAGTGAATTTGGGCTCCTGGAGCCCATGTGGTCTCCCTAATAAAAGAGAGTGTTTGTACATACGTACATGTATGAAAACTGCTACTACTCCAAAGAGGAGGGGCATACTACCATTTTAGCTTCTTCAGAGTCCATGACATAGAGGTCAAGAGCTGCCAGTTTCATTCATTATCCCAGAAAGGCCTGTAGATTATATGAAGTAGTGGACTTACTCCAGTAAATGTTAAACAGTGGATTTGTACCATTTCCAATGAATTCCCTTTCCAGGGAGGCAGCCCAGAGGGATGATATGCCCCTTGAACTTGTTCCACAAGTGGTATTGGCAGAAAAGCTCTAGAACCCCCTCTAAAGCAAATGCATATACTTCAGAGTCATCAGATTATTTCAATTCATGATTGCAAGATTGGGAATAAGTCAACTCTACATTTTACTACTGCTTCTCTCACAGCTGCTCTGAACTTATCAGGAGCTCTCCTGAGCCTGGACTCTTGTTCAGCACCAGCAGAGCTCCTGTTCAATTCAGAACATATCCAGGAGAAGCAGCAACAACATGTAGCATGCATCTATCCCCCACATGTCAGTGGATGCACTGTCAACTCCTGTTGTGAGTTGCAACTGCATTATACTTGGTTCAGGTTTGCCCGTGGAGGCAGGAGAGATAACCACCAAGTCTAAAAGCTTCCAGCTAGACAAAAATTCTTTCTCCACATAAGCCTCTGCTTCAGAACTGCTAAGTGTGTTTTGAAAGAAGACAAAGTAAGATGAGAGATGTATTTATAGACAGCATTCCCCACTACGGTACAATAAAGCCAAGATTCACCTGTTTGTCCGGTTTAAATCCTCCCATTCATTGCTGCTTTTCTTAAACACCATTCTTTATCAAGCAGCATACAAGCAGCAGTCATTTTCAGGGGAACTTTGATTGACAAACTGGGCCTTATGTATGAACTCATCTATCCCACCACCAACACATACCAGCCTCTTCACAGGAAATGGTTTGTGAACATTTCACTCTTTGCTCTGCTTATGGCAGCAAACAATGAACACATGTGAGAGACTTTGGTTTGTTATCTAACTTCCATCCCTGGCAACACATTTGTAATCACAGGATTTCCCTGTCTTGAACACCTGATGCCTTGGCTTGTTTCCCAATTAAGTTCCATGCCATAGATGCATGGAGGTAGTGCACAAACATAGTGGACTAAAGGTGTGCAAAGAGCATCATTTAGACACCAGCATCATTTTTTTCATTTGCTTTGGGAAGAGGTTCTGACTGCACCTTCTTCATCTCCACCCCTTTCACCCATGTATATGCAAAGGAGCCACCTAGAACCATCATATTACTAGTCCACCATAAGAAGCTCTTTATTTCTTCATAATAACAGACAGCCAGCACTGTCTGGGCACATGCTTTTGCTGTCCCAGATACATTGTGTGTGAGAGGGCTGGTGAATTTGATCTGGAGTCCTGTCACATAGCCAATGGCAAAACCAAACACTCCACTAAGAGTCATCATGCCCCAAAAGTAGAAGCTTGCTAATTTATCAAAGGAGTAGATTGTATAATAGTCATTAGAGAGCAATATGAGTGGTAAGAACAAGATACAGGCATTGACGTTATTGTAGAATGTCAGGCGCCAGATGCTACCATCCACAGCAGGCAGTACCTTTTTAGTGTAGATAGCATTGAGTGAGACACAGAGACTGGCCAGGATTCCAAAAATTATGCCAGACCAGGACAGAGTCCCTTCTGCTCCTTCCTGATCTATACCAAGCCAGAAGCCACCTGCAAGGCAAAGAAGTTTGATGGTTCAGATGAGAAAAACAGGAGACCAGCAACAAGATTTGCAATTTAAAATAAAAGTCTCACAAATTCTTCAGCTTCAGACTTCAGTGTACAAGAACAAAATCTCTGCTATTAGTCAGAGATGGGAGGAAGTAGTACAGCAGATTAGTGCTCACTGTACAATCTGCCCACTCTGGTTAGGGCCAATGGTGGAGAGATGAGCACATCAGGCTTTTTAGTGTGGTGAAACTTCCTTTTCTACCTTTCTCCCACAAAAGGAAGATTGGAAGAGGGGAACAGAATTCAAAAGGACCTTGATAAAATAGAACACTGGGCTGAAATTAATAAAATGAAATTCAACAAAAGCAAATGCAAAATTCTACATTTAGGCCACAAAAACCATATACACAGATATAGGATGGGGGATACTTGGTTCAGTGGTACTACATGTGAAAATGATCTTGGGATTATTGTTGATGATAAGTTGAACATGACCCAGCAATGTCATGCTGCAGCAAGGAAGACAAATGCTATCTTAGCCTGCATTAACAGAACCTTAGTTTCTAAGTCAAGGGAAGTAACAGTCCCACTATGCTCTGTGCTGGTCATCTGGAATACTCATCTGGAATACTGCATTCAGTTCTGGGTGCTTAATTTTAAGAATACAGACAAGTTCAAGTGGATTCAAAGAAGGGCAACAAAGGTGATAAGAGGTCAGGATTTGAGCATGTTCAGCGTGGTGAAGAAAAGACTGAGGGGTGACACGACTGTACTCTTTAAATGCCTCAAGGGCTGCCACAAAGAGGAAGATGTGGTTTGTTCTCTGTTGCTCAGAGGGTAGGACCCAATCTGATGGTTTTAAGTTTCAGAGGGAAGTGAGAGCAGTTCATCAATGGAATCTATTGCCTAGAGATGTGGCGGGGTCTCCTCTGGATGTCTTTGGAAAAAGGCTGGACAGCTACCTGCTGGAAATGTAGCTGGAGATCCTGCACTGAGCAGGAGGTTGGACTCTGCCCCTTCCAACTCTCTATTTCTAGGATTCTATGAAAAACTGCCGGAGTGGGGATTAGCTGCACTACCTCCACGCTGGATTACCTAGAGGACCTGACAGCCCTCCTACCCTTTAAATGGCTATGGGAGTGGGGTTACAATTGTACTCAAAGTTGTTTTCAGAAGTGGGAAAAGTTACTTTTGAGATTACAGCTGTAGTCCAGAAAAGTAAATTTCCTATGCTTTCCTTTTTTCACTTTGGTTTTGCAAGATAGGTGGATATGCAATATACATTAAGATAGGCCATTCTTGATTTTGCTGGGGATCTTAGAGGAAGAGAATTGGACTCTCACATATTGAAAAGAGTAATATTTTTTGTAGAAAATTAATTTCTCAGGAAAAAAATGCATATTTTCTCATGTTACTAATTCTGGCTTCAATTCTATGCACACACGTGGGGAAGTAAAGCCCACAACATGGCTTTAATGAATATGATGCAGTAAACTGCAGAAGCTAATCAGACTGGGCCAGGTTACTACCTGGATAGGAAGTTGCCTGGGAACCTTAATGGCTAAATCCAATTGTTAAATCCATTGAATCAATTGCTGAATGGTAAGTTAACAATCATAATGAATTATTGATTTTATGGTTCTGCTCCAATTAGAACTAGCAATTGGATTTAGCCCTATATCAATTGCCTTAAGGTCTCCTGTGAACAACAACTATAACAAGAATATATAAATCAGCACAGGACTGAGCTACGATTGTTACATGAGTGACATATGTACAAATACATGCATTTACTCTTCTTTGATGTAGAACATGCTCCATAACAGGGTAGCAAAGGGAAGAGAATTGACAGAATGATGCTATGGAAGTCATTATAAGATTATCAGTATTACCTGAGCCATTGTGCTGCTTGAGCATTGGACTATAAGTCTGGAGACCGGGTTCAAATCCCTGCTCAGCCATGCAAACCCACTGGGAGACCTGTGGGTTTGCACAGGTCACACATGGTTAGCCCCAGAGGAAGGCAAAGGCAAACCCTTTCAAAAAATCTTGCCAAGGAATTACTCCAGCATGCTTGGGGGACTAAATTGATTAATAGTGCAAACTAGTAGGTGTCCGCTGAGAAGCCCCACTGCCCTGAGTGAAGCTTCCTCCAAGATACATGAGTACAGCATTGCAGTCATAAAAAGATGTACATTTCCTGCCTTTGCACTCTATTTATGCTTCTAATCGATACTGATGACTGGCAGGGCTGTCTCAGGAAGTTATGCGGCTTAAGATAGACAGAAATTCCTTCCATGTACGTAAGAATCTAGATCTTGCAAACATTATTTTTTGAACTATAACTCCACCTGTCTAGGGATCCTGAGACTTGCAGTCAAGAAAGTAATATTTCAAAGCTCTGGAAGATTTACTTTCATACTGATGAGGGGATGGTGTTTTTCACTGCACCTTGGAACAGCAAGGCAGCTTCAGGAATGTAGGCCACCAGCCTGTCCTACAACAGTTTGAAGCTCCTGCTCGTGCCACCACCAACAATCCCCTTAGGAACGGCTGTCTGAGGCCCCTGCCTTGTTATTCTTTAAAGTGAAGACCAGCCATGGTGACTCTGAGTGCAAGACACTGCAGACTCATACTTAGAAAATACAAAATTGCACATTTTGTTTGTAGGCATGATAGAGCAAACAAAAATTGTCTGTGTCCATTATTTGTTATGTGCTTTCAAGTCAACCCTGAGTTATAACAACATGATCCAGGCAAGATATATTCAGGAGAAGTTTGCCAGTTTTCCTATTATATTTAAAGACTGTGACTTGTCCAAGCCCACAGTATAGATTTCCATAGCTGAGCAGGGTGTCAAACCTCAATCTCCCAAAGTCTTAGTTCAGCACTGAAATCACTGCACCATGCTAGCTCTCAGGATAAATTCTTGAATTCTCTCTCTCTTACACACACACACACACTCCTTCCCCTATTTATCTTGTACAGGTGTGCTTGTGTAAATAATTCCTGGGCTGAAACTGACCTGTAAAACCATGTGAGATTTTCTTGATAAGGCTACTAAAACAATAGTACCTATTTGGTTCAAAAGAACAGATGTTGAAAACATGTGATTGGAGTCTTGAGCAGTTTTCATTGTGGAGTATATCTCTACAGCTACTGTTTCCTTGCAGTTCAATTCCATGTTGTATTTTCACTTCCAGATCATTGTTGTGTGCCTTCAAGTCGTTTCTGACTTACAGCTATCCTACAGTGACCCTTACAGGGTTTTCTTGGCAAGATTTGTTTTGAGGGGGTTTGCCTTTGCCTTCTTCTAAGGCTGAGAAAGTGTGTCTTGCCCCAGGTCACCAGTGGGTTTCCATGGCTGAACAAGGATTTAAATCCTGGTCCCCCAGTGTTCTAGTCTAATGCTCAAACCACTACACTACGCTGGATCTCCAACAAGAGTTTACTTCTGAGTAAATGTGTTGACACCCAATAAGCTCTGATGTCTACCAGGGCCATTTCCACACTAGATTATTATAGTGTGGTGATTCCGCTTTCAACATCCTATGGAACCCTGGGGTCTGCAGTTTAGGGAAGTGCCTTTTAGAATTCCATAGGATGTTGAAAGTAAAATACTAGCACTATAACTGTATAGAACTACCCAGAGGTTACCCAGAGGACCTTTTCTTCTATCAATCCCAAGCTATGGAATGGCCTGCTGGAGGAGACCCGGCATATTACCAGTCTTGACTGCTTTAAAAAAAAGCAGTCAAGACTGTTCTCTTCCGACAGGCCTTCCCAGACTAGTACTCCACTGCCTCCCACCAACTGTCCTCCTGTTTTTTAATGCAGTTAATGTGTTTTAGGGAGTTTTAGATGGGTGGGTGGGTGGGTGGGGAGAATGAGTTATGTTTTAATGCTTTTAATGTATTTGATGTATTGCTGTAGTACCGCCTGGATCCGTTGGGAGAGGCAAGATATTATCATCATCATCATCATCATCATCATCATCATCATGCGGAAATGGCCAAGGTCACATCATTCCAAAGGGCCCTGCCCCTCCCGCTGGTGGCACCCTAAGGCCCCTCTGCCCTGGGCCTCAGGAAGCCTCTGCTACTCACCGATGATCACCCCGCAGGCCAGGAGGGCGTACAGGGAGGTGGTCTGCTTCAGGAGCAGGTAAGAGAGCAGCACGTTGAAGACGGTGGTGAGGGAGCGGCCCACGTTGTAGAAGGCCACTCCGACATACTTGAGGCACAGGTTGTTGAAGGTGATCATGCCTATGAAGACCACCGAGAGGGGCAGGACGCTGCGGCAGAGCTTCAGGTCCATGCGGATGGAGGGGAAGTCCACGTAGCCCCCCGGGCAGCAGGAGGCCAGGAGGCTCAGGCTCTTGCAGAGGAGGACGGTGACCAGGCATTGGTAGAAAGTGACGAAGAGCGGGGCGTCCAGCCGGAGCGAGGCGCTGCTCAGCAGGTACTTGTTGAGGAAGACCATGGTGATGGAGATGAACCAGTACAGCGAGACCACCGTGGCGATCCGGAGGGCCCGGAGCAGGAACGGGGGCTCCCGGCTGAGGAGGAGGCCGCCGCCGCCGCCGCCGCCATCGTCCTCCTCGCCGGCCTGCTCCTCCTGCTGGAGCAGCGGCTCCGTGGCTCCGCTGAGGGCCATCTTCAGGATGGCGGAGCGCTTCAGCTGGACCCTGTTCATGGCGGGGAGAAGGAAGGAGGGCGGGGATCACAGCGAGGCAAGGCGCCCTTCGCCAGGACAGTCGCACGGCCCCCAGAAGGCCGGGCGGCAACACGGTCCCGGTCCAAGAGGGAGCGGATCTCGCCCCGCCGATTTCAGAGCCCCGCAGGGCTCCGGGGGAGGTGACGCCTCAGCCGCAAAAGGGAAAAGGGTGCGAGCTTAAGCCCCCTCTTCTGGGCACGGGGGTCCATTTCAGGCAAGGAGCACCCGCCGAGGACAAACAGCCCAAGGCGCCCCCGGCCCGGTCGGAGGATTCGCGGCCCCCTCCCCGTCCCCGGCGAACCGGGAAGAGGAAAGGCGGCGGCCCATCCACACACTTCCGCATCCCTGCCTCCCACCAGTCCCAGCGCCTGACGCGGCTTGAGGACTGCAGGGCGGCCTTTTAAATGCGCCTGCTCGGCTTAAAGGCGCAGCCGGCGTTCCTCTCGCTAAGGGGCCTCACCATTTCCGTACTGGCTTGTTATAGCGCTATTATCCCACTGGCAACATCCTCTGGAATCCTGGGGTTTGCAGTTTCGGGAGGGGCCGGTAGGCCCCTCCCGAAACTGCAAACCCCAGATTCCAGAGGATGTTGCCAGTGGGATAATAGCGCTATAACAAGCTAGTTAGTGCTGGTTTTCTGTGGGGGATTCGGTACCAGTAGCCCCCTTCTCCTTCCGCAGCCCCTTCTGCCCTAGACCTTCAACCATCTACCCTAGGTGCCCAAGGGCCACCCAGCTCGCGCGCCCAGGAGGCCACACGCCTCCCGATCCGTTTGGAAAAGTTACTGGGGGACTACAATTCCCAGAATCCCCCAGCCAGCGGGGCCAGTGGCTATGGTGACTGGGGGATTCTGGGAGCTGTAGTCCCCCCAGTAAGGTTTCCAACCTCCAAATAGCCGTGAGCAAGTTTCTCACAACTCCTCTCCTACCCAAAGCTACCTCCATTTATTTGCCTGTGGCAAGAAGGCATAACTCCTAATTAGGAGCACAGACGGTGGTGCTCTCTCTGTACCTCCTTGGCATGAGAGGAGGCGAGCAAGAAAGGAAGTGATGGTTGCGAGCAGACCTCGGAAAAGTTCCTTTTTTGGACTATGTTACACTCCCTGAATCCTGCCCGTCATTTAAGACAACACTGACTAAAACTGAGAAATAACCATTTTCACCTTAAGCTAGTTTAAGCCAGCCAGCATGCTCCCTAGAGATAGAAATTGAGGAAAATTACTTTTTTTGGGCCTACAGCTCCCAGAATCCCCCAGCCACCATATGGGCATAATGGCTGGGAGATTCTGAGAACTAACAGTCCTCCAAAAGTAATTTTCTCCCAGAGGATCAAGGGGAGGGACTCACTTATTCAATCCCTGAGCTGCCAGCAAGCGGGGGGATAGGAGAAGGGGAGGAAGAAAGAGCAGCCACCTCCGCTCAGCAGTCCTTCTATACAGGCTGTGGTGCTCGGCCTTCCAGCCATGAGGGCCACAAAGACAGGTGCTTCTGGAAATGGTTCTCATCTGTTTCTCTGACTGGAACAGGCAAATGAGCTTTGCTAACCTGTGCTTTTGATTCTGGGCAGAAGGGGGAAGTATTACCACAAAAAGGAGCAGCCATGGGACCCTCAGTTCAGACATTCACTCACCTTTTTTCACCTCAGCAGTAAGCAGCTTATCTCTGCCTTTTCTTCCCAGTCTGCAAGTGAAAGTTGTAACTTCCTGGACTGATTTTTTTGCTTCCTTCTCCTCCCCTGGGCACCACCTCACAATGGGAAATACAAATAAAGCACCTGCGAGTGGAGGATCTGATGAGTCACTATCTTCCAACAGCTGCTTACCTTTTTGTATGCTACCAGCAGTGCTCCTGTGTTTGCAACAGATGTGCCAGAAAGAGGGGGGAAAACAGGTCCAATTTTTTCTCATTATTGCAGTTGTATGATTAACAATGGCCCTTTCCACATGCGGAGGAAGAAACGGGCGAAAACACACTAAAACGGAGCTTACCTGAAACCGTGTAAGTCCGTCGCCATGTGGAGCAGTGCATTTTCGCTGCTCCACACTCGTCGGCGTCCCATGGCGTTCTGCGGCGCCCAAAATGGCGGCTTGTGGCTGGCGGCTGGCGGAGGCTCTCCTCCAACCAGAGAAGCTCACCAGCCAGAAGCCTGCCCCCTGGCAGGTCTGCAGGCGCGCCCTTGCGTGCGTCTGCAAATCTACACCGGGTGCTGTGACGGGGCTGTACACGGCTGCATGGGGCTGCATGCCCCGTGCTTTTGAAAAACCTAATGAAAAGTGGTTTTTAAAAAGCACATGGCACCGCCACTTCCAGTCGCCCTAGTGCGGATTGGGGTGTGGAACTACACAAAAGTACTCCGCCCCAATCCACTTTACGGTGTAGACGACCTCCGTCAGAGGTCGCTCTACACCGTTTTTTAACCCCTGTGTGGAAAGGGCCATAATGTCACATTTGTTTTTTGACAGTTGCTAACATATTGCAAGAAAAAGCTTTGCACGGAAACTTTGCAACGAAAAAATGCTGGTGACAATGGCCATTTCCACACTACACTGTTATAGTGCTGTTATTCCATTTTCAACATCCTGTGGAATTCTGGGGGTTTGTAGTTTACTGAGGCCCAAGAGCTCTCTGACTGAGAATTCTAAATGCTCCTCTCTAAATGGCAAACCCCAGGATTCCATAGGATGTTGAAAGTGGACCTTGAGCTTGTTTGGAGGTTCTAGCAGGGGAGCACAGCTATCGTATATCCTTGACCAAAGAATGGTACACTCCTTCTATCTGGGATGGTCGTCCTCTTCCACTGAGCGCACAGCTACAGGAGGGATGCACATGGAGCGATGAGGGAGGGAGCGGGACACCCATTTAGCCAGCCAGATCAGCTGAATCAACCCTGGTGATCAATGAGGGGACAGATGTTGCAGCCAGATTGCCCTCATATCTGTTGAAAGTGGAATAATAGCACTATAATAGTGTTGTGAGGAAATGGCCAGTGCTTCCAAGGGAGTCCACTCTTTTAACTGTTGTTGAACTATCACTCCCCACCCCCACCCCCAAGGCACAAATACTAGGGCTTAATTTTATCTGGAGCTTGTAGCAAAATCCTTATGTAGGTTTATTCAGAAGTAAGACCCACTAGGTATAATGAAGACATAGGCCCTTTCCGCACGAGGAAGTTAAAATGGACCAAGGTGTCCTGTCACGGAGGTTGTCCGCACCTTGGATCGGACTAGATTCAGAGTATTTACCTTAGTTCCGCACCTTAGTCCTATCCAAAACGCCCCCAATGGTCCTCCAGCATGCTAAGTGAAGACCAGAAAAAATCGGTCTTTCAATCTTCTGGAGCGCGCCATTGCGTTCCTGCTCACTTGTGCAGATGCGCAGGCTCGCACCAATGCGAGCCTGCGATCAGCGGAGGGCAGGCTGTGGGCGTGGTCAGCATCAGCAGTTGGTCTGGACCCACGAAGAACAAGAAGCTGCCGTTTTGTAAGCCTGAGCAATGCAGATCTACAGAGCTCATGCTGCTCCAATTCGCTCTGGACCAAACGGAAGAGCCTTGCAGAAGGGCTTAAGGGAGACTCCGCGTTGCTTTGAGCCAAGAAGAACCGGTGAGTAACGGCACAGAGCAATTCACTCGCCTCATGTGGAAAGGGCCATATCCTCACTTAAGATTGTATATAGATGCTGTCAGAGTAACGGCAATGCTATACCTTATTAACCAGCACTAAGTGCAATTGGGGCAGAGCAGCCGACTGACTAATCTCCTTATCTGCCATGCTATTTGGTTAAACTTCCCCCAAAAGTAGTATCCTCAGGGACCCCACAATGGAGAAGGGCACAAGGGGGCTCAAGCCACTCCTGGGCTAGACTAGGAGTGGCTGATCCCGCCCCCCGTCCCTGGAAAGATCAGTCAATGTGGACCACCAATACTCCTTGTCCCCCTCAGGAACTATCAGTCAGAAATGTATGAAATGACCAAGTACACACACACACACACACACATTATTAAGACAATTGCTGTAGCTGGATCCTTTCATAAAATAACAAAGGGCCACACACAATCCATTTGATGGATGAGAGCCAGTGTGGTCTAGTGGTTTGAACATTGGAGACCAGGATTTGAATCACTGCTTGGCCATGGAAACCTTTGGAAAGTCTCACTCTCTCAGCCACAGAGTAAGGCAATGGCAGACCCCCTCTGAACAAATCTTCCCAAGGAAACCCCATGATAAGTTCGCCTTAAGGTTGCTATAAGTCAGAAATTACTTGAAGGCACACAGCAGCAAGAAAACTATATTGAACACACACACAGAAGACTTGTAAGTACACACTATCCTTTTAAGAGTGTTCATATTTAAGGATGATTGAATGATGTGGAATGGGAATAGCAATTTGCCCTCCCCTGACTGTGCCTACACCTGATTTTCTACATGTGAAACTTGGTACACATACGTGTTTTCTATTTACTTCTGAGAGTGCTATGTGTCCAATCCTTTGTCCTCTAACATGTCTCTACAACTTATGCTTTTTAAAGTATTGCAGTGGACAAACTGATGTGATAGCACACCTTATAGGCACCTTTGCATTAATTTAATAGGGTCTTTCTTATCTATTTTTCCCTTTGCTTGATATATCTTTAAAATTTACTGAATTTTACAATATTTCAGTTGTTATTTTGCTTTTGCTTTCATGATAGTCAGATTGTTTACTGCTTCAATTCATGGTGGTTATTATTGTAATACAATGCACCCTATGTTTTTATTGTTCAGTAAAAAAAAAAAAGTTCCTACAGGCAGGCAAACTTAATAACTCCCTGCTTGACAATGTTGATGCCCCCCATAACCTTGGGGCTACAGCTCTCAGAATCCCCTAGCCAGCATAGACAGTATAGTTAGACGCAATACTCTTTGCTAAGAGCATTTATTGCTATCTTACTTCCCTACTTCTTGAGGAAAATCTCAGGACTTGGGACCACCCCTGCCTCACACTTTCAGCAAAATGATCTCAAGACTGGAGACACACTGCTGCCTAACATCCTACAGACTTACTTGTGGTGAACAGGGACACTGGATGGATCAGTGGCATGAGTCAGTATGATGTAACTTTGTACAGCTCCTTAATGATAGAGAAAATTACCCTGGTAGAGAAAGTATATCCCTTCTGGAAAAAGCATTCTGGGCATGTGCCAGACTCACAGCCTATCATGACACAAACATGTGCAAGCCAATTATTTAGATGCTGTGGGTAGCTATATGTAACCTGAGAGAGAAAAGAAGCAAAGATGTGTTTGAGGCAAACAGGTCAAGCAATGCAAGAGGCAACTCCTGATGTTACACAATGTTATGCAGAGTGCGCAATATAGAATCCAATCCAGTGAATAAAGTCAAATCAAAATAGGTATGCCCTACTAGAGAGAGGAAGTGATAGTAAGCTCAGTAGAATGAATGAACATCTCAATTGGGACAATTGCATTCTGCAGTGAAACAAGAATTTCTGGGAGCAGCTAGGAACAAATATGCTAAAAGAAAGAGAGAGATGGAGGGGAGTGTGGTAGCCTTCTTGAAGTCTCTTGTTCCATTTTTGTTTGTTTGAATATGGTGGCTTCTTCAGCATCCCATATCTGTGAGAATAGTCAAGGAATGTTAACGAGGGGTACTTTGTTACCCTGTTTATTAGGGGTCCCGTGAGGGACACCAAAGTACGCTCTCAAAATATCAAAAGGTGGGGAAATTAGTAAGAGCACAAGTTAGTTAGTACTGTGAGAGGCAGGGCAACAGAGCGGAATCTTTACCCAATGTCTACGGGGTCAGGCCAAGTCAAGGAGCAAACAGGATTGAAATAATAAATGTGATCTTTATTAAAATACAATCAAATGGTGTATGCAGCACACTCACACAGATAACTATAGAAAATAAAGGTGGGAGTGAGACAGAGGGATTTTTAAGAGGGATTGTTGATTTGGGTGATACTCCACCTGTCCTGGAGCCCGGGTAGTTCACTACGGAAGTTCGGAGGTGGGTAGTCTCAGTACGTGGGACTGAGGGGAAGGCTCGCCAAGCACAGTGGCAGCAAGGCTGGATGGAAATCGGGTGTGATCTGAGCGATCCGAAGAAGGTCTCGGAATCAGGGGTTTTTATAAGGAGAAATGTGGCTACAGGCTATTCCGTACTTGGGGAAAACAATGAGTTTCGGCCTGGAGACAAAGCCTCCGAAAGGTCAGAATTTAGTATGATTGAGTTAGTTCTGAATTGACAAAGAAGTAGACAGTATGCAAACGCAGAGTGCTTGACAGATGAGGATTCTCATAATCAAGCCTCCTGCTCGGGGCAGGGAGTCTCTTGTAAGTAGTGTGCATACATAATAGCGTGCTTGCAGGGAGGTCTCCTAAAGCGGCGATCTGGCTATTTCTGGCCTGCCTGGGTGGCTGATTAGTGGCCGTGCCTAGTTTTGTGCTTGTCTGGGGGCCTCACAAACACATGGAGAGGGATGGTAGAGGAGAACCAAATTATTGATATCAAAGTGATATCTAATGCCACCCCCAGTACAGCTTAGGAATTGCAGTAACAACTTCACTCCCCATTCCATCCAGTACGGGAAGGGGAGAGTGAAGTCTGATTAGGGACCGTCTGCTACCGTCTTGGACAGGTACTGTAATTGGCAGAGGGGGGGTAGCCCCCAGCCGTCTCTGCAGGGTGGGTTGATGGATGGGCAGCCTGTTTTGCTACTCGCCTACAACAAGCCTATATAATCTGTTGAAACAAAGAGAATGCTGCTCTGTTGCCTGCTTTGCCTTTCCGACGGAGTCAGAGTGTATGTATGTTTGTGTGTCTTTCATTTTTCTTTTTGCTTCTTTGCTTAATAAGCTGCATCCTCAAAGACCAGAACTGGCTTGGTTCTTGCCTCCTGGCATCTCGTACTTCGAACCTTGCACAGCCACCCAATCCAGGGGGGGTCGTGTGTGCTACACAGATATTTGTGGCATCTTAAATATTATCTTAGAGAGAGCCAGCACAATGTAGATGTTTGAGTGTTGGACTAGGATTCCAGGACACCAGGACTCAAATCCCTGCTCTGCCAGGGAAATCCACTGGGTGATCTTGAACAAGTTACACTCTCATAGCCTAGGAGGAAGGCAGTGTCAAATTGCTTCTTAATAAATCTTGCCAAGTAAACCTTGTGATAGAGTTGCCATAAGCCATAGTTGACTTGAAGGCATGTAACAACAGCAAACAGTAACAGCTATATTATCATGGTATAAACTTGTGTGGACTCAAGTCCTCTTCATCAAATCCATAAATTATTTTGCTAAATTGTGTTGGACCTGGATCCTCCTTGCTGAAAATATATGGGGGGGGGATGAGAAAAATATGGGGGCAAGAGAGGGCCCCCTTGAAATAACCACAGCCCCCTCCCTAGCATGGCATATTTTATTAAGGGGTTTTATAAAATTAAAAGTAGACTTCCAGCTATATCTACTTTTATTTTTGATAGACCGTGGCCTACAGAGGACTTCAAAGTACAAACATTGTCCCCCTAAAACATGCCCAACTTGCAAGTACAACTTCATCCAGAAGAAATAAACTCCCAGGAGCTGCCAGTGGATAGCTTCTATCTTACCAGGCTTCAGTTCCTGTTGGTTGGCCCTCATCCAGTCTGCAACTGCATTCAGGGCCCAGTCTAGGTCATACATAGCCCCACCTGACTCAAGTGTAGCAGAAAATAAGAGCTGGATATCATTCTACTGGGCACATTGTGCCCCAAATCCTTGATGACCACATCTAGCAGCTTCATGTAAAACATGGATAGGCAACATGTGATCCTATAGATACCTTACTATTGATTGGGCTAGCTTCAGCCAATGGAAGTGCAGTCCCACAGCTGCTGTGCCACTGTTTTGCCACCCTTATGTAGTTTTTAAATACCACCAGGGCCTATGATACCATGTAGCACAGTTATTAAAGGATCAAGAGACAATATCTCAGTGCCATTCTCTGTAGCCATCCCTGCATGTAAGAGCAGAAACAATCCATTACAGGTTCTCTTAATAGGACCTGACAGAGCCAGTCCAGGCTGGTGTCATGACTGATGTATCAGAAGTCATTGGGAGATTAAGATGGAAAAATGTGGCATCCCTCAGCACAACCAAGGCTGCATATGTCCCTAAGCCAGGCATGAATACAGACTGAAATGAATGCAGACACTCTGTATCCTCCAAGAACATCTGTGGTTGTGCGTCTGCCACCCTCTTGAGCACTTTGCCTGAAATAAGGATGTTTGCCACTGGGCAATAGTAGTCATAAAATTCTCCACTTGATAGAGTAAATATGCTATTGGCTTTTTATAACATATCCTGTTTGTGAGTATCTTATACTAGATGAAACTTTGTTTATCTGCCTAGAATGAATTGTTCAAGTGAAACACCATGATAAGTGTTTGCGGGGGGAAAAAAATCAGTACTATAACACAAGGTTTAAATTCAAATTCTGCACCATAACAGCATTTGCAGAAGTGCAAAGAAAAGAGTGTTGATGCAAATTAATCTCTAAATATCCATAACAATTTTATCTAACTCTTGGTTTCTGAATTTTCTTGCTGCCAACAAAAAACCTTTGGTAATTTGTTCCCCTAGGATACACCATGTTACCATGATGTGTGCGTGGCTTTCAGAAGGGCTCTTAATCAGAATTAATATTGCATACTCTCTAACTATTCTGATTTGGCAAGGACAGTCTCAATTAATCCTATGTAGCCCCTCTTATTCAGCTGCTTTTAAAATGCCCCAGAATCTTGACCTTCCCTGTAGGCATAGGCAAAAGCAAGCTGCCGCAGTCTCTCCTACCTTGTGTTTTCTTCCTCTTTAATAACTTTTGTATCAGACCACACTCTGATGTTTCTTGGCCACACATGTCACAGTTTTCATCTGTGCAATGCTGGAGCCAGAATTAAATTCTAATAGGAATTCTCATCAGTACCAGCTTTTCACACATAAGCGTATTATGTTTGCTTGCACCAGTGCTCCTTGTAGCTCACATACTGCCTCCTGCTGGTGGAAAGCAAATATTTATGATTAATATTTTTTAAAAGGATATTCAAGACTAACATTTCAATCTTATGTATTCAACCAGGAACTACATATCATTATTTTAATTATTTAAATGGCCATAGTCTTTCTATTCCATATGGTTTTGTAGGCAGTGAACATTTGAAGCTTTCCTTCCACATCTTCAGAATATAACATCCTGTGCAGAAAAGGATGCAGGAAGAAACTGTAAGAAAGAAACTGCAAAGACAGGTTTATAGCTGAACATTAAGAAAACAAAAATAATGACCATAAATGATTTATGTAACTTTAAAGTAGATTATAAACACATTGAAATAGTTGAAGTTTTTCCATTCCTTGGCTCAGTCTTTATCAGAGTGGAAACTGCAATCAAGATATCAGAAGAAGACTAGGGCCATTTCCGCACTACACTCTTATAGTGCGATTATTCCACTTTCAACATCCTATGGAATCCTGGGATTTGCAAACCCCAGGATTCCATAGGATGTTGAAAGTGGAATAATCGCGCTATAAGAGTGTAGTGCGGAAATGGCCTAGGTCTCAGAGAAGCAGCTATGAAGGAACTAGACAGGATTCTCAAGTGTCAAGATATATCATTGAACACTAAAATCAGGATACTCCATGTCACTGTATTTCAGATTTGTATGTATAGTTATGAAATCTGGACAATGAAGAAAGCTGATAGGAAGAGAGTCAACTCATCTGAAATGTGGTGCTGTAGGAAACTTCTGTAGATACCAGGGACTGCCAAAAGAACAATAAATGGATCCTGGAACAAATCAAGCCTGAACTCTCCTTAAAATCAAGATGACTAAGCTGTGACTATTATCAGTGATGTACTTAAGTCTTTTACTCCAAGTCTCAAGTCAAGTCTCAGGTCCTTGAAGATACTTTCAAGTCAAGTCTCGAGTCAAGTCTCATGTCTAGGACCCAACTTTATACCCCAACCTGTATTCTAAAATTTCTGGACACAGTTGAATAAAGTAAGTTTTAACAATTTAAGCAGAGTCAGGCCTCCACTTTTGTGATTTTGCCACCTGCAGCTTCAGAAGTGGGGAATAGGATCCTTCTTACTTCTCATTTGCAAAGCTTGTCTATATGAAGCAGGGACAGGCTGCTGAGCAGACCTCAACCCCACCTCAACCCCCTTTGCTGTTTCTTTTAAGAAATGTGTCCACACTTTGCACTTGAGACAGATTGTCATGTGACCAGTAAGTTGTAAGGTTTCTGGATGAATATGTTATGTTACTGAACCAAGGGCAGCAAGTCAGTCACTAAAAATATGCAAGTCTCAAGTTGAGTCAGTGTGTAATTTTTGCTGACTCAAGTCCAAGTCAAGTCATTGATGTGACTTAAGTCTGACTTGAGTCTGAGTCAATCAACTCGAGTCTACATCACTGACAATTATATTTTGGACATATCATGGAAAGCCATGACTCATTAGAAAAGACAGTGATACTTTGTAAGGTGTAAGGCAGTAGAAAAAGAGGAAGGTTGCATTACAGGTGGACAGATTCAATCAAGGAAACCACAGCCCAAGTCCACAAGATGTGAGCAGGGTTGTTGATAACAGGGTGACCTAGGGTTCTCTCATTCAAAGGGTCACCATAAGTTGAAGCTGACTTGATGGCATTTAATAACAAATTATTAAACAACTGGGAGTCTGGAACCCTTGCCTATGTAAGATCCATGAGCCATTGCCTGATGGGCTGTGGCCAGTTTCCTGGAGAGAGAGAAACCATTGTAACCAATGGGCACACATATGATTCCAATCTCTGTTGCACTGGGAAAAAAGACCCTGCTCCTCCCTGACATCAAATAGATTAAGAAGCACTGTTATAGAGCTCTACTAATATTTCCATATCTACTTGTGTCCCCTTCTGTTGCAGATGATACTCATCTAGATGAACCAATGATCTGATTCAGTTTTTGTGTCTCTTCTTTGTAGGTATCTAGATGTTTTATGTTCCGTTTCAGGGGCTTAACTTAGTACACAAGGGCCAAGAGGCAAGAAGCATACATATTCCCCTGCTGGAGCTATATGGAGCTGGAGCTAATGGCAACTTCTAATTGCTTCCTTTGCCACTCTTCGCTCACCGTGTTCTATCCCTTCTTCACCACCCACCTCACAGTGCTGCCATAAGAGGTGAGGTGAGTCTGGGAGTGGAGAAACATTAGAGCTATCCAAAGGATCTAAGGCAACAGTGTGGGACTGCAGTACTGGTGAGAGAGCTTGCGGCAGAAGCCAATGTGGAAGTGGAAAGAATAATGAAAAAGAGTCAGTGACTGCAGCAAAGGGAGCTGTCCCTGGCCTCTTTTTGCCTAGCAGGCAGGAAGGTGGACCTGACTATTGAGCACTCACATGTTGGTCTCTCTTTGAAGTAGAATTGGACCAGGAGCTCCAGAGAAGAGGGAGACTATACTGCTCCCAATTTGCACAACAGACCATTGCTGTTCCCCAATGGGCTGGCCTCAGGGACAGAGGCTAAGGTAGGCAGTTGTTACCCTTGCTTCTGGGAGTTCCTGGGGAACACCTGAATTTTACGAAGGTTGGGGAAATTAGCAGAGCACAACTTGGCAAAACGGAGGGCAGGGCAACACAGCGAGATCTTTTATCCTATTTTTACGGGGTCAGACTGCATGAGAAAGAGAGAAGTCAAGTGTCCTTTTAAATGGTCTTTTATTTGGTAGAATTGGCAAAATTCATTCACACTCACACACACAATGCATTCACTCACACAAGCACACAAGGACTACTGAGTTGAAGCTCTTAAGAGAGAGAAGAGTTAAAAGGACAAAGCAAATATACTACACCTGATTTTGAAGGTTGCTGTTTTGGGAAAACAAGGAGATAGGTCAGCAGACAAAGAGAGGGAGAGGGAGAGCGAACTGGCCAGCCAGTGAGAGAAAGAGAGAGAGAAAAGTTAGCTAAGGCCCCAAAAAGGAACACAAATATATTGCAAGCATGCTGGGCGGGGGGGCAGACCCTCTTTCCGGGAAAGGAAAAATGGCTGAATCAGGCAGATGGGGTAAAATCTTTTTATGGCAGTGCAATCAGGGATCAGGAAGTGAGGATGGTGCAATTATGAGTTTGTTTGAAATTTTCCTGTTTTCCTGACTCAGAGTTGTCCGTCAACCAAAAAGCTAGGGATGAGCCAACCGAATCCTCGAATCTTTGGCTGGGATTCAAGATTCGGGAATCCGAATCCCTGTGCCAAAATAGGCAAACCAAATCTTTCAAATCCACTGCCCAGAGACCAGGACGCCTGAAAACCTGGGAGACTGGGGCGCCTGAAAATTTGGGAGACTAGACACACAAAGGGAGATGGCAAGTAGGTGAATTTTTCCCTTGGAGTAATAATGGCCTTTGCTAACAATTTCACAAATTACATCTAGGGTTGTATTCTAAGATATTTAAATTGAACATTTCATATCCAAGTTCAGCACTTGACTGGAAGCTACAGGCTTGAGATTTCAAGGACAGCTGAAACATTCCTTTGCATAGCTCCCTTGCAAACCTCTTTCAGACACAATTCTGGGGTATCTAGTTTTATAAGATGTGACAGCCTTCTCTGCGAAAGTCTGCTGGGGGATCATCAAACTACAAACCCCAGGATGCCAGAAGGAGCTACGCAAAGAAAAGCCAGTTTTGACCTGGATTGTCTCTCTACCCTAGTATGTGGCCCTGTTTACACAGGCAGGAAAATGTGGGATTATTCTACAAAGGGCTTTCATGACATTTTCAGTCTGGGGAGATCTTGAGGCAAAACTATGACTATTGTCCTGGCCAGATTTCTTCAGAGGGAGCTTTCCCTTGCCTAGGCTTTTGCTAAGGCTGAAAGAGCATGTCTTGCCCAAGATTATCCTTCTTTCCCTTTTTTAAAAAAAGAATTTGAAAGATTCAAGATTTGCGAGATTTTGTGGATTCCCAGAACCTTCCAGTGATTTGGATCTGGAGTTGGATCCGGAAAATTCTGGATTCGTCCCATCCCTACAAAAAACCCTTTCTTTGAATTTTCCAACCACTCAGTGTCAAATTAAGTGGGTAGCCAGTTCTTATGGCTTGGTTTTCCAGAGGATATGCAAGCCACAGGAGGTTTTGCTCTTCTCTCAGGAGATGCCTTTTGTTCTGCTTGCAAGAGCCATTAAGTTAAACTCAGCCATGCTCTGAGATCATCTCTGACCTGTTTTTTAGTCAGCTTTTCCACATGGCCTTATCCAGTCATTGTATATAATTTCTATTTTATGCCAATTAAACATATCTGTCAATATCTATATCGACGGTCATTTCCGCGTGGGGTGAGGGAATTGTCCCGTGATGCTACTTACCAGACTTCTTGGCTCCCTGGTCTGGTCCACGTCACTCCGGAGCAGTACGTGCTCGTCGATACGCACTGCTCTGGTGTCCCAAATGGCAGCTTCTGGTTGGTCAAGGATCTCGACCAACTGCTGAAGTTTGCCAGCCTAAAGCCCCCCCCCACAGA
Source organism: Ctenosaura bakeri (assembly GCA_948474755.1). Taxonomy (NCBI): domain Eukaryota; kingdom Metazoa; phylum Chordata; class Lepidosauria; order Squamata; family Iguanidae; genus Ctenosaura; species Ctenosaura bakeri. The sequence goes on from CAOLHI010000340.1 coordinate 558,845, forward strand.
TCGCAGGCATGCATTGGGGCGAGCCTGCAAATCTGCACAAGGGAGCAGGCTCACACTGGTGCGCTCCGTGCTTTTGAAAGACCTGTTTTTAGCGGTCTTTCAAAAGCATGCTGGATGACCACTTGGGGTCATTCCGAAGTGGGCTGAGGTGTGGATCTACATTAAGTAGGTCTGACCCAGTCTGCTCCCAGGTGCAGACGTCCTCCCTGGAGGACGCTCTGCCCCATTTTAAAAACTCAGTGTGGAAATGGCCTATATCTATATCTATATCTATATCTATATCTATATCTATATCTATATCTATATCACATTGCCAATTACACTGTCAGGATAGTGGGGTTACACAGTGATAGGAAACTCACATTGCTCAGTGGATGGGGGCAGAGTAATACTCCTGCTAGTTCAATGGTAACTGTTCCTCTTTTCTTCCTGCCTTATATAACCCCTATTTATACACATATAAGGAGGGGACAAGTAGTTCTGTCGCAATCTATCCAGGATTTACAGCATGCATATATGTCTATTCAAAAATAAACCCCACCGAGTTCAATGGGATTTACTGTTAGGCATATATAGAACTGCAACTGTGAAGTCAATCTAAGATTTAAAAATAAGCATTTCCAAGGGATTATGGGGAAGTTGACAGAGGTAATATTGATATTTATAGTCTCTTGAGCTAAACTGAAAGGATTCACTAGCTTGGTAACACTTTAGTGCCAGGCAGAGACCTTTTGAAAAATTTCCCAGGCTTTTAAATCATTTGTATGTTGCTTTTTGCTGCTTGCTGTTTGTTTTTCACTACACATACATACACAGAATAGTTAAAGCCACAAAATTCCTGTTATTACAAAATGTTACTTGAGACCATTTCTCTTCTTCCTGTTGTAAGCTCATTTTTATCTGAGTCACATTAGGATAGTTTTCCTAATAATTACGATAGCTGGAAATCACAGCTTAGAAATCAAGGCATGATGACTGGGAGATTCTGGGACCTATAGGCCAAAATTAATTTTTCGGAGCTCTTATAAAAATGTTATTTTAGATCCCACTGCATACGTCATTTTCAAATCACAGTGCTAAAATGCTAGATGTGGCTATCTATGCAAGCACACTATGCATGGGTACCCTCAAGCATAAATTAATAACATGATTTATTATGGAGTGCTGTGTTTAGTAGTTATAGGACAAGTCATCCTCCTGATGCAGAACAGTTTCCTTCTCAATTACACAGGTCACAGCATCAAGGTGGTAATTGATATTGGAGGAGATATTATTCTTGGCACTGCACGCTGCTTTTCCAGCAACTTTGTGTTCTGCATGTGGCATTGTGAATCAAGGAGAAAGATAAGGATCTTAGACTTTTGGTGGTGCTGCAGATATAAACTTTACTGCAGAAATAATTTACGGTAACCCTTAATCTTTTTTGGGGGAACCAGGATTAAGAGTTTTTCACATTCAGTTCAAGCAGATGTGTGGTTAAACCACGAAGGTAAAAGAGCTTCTTCATCTCTGTGTTCAAAGCTTGGAAAACTTACTTTTTGGACTATAACTCCCAGAGTCCCTCTTTGGCCATGCCAACTGGGGGATCTGGGAAGTTGTGGTCCCAAAATTAACTGTTCTAATTTCTGCTCCTGCACTAAAACCACAGGTCCAAAGCTTTTACATTCCTGCTAGCATTAGTATATATTTTGAAGAGTCTTAAATGCTGGTGACATTTCCTGGGTACAAGCAGAAGGAGCCAACTGTAAGCAAATTGGCAGAGAGAGGGAGGATCAAGTAGCACAATAACCAGACGTTGAGAATCCAGGGACTGTAGGTGTCAGTGATGCTGATCAGATTTACAGGCTCCGGAAGAAATAGAATAAATAGGTTCCTGGTCTCCAGAGTACACAGAAGAACTGGTACTACATATCAGGCACAGAGCCTAATGGAAAATTGTCACTTGTGCATAATTAATATAAATACATGTGATACTACTGTCTCTGGCTATAAATACAAACCAGGTAACTGGAAATATAAGACATTCAAACAAAGGAATGTAAAAAATCAAAGAGATCTTTCCATATAGGGTAGGATGTAAATACTTCAGTAAAAGACACTGATTAATGTTCTAATTTACAAAACACTTTAAGAACAAGGACATGTTCCAAGTTTTTACAGCCTCAGGGAAATGATACTTGGGCAGAGGTACCAATACCTGTGTGTTTTGTGCCAGTCTCAGATTGGTCCTGTCTCTCATCCTCAGTTCCCCTCCATACAACATATCCTCTAGTAAAGGACATGATCTAGATCATGACCAAAGCATAAAGTCTGAGGGATTTAACATGTCTATGCAAAGATACTAACTAAAATCCCCAGTCTGGTATGTCTAGTTCCAGTGGGGATTTCTCTCCTGAGGCAAATATCCTGTACAAACACCCTTTGCTGGACCAGCAGCACTAGTTAGAATGTATCTTGCTCTGTTCTTCTAACACTGCCTTTCATTAACTCCAGCAAATTTCATGAGATTTTAGAAGATCTAAACTTCTCATACAAATACAAGAGCACTTTGTAAAAATCCTCCTGCCTGCTATAGAATACAGCTTCAACTTTCAACTCATAGGTCCAGGCTCCATTGGAAGTGGACGATTGAATAAAATCTCATCCCTTGCCCCCATAATGGTTGGACTCTTCTTCTTAATCACTATATATATATATATATTCTTTCAATGCAACAATATGCTGTTATGAGTGCAGTGAGGATGTTATTTTGGTTGCACACATATATTCTATGGAAGAAATGCTCAGGTCTAGAATGGGAAAGGGAAAGTTATTTTTAAAGGAGTGTCTTCTAAAGGAAACAATGCCATCCTCAGAACAGCATTCTAGCTGGATGAAACATTCATAACACCCTTGCTGCTGTAGGATACAGCCAACTAGAGGAACGACAGCACCTTTGCATCTTATTTTCTACCAGAAACAAACCCTGATTATTACCTGCACAATTATGTTTTAACAGCTTGCTAAGACTAGTTTTGAAGAAGTAGCCATATAGTAAGGTGCTCACCAGCTTGTTTTGCTGTCCTTTAGAATGAAGATTTGTAAAATTAGGTTTGCACTTCGGAGGGAACAAAGGTAGATATGAAAAGAATGAAAAAATCTGAAAGCATCTACTACTAGTTTTGGATATTAGATTAGAACTGGGTTTCTGCCCACTTTGCACTGAGTACCATACTTCTGATAGATAGGTATGCATTCTATATCATAGAATAGTTACTGGTTTTGGGAAATATAAGGATAGTTCTCAGAAGCAACTGGCATGATACAGATGTGGAGTTGGAGTGGAGTCATTCCATGTTGTTGAGTCTTAACATGGATGACTTCATCATTATCTCAGGTTCCAAATTAGCTCACCTTTATTGTGTTTGTATTGCAGTGGAATACTGTTATGTGTAGACAGCCATTGTAGTGGTTTGAATGTTGGAGTATTACTCTGGGAGACCAGGACTATTTCCACACTATACTGTTATAGTGCTATTGTTCTGCTTTCAACATTCTGTGGAATCCTGGGGTTTGCAATCTAGGAAGGGGCATTTAGAATTTTCAGCCGGAGAGCTCTTTAGCTTCAGTAAACTACAAACCCCAGAATTCCACAGGATGTTGAAAATGCAGTAATAGCGCTGTAACAGTGTAGTGTGGAAATGGCCCTAGGTTCAAATCCTGCTTAACCATGGAAACCCACTGATTGGCCCTGGGCAAGTCACACTCTTTCATCTCAGAGGAAGATAATGAAAAGCTCCCTCTAAGCAAATTTTGCCAAGAAAACTGCATAACAGCTATGCCTTAAGCTTGCCAAAAGTTGGAACCAGCTTGAAGAAACACAACAGTAGTGTGTGTAATGTAAGGTGACTGACAAGGCATGGAGGTGTCTCATAACTACTACTCATCTGCAGAATTTAGTACGGATCCATGCAACTTGTATTCTTTGGATATGTAGAAGGCAGGCTTACTTTTCTGAGTATTACTTTAAGGTCTGAACTGTATAGCAGGACTGGTTTATGTCAACTGCCCCTAAAAGATGGCCTTAAATGCAATACCTTTTTTTATATGTTCTATTAAATTTCATACATATTTTTTTAAAAAAAATCCCATTTTTTCTTATAATAGCTGGTAGAAACCTTCTTTTAAAAAATAGGGGCACTGGCTGATCTATATTTTGCAATCATTGCATTTAAGAACAATTTATCAAATCTGTTGGAGGGATGTGAAGTGATTGTTGTATTTTATATTGTTTGATTCAAGCAAATGTGATAAACAGCACCAACACAAACAACTGAGTAGATAATGTGGGCTAAAACATAAGGCAGAACAATGAAACCATTTACATTCCTGCTGAGAATACCTATCTTTATCTATACATTTATGATGTTTCTCTATTCAATACTGTGTTTTTTCATTACTTCCTTGCAGAGCTTGGGCATTTACTTTTAGGAAAAACAAATATAATAACATGCTGAAGGCATCTATAATTGAACAGAGATAAGAGGATGCTCTGGGTCTCAGCATGTCATTATATTTATTCTTCTTTAAAAGATCATTCTAAAGTCAACTGTTTTAGATTAATAGGAAAGCTAGTTGGAGTGGATCAGGATACACAAGCATGGCCATCTAGATTTTGTTTTTTCTTAATAACTCTTCTCAGTCCTGACCGGCACAGCCAATTATGAGGAACTGTGGTACAAAAGCACCTGCTATGTTAGGTACTGTGGCCATGATCATAAGTGAAACTTAACATTTTTTGCGGAACCCTGCTAAACAGTTGACAGCAATGAGTGCTGGCCTCACACAGGTATGCACAATTTAAGATTATTTAAGCTAAATAAAGCCCTCCAGATAGGTATCAGTGTATGCAAGGTGCAGAAGAATACCTTGTTTTTGCAGTTCCAAGGATTTAGTAGGAAACCAACCCCTTGGCACAGCTTTATTTATGTGGATATATCACAGTCTGTATAGGTTTGACCACAGCATGGAAAAAGTTACTTCTGGAGGACTAGCATTCCCAAGTCCTCCAGCCAGCATGGCCACTGGTTGTGCTGACTGAGGAATTTTAGGAGTGGTGGTACCAAAAAGTAATTTTTCCCAAGCTCTGCAGCTGGCCTTGTACTTAACCAGTGTAGCTATGCATTAAAACATAGTTTAGAATGCTGCATTATACCAAGTCAGACCCACTAATCCATATAGCTGCATTGCAACTATGGCCATTTCTGCACTAGCCTGTTACGGTGCTATTATTCTACTTTCAACATCCTATGGAAATGACCAATGATTTAAACCAGGGCTCATTCCCAGTTATATCCAGAGATGCTGGGGATTAAGCCTGGGGACGTATTTTGTGTAAGGCACATATTGTACCACTGAACGATGCCCCCTATTTATTACTTGTAATTTATACCACTGTCATAGCTAAGACTGGCATCTCTAATGGTTGAGCAGATCTTTGACATCAGTATATCGTGGAAATCAACAGGTGAAATGGTACGCAGCACTGGGTGCAATGTCTACTTTGGTTCAGTGGGAAAAGTGATGGTCTGAGACTCAGAAGATGGGAGTCCAAAACCTCATTATTTGCAATTTGCCATGTACACAATTATAGCAGCCTTCTTTGCTCCTTTCCAAGGACACCACCCTTCTTTCTCCAAACCCCTCAAAGGCCCCTCTCTAACCTGCAAACCCCAGGATTCCATAGGATGTTGAAAGGGGAATATATAGGGCTATAACGCTCTAGTGCAGAAATGGCCTTAAACATAGTGTTATAATTAGAGACTGACACAAGAGGGCAGCAAAGTGCATGGCATGGGAAAGTTATCTGACATTGGAAGAAGAGGAACCAGCGAAACAGCTGTTTAAGTAGAGGCCTTTCCTTAGGCTCTGTTGTTGTTGTTAACTGCCAGCAAGTAGAGTTCAACTTAAGGTGACCCTATGAATAAGAAACTTCCAAGTCCCCTTGTCATCAACAGCCCCGCTTGGGTCTTGCAAACTCAGAGCTGTGGCTTCTGATTCATCTGCAGTGGAGTCTTCCTCGTTTCCTACAGCGTTCCATCTTGCCAAGCATTATTATCTTTTTTAATGAGTCATATCTTCTCATGATATGTCCCAAGTGCAACAGTCTCAATTTAGTCATCTTGGCTTCCAGAGCGAGCTCAGTCCTTATCTGCTCTAGGACCCATTTATCTGTCCTTTTGGCAGTCCAGGGTACCCACAGAACTCTTCTCATTTGAGAAGAGCTATTAGCTTTCTTCACTGTCCAGTTTTCATAACCATACATCAAAACTGGAAATATAATGGCATGGACCATCCTAACTTTTGTATTCAATGATATATTTAACACTCGAGGGGCCTGTCAAGTTCTTTGAAAGCTACCCTTTTACATCTTAATCTTCTTCTGATTTCTTGACTGCCCATATTAAGATTCAAATTACTATCCATACATCTGTGCAGCAGCAAATCTGAGTTTATGACCAGGCTTACATTCAGCTAGGAGTCATGAACAACACTGGCCTGAATCCTGTTGGTTATCCCAGCTAAGTAGAGCTATTTTATCCATTGAATAGTGTAGCATCAGATAGGTAAATCCCTTTGACTTAATGGTTCTACTCTGGCTGAAACTAACAAAATATTTGAGCCTCTGAATCTCCCTGCATTATATGTGTTTGTGCATTTCAAGCTTCACAGTTTTAGACACACCCTTAAATCGTCTTAGGGATATAACTCAGAAAGGCGATGTCAGAAAGTAACCAAATAGGGACTAAACTTCAACCTTTCAGAGGTGCATAAAGGAAGAAAACTTAGAAGTTTTCTTTGTGGTGGCTGCTCAGAAGACATCCAGAGAAGGAACCCAGCTGGCTCACTGGAATCTCAAAAAGTTCCTTAAAAGGCTGCTGGACTTCAATTATGTTTTCTGCCATTGCCACATTTACCTGCTTCCACCTGTTTTTGCCACAACCCTGAATGCACTATTATTTATTAGTAGTAATTATCAAGCAATGGCTAGAAAAGTTACTTTTGGGAACTGTAGCTTCCAGAATCCAACAAAGGTCACTAAGGCCAAGAAAGGTAATGTTTCCAAGCTCTTCATTAGAGAGGCCAGCATCTAAATCATCCATCCATCCATCCATCCATCCATCCATCCATCCATCCATCCACTCATCCAACCTTTTTGTTTAGTTTTGTTTTTAAATATCCCTTTTATCTCCCAGGCCAGGACTCAAGCCAGTTTACAAAAGGCAGAGAATACAATAAAACACATATAGTTAAAAACATACAAAATTAAGACTAAAACAGTATTAAATAACAACAGAATTATAATAGCATCATAAACTCAGTAGCATAAAAATCTGTTTCATACTCTGTCTAATGGTTCAGAAAAGAGTGGAAGTCTGTAAGGAAACAGTGGCTTAAATCTAATGTTTAGTCCAAATTACATTCCTATAGCATTTTTACTGTCTGTGTCACAGATGTACTGGATGCAAGCAAAGCAGTTCCTGTGACTGGTGTGATGCAGATGTAACTAGGGTAGGTGGAGCAGATCCTCTGATAGCAATCAATGTGTACCACCTCTTGGACAAACACCAGAGAGACCATTCTCAGAGAGAATGGGTTCAATTTGTTCTGTCTTCCTTTGCCTTCCTTTGCCTTTCTGCTGTCTTAGACCAACATGTACTGTGGACAACTGGTAGTGCAGAGTGGGCTAGAACCACAGAGACTAACATGGGCCCAGCCACACCAGCAGGTACAGTCAAGCAATAATTTCAAGTAGATGCTGGGATATAGGGGACGAAGCAGAGGCTTTTCTTCCTTTTCCATGCAGCCTTCCCTTTGTTCCCTAAACTGACCTGCTGCCTTTAGGTGTGGCTAACGATCCTCTCCTGTTGCTGTTGTTGTTCAACAATCTATGCTGTTGTCTCTTTTATGTGGAATGGATAGGGTGCCATCTGTGCTTTTAGTAAAGCAGCAAGATGTCATGGCTCAGCCCTTATGCTTTAGTATCTGTGCAATGCAAGAATTCTGCATAGGAAACTGTAGGATACAATATAAACTTCATGTCACAGAAATATAATATAAAGCACAGAAACATCTACAACAGTCAATGTTATTTGTAAAACAAAATAAATACGTGCAAAACTTCCAACCAAAAGAAGGAGACACCTCTTGATATACCCAGGAAGCATTGTCTACATTGTATCCCCAGTAGGTAGCTGAAGTGGTGAGATTGCACTTTAAGAAACAGCCTTTGGTACATCTAATTTTTTTTTGGGGGGTGGAACAAACAAAAGGAAATCTTAGATATGTCATAACCTTTGTAAGATATTACATATATTTTGCAGGTAAGAATTTTAAGTTCAGATGGCAATTTGAAGTCCCCAATCATAGAATCATAGAACCTTAGAGTTGGAAGGGGTTGCAAGGGCCAACTAGTCCAACCCACAGTCATGCAAGAATACACAGCTTAATCACACCTGAAAATGGCTGTCCAGCCTCTGTTTAAAGACCACCTTCTAAGGCAGTGTATTCCACTACCGAGCAGTAGTAAAGAACTTCTTTCTAATATTTAGGTGGAATCTTTTCTCTTGAAATTTGAATCCATTGGTTTTTGTTCTGGTTTCTGAAGCATCAGAAAACAAAGCTCACTCCATAAAGAGCAGATGCTCACTTTGATTCAGTGAGGATCTATTTTGCCCTCACACATCTTGTTTATGTGGTGAGAGATTATCCCAGAAAGTCATCTCCTCCTTCAACAGTGCTCCGCTTATGAAAGGTGTGTTATTCTGGAAGAGCAAAGCCCCCCTACGGAAGAACTATGGCTTCTGTTTTCTGCAATTTCTGCCTTTGTTTCCTTTGATTTAAATGTTCTTTCTTTTATCATTCTCAACCACATTCACACACCCCATAGTTACCCAGTTACTCCTTCTTCCACTTTCTTGAGTATGTTCTCATCATGAAGCCCATTGTAGCTAAATATGCATGATAATATACAATTTAAATTATGATAAAGGGAAAAATACAACCATGTCATGAAAATTATGATTGTGCTTGCTCCTTTCATATTTTGAAATCTCTATTCATAGTGATTATTGGGGCTGAACCTGAGCTGTTATCTTTTTTCAGTGTTTTGAGCAGACATGGGAGACTCCTCTTCACATTGGTGGGATATGTGCATGTCTGTGTTAGGAGCTTACAATGGCTCAGTTCTCATTTTAAGCAGATTTAACCAAAAGATTACTTAGTTTATATTTGGCACATCTGAGAACTGGCACAGGAGAATCCAGCAAGAATGTGTACATAGTGTTCGGTATGAAGCAGTGTGTAGGGAAGTTACTTTTTGTATTTTAGCTCCCAAAATCTGATAGCTATAGTTAAAAAAAAACTTTTCCCAAGACAATGGGAAACTTCAAACATACTTCTGGAAGGAAGATGGAGCTATTTTTCTGCTTCTTCTCTCTATTTTTTCTCCTTATACTCTCTACTTTGTAATAACAACAAGAACAAAAACAAGAACAAAAACAAGAACAAAAACAGCAACAACAGGAGAGATCTGATTAGGGCAGGATTCAGTACTGCTTTCAAGAGGGACAAATGTACATAGATACAAGGTGCCTACAGGAAGACTCACTTCAGTTCAGATATCATATGCTTCTCCCTTTTGATTCCTCTCTCTCCTTCCTTGGTTGTTTCTGATATTGTTGTCTCCCTGCTGTGATCCTCTAAATAAGTTCCAGGTTTGTGGCATCAGACTAGATAGGACAACACAAATCAATGACTGAGATGTCCTACTTCTTTCCTTTCAGTCATGCAGATTAACTGTTTCCTCCTGCACCAGTTTATAAGTCTGAATCACCCATCAAAGTTATCATTTGCCTCTCTGTCTGCCTAAGAAAACTGTATGAAATTAGTGGGGTTGCCATAAGTCAACAGACAATGTGAAGGTGTGCGCGCACACACGCACACACACTACAACAGGAGATTGCACACCTTGCAGCATTTCACAATGGAAAACAGAAACACATGTGTATTTGCAAGACCATTTTCATAGCAAGGGTCCTTGACTGCACTTTATTCTCTGATGTGAATTAAAATTCATCATATGTAGTAGAATTTACAGTATTCTGTGGTAGCAAAGTATATTCACTAGATCTCAGTTTAAGTTACCAGAATCTTTCCTTTAAAAAGTTGCAGTTGTCAGTTGTAAGTTTTAAACTAGATTACTAAAGTGGAAGATTATTCTTTCCATAGAGACAGAGATATCATGTTATATATAATTGCTCAAATGATGAATATGCAAACCAAAGCAACAACAAAAAGATACCACTTCCACATGTGTTGAATATTCCCATATTTACTCAGTTACCCAAAGTCCAGGAAATTATACCTTTTAAGTACTGTACCCTGAACAGATGTGTTATTTAGGTGAAACAGATATTGTATGGCATCCAGTGCTGTAATTAGCTCCAGTTTCTCTATTGTTTTGGAGCTGGGTGGCTTTCAGTGGCAGAGTGGTAGATATGTTCCAAACTATTCTGTTCACTGAAACAGATACCTGGAATCTATACAACTGACGCTATCATGCAACTGTAGCTACCATTTCCACTCTGTTTTATGTAGATGGTATCAATTACCAGTTGGATATTTGCAAAGCAAAATAGAAGCATCAGATGCATGACCCTTAACAGCTGCAAATTTACAACATTTTGAGTCAACATAGAAAGGTCTTAACAGAACATGTTAAACTGAAAGGTTTGTAATTTATTGAATTTTAATATGCTTCAGGAAGGCTATGCCTGCAACTTTCTAATCAGGCAAACCTGAAACTGAAAATGAGATACTCTGTGGAAAAAGGAAAAAATATATTCCACAAAAGAGGACACAAAACTTGGGGAAACCTGAACTAGGGGATTTCCTTAGTAAAAGGAAATCTCTGTAACTAGGAATTAAACAATTTTGAAAAAGAGACTAAATAGTCAACACAAACTTGTATCAATAATATCCATCTGATTATGTTAAGCTCACCTCCAACTGACACCATTTTGTGAATGACACTACCCTGCACTACCATTTTGCAACTGTTTATAACATTTAGGTGCCAACAGGAGAGTAACTCAGACAGCATGCAAAAATGTCTCCCCAACTGGAAAGATAGAAGTGGTAGGATAGAACAAGATGGGGAATTAAAAAGCAAACAAAGAAACAAGTCACAACCATATCAAAGTTGACTAACACAGTCCACACATTATAGAATTCAAGAAAATATCTTCACTACTTTGTGGGTCTAAAATAATTAATAACTCCAGGATCGGTGGGTTGCGAGATCAGATAGACCAAGCATCAGACACATGGTGTCCTGCTTTAGGATCGTGAGCGTCGCGTGAATGGGAGTGCGTCGCACGGACCGACGCTCCCATTCACGCGACGCTCAAGGGGCCCTCTCGCAACAGAAACTGTGTGCGAAAAGGGTCTGAGTGTGGTCTGGTTATTAATGAGGCTACTCACCTGCTTGCTCACAGACTATTTGGCCCTTGGACCACAAAAATTTCCCTATCTTTGCAACAGTTGGTTGTCGTTGTTGCTGTTGTTGTTATTGTTACTGTTGTGTGTCTTAAAGTTGTTTCCAACTTATGGTGACCTAAGGCGAACCTATCATGGCATTTTCTTGGTAAAATTTGCTCAGAGGGGTTTGACTTTGCCTTCTTCTGAAGTTGAGGCAGTGTAACTTGCCTAAGGTCATCCAGTGGGTTTCCATGGCTGAGGAAGGATTTGAATTCTAGTTTCTGGAGTTGTAGGCCAGTGATCAAACCACCATACCATGCAACACAACAACTTAAATAGGTATACATTTATAACTTGCAGCCACATATTATATTTACCATCACTCCTTTCAACAGGGAACTAAAAATCCAGTAAACATAAGGACGGAAATAGCAAAGTTAGCTCTGGAAAACAGAGATGGGGGGGAGCAAAAATTAACTGGAATGGAGAAAGATTATAACAGGAAGAGACACAGAGAGAGGAATATTGAGGGATGAAGGGATCATGGAAGAGAAGGACTTACACTGAGAGGAGCAATGGGAGCAGAAGATACAGAAAGGCTGGAGCTGGTGGGGTTTAATTCCATCTAGGCACACTGGCCTGAGTATCAGCCTTTATTTGCAATCATTTTCTTTACAGTGGTGAACCTATCTTAAGAGGCACCAAAAATGAGAGGAGAAGGTGCAGGAGAAGCAGGAGTGACTCTTCTCATTGGTAACAGACAGTGTCCTTTAGTGCCTCAAAGGCAAAAGTACACAAAACCTGAAATAACTCTTACCAGGTCTAATAGTGATGGCAGTGCTAGGATGTCTAGCAAATCAAAACTTTTAGAAGATGTGATTTACTGGAGATAGGCAGCATAGAAATGAGACTGACCTGGGAGGGTTGGAGGGAATCATGATGCTCTTAGGATGCTTTTTCCCCCAGATGAGTTTGTTTCCAGTGTATTGCAACCATGCTGTGATTTCTCATTTAGAGGAACAGTTCTCCTCAAACTCTGAGGATCTAATTTGCCTGAGCTTGTGGCAGCCATTTGTGGTGTTGTTTTGCCAGTCAGCCTGTGCTGTGCATATTCTGTGACATTACTAGATTAACTACAAGGTTAGATGACTTTTGTAGAGCTGAAAATGTGTGCTGAGCTGTGGCCCTCATCTGCAGCTGCAGCTTTTTGCATGTGTTTGCATGACTTCAGCTGAATGTCAAAACCCATTGTCTACTGAATGCAGCTAGTGCTTGGTGTTAACATTTAGTCACACAATCACCTCTGCTAGAGGCACAGTTGAAAAAGTTGTCCTAGGGTAACAAAAACCACAGCAGCCATGGATTCAAAGAACTGTGTGCATGCGTTTATGTAAATCATCATTTCAGTTTTCTAGACTACAATCCTGTACACAGTTGCCTGGGAACGAGCCCCATTAAACTCAATAGGACTTATTTCTGAGTAAATATATAGAGGATTATACAGGTAATTGCAATAGTCTCCTACGTATAGGAGTAGTATTAGACATTGTAAATACAGAGAACTCCTACATATACATAAAACAAGACCAAACTTGAAACATTCTCTATAAAGTGTACCACTACAGGTGTCCCCCACTGCTTGTGGACCCATTTTCAATATTTCATTGTTTTGATGCTTGTAAATTAAGGAGTTGGCTTTTTCACCAGTTTTTCCTGTCTACAGAGTGTTGCTTGGGACTGCTGACATACATATGCAATCCCAAGTGTTGCCTACAGAACGAGTGGACACCTTATCAGATTAATGATACTCCACTGGAAAAACCCTATCCCGGGGTCTACAATTTTGATATTACATATGATTCTGCATGCCTGAGAGGTCACTCAGATGAGCATGTAGGCAGCCACGGTCGAACGACTGAAACCCAGGTCAGGCCAGTGAAATCCCCAGTCATGTAGCCCCAGGAGACCTCAAGCTGGGAAAGCCCACGATAAACAAAGGGTCCTCAGCCCCAAGAAGCCAACTTGAGGGGATTAGTGTGTTTGTCCCAAGTTGAGCAAATATCCTGTCAAGTGAGGACCATTTACATGAAGTCACACCACAACCAAACACAGCTGAAGATCCTGAGACTTTGGCAACACCTTGTAATCCCATCACGCAAAGGAAGTTACCATTGTGGAGCTTCGTTCTTGTTGCAACACCCATTGTTCTCCCCGGGAAAGGATTAGTCCTCCAGGTACTTTTCCCCCTACAAATAGTCCCAGTTTTTGAGTGGTTATTTGGATTGCTCCCGGTCATCCCAGCAGATCGTTGCTCCGTCCATTGAGTAATCCCCTCAGACCTCTCCGTGCTGAGTCTCACTTCTCCACTGTTTTTCCTGGACCAAGGACTTCAGGAAAAGATGCACTATCACCCCAGCTACACCCCTTCAATATTCCCCTATCCAGTTTCCTCTCTTTTGCTCCTTAATAGTTCTTGAGTGAGTGTGTGAGTGATTGTGTTGGTGTGTGAGCCTTTCATCCAATAAAATCATTTATTGGACATTTTCATTCGGTTTTTGGCTTGGCCTGACCTCGTAAAAACTGGGTAAAAAGACCCCACTAGGTTACCCTGCCTCTCGCATTGCTATTGCTCATGCTCTGGCTAGTTTCCATTCCCCATCACGTGGAGCACAGTGAGGTATCCCGGAAGGGACCCCAGAAATCAGGGTAATATTAATGCAACTTATCTGTAATTTGCAAGTGTTCAAACAGTAGACTTTTGTCAGTTCTTCTTGCTTTATTGCCTACAGAGGATTGTTTGGGACCATGCATACCTGTGCTGCTTGCAAAACAAGCTGAGAGGGGAAAAAAGGTGCTAAGCTGATTGAGATACTTTGCAACCTGAATACACATGTGCAGCCGGTCCCAAGTGAACCTCCATAATTCCTCCTGTTCCCTACTTTGGTTCTGCTTTTTGACCAATTCCACTTTCTGACAGTGCTCCAGTCCCTAACCTGTCCGATAAGTGGAGGAAGCCTGTATTATTTTTGCCTGCAAATCTGTCCTCCCCTTGATCCCCTCCCTGTTTTTCAGGGGCCACAGGAGCAGTGTTAGGATTGCTGAGCAGAAGGGAAGGCAAAAGATTTTGTTAGGGTGAAACAGCATTTTTATTTGCTGTGTAAAAGGCCACATCACAATGATTGGTATCTATTCCCATGATGATCAATGGCACAGTCAAGCAAATGTGAATACCCCCTCCATGCCCCAAGGAAGAGACCAGGAGACCTGGCTTGTACTCGGAGCCATCCCAAGGGGAGTTCAGTGCGATGCCATTCTGAAGCTTGAGGAATGGAGAAAATAGCCGCCTTCCCAGAGTGCTCTGGGCAGATTGCTGCCTTGTGATTTATCACCCAGACCCTTGGAAGCTCTTGAAACCTGGGGCCTAAGTGCTCCTGAATAGTGGCATTAATTACTATTAAAAACACACATTTATATCTCTCTCACCTGCTTTAAATCCTGTGAAATTAGATTTCCCACCCCTCCCCTCCAGCCTCAGTGGCAGCTTGGGGTACTTTATGGGCCTATAAAGCCTTGCAGTGCCTGCAGCCTATGCTGCCTTTTATTTATGAGGCCTATAACAGCCTTCCTGGCTGCACTATCAGAGGCCCCTGATGATTTCATTTCAGTTTCCCTTGCGTGAAATGATTCCCTGCAGACTCTGCGGCTTTGCGATTTTTTGGAGGCAGGATAGCATAAAGGGTATATGTGGAGTTGGCAAGAGAGCAAAGTAATTTGCTGCAAGCACCAAGGCAAGGTTGCTTAGAGTTGCCGCTTGGTACCTGTTTAGGATAAAGGCCCATAGTTATCCAGCAATCTTTCCCCATTTGCACTGGAGTAAATATTCTGCCTCTTGCAGGAGTGTAGCTGGGGCAGGGGACAAAATGAAGGCTTTGCCACTCCCAATAAGAATTCATTCTCCATAAATGAAAATGTCCTTTAGTCCCCAAATTTCTAGTACTGCAGAGAATGAGAAGCTGAAAATTGTTAACACTCACAACCTGTACATTTGCTTTGTTCACATCCCCTTGGTAACGTAAGTGCCATCAAGTTTATTTTGACTTATGGCAACTCAATGATGAGAGATCCCCAAGTCACGTTGTCATCAACAGTCCTGCTCAGATCTTGCAAACTCAGAGCCATCACTTCCTTGGTTGGGTTTATTCACTTGTAATGCCATCTCCCTCTTTTCCTGCTGCCTTCTACTTTACCAAGCATTATTGTCTCTTCTAGTGAGTCATGTCTTCTCATGATATGTCCAAAATATGACAGTCTTAGGCCTTTTCTGCATTTTGTTTCTACAACAGGTCAGCGTGTCCTCCAGCGAGGACGTTTGCACTTGGGGGCAGACTGGGTCTGGACTACTTTTTGTAGTTTTGGACTTCAGCCCGCTCCAGAATGCCCAGAACTGGTGGTTCGCCGTGCTATTGAACGACTGCTTAAAACAGGTCTTTCAATAGCCCAGCGCGCCCCACTCTGTCTCTGCGCTCCTGTGTAGATCTGCAGGCTCGCACCAGTGCGAGGCTGCAGATCTTGCGGGGGCAAGCTTCCAGCTGGCGAGCTTCTCTGGTTGGTGGAGAGCCTCCACCAACCAGAAGCCACCATTTTCATCCCCGGAGCAGTGTGTAGCGCAGCAACGCACTGCTCCAGATCACCGTGGATCATCGGAGGAAGCATGCCAGTCCAGTGAGTAGCAGAACGCCCCGTTTTCTTCCCAAAGTGCGAAAAAGCCCTTAGTTTAGTCATTTTGGCTTCTACAGAGAATTCAGTCTTGATTTGCTCTAGAACCTTGGTCACTTTGCCTGCCCTTTTTCTTTGGTTGCTTAAACTTTATTTCTCTAAGTGCTTCACTGAAGTTTTCAATTACTGCAGTGCTAGGAACTTGGAGACTGAGGGACAATTTCATTTGGAAACAGAATTCTGTGGGGGGGGAGTGCCCCCATTTTGACACCCCCCTGTAGCTACACTCTTGCCTTCCTGCTGCCAAGGAGAGTTTGGATCAGTATAAGTAACTTTTTCTGCTCCTGTTCTATCATTTCTTCTAATAGTGAACTTGGTGACAGAATGCCAATGAGCTTAGAAGCAAAGTAAGGGCACTCAGAAATAAAGCAGTGGTTTCTACATACTCAGGGGGACTCCACAGATACACTAAATTCAGAGCCTGGAAAAGTTGCATTCTTAAACTATAACTTTCAGAGTCATGCAGTTAGCATGGAATTCTGGGAGCAGTAGTCAAAAAAGTGCTTTCCCCCCATGTTTTCAACAGAAATTTAAACATCTGTAAATGAAGATAATATGTGTGTATATTTATGTGTGTGTTCACTTCCTGCCCCCTAAATAGCCTGGCAAGAACTTTGAAACTTCAGATAAGAGATGAAAAAAAGGGCTAATTGGCTTGCTCAGCCTACAGATTGTAATCATCTTGCTACAGGGTCGTACAGGGTTGAAGCAAGGCATTCTGGAGGGGACCAGAATATACTGCATAGGGATAGGCCAACTGAATCCTCGAATCTTAGAATCCTTAACAAGGATTCGAGATTCGTGGATCCAAATCCAGCTGCTAAAATAGGCTAGTGGAATCTTTCGAATCCACTGCCAATCAGGCCCACAGGGGTGTGTAGGGCGGGTGATCGCTGCATCCCTGTAAGCCCCAGGGCCTGAGCTTGCATGATCGTGTGGCTGCAGGCTGGGAGGAGAGCGGTGAGCACAAAATCACACTCTGCCCATCTTCCCCCACCTGACCTGGGAATGATCGTGCCAGGACAGTTAGGGGAAAAAGCAGTGAGTGTGAGATCGCCCTCCACCCATCTTCCCCCATCCACCCTGGGCACAATGGTGCCAGAGCAGGCAGGAGAAAAAGGGGCGAGCGTGAGAGTGCACTCTGCCCAAATTCCCCCACCTGCCCTGGGCATGACTGTGGGATGGGCAAGGAAAAAAGCAGTGAGTATGAGATTGCCCTCCACCCATCTTCCCCCACCCGCCCTGTGCATGATCATACTGAGGTGGGCAGGGGAAAAACTGGTGAGCATGAGATTGCGCTCTATCCACCTTCCCCCACCTGCCCTGGGCATGATCGTGTTGGAACGGGCAGCAGAAAAAGTGGTGAGCATGAGATTGCGCTCTGTCCACATTCCCCCACCTGCCCTGGGCACGATCGTGCTGGGATGGGCAGGGGAAAAACCAGTGAGTGCAAGATCTCCCTCCACCCATCTTCCCCCCGCACCTGTCCTGGGCATGATCATACCAAAACCAGAATGTGGAGGGAGAATTGGTGTCTCCCGGGCTCACCAAAGGCCTGATTGGGCAGCTGGCCCCTGGGTGCATGAAAATTGTGGCGTAAAGCCATGCACACACCTGAGGCTGCCTGTTCTCCCTCGTGTTGCCTGTTCTTCCTGGTGCTGCCTGTGTGCTTTTGCTGCCTGTGCCCGCTGGACTGCCTGTGCTCCCTCATGCTGCCTGTGCCTGCTGGGCTGCCTGTGCTCCCTCATGCTGCCTGTGCCCGCTGGGCTGCCTGTGCCCACTGGGCTGCCTGTGCCTGCTTGTGCTGCCTGTCCCTGAGGTTGCCTCTCTCTGTAAGGTAATAATGATCTCTGTCCTTTTGACTTGAGACTGGAGAGTAGGGATTGGGAATTATTGAGACTGGACTTGAGTGTCCTTGTAGGACTTGAGACTGGACTTGAGGGTAGAGAATTGACTGGACTAAAGGCTTTTTTTTTGAAAAAAAAGTGCCTTCCTTCTTGCAGAACTTGAGACTTTTCAAATTCTGCTTCAAAAACACTTTTCAGTAAGTGCTTTCTTTCCCTTGCTTTTTAAAACTTTTTTAAAAAAAAGATTAGAAAGATTCGAGATTCGTGAGATTCGTGAGATTCGTGGATTCCCAGAACCTTCCAGGGATTCGGATTTGGGAAATTTTGGATTCATCCCATCCCTAACTGCAACACTTTATTACAGGTTCAACTTGTCATTTTTAAATGCTACCTTCTTGGTTTCTAATTTCATAACATAACCAGGATCCTTTTACATTACATAATTATTGTGCTATGATTCCACTTTAACTGCCATGGTAAGATCCTATGGAATCCATGCAGTTGCAGATTAGGGAGGGGTGTTTCGAGTTCTCACTTGGATTGTTTTAGTGCCAAACTGCAAGATTTTACAAGTTGCAGTCAAGACATATGAAGTGGAATCATACTGCTATAACAGTGTAGTATAAAAGGGTTCCTGGTCATGTTAGCATGAGGAGAAAAAACAAGCTAGCATTTAAATTTTAAAAAATGCCAAATTGAACCTGGAATAACAGATATGTCATGATTAGGGAAGACTGTCACCTATTTACTTAAGGAGATACTGAATGTACAGACATGGTTAAAGTAGTTAAAATTAATTAAAATTAATAAAGAGAAAACGAAGGTCTTAACCAAAAATATGCGAAAAGAAGAAATTGAAGCATTGGAATTGATGACAGGATTTAGAGAAGAGAAAAAGATTACTTATTTAGGAATCGTAATATCCAAAATAACGGACTGTTCGAAAATAATTATATAACAAAATGGAGGGAGATAAAAAAGGATTTGCAAAGATGGTCGAAATTAAACTTAACATTATTAGGAAGAATGGCAACAATTAAAATGATGGTATTACCAAAGATGAACTATCTTTTTCAGAATTTGCTGATTATAATAAATACTAAATGTTTTCAAGATTGGAAGAAGGATCTATCCCTTTTCATTTGGGCTGGGAAAAAGCCAAGGATAAAGTGGAAAATATTGACTGATAAGAAGGAAAGAGGAGGTTGCGGCTTACCTGATTTGAAATTGTACTTCATCACTAATGGGATGACGTGGTTAAAGGATTGGATTGAACTGAAGAATGATAGAATATTAAATCTGGAGGGAGCAGACCTTCGCTTTGATTGGCATGGATATCTCTGGTATAACAAGGCGAAAGTAGATAAAGACTTTCTGAATCATTATGTAAGAAGACCCCTGTTTGAAATTTGGAAGACTTGGAAAAGAAAACTATATTCAAAAATACCGCTATGGGTATCACCTCAAGAAGCACTGTTGGGGAGACGAAAGGACCCAACAGATAGATGGCTTACTTACAGAGATCTAATCATCAATGATCCAAAATAAGGTCAATGAATTAAAACAAGAGAGGAGCTGGTGGAAGAGGGATGAATTGTCAGTGGTTCCTACATATGCAACTAAAAGAAAGACTACAAATGGATCTTAAATTAGAAGGAATAGATACAATTACTCAACTGAATAAATGGGAAAAAGTGATATTTGAGAAAAAAAGAACACTTGACATCTCAATTCTATAAGTACATATTGGACCGGGAATTGGAAACAGAGACAGTTAAAGAGACAATGATTGTTTAGGCCCAAAACATTGGACATGAAATAAAATTAGAACAATGGGAAAGAAGTTGGAATATTACACAGAAGTTCACTCTGGCTCAAAATTTGAAAGAAATTTATTTAAAAATGCTACATAGATGGTACTTAGATCCTGTGAAGTTAGGTAAGATATATAAAACAAAAAACAGGAACTGCTGGAAATGCACACAAGAGAACGGGACTTTTTATCACATGTGGTGGCACTGTTCAAAGGCCAGAAGATATTGGAAGAAGATACATAAAATAATGATGGATATTCTACAAATAGAGATCCCAATAACGCCAGAGATTTTTTTTACTAAATATGATGCATCAAATAGACAAAAAGTACAAAAGATATTAAGAAATAATCTTATATATGATATCTGCTGCTAGAATAGTATACGTGAAATATTGGAAAAGCTCAGAAACACCTTTAATAGAAGAATGGTTAGATAAAGTTCAGGAATATGTAATTTTAGATGATCTCACACAAAGAATGAAGGGGGAAAAAGAAGTAAAAAAGTAAATGATATGAGGATAATCAAGAAATATATTGAAGAGAACTGGACAAAGTTATGCCAAGGGGAGAATAAATGAATAAGATTTAAGATAAAACAATGCAGTTTAGCTGAAAAATTACTTAGTAAATTAATATTGCAAGTGAAGAGGCAAGCCTTCAAAGATATAATAGGTGGGGTTTTTTTGGGATCACAGATGAAATATCTCAAGGGGATGTTCAAACAAGGGGAGGGAGGAAGTTAGAAGAATTGGATTGCGATAGATAGATAATAACTAGAGGACAGAAAAAATAGAAGATAGAAGATTGTACAGTATAATATGCAAACAAATCAGGTATCTTAAATATGTATATGTACATATGTATGGGAAACAAGCAGGATGAGCTTGTACTCCTAGTACAAGAAAATAAATACGATTTGATAGGCATCACTGAGACCTGGTGGGATGAGTCTCATGATTGGAATATAGGAATAGAGGGGTATAGCCTATTTTGTAAAAATAGACCAAACAAGAAAGGAGGAGGAGTAGCCTTGTATGTCAAGGATGTTTTCACCTGTGAAGAGATCCAGGACTTAAACCCAGAAAGCCAGGTAGAGAGCATTTGGGTAAGAATTAAGGCAGCGAGAAACAATAGGGATATTCTGGTGGGGGTTTACTACAGACCTCCAACCCAGGCTGAGGACTTAGATGACGCCTTCCTCAACCAAATGACTGCACATTCAAAGAGGAGGGATACAGTAATAATAGGAGATTTCAATTACCCAGATATATGCTGGCAGTCAAACTCTGCCAAGACAGCAAGGTCCAGCAAGTTTCTTGCTTGTCTTGCAGACAACTTCATGGTCCAGAAGGTGGAAGAGGCCACAAGGGGATCAAATATTCTAGATCTGGTCTTGACCAACAGGGATGACCTTGTGAATGAGGTAGAAGTGGTTGGATCTTTAGGGGGGAGTGAGCATGCCCTGTTGGAATTTAGCATTCAGTGGGAAGGAGAAGATAAGGGTAGCCAGACACTCATCTTAGATTTTAAAAAAGCGGACTTCTGTAAACTTAGGGAGCTGCTGGCTGGAATTCCGTGGTCAGGAATAGTTAAAGGGAAAGGAGTTCAGGAGGCATGGGAGTTCCTTAAAAAGGAGATACTGAAGGCACAGTCTAAAACAGTGCCAATAAGGAGGAAAAATGGAAGGCATCTGAAGAAACCAGAATGGTTGACTAAAGAACTCTCAGCTGAGCTAAGAGTTAAGAGAAACATGTATAGGAAATGGAAGAAGGGGGAAACCACCAGAGAAGAATTTAAGCAAGTAGCTAGGAGATGTAGGGAGGAAGTCAGAAAGGCTAAAGCACAGAACGAACTTAGGCTGGCCAGAGACATTAAAAACAATAAAAAGGGTTTTTTTAAATATGTCCGCAGCAAAAGGAAAAAGAAGGAGACAGTAGGGTCGCTACGCAGAGAAGATGGCGAATTACTCACAGGGGGGAGAGAAAAGGCAGAGCTACTTAACACCTTCTTTGGCTCCGTATTTTCCCAGAAGGATACAAGCACTCAACCTGGTGGTTGGGGAGCAGGGGAGGAAGCAGAGGAAATGAGGCACATAATAAGTAGAGAGGTGGTACAGGAATACCTGGCTGCATTGGATGAATTCAAGTCTCCAGGGCCAGATGAATTGCATCCTAGGATATTAAAAGAGCTGGCAGAGGTCATTTCGGAACCGCTTGCTATAATTTTTGAGAAATCTTGGAGGACAGGAGAAGTTCCAGCAGATTGGAAGAGAGCAAATGTTATGCCCATCTTCAAGAAGGGAAAAAAAGAGGACCCAAATAATTATCGCCCAGTCAGCCTGACATCAGTACCCGGAAAGATCCTGGAGCAGATCATTAAGCAGTCAGTTTCTAATCATTTAGACAGCAACGCTGTAATCACGAGAAGTCAACATGGATTTCTCAAAAATAAGTCATGCCAGACTAATCTTATCTCTTTTTATGATAGAGTTACTACCTTGATAGATGAAGGGAATGCCGTGGATGTAGCATATCTCGATTTCAGTAAGGCCTTTGACAAAGTTCCCCATGACATTCTTGCAACGAAGCTAGTAAAATGTGGGCTGGACAGGGCTACTGTTAGTTGGATTTGTAATTGGTTGACCGACCGAACCCAAAGGGTGATCACGAATGGCTGCTTTTCATCCTGGAGAGAAGTGACTAGTGGGGTGCCACAGGGTTCTGTCCTAGGCCCAGTGCTGTTCAATATTTTTATCAATGACTTGGATGAAGGAATAGAGGGCATGCTCATCAAATTTGCAGATGACACCAAATTGGGAGGGGTTGCTAATACGCCAGAGGACAGGATCAAAATTCAAAATGACCTGGATAGATTGGAGAGCTGGGCCAGGGCGAACAAAATGAAATTCAACAGAGAGAAATGTAAGGTCCTACACTTAGGCAGAAATAATGGAATCCACAAATATAGGATGGGGGACACGTGGCTGGGTAGCAGTACGTGTGAAAGGGATCTAGGAGTCTTCATAGACCACAAGCTGAACATGAGTCAGCAGTGTGATGCGGCAGCCAAGAAAGCCAATGCAATTCTCGGCTGCATCAATAGGAGTATGGTGTCTAGATCGAGGGAGGTACTGGTACCACTCTACTCTGCTTTGGTTAGACCCCATCTTGAATACTGTGTCCAGTTCTGGGCACCCCAATTCAAGAAGGATATTGACAAGCTGGAGCAAGTCCAGAGGAGGGCGACCAAAATGGTGAGAGGCCTGGAAGCCATGCCCTATGAGGATAGACTTAGAGAGCTGGGTATGTTTAGTCTGCAGAAGAGGAGATTAAGAGGGGACATGATAGCCATGTTTAAATATTTGAAGGGATGCCACGTAGAGGAAGGAGGGGGCTTGTTTTCTGCTGCTCCAGAGACCAGGACAAGGAGCAATGGATTCAAGCTGCTGGAAAGGAGATTCCACCTGAACCTCAGGAAGAACTTCCTGACAGTCAGGGCTGTCCGGCAGTGGAATCTGTTGCCTCGGAGTGTAGTGGAGTCTCCTTCCTTGGAGGTTTTTAAGCAGAGGCTGGATGGCCATCTGTCGGGATTGATTTGAGGGTGTTCCTGCATGGCAGGGGGTTGGACTGGATGGCCTGTGTGGTCTCTTCCAACTCTGAATTTCTATGATTCTATGATTCTATGATTCTATGTATAACTTAATGTATAAGCATGTTTTTATGATGGAAAAAATGAATATGACTTGATGTAAAACTGGGATAGTTTGGTTTTAATAAAAATATTTAAAAAAAATAAAATTAATTAATGTCTTTAAAATCATAATAACCCTAAGATGCAGAGCCCTAGAATCATCTCAGGATCCTTGCCAAGTATAATGTGCGTATGCTACATGGCATTGGAACTGTGAGAGCTATAAATGCATACATTCTGTTTTATTTTTATGGATAAGTTAAATATTTGTTGTCATATCACTACTTTACTGGATTTTTATTTCACCCTTCCTTTGAAGTGGCATATATGGTGTCCTGCATTTTTTTTTTCATAGCATCCCTGTGAGTTAGGTAAGGCTTTGCACTCATGGCTGGGCCAAGAGCACCAACTATGTGAGCAATTGAATCAATATTTCCCCAGCCTATGCCAGTATCCTTGTACAACTTTGTCTAAACTGCCCCACATTACATCTTGTCAGCCAGCATAGCCAATGGCCAAGGGTGATAAGAGTCATAGTCTAAAACTCCTGGAGGGCACCAGTGTGGTGCAAAAGGCTGCTGTAACACTGCACTATCTATAAAGAGCTACAGACAGAATTTTGGAGAGAAAATTCTTGCCCTGGTTGGATCAGAAATGTCCACTGAAGGGAAACACCATTGAGATTTACTCGTCACTGTGATGTACTATAAATCCTTGCAGGATTATTATAACATACCAGTCATCTGCCTCTTATCTAGCCCAGTCGCGTAGGAACACAGGGGTGGAGGGAGTGGTTTGCCCCAGGCGGCAATATTTCTGGGGTATCCCAGCCCGTAACCACGTCCCCATGCGTCCTGGCCATGCTCCCACATGCCCTGGCCATGCCCCCCCTGCAGCCATGCCCCTGTGCAGAGTGGCCACGCCCCTCGTGTTGTAGCCCCGCCCTCCCTGCCCCCCTTCACACACTCCAAGCTCTGCCACTGATCTAGTGGATATTTAACTACAATTCTATAGATAATATAATATAATACATTATGCTTTATTTAGCTCCTAAGCCCTGACAAGACACAGTACACTTGAATGTTATTTAATGTGAGCTTAGCAGAGCTAAGCTATGGAATATTATTTTCAATATCAAGGCTGAAGACTGAATTGTGGTATAGTAAATAATAGTGGAAAGATGCCCCCATGTGTGCATATATTGTCTTCTCACTGCCAGTGGCAGTCATCACACCTTCCCTTCCTCTGCAATTTAACTGCAATTCAGCTAAAGAGATTCTATGGCAAACTGCGTAGTTTTTCAGACTGAGCCTTGGATAAAATCATTTAAGAAATTTTATTTATTGACTGTGTATTTATTTGAAAAATTCACATCCTGATCTTGAGTATCATCATGAGGTGCTATGCCTCATACCAAAAAATAATAATATTGTTCATCTTTTCATTCTGGTAATCCACCACTGAACAATTGAGATGAACAGAGCCCAGAGTCAAGTTCTTATAAGTCAGATTAACAAGAAAAAAGGCCCCCTGGTAAGGGCTACTGTCTTTGACTGCTTTTTTGAGGCTGTAGTAAGATGAATGTCAGATCAGAGACAGTCCATAACTCTCTCTTGTAAATTATTCTTGCTGTCCATTATGTTGATGAATATTAATTTGTCCATAAAATAACAGGACAAATGTACAGGGTTTGAAAGACAGAACTGTCCAGAAGTGAGGCTTAAATTGACTTTCCTTGACTGGGATGGCAATCTATTATTCATTTATTAAAATAAATATCCCACTCGCTTCCTCTAGAAAAGAAGTCAATGAAAGTGGTTTACATAATACAATCTATACTATGGAACTATAGAAAGAGAGCAAGGGAAGCTGTGGAATCTGCTTCCCTTTCAGCATTCTTTTAATTTCCCTGCCATATGTTGTGATCTCAAAAGAGTTCCAGCTTCAGACCTTCTTGATACAGTGTGTCTCACTGGAGATTTGGCCAGATTTGTGCACGAAAGTCTGCAGACACATTGGAAAATGATAGATCTCTGCCCCCATACTCCTCAGGCTGAGCATGTTAATTTATAGATTGGATCTGTCAGTCCTGATATATGATCTCTTTCTTCCCTAATGTTGCCTTCAAAATGAGTTTTTAAGACTTGGTCAGCTGGAGAAACCATGGGGACAACTTATTTCCTTGCTTTGGTGCATTCAGAACAGGTGTAGCATAGTGCTTAAGACTATGAGCTGAGAAGTTCAGATTTTATCTCATCCATGAACTCAGGATATAGTCTTCAGCGAAGTATTAAATTCAGCTTTAGTGCCCCTCCGCTCATCTGTAATTGGGTTAATAATACTGACATACTATAGCACATTGGCTGCAATGATTACTGAAGAAACATGATTAGGATTCAGATGACTAGTAAAAATCACTATATTTAGCAAGTAAAGATAGTTGGAACTGAAATTAGCTTTTTACCTGAAATACAAGTTCTAGTGTTATATGTGCAGAGATACTTGAAATGTGAAAGGAACTGTTTCCTTTTCAAGATATCTGAAGAGTATATCTACCACTATGAACCTGCCTGAGCTCCAAGATCTTTAGGAGAGGGCTTTTTCTTGATCTCACATCATCACAGGTACATTTTGATGAGGACCTGGGAGGTTTCTGAGTGGCCCCTCAAAGACTATGGAACTCCCTCCCACAGAATACTAAGCTGGCTCAGTCTCTGGTCTCTTTCTGCCAATAGGCAAAGACTTTCTTATTTTGACAGGCCTCCAACTTTTAATTTGTTGTGCAGCACAGTTTTTAATGGGGTGTGATGGACTTTGAGCTTTATGTCATAAGTGTGCTTTTTCAATGGTTTTAAATTAGTTTTAATAGTATTGTCTATTTAATGGTTTTTAAAGCTTCTGTATTACTATTTGCTGGAATATAACACTCACTTTCCCCTCCAAAAAATACTGTTTGAAAATGGGGTGCATCTTATATGTTAGTGTGTCTTATACACTGGCAGATAGTATTTGCTGATATATAAATGGTGTGCGTCTTATACGCCGGCAAATATGATATATATTGTTTTATTTTTTAAAAAAAATTCTACTGTAAGCCACCTGGGGTTCCATATTGGGAGAAAGGTAGGATATAAATTAAACAACAGACAAATCTTCAATCAGGTGTTAGAAATGCTAGAGTTGCCTTGGTTTTAAGAGCTGTCCCTTAAATGACAGAATATAACAAAACTGTAACTGTAATAAGCTCTTCTTCTTACCCTGCTTCTACTTCCTCCTCCTCTTCTTGTTTTAAATTTTTATTTTACCTTACTTTCAACACAAATGCAAGTACAAACAGTGAACATCATTACAAATCATGGCAATTAAATCATGCCAGATTAAAAGGGCAGTGTGAAAGGACGTGTCTACACACCCTTCCTAAAGACAATAGTGGGGTCTGACTTCTGTTTCAAAGGGAGTATATTTTACAGGCTGGGAGACACACAGGAGAAAGGCTTCTCCTACGTGTTCTGCAGGTGGTGGTGTTCTCAAAGAGGACCTATCCTAAAGATGTGAATGACCAGAGAGGTTCTTAATGGGGCAGGTGGTCCCTTAGATTGCTACTTGGTGTGTGTAGGGGGGAGCTATGGCTCTCCAAATGGTGGACTCCCAATTCCTAGCATTCCTCACCACTGACTATAATGACTAGGACTGCTGGGACATGCAGTCTAATAATACCTGGAGGGCTGTACTTTGCCCGTCCCTTAGTTGTTCCTTTCCCTAGGTTAGTGGTTTCTACTAATTAGAGTTGGTCTTCAACTTCCCAAAGCGTGGCCACTGGTCAAGGATGCTGGGACTGGAAGTTGTAGCCCAACAACTTCTGAGGACCAAAGGTGGGAACGCCCGCTTTAGACAGTCAGGCCCCTGACTGTTTCACTATGTAATTCGCTGCTTTAGTCATATGATTACTTATTGACCTTGGTTGTTTCATGTTAAGTATGCACTTATTTGGTGTATAGTACAATTATTTTCGTAATATGTATTTTGTTTACATTAACTTCTTTATTTGGATTGACATTTTTTTTAAATTGGTGGTATGTATGTTTGTGACTTCAAGTCACCTGTTGACTTAGGGAGACCCCATACATTTCATAGGGATTTCTTATGCAAGGAATACTCAGAGGTGGTTTAGCAGTTCCCTCCTCTGAAACGCCGCCTACATGCCTGGTATTCACTGATGGTCTCCCATCCCTACTCAGGGCTGATCCTGCTTAGCTTCCAAAATCAGACAGGATCTAGTGTCTTTAGGATATTTAGGTCTTACTACAGGGATACTTCTGTTTTAAAAAGTAGATGTGTTTCTAGGCACTTGCACTTTGTAACAGAAAATTTGGCACCAGAAGCAAAAATAACACAGAAAGAATAGGGAAAGAGGTTCCTACACCACACAAAAAAAGAACAGCTCAACATATTTCAGTGAACTTTTTGCACAAAACTAACAGCATGCATATATGAAATGAAACAACCAGCTTAGGTAAGCCTTGCATAAACACACAAAAATATTCTGAACCTTCTATGACCACTTGAAGCCTTTTTTCAAAAACGTATCCAGGGATGACTTTTTCTTCTATCAGCCTCCAGTTTTCTTATGATTTCTGGTGGCCAGACAGCCATACTATGGTTTTTACCATGCTAGGGGCTGCCAGTGAAGCAGGCTTATCTGCTCTCTCCTTTTCTTTCTGTTTTGCTGTTCGTACATGCTCAGTAAGCAATTCTGGAGAACTGATATTTATCTTGTCTATTGTAGGCAGGCACATGCTGGTATGGTTTGATTCACTAGAACAGAATCCTGTTCTTTTATAGCTCAAGCTTTGCTTATTGCAGCCATGCCACTGTAACCTGACACCAAAAACCTGTTTCTTCAGCCCTTTTTCTTCATCTTCCCAATGCTTATGCTGCTAAAAATCTTCCAGCTAGACAGAGGAGGAGGAAGTTGAGTAAAAGGGAGGCTGCGCAGGAATAAAAAGCCTTTCTGAAAAGGAGCTTCAATGGCAAAGGCCTTATTAACTGAGGTATGCCTGTACTTTTCCTGCTGTAGAATGATAAACTTAAAATAAACAGGGGAAACAGTCTGAAACAATTATTCCCTTTTGGCAAACTCCCCAAACAGCATTTGTTTGTAGAGATGGTTGGCTCTTAGATATTTATAAAATGTATGGTTCAGAATTGCTAACTGGTCCTCTCAGGGGATTCAAAAGGAGTGGATAATCCAGAAATAAATAGTACATACTGTATTCCCTTCGGTAGTGCCTGGTTACATTGATGTTGGGTGTTACTTTTCCTCCTCTAGGTGGCATCAACAGTATTTTCTTGGAAGATTGTTAGAGGGCTTTGCCGGAATTACAATTAGTGCTGGCTTTTACCATAAGCTGTTATTATCCTGTATCACTCTAGTATGATGATGGGGACTTTTATAGGAGCTGACAGTCAGGGTAACAAAGTTGATCTTGTACTGTTGCTCAGAGAGAACTTCCGATGTGTACAAAGCAATATTCTCAGGTGTGGCTGGCCAGGGCAGACCTTCCACCACTGGATTGCACTATTCCATGTGTGTTCAGCTTGTAGTTTGCGTTCGAGTGTCAGCACGGAAAAGATTCAAACTGAGATGCCTAGATATGATGCTTCTTCTTCAATGATCTTCTCCTGTTTTAGGAATTTTCCTCCTATATTTACCTCTTGGAGCTCACAGGAGTGAAATGAGAGTTTAAAATCTGTGCATTTTCTTGTGTGGCTTACACATTTGGCTCCCATTCTTTCAGAGGTCAGCAAATTTGGCTGTTTTAAAAGCTGATATTTTCCCTGCCAGACAGCTGTGTCTGAAGTATATGTACTAGTGTTAGGAACAAATTCAGCACTTAGCAGCAGCTAATTCACACCCAGGGAGAGGTGTTCAGTGTTTATTAAAATAGATACAGGTTTGGTTTATGTCAGATTTACTGAAATGTTCACGACAACATTGCACTTCAGACAGTAAGCTTATACTTATCTGCTGACTCCTAATAATCAATGTACAGAATGCACTTATAATATTTTCTCTGCAAAACAAGATGCATTAGGCATCAACAAACTTTGACAAAAACCAACTGGTTCAAAGAATCTCATATTTAAACACACATATATCACAATTTCTCTGTTACTCTCTCTCTCACACACAGGTGTTTGCACATTTCACTGAACTTAAAGTGCACTTGGATAGATGATTGTGAGAATTTAGCCCTGGAAACTAAGCTCTGTTAATTCTTGCTTAATTCAAATAGAAGAACTTTCTACAAGATGGGGTTGTCACATGTCCCTTATAAAGAATGTTCCCTGTTTGGGGGTTAGGAAGCTTTTCCTTTTATATAAGAATGTGGAGCCAGAAAAGCCAGTATTTTGGGATATGGGCTCTTTGTAAAGACAGAAATGTGAGCATCATGTAATTTATGAATACATTAATTTTACAGAGAAATACCTGTTTAAGCTAACTGAAGTTTGTAAAGTTCATATGATATTTAAGTAGAATGCAAACTACACAGCATGATGTAGTGAAGAAAGCCAGAGTGGTATAGTGGTTTGAGCACTGGAGTGTGACCCTGGAGACCAGGATTTGATTCTCTGCATGGGCATGGAAAGCCACTGGATGAACTTAGGCGCATCACATAGTCTCAGCCCCAGAAAACCCTGTGATAGGTTTGTCTTAGGGTCGTCATAAGTCAGAAATGATTTGAAGACACACAACAACAAACTTGTTAAGAGCAAATTCTGGATTGTCAACCCTGTATGTCATGGATTTTGATTATCCTTTATTGTTATTCTGAAAACAGAGCAATCCTACTGCAAGATGAAGTAGAACTCCATTTCAGACCTTGCTGCTCAGAATATAAAACTGAAGGAAATGGGGACAATAGACACTGTTTTATAGTTGCAGGGCCTGCCTACATGTTTCTGCACCCTACTTGTTGATTGTCTACTGTTAAGGCTAAATTCCCACCTGTGATTGTAACTGATTTGAGCCCAAGTTTTGGAATTCTATCTAATCCAAGATACTGAAGGTGGTACAACTGTATTTAGTTGAGTGAATGGACATATGGTTGTCTGTTGACTGACAGATGCACGCTCGTCTCATTGTAACTATTTAAAGCTGTGCCTGAAGCACTACCTTTTTGCATACATCTTAGATGTTTTGTGTGGATTACTGTATGATTGTACAGATCAACAGCTGCCCTGGGAATGGATTAGTGTGGATAAGCAGATGATGTGAACTGGCTGGATGTGACTGTACCCAGCAGCAGTTCCTGTATTCGTGTTGCAGCCATGTTTGGGAATGTACAGAAGACAGCTGTTTCCATGGCTGCTCCCAGGCTGTGCACTTCCTTCCCATGGAAGCCTAGGTTGGCCTCCTCTCTGCCTGGGCAGACAAACATTGTTTTATTTTGAAAGGTTTTTGGCTATTAATTTGTTGTGGTCCAAGGTGCTTGGGGTATATACTGTATCTGCATCTTCTTTATTACATTTTACAGGTGTTTTAAACTGTTCTAAATGAGTGGATTTTTTTAGTTAATAGCTTAAAAACTTTTTAATTATTAGGTATTTTAACAGTATTTTGCTTTAATCTCTGTTGTAAGCCACTTGGGTCCCAGGCTGGCAAAAATTAAATTAATAGACAAGGACAAAAACAATTCACCAAAATTTCTGTTGGCTATATTTAGGATTGGTTAATTCACATGATATTCTTATGCATGTGGTTGTATGTCCAAGAACAGTCAGGACTACATGTACATACAGGCAAATTTGTGTGTACTGTACCTCAGATACATGGAAACCTTAACATGGAAGGGACTATCAGAAAGTTCTGTTTGAGACTGTTCAACCAGGGGCTTTCCCGCACTTTGGGGGGAAAACAGGGCAGTCCGTTACTCACCGGACTGGCATGCTCCCCCCGATAATCCACGCTGATCCGGAGCAGCACGTGCCCGTGCTACACACTCTCCGGGGATGGAAATGGAGGCTTCCAGTTGGTGGAGGCTCTCCACCAACCGGAGAAGCTCGCCAGCAGGAAGCCCGCCCCTGGAAGATCTGCAGCCTCGCGCTGGTGCGAGCCTGCAGATCTACACATTAGCGCAGCGACAGACTGGGGCGCACTGGGCTATTAAAAGTCCTCTTTTAATCGGTCTTTCAATAGCACAGGGAGCCACCAGTTCTGGTCGTTCCGGAGCGGGCTGAAGTCCGGACATACATTAAGTAGTCCGGACCCAGATCGCCCCCAAGTGCAAATGTCCTCGCTGGAGGATGCGCTGCCCCATTTTAAAAATAAAATGCGGAAAGGCCAAGGTTAAAAGATGGCATAACTGCAGGAACTTTTCAGTGCCAGAATTCAGACCTGCTTAGGCTAGATAGCGATAAAGAGATAAATGCGTCTCAGCATTTGCAGAAGATTTTCTTCTCAAATGTTGAGTAGTGCCAACTAGAATGTTAGGATCAGATGCGGTAACCTACGTCAGCTACTTTGTTACAGAGATGCAACTAGGCAAAGTTGCATCTCTGGCCCAACCCCCTTCCAGACCACCCTATGAGCCAGGAGCCAAACTGGGCAAAGGAGGTCCATTCCCCTTCTGACTAGGGAGAAAGAAGGATGACATTTCCAGCCGCCTTCCACCACCCAGGGCAGCTGTGTGACAAGAGTCTGTTTATGATTGTCACAGGCTCACTGGCTGATGGGAGGGGGCTGGAAACATCTTCCTCCTTTTGTCTTGACCAGCAGCTGAATGGATCTTCTTTGTCCAAAGTGGCTGTTAGTGCTTAAGGTGGACTGGTTAGCATTTATGTAAGTTTCCAGTAAGACTAAGTAGTATTACTGAATACAGACCAGTTATGGATATATATTATGAATCACTAACTGTAATATTGAATAACCAGAGTTTCGAGATCAGTCAGAGACCTGCCTTTTCCTCTTAAAGGGACCGAGATAGGCTCTGGGTTCTGAAGTAAACATAATGAAATATGGCAATGTTTCTAAAAAAAAAATGAATGAAAAAGTACTATTTATATGTCCAAGCAAATGGAGCAAAATCTGTACACACCAGGTCTTATGTAGACTTCCTTGGGCTTTTAATTCTTTAATATCATCTAGTTAAAAAAAATCCAACATTTTATCTACCACAGCAATGGCTAGACGTATATTCTATTCTACACATTTAAAACTTGATGAAATTTATTAGGAGTCTGAAGAAGGCGCCAGATTGTGCATTAGGCTTCATGTTCTATGATTCATGATGCTGAGGACCTATAAATTGGTACAGTTCCTAAATAGACCACTAGAAGAAACAGGTCTAGAAAAGGCTTGGTGTGTAGGGGCTTCAAGCAAACTTGCCCAGTGTTAGCATTCAGCTTGTGTTCTGTACCCTGTGACATACCTCTAAACTGCCTAACCAGGATTGATGGCTGTGTGTTTCTTGAGCCAATAGTGTGTGATTGCAGCTTGCAGCCAAAGCAGTGGCAGTGAGAAATGAGTGAAAAGAAAGAATTGGAGGAGCAGATTTGTTCATTCTTTCCCTCTTGTCTTCAACACATGACATTCTTACAGAGACAGGGATTTTGGACAACATTTGACAATGCTGCAGTGTTAGCGTGGCAAAAAGTTGTACTTTGAGAATATGGTGAAATAGGGTTTTCAAAAGCAGGTCATGGGATCTACCCAATCCATCCAACAGAGGATGCTTGTATCTGTTCTAGTGTGCATAAAGATGAAATACATTAATCGTCATCTCCAAGCCTTTGATTTCAGGACAGCTACTGTCTTGCACTTCCTGTTCCCTTTCTGTAGTACATAGAATCTCTTATTTACCTTTCATTGCAGATGAATAATATAAGATGGGGTGGAGTTTGGGGTGATGGCCTTGATACCCACCCATCAGCCCCCAAGGAAGAGACTGAACATGTAAATGATGCAAAGCCCGGGGGCAAAAATGACAAAGCTACGCATGGTCACAGGCAGTTGTTAACACTGAAAATGAGCAAGGCCTCATTGCTAACTGCTTTATTTTTAACCATTTCAACAAGCAGATTATCAGGGCTGGCTCTCCTATTAGACAAAGTGAAATGTCTATCTCAGGTGGTATTGCACTGGGATGCCAAATTACATACCATTCCCCACCGGCAGGAATCTCACTGCTGTCTCTCCAACTGTGGTAAATGCTACAGCCTGACGCTCCAGAGAGGGGCTCTGGAAAGCCACGCCAGCTCCTTTCCTGATGCAAATATGCTAGTGTGCAACTCTCCACAACTTGCCAGGTTCCAAATGCCTTATTCAGGGTGAGGCAGTGTGGTCAGGATGGTGATCTTCCAGAGCCCACAGTTCCTAGCTCAGCAATTGTGACAATGAGGGAAGCAAATCTGAAGGGTGGTAGCAGTGAGGAATGGTGGTAGTGGTGCTTCTCCTCCTGCCTCAGCTGGCAAGAGAACTTGCACCACTGTTGCATATTGCTGCCTTCTTTCTCTTTCCCAGCCTATTTCTTGGTCACTAAAACTTCTGTTACATTCACAGGCTTTCTTGATATGATCTCCTATATCCCTCTAAAGAAAAAGAAATCAAAGTGGATAAAATAGTAAGGTTTGTTTTCTCTTACTTCATTAATGCATACTCTTCATTTCATAGATGAAAATCAAGATATTTGTGACCAAGCAGCATCAGAATGTGGTCAGGACTGGAAAAGTAGTAAATGAGGAAGGATAGCCAAGTTAGGGGAGGCTGCAGCAGTTTGCTTTCACCTGAGCTGGCTGGGAAGGGCTAAATTCCACTCCCCACTCTTCTATCTCCTCCTGCTGTGTTGAGTTCCAGCTACATCTGCAGTTTGAACTGAAGTAAGCCTGAGGACAAAGAGGAAAGTGGGAGGAGGAGAAAGAAACATTTTAAAAGCAAGTGACAA
This sequence comes from Ctenosaura bakeri, assembly GCA_948474755.1. Lineage (NCBI taxonomy): Eukaryota > Metazoa > Chordata > Lepidosauria > Squamata > Iguanidae > Ctenosaura > Ctenosaura bakeri. The sequence continues at coordinate 593,437 of CAOLHI010000340.1, forward strand.
AGTGTGACAACAGATTAATCAGGGCTGTCCCTGCCAAACTGGGACAGTGGGAGCATATGATTAATTTATTTGTATTATTCATTTAGTTGCTCTGTGATATCACTCCATTGGGCAAAGCAGTAAAAAAATCTGAGAGACTAATTTTAGAATATAGGCCATGTTTTGCATGCAGTCCACCTGGCTTAAGCCGTTCTTAAACAGATGTATAAAGAAGCAACTTTCAGGAACAGAGGTGAAGCACTTGGGGATGAGTGCTAATATTACTGCATTTGGTGACAAGGATAGAGATATATATTAGGAGGCATTTCATGTTGTGATATTGAAAAAGACAAATGTGAGGAATTGTCTCCTCTAGAGGAATGGAGATCTATTCCCTGGTGTGTTATATGCCAACAGCTGTAGCAGTGGCAATGCTGTCCAAAGTGGGCAAGGACTGTGGGGGCTGAGCCAAGGGAGAAGCTGCTGAGAGCATGGCAATGAGCTCACCTCCCTTCTTCTGCCATTCCAGATGACCGCACAGGGGCATTATCGCCCTAATTATATTTGTACTTTTTAATCTCTGGCTCTTGTTGGAATGACTCTGAGCAGTCTTGCGCCTAGAATATTAACCACAGCATTACAGAGGGAATAAAAGAGCCTAGGCATCTTGGGAAATAGAAGAAAGCAAGGCAGCAATAAGGAGCAATAAGAGTGGAGCCTGCTGTGCTAGCTTCAACAAGTGGCCTTAGAAGGGGCTTTGCCATTTTTCCGTAGCCCAGGAAAAGAAGTATGCTCAAGGCCACCTTGCTGGGCAGCATCGATAGCAAGCTGCGGAGAAAGAATATGATACTCAGGTCTATGGCAATCTAAAGCTCAGCACAGACCAGTGTGTCTCATGTCCTTCTGTTACTATGGTTCAGGCATACCTGGTGATAACACTAGATATCTCTTGATATCAAACTTATTTGGCCTTCACTTGACCTTTCTCTGCCACCCTGCTCCACGTGTTTGCAAGGCCACCGGACAAGCACATAAACAGGTGCGGCTGGTTAATGGTTGAACATTCCAAAAGCCCACTTAGGCAGGCAGATTAACGGCACTCCGTTGCTTCAGGGACCTCTCTGCAGACACACCTTGCTCAAGCGCGACTTTACACAAAGACGCTCGGTCTTGAGCCGACGCCCTTACAATGCCAAGCTATTTGCATACTGGCTACACTATTGTTAAATCTGCACTAAGCCCATCATGTAAAACTTGACTTTTCCCAAAGCTTTGTCCTGCTCCAAACTCACATTGTTCTCACCGAGTATGGCATGGCCTGTAGGCACAATCCACCCATTTTCCCAGAGGAAAGAGCAGAGGAGAGCTGGGCCTGTGAAGACATCCTAGACCAGGTGTGTTTTTGCTGGGATTGTTTTTGCTGGGCTTGTGGGGCCTTGCTTGTTTTTGCTGTGCTTGTGGGGCCTTGCTTGTTATTTGCTTGCTATTGTTTGCTGGCTATTGTCCTGGCCGTGGGCTCTGCCTGATCACACGGTCTGACTAACAAGGGGGAGGAGGCAGCTAGCGGGGAGGAGCTTTATTAGGAGCTACCAACAGCGCGCGCCTTCAGCGCACGCACTTGAACTCCTTTATTTTCTTGAGCTTCTCCTGTACTACTCTCTATAGTCTCAAGGATGGAAGGAGAGGGAGCTGCTGTAGTCACCTGTAACGCTTGTGGCATGTTCCTTTTCTTGCCACAAGAGGTTCTCGGATACACCTGCACCAAGTGCAAGCTGGTCACCTTCTTGGAGGAGAAGGTTTGCCAGCTGGAGGCACGAGTTTCTGATCTCCACCTTATCAGGGAAGGGGAGGAGTTTTTGGATAGGGTAGAGAAGACCTACCGGAACTCCAAATACACGGAGGAGCTGCCAGATCAGGAAGCCAGTACACTGCGCCAGGAAACGGAGGCTTGGGCAAATGTCACACGGAGGAGTAAAAGGACCAAAAAGGTAACAGAGACTCTTAACCTACACAATCGCTTTGATGTACTTGGACTTACAGAGAAAGAGGAGCACTACGCAGAGGGAACAGAATGTCAACAAGAAAGAATCCAACATCGGCAACAGGAACTAGATCAACGCTCCCAGCCTCAACAGAATGCTCAGGCAGTCCTAGTAAAACACGCTTATCGAGGAGCCCAGGGGAAGCCTCAGAAGAGGTGAGTTCTGGTTGTTGGGGACTCTTTGCTAAGAGGAACTGAAACAGCAATCTGCAAAACGGACAAGCTCAATCGAGAGGTCTGTTGTCTTCCTGGGGCCAGGATCAACCACATAACGGAGAGGCTAACCAGGCTAGTCAAACCCACTGACTATAAGCCCCTCATTTTGGTTCATGTCGGAACCAATGACACTGCGAGGAGCAGCTTAAACCACATTGCAAAGGACTACGAGCGTATGGGGACGAAGCTTAAGGACCTTGGTGTGCAGGTGGTCATTTCGTCTCTCCTCCCTGTTCAAGGATACAGCGCACGTAGGGAAAGGGCAATAGTAGAGGTCAACAACTGGCTCCGCACATGGTGCCGCCAACAACGGTTTGGGTTTTTGGAACATGGCCTGAATTTCCATGAACATGGGCTTCTGGCGAGGGATGGGCTGCACCTCACAAAACTTGGCAGGAATGTTTTTGCTAACAGTCTTGCAAGGAAGATTAAGAGGTCTTTAAACTAAGTTCCACTGGGGAGGGAGACAATATTATTCAGGGCAAGGACTCAGAGAACACAGGGGGAAAAGGCCCAAATGATACTGGACAAGTAGTACAAGTGGCCAATGGCGGAAGGAGTAGAATCAATAGTACAGGACTTGCAGGAAGGGCCCAGGGACTTAAGTGTCTCTACACTAATGCAAGGAGTATGGGAAACAAGCAGGATGAGCTTGTACTCCTAGTACAAGAAAATAAATACGATTTGATAGGCATCACTGAGACCTGGTGGGATGAGTCTCATGACTGGAATACAGGAATAGAGGGGTATAGCCTATTTTGTAAAAATAGACCAAACAAGAAAGGAGGAGGAGTAGCCTTGTATGTCAAGGATGTTTTCACCTGTGAAGAGATCCAGGACTTAAACCCAGAAAGCCAGGTAGAGAGCATTTGGGTAAGAATTAAGGCAGCGAGAAACAATAGGGATATTCTGGTGGGGGTTTACTACAGACCTCCAACCCAGGCTGAGGACTTGGATGACGCCTTCCTCAACCAAATGACTGCACATTCAAAGAAGAGGGATACAGTAATAATAGGAGATTTCAATTACCCGGATATATGCTGGCAGTCAAACTCTGCCAAGACAGCAAGGTCCAGTAAGTTTCTTGCTTGTCTTGCAGACAACTTCATGGTCCAGAAGGTGGAAGAGGCCACAAGGGGATCAAATATTCTAGATCTGGTCTTGACCAACAGGGATGACCTTGTGAATGAGGTAGAAGTGGTTGGATCTTTAGGGGGGAGTGAGCATGCCCTGTTGGAATTTAGCATTCAGTGGGAAGGAGAAGATAAGGGTAGCCAGACACTCATCTTAGATTTTAAAAAAGCGGACTTCTGTAAACTTAGGGAGCTGCTGGCTGGAATTCCGTGGTCAGGAATAGTTAAAGGGAAAGGAGTTCAGGAGGCATGGGAGTTCCTTAAAAAGGAGATACTGAAGGCACAGTCTAAAACAGTGCCATTAAGGAGGAAAAATGGAAGGCATCTGAAGAAACCAGAATGGTTGACTAAAGAACTCTCAGCTGAGCTAAGAGTTAAGAGAAACATGTATAGGAAATGGAAGAAGGGAGAAACCACCAAAGAAGAATTTAAGCAAGTAGCTAGGAGATGTAGGGAGGAAGTCAGAAAGGCTAAAGCACAGAACGAACTTAGGCTGGCCAGAGACATTAAAAACAATAAAAAGGGTTTTTTTAAATATGTCCGCAGCAAAGGGAAAAAGAAGGAGACAGTAGGGTCGCTATGCAGAGAAGATGGCGATTTACTCACAGGGGGGAGAGAAAAGGCAGAGCTACTTAACACCTTCTTTGCCTCCGTATTTTCCCAGAAGGATACAAGCACTCAACCTGGTGGTTGGGGAGCAGGGGAGGAAGCAGAGGAAATGAGGCACATAATAAGTAGAGAGGTGGTACAGGAATACCTGGCCGCATTGGATGAATTCAAGTCTCCAGGGCCAGATGAATTGCATCCTAGGATATTAAAAGAGCTGGCAGAGGTCATTTCGGAACCGCTTGCTATAATTTTTGAGAAATCTTGGAGGACAGGAGAAGTTCCAGCAGATTGGAAGAGAGCAAATGTTATCCCCATCTTCAAGAAGGGAAAAAAAGAGGACCCAAATAATTATCGCCCAGTCAGCCTGACATCAGTACCCGGAAAGATCCTGGAGCAGATCATTAAGCAGTCAGTTTCTAATCATTTAGAAAGCAACGCAGTAATCACGAGAAGTCAACATGGATTTCTCAAAAATAAGTCATGCCAGACTAATCTTATCTCTTTTTATGATAGAGTTACTAGCTTGATAGATGAAGGGAGTGCCGTGGATGTAGCATATCTCGATTTCAGTAAGGCCTTTGACAAAGTTCCCCATGACATTCTTGCAACGAAGCTAGTAAAATGTGGGCTGGACAGGGCTACTGTTAGTTGGATTTGTAATTGGTTGACCGACCGAACCCAAAGGGTGATCACGAATGGCTGCTTTTCATCCTGGAGAGAAGTGACTAGTGGGGTGCCACAGGGTTCTGTCCTAGGCCCAGTGCTGTTCAATATTTTTATCAATGACTTGGATGAAGGAGTAGAGGGCATGCTCATCAAATTTGCAGATGACACCAAATTGGGAGGGGTTGCTAATACGCCAGAGGACAGGATCAAAATTCAAAATGACCTGGATAGATTGGAGAGCTGGGCCAGGGCGAACAAAATGAAATTCAACAGAGAGAAATGTAAGGTCCTACACTTAGGCAGAAATAATGGAATCCACAAATATAGGATGGGGGACACGTGGCTGGATAGCAGTACGTGTGAAAAGGATCTAGGAGTCTTCATAGACCACAAGCTGAACATGAGTCAGCAGTGTGATGCGGCAGCCAAGAAAGCCAATGCAATTCTCGGCTGCATCAATAGGAGTATGATGTCTAGATCGAGGGAGGAACTGGTACCACTCTACTCTGCTTTGGTTAGACCCCATCTTGAATACTGTGTCCAGTTCTGGGCACCCCAATTCAAGAAGGATATTGACAAGCTGGAGCAAGTCCAGAGGAGGGTGACCAAAATGGTGAGAGGCCTGGAAGCCATGCCCTATGAGGATAGACTTAGAGAGCTGGGTATGTTTAGTCTGCGGAAGAGGAGGTTAAGAGGGGACATGATAGCCATGTTTAAATATTTGAAGGGATGCCACGTAGAGGAAGGAGGGGACTTGTTTTCTGCTGCTCCAGAGACCAGGACAAGGAGCAATGGATTCAAGCTGCAGGAAAGGAGATTCCACCTGAACCTCAGGAAGAACTTCCTGACAGTCAGGGCTGTCCGGCAGTGGAATCTGCTGCCTCGGAGAGTAGTGGAGGCTCCTTCCTTGGAGGTTTTTAAGCAGAGGCTTGATGGCCATCTGTCGGGATTGATTTGAGGGTGTTCCTGCATGGCAGGGGGTTGGACTGGATGGCCTGTGTGGTCTCTTCCAACTCTGAATTTCTATGATTCTATGATTCTATGATTCTATAAAAACTCCCCGATTCTGAGCACACCTCAAAATGCTCGCCCATCGGACTGCCCGGGAACACTCCAGACTGCTATCCCGCCTTGCTGTTGCTTGGTCCAGTGAGTCGCCCCCTCAGCGAACCGCGCTGAGCTTTCTTCCCCTACAATCCTCCGCTTCTCTCCAGGACTACGAGATAAGGTGTTGTATCACCCATTTCCCCCGAAAACTTTCATTTCTAATTTCTAGTTAGCTGTGCGCTTGTGTTGTCTTGTCTGTTGTTTGTCCCTTAATAAAGCTATCATTTTTACTATTTTAAAACTGTCTGACTACTGTTCTGACCTGACGCTGTATACACAGGGTTGCAAGATCCCTGCTAAGTTACCCTACCTCTCATTAGCTTAAGAGAGTGCTGGAGTTAATTTCTCCATCTTGTGTTTTTATTTGGTTATTTGGGCGTCCCTCCCGGGACCCCCAGAATACAAGGTAACACTTCCTTCCTCTTTATTTTATTCTTCTATTTTTAGGCCCTCTAATTCCTTTGATTGGTTTCTTTGCAGGGTCGTACTTGGTCTATAATCTCCAACTGTCCCAAATGGGCAGAGACAGTCCCGATTAATCATCAGTCATCCCAGTTGATCAGTTGCTTTAAAAATGCTTAGTTTTCCTCTCCTTCTCCCGCTTTCACTTGCAGCTTACTTCAATTTCTGCAAATTGAGTTCAAAGTGCAAAAGTAGTTTGCAGTCCATTAACTCAGGGGTGGAGGGATAGGGGGGAGTCTTGCCCTTCCCAAGAAGCTCAGGCAGAAGCAAATCACTGAAGCGTCTCCTAGTTTTTGTCTTCCTCATTTAATAATTTTTGCCATCTTGACCACACTGTGATGTTGCTTGGCTGCAAGCAATCTGTGAAATGTTGGAGGGTATGTTGGTGTATCAGCTGTTCCATAGGATCAGAATGCAGCTGGAAGGAATGGGAAGCCTCAAGTTGCACAACTGTAAGGAATTGAGAAACTCAGAGTTAAAATTCTGGAATATGTACAGTTGGCTCTCCACATCCACGGGTTTAACGTTTACAGATTTGATTATTTGCAGATTATTTACTGCCACCTCTGTTGTCCCCTATACCATTATTAATAGGGACTTAGAAGAGTCATTTCACATCTGCAGTCTCTCTGCAAGCTGCAAGACTGCAAATGCTAGGTGAGGCTTTTCAGTCCCTATTAAAAATGGCAGAGGGCAGCAGCAAAAGCAGCAATGAGTCCTGCCACCTGCCCACTTCTGCCTTGCAAAGGAATCCTGCTGCCTCAAAGGCAGAACCAGGCAGCTGGCATTCTCTCCACCATAGATTCAAAAGTATTATGTACTATGTGTTATTGTGTACTATATGTGCACTTTTGGTGTGTAAAAGATGGTTTGGGGAACCTGTAGATAGTTCCACTTTTGCAGGGGTCCTGTGCACCTAATCCTTGCCAATGTGGAGGGCAAAATGTAGCCCAAAATAACTTCCCCAAGCTCTGTCCAGTAGCAGGCTGGTTTAACTGCTCAACATATCATGAGAGACAAGCAGTTAACCTACTCATTTAAGAGTTTTGTGAGTCTTCTCATGGGCGGAATGGGTTTTATGCATTGTCGTTGAGGCCTGCTTCATGGACAGTACTTTCTTAACTTGTAACTAAGGCCCTTTTCAAATATGAACTAAGCTCAATCCTGCTTAACTTCTGAGATAAGATAGAACTGGGTATTTCGAGGTGTTATGGCTATAGGCTTTTCCCACCAAGATTAGGGTCAATTTGAAGAATGGAAATGGAGAGATTAGGGAATCACATCCAGTTGTGAAAATCTATTGAGGAATTAGTCTCAGACTTTCTGGAGAGAGGTAGCATCAGCAAGGAGAGTGCAAAGAGGGCTGTCTCTTTTCATCTAGACAGAAGGCTTTAGGTCAAGGGTAAGCAAAGGATGGCCTTTCAGATGTTGCCAAACTGCAATTCCCAGCCCTCCTCACCATTGGTGATGCTGGCTGGACCTTATAGAAGATGCACACCCTCCACCATTTCACAGATGAAAACTAGAACATGTTGGTTTTGCCTGAGCTGTTTCCCCTCCCCTGAGTTAACTGAATGCAGACTACTTTTGTACTGTGAAATCAGTTTGCAGCAACTGAAGTAAGCCAAGACAAAGAGGAAAATGGGAGGAGGAGAGAGAAAGTGGGACACTTTAAAAGCAAGTGAAAAAGTAGGGCAAAAGAGGATTAATCAGGATTGTGCCTGTCAAATTAGTAGAGTTGAAGAGTATGAAGACGTAGTTCAGCAACATCTGGAGAGCCTTAGGTGCTAATCATGTGTAGATATTAAGGGAAAAGAAGCAGAAGGGGAAAGAAAGATATGGGTCTTTATTGCACCATGTTGTTATCCTGTACCATTCAATACCCATTTCAGCTATACTTGCAATGATAGCTGACTGTTGATGCTGTGTATCACACCTTTGCCACATTTGTGCTTTAATAGAGTGATTTGCACAGTTTTTTCACCTGCACTAATGCCATTATCACCACCACATTTGCCTTGCCTTGTGCTTCATGATTGGTCTGCTTCGATATATATATATTATAAAAATTATGGCTGTAATAACATTGTTATGACATGATGTCATTAAGACACACCCATCACTGACTAAATCTCTCATCATGAGAAGTAGCACAGGAAGAGAAACAGACCATACTGTACCATCTCATCCCCAGCCCCCATTTTTGCTGTCTTTCTCCTGTGAAAGTGTTTATCACACTAGTCAGTTTTTTCCGGCTGTCCTGTTCAAAACTTCTTCACTCGTACTCATTAAGTTGTAATAACACTGTTACAGGAAGACATCATTACAGTGTACCCATCACTGTCCAGATCTTGCATTGTTAGAGGTGATACAGAAAGAGAAACAGACCAGACCACACTATTACCTAGTATTTTGGTTATCTTTCTCCTGTGAAAAACAAGTGTTTATCATACTGGTCAGTTGTTTCTGGTTGTCCTGTTCAAAAACCTTCATTTGTAGTCATTAAGCCATAATAATGCTATTGTGACAAAACATCATAGTGCTATCACACCTTTACCATAACTTTTTGAAAAAGAAGTAACACTTTGGTGACAGCACTGTCATGTGTGGTATCACAGGAAACCAGTGGAGAAATCTTTAAAAAACAGCTCTGTGCAGTAAAGGCATCTGAATAATGGCTTTAAATGGTAAACAGATCAGGATAGAAGTATTATTGCACTATAACAGCAAACTATTTAAGTTTTTTAAAAATAGAAAAAAATCTGAAAAGGTTTTCAAGAGTATAGATCAGAGAGAAAAAGGCTATTCTCTTTGGAAGTTTTGTCCTGCCTGCCCAAGCACTGGAAGTAGTCAGAGGTTTCTCTGCTAAAGATTTCTAAGGGAGAGACAACCAGATCACATCCACACTGCGCCCACTAGTGATGTAGACTTGAGTTGACTGACTTGGGCCCTTTTCGCATGCCAATCCTGTTGCGAAATGGCCTTGGGAGCATCGCGCGATTACGAGGACTGTTCTACATGACATCCTCACAATTGCACGACGCTCCCAAGGCCATTAGGTGGCGATTGAACGTTATATCATTTTTGGCTCGTTGCCGAAAATTAAGCGCGATCGCGCATCCCTCCTGTGCCCCACCTGCACTTACCTTGTGTGTGGAGGCTCTGGGTGCATGGCCATCACACTTCCTCCCCCAGTGCAGCCTGGGAAAGTACCCGGCTGTGCTGCAGAAGGAAGGGGTGGAGCACTCACGCTTCCTTTCATCCAGCATCGAGCTGGTGTGGAGGGGAAGCGGAGGGAACGCGAGTGCCTCTCACAAGAGGCTTCTCACGTGATCCCCTCACAATGACACTAGAAGGTGCGAAAGGGGCCTTGGATTCAAATCGGATTTGAGTTATTTCAGTGACTTGACTGCGCAATAAATGATGCACCAGCTCAATTTGAGACTTGTATATTTTTAGTGACAGACGTCCTGCCCTTGGTTCAGTAACATGACACCAGAAACCTTATAACTTTGAACAACACTTCCATCTCTTTTTGCCTACTGATCACATGACAATTTGTCTCAAGATCAAAGTGTGGGTGCATTTCTCAGAGGGGAACAGCAAATGAGTTAGGCAATGGGCTTGAGGTCTGCTCAGCAGCCTGTCCCTACTGTGTATCAGAGGAGCCTTCTAAAACTTTTCCTAAGTGCAGAAGATAAGACTCACCTCCAGAGTGCAGAGTACATTTCTCAGAGGGGAACAGCAAATGTGTTAGGCAACAGACTTGAGGAGGATGCATCTTTCCTTTTAAAGCTTTTGAAGCTTCAGAAATGGGAAGTAAGAAGGATCCTGATGGCAAAATCGCAAATGTGGAGGGCCTACTCTGCTTAAATTGTTAAAACTGACTTTATTTGACTCTGTACAGAAATTATGGAATATAGGTTGGGGTATAAAGTTGGCTCCCAGACTTGAGACTTGATACTATGTTCAAGGACTTGAGACTTTGAGTAAAAGACTTAAATACATCACTAGTGCCCACTAATCAATTGTTCTCATAATGAAGTGGAATGAGACAATCAAAAATTGGCTACTGAATCATAGTGGGAAAGAGGGTCATTAATAGATTATTTCATCAAGAAAAAAATCCATGTTTCCAATGACTGTACAGCGCAACAGCACCAGGAGAACCATGATACCATGCTATAAGAATGAGACAACAGTGGGACCAAACCACTGCTTTAATAGTATTACAGAGTGGTATGCCTACAGGCATTTCTGACCTGGATTATGTCTAACTATTTGGATCAAGAGGCATACTTGATTATCAATTCCAATCAATCTGAAACATTTTCTATACAGAAAGGGAAGAAGCAAGAATGCCCACTGTCTCCACTATTGTTTATTTTGGCATTAGAAGTGCTTCTAAGAAACCTTCGAAAGCAGGAGGATATCCGAGGTGTGAAGATTGGCAAAGATGAATATAAAATCTGGGCGTTTGCTGACGGCGTGTTGCTTTTTTTTTGGAGGACCCACTATCTCAAATAGCCAAAGTAAATAGAGTGATAAATTTGTTTGGTGAGATGGCAGAGTTTAAGATTAATAAACATAAAACAAAAATGTTAATTAAAACCCAAGAGAAAACCCAACTTGAGGAAATATCTGGAATCCAGTGTACCCATAGAGTTAAATATTTGGGAATTCAGGTTACTAACAACAATAACCAATTATTTCAGAATAATTATTTAGCAACCTAGAAATTTATTCAGGGGAAACTGGAGGTTTGGAAATGGTTATGTTTGCCTTTATTGGGAAAAATATCTTTGTTTAAAATGAGTATTTTACCATGTATGTTATTCCTATTCCAAATGATTGCGATAACCATTCCTTATAGGCGGTTTGGAAACTGCAAAAAGACATAGTAAGATTTCTTTGGAATGGGAAAAAACCAAGGGTAAAGTTCAAACCAATGACCGATTTCTGGGAACAAGGTGGATTTTCTATGCCAGATTTAAGAACATACTATGTGGTGGCATGCCTGGTTTAGATAAGAACATGGGTGTTCTTGAATAATCATCAGCTTTTGGCACTGGAGGGGCATGATCTACACTTCGGGTGGCATGCCTACATATGGTATGGCAAGGCTGAAGTGCCGAAAGCGTTCCTCCAACATGTAATTTGGAAATCTCTTTTCAGGATATGGTTAAAGGATAAACCTCTTTTATATTCTAAGTTGCCATCCTCCATCTCGCCAGTAAAAGCACTTCAGATAAAAGGTCTATGGAGAGAGGGAGAATGGTTCACTTATAAAGATCTAGCATACTTAGAAGATGGAGAAGTTAAATTGAAAGACCAACAAAAGCTTCAACAAGATAGGGTTGTTATACAGTGGTTCCCTTACCTCTGGATCAAAGAGAGGTTTAAAAAGGACATGGAAAGGGGAGGTATAACTTTGGAATTACCACCTCTGGAAAAACAATGACAGAGCGGGAATACCTACCTGCTGTCGAAAATGTATAAATTAATATTAAGGATTGATCTGGAGGGAGGAACCACTAAAGAATATATGATTAACTGGGTGCAAGACTTAGGAAATAATATATATTTTGAAGATTGGGAGAAGGTGTGGAAAAACTTTGTTAAATTTACCTGTTCCTATATTCTGCAAGAAAATGCGTTGAAAATGTGGTTTAGATGGTACCTCCCGCCCGTGAGAATTGCCAAAATGTTTAAGTGTGCAAAGAATAGATGTTGGAAGTGTGACAGAGGGATTGGTACATTTTTTCATCAGTGGTGAGGGTACCATAAGGCTAAAAAATTTTGGAGGATGATGTGCTCCAGAATTCAAAAAATATTGCATGTTAAAATTGATTTAAAGCCAGAATTCTTCTTGCTGGATATTTTCTATTTAGATAAGGAAGTGGAAGAAAAATTTGGCAGATTGATCTGGCATATGGGAACAGCTGCAAGAATTTCTCTTGCTAGATATTGGGAAAAAAGAGTCAATACCACCTGAGATAGAATGGTTAGAGAAGTTGGCAGAAGTTGCCGGGATAGATAAGCTCACCTGTATGAAAGAAAATAAGCCGGATAGTAAATTTTTAAAGATTTGGCAACCGTTGTTAGATTGCTTGTATACTGCATTAGGATCGATTATGATTTAAGAGGAAAATCTAATTGAGAAATTAGCCAACAAGAGTCTCAAAGTGGGAAGTATAGGGAAGGGGGGTCAGCAAGGGTAGTTATAGTTAACTATCCATGAGAATGGGTATTTTGTAATTATGAGATAAAGAAAATTTCTGTATGTACTTTGCTAATTGTAGATACACTGATTGAGAAATTGATTACTATTTAAGTTAAAAATACACATATGTACATAAAGACTCATTTCTTAGTCTGGAGGGTGGATTGGTAAGAAAATTAGCCTTATGCTATGTTGTCACCAGTGGGGGAGGTCCCTCTTAATGTTTTTTGTTTAATGTTAGACGTTGTGTGAAACCCTAAGCCCGTGATGGCTTCCAAAATATTCGTTCAACTGAATGTGACCAGGCGTGCTAGGGAATGTTAGTTTGTCAGTTACTGTGTAATCGGTCTTCATTAGTGTGCGATTGGCCTTTTCTGAGGGAATTGCCCCGTGCCGGTACTCACCGGACCTGTGTGCTCCATGCGACGGTCCAGGCTGGTCCGGAGCAGTGTGTGGCCGCCACTCCGCACTGCTCTGGGGACGAAAATGGCGGCTTTCGGTTGGTTGAGGCTCTCCACCAACTGGTGAGGCTCGCCAGCCTAAAGCCCGCCCCCGGCAGATCTGCAGGCTCACACTGGTGCGAACCTGAAAATCTGCACCGGAGCACGGCCACGGAGTGGTGCGCTCCATGCTTTTGAAAGACCTGTTTTAAGTGGTCTTTCAAAAGCATGCTGAACAACCACTTTGGGTCGTTCCAGAGCGGGCTGAGGTCTGGAACTACACAAAGGAGTCCGGACCCAGTCTGCTCCAAGGTGTAGACGTCCTTTCTGGAGGGCGCTCTGCACCGTTTTAAAAACCCAGTGCGAAAAAGGCAATTGTTATATTGATGTTGTCATGATATGGTAATGTTGATGTTTTGTCATTTTAGTGTTATCGGTTTGTTAGTGTATGCTAATGTTTGTGTACAGTAATGTACTGTATGTTTCATGTGTACTAAGCGGATATATGTTGCGACATTGTGTGAAAACCTTTGTCTCTTCTATATAGGACTTTTTCTTTCTCCCTTTCCCTCATTTTCTTCTTCTTTGTTCTAATAAAAACAATTTAAACAAAAATAGTATTATGGCATGGTATGATAACGAGTGCCATCCTTACAGTTTGGCGACAGAGATAAGTTACAGAAGCTAATTGCTACAATTTAGGCAGCTTCAGATGTAATGGTCTTCATTTTTATACACAAGTTGTATAAACTTCTGCTTTAAATTTCTAGTTAGATTACCCTTTAGAACATATCTTTAAGCCTCTTCAGAAGATTTTAGTTACACTTTGACTAGCATTAAAGCAGGAATTGGGTATACACCAAATAAGTTCTGTCCTTAATGTCTTTTAGGCCAAAAGGCCCTGGCTCCCTAATAGCCTTTCTCCAGCTTTGGGGAAAGGTGAAGTAATAAACAGATAGAATACAGTCTTCCCATGTACAGCTGTTTGTCCAAGTGCTTCCACGTGGTATGAAACTCTATGCAATTGCTGCATGGATGCCGTCTCATGTACAACAATATATGTGAAGGCTTAATCCCTGGCAAAGAATTGTTCCACAAGTCTGTCGCCTCACAACAGTTGGAAGGCTGCCTGTTTCCTCCCCCTGCCATTGTATGCATTGTATGTTTGCATTGTATACATGATCCCAGGGGTAGGGCTAGTCTGCCACATTACATTACAAGTGGAGAGATAGCTGGCACTTCCCCACTTGTTGCTTTCCAGAGCATAAGAAAGTTATTTTTAAGAGCTAAAATTAAAAACAGAAAAAGGACTGTTTTCAGTTAGGGTTGCCAGGTCAGAACTGTTCTAGGCCTTGACATTTCAGGGCCAAAACCTGAGACCTTGGGACAACCCCTGTTGCACAGAGGGTAGGCCTGGTGATGTTAGAAGGATGATGTTATGAGGAGCAGCCCCCCAGTGATATCATTAAACATGATAACAGTTGCAGAGAGTGTGCTATTCGAATAAAAAAACCCCCACAATGTCTAACAAATGAGGAAAACATATCTACATACTTTTCAAGGCAGGACTCTTGCTCTGAGGCTTGGCATTCTCACTGTGAGGATTGGAGAACAGGGGCCAGGCTCTGAGATCCTATCACTAACTCTGAGAGATTCTGGGAGTCGTACCCTGCAAAATAACATTTCCAAGCTCTCATTTATTGATCTATGGCAGGGGGAGGAAACTGGCAGCCTTCCAACTGTTGTGCGGCCACACGCTGTGGAACAATTCTTTGTCATTGCCTAGGGCTGAAGGGAACTGCACTCCAGTAATATTTGGAGAGCCACAGGTTACCCGCCATAGCATGCCTGTTCCTGAATAGGGCTTGAGAGGCCCCCTCATTCAACCAGACACATTTATCTTCTTTTCTCACCACCCTTTCCCCTTGGGCCACTCCCTATGTCCCTTGCTTGGTACGTGCACACTGAGTGTTAATTCCACACTAATAGGGCTGTTGTGAGCCTAATTACATGATAAACATAATTGAATCTTATGGATTGCCCTGGTGTTATAACATGGGGCCATTTAAAAAAGTTAATGGGAGCTAAAGTGCTGCTGTTAATTCTTCCTGCCCTTGCAGTAGATTGCACATTCTCCTTGGGATTTGGATTCCGACTTTGCATCACTGCAGGGCATCACTCTCATTTTCTTTTCAGTAGCCTTAGAGAGCTGGAGATAACATCTGCTTCTGGATTATGACAAGAGCAGTCCTTTGTACTTAGACTCTTTCTTGTTTTCCATTAAACATTTGCATGAGAACTGATCTCTTGTGAGAAACTGGGATGTGGCAGGCAGCTTCTCCACATCCAAGGGAACAAAGTCCATTTTTAAAAAAATTTACAGTTCCCAGAATCCCTCATCTAGCACAACCACACTGGCTGGGGAGTTTCTAGGAGCTATGATCTAGGCCATGACAGAGCTATGACATGCTCTGATCCATGCTGTTTGAGAAATTTTGGTGACACTATTTTGACTTTTGTCCCACACTCTAAGGCAATTTCTTCCATGCTTGTGTAGGACTCTTTTTGATAGGAAATACAGAGTCATCTTTACATCTTTCAATGGGCAGATGTTTGAGACCTGGACCATCTGTCCCATTGCCATTGTAACAACATCATTTGATAAAAGGAGACTTAGGCCATTTCCTCACGGGGCGAGGGAATCACCCCGTGACGCTAGTTACTGGACTTCTTGGCTCCCCGGTCCGGTCCACGCCACTCTGGAGCAGTGCGTGCTCATCGATATGCAGTGATCCAGCATCCCAAATGGCGGCTTCTGGTTGGTCGAGGGTTTTGACCAACCGCTGAAGCTCGCCAGCCTAAAGTCCACCCCCGGCAGATCACAGGCTCGCACCAATGCAAGGCTGCAAATCTGCATAAGGGAGCAGGCTTGCAGTGGCACGCTCCATTCTTTTGAAAGACCTGTTTTTAGCGGTCTTTCAAAAGCATGCTGGATGACCACTTGGGGTCATTCTGGAGCGGGCTGAGATGTGGATCTACGTTAAGTAGGTCCAACCCAGTCTGCTCCCAGGTGCAGACTTCCTCCCTGGAGGTCGCTCTGCCCCATTTTAAAAACCCTGTGTGGAAATGGCCCTAATAGCACATCTGAAATGCATACAAAGGGAATGGAGACATAAGGAGTAGGCTCAAAGGCATCTGCATGTAGGAGACCCGTCAAAGTTATGTGGGGAAAGTTACAAAAGTGGTGAAACAGCACATGACTGCAAGATGGTATTCAGTTTGGGCTGATACTATTACTCGACACAGAGCAGATCAGAGATCATAAATCAGTAAATGGATGAAGCAATTGAGAATTAAGATATAGCTACATCAGTTAGAGACAGCTGGAGTAGCCTTTCCCAACCTGGTACCTCTAGAGGTTGGACTAAAACTGTCACTATCTGCAGCCTGTATGTGGAGGCTATCAAGTTGGGGAAGGAAAAGCTCAAGTATCAGAAAGAAACCAGCTGCAGACATAGTGCCAAAGAGACTTCAGATGATTTTGTGTTGTTGTAGATGCCTGTGATTACTTAAAGAGGCAAAGTGGTTGCTCCCTAGACTAAACTTTCTTGGCTTGGAATTCATCACACTGACCTGTCTTTGAAGGAGAAAATGAGACACCACAGCACCTCAGATACGGGCACAGATGTCTCATTTGGTACTTGGATACCATCCTTGTTTGTGCCTCTGTCATTGCCAGGATTGCATTGCATTTCTTGTCTAAGTGCATCCGAGTGTCAATGGTGAATTAATTTGTCACTGCTCAGAACTTCTGTGTATTGATGAAACATAGTTATAAGACAAAGAAGGAGATGAAGGGCTGCTCCTGTCCATTCTAAAGCTTAATCACAAGTGCTGGGCAATGTGATGAGGCAACTTGAGGCAATCACATGGAAGCAACTTGAGGCAGTCACATGAAAGCATCCCCACATGGACAGCCATTCGTGTATTTTTACATCACAGTGTTTGGATAGGTTTAACTATATCTGGCAAGCTTTAGTTTCTTGTTGTTGATGATGGTACTGATGCCAATATGGAACAAGTTACCACAGATTCTTATACAAAGGTCTACTTGATGCCACTAGGGTGCCATCTTTGTTATGAACCTGTCACATCATGTAGTTGGGTTTCAACCACCACTGCAATAGCACAGAGGCAACTATTCACTTATGTTGGGGCTGGGAACATGTCACCCTCTACATGTTGTGAGACTGAAGCTTCCAAGTTAACTCATTACAAGCAATTGCAGCTGAGGCTGATAGAAGTGACAGCTCCACAACATATGGAGAGCCACACATTCCTCTCTGAGTTATTCCTTTTCTCCCATCTCCCATTTTCTGGATCACAGCAGAAATTTATCCAAGATTCACAAAAGAGTGATACGTTTATCAGCTAACCAAAATGCACAAAATGCATCATGCAGAAATTAGTGAGAGTTTCTTTTCCAAATGTGACATCTAGTGCTAATTCTTTGATGCCAGAGGGGGTTAAAGGGAGCTCCTCAGTGGTCTAACTCTGAATTCACTTGTAGTACAATATAAAACAGGCAGATGGTACATTTGGCAGCAGGATACTCTAAACACAGGGGGGAAAGCAGGCCATCAATCAAAGCTGCACATCCACATTACATCTCACTGCCACATATTTCAGGAACAAGTAGCCAAATTTCAGCTGCTTTTAAAGGGTATCGTATGGAATCACCTTTTTTTGTGAAAAATTAAGAAATGGAACACAAAGAGCAACAGAGGATTGCAGGATAGGTTCCACCACCTCTTCATCACTTGTTTAATCTCATATTTGCAAACATATGATGATCCTAATGCAATTGTGGTTGTCTCCTTATGTATCTCTGCTTTCAAATCCAACCTGCTATCCTGGGCAACAAGTCTCCCCCCCTCCAGTCTTATGGTGGCTTGGCTCTCTTTGGTGCATTGGGTTTTTCTTTGTCAGAGAAGCCTTTGGGAATATTCTTTATAAACTGGCCTTTGAAGATGCTAGTTGCCATGACAACATGCTCCTTTAAAGGGGCACTTCTTTCTTTGCTTCATGTTGACAGTTCCAGTAACCATAACAACCACCGGGGGCCTGTCTCTTTTCCTCAAACCTTGGCTGAGGTCCTGTGTTGGGTTGCAATCCCCAGCCCAAGAGCCCAGTGATTTTGAGGGGTCTTGGAAACCATGGCCCTGTACACCATGAACTCTGTGACTATCACTCTCTGAAAAGCGTTCTTCAGTTTATTAACATGAGGATTTCATCTGACAAGATGTGAGGAAGCTTCTACTCTTATCCAATTTCTCCATGCAAACACATTATCCAAAAGAGTCAGGCTTCCGTATAGATTTAACATACTATTCTGAGCATCACATGATAGGCAAGCAGACTATAAGTCAAATCCCAGTCACTGTGGTTTAGTTTGCTCTTATTTTGTTTCTACTTCTGATCCACCAAATATCATTCCTTTTCTTGGAGTATTTAGATATGTATATTTTTAAATATACATCTTGTTTTAAGCCAAATGGTGATGCAGATGGGGACTGTGTGCTTAATGGAATTGGTCTTGCATGGCTTTTGGTAAAATTCAGCCAAAGGCAGATAACTCAGAACTTGAGAAACTTCAGCACCTTTATGCATTGGTGACATCTTCATAGCATGGCACAAGTCATACTTACAGTTGATAAAAATTTTAATATTAATGTACAAGCATTGCCAAACAAAAACAACCAGCCTTGGCTGAAGTGCTTCCCCTCTTCCCCTTTTCCCCCTTTTTTCTTCAGAAAAAGAAAGCAGAAGAGTTCTGGAGAATGTTAAAGCTCACATATTTGGGGATCATTTTTTTTTCTTTCACTGAAAAACTGCACAGTTACTTCAATATTTTTATTCACTATTTCTGATACCTATTCAACTGAATATAAACAGAGTCAATAATTTAACCACCGTTTCTCCCTTATTATTTATTATTATTTTATTTATATCCTCCCTTTTCCCCAACCTTGGGACTCAAGGTGGCTATAGATAGTATAGATAAGATAAGAATTTTATCTATGCTCTGATAGTATAGATACAATTCCACTTCATCAAGATTTGTAAAAGTTAAAATATAATGAAATTACAGTTGGCCCTCCATATCTGCAGACTCTATATCCATTTATTCAACCAACCAAGGCTTGAAAAAAATTCCAAAATAACCAGAACAATAATCATCATCCAAAAAGCAAAGTTTGATTTTACTGTTTTATATAAGAGATGCAATTTCACTAGACCATTATACATAATGGGACTTTAGCATCCACACATTTTGGTACCCATGGGAGGTCCTGGAACCAAACCCTAGCAGATACAAAGGGCCCACTGTATTTGTCATTTTTCTTCAAGTCAGCTTTGACTTATGGCACACCTATAATAGGGTTTCTTGTCAAGATTCATTCACAGGAGGTTTACTATTGGCTTCCTTTTGGCCTGAGAGAGTGTAACCTGCCCAACGATCTCCAATGTGGGTTTCCATGGCCAAGTGGAGATTTGAACTTGAGTCTTCCAGAATCCTACTCAAATCAGTATGCTATGCTGCCTCTATATAATTAAATTATACATAGAATTAAAGGCAATTTAGAAACATACACACTAAAAATAGCAACAACAATGAATATAGTTAATCCTCCACATTTGTGGGTTTTAATTTTTCAGATTTGATTATTCATGGATTGCTGTCCCCTCTGCTGCTTCCTTATGCCATTTTTAATAGGGACTGCAAGCCTTGTGAGACTGAGAAACTGCAAATGAGGCTTGTAAATCCTTATTAAAAAATGGTGTGGGGCAGCAGTGGAGGTGGCAGTAAACCCCACCACCCACCCACTTCTGCCTTGCAAAGGAACCCTGATGCTTCAAAGGATGCCACAGTGGGTTGAATATGGTGATCATACTATTTTGTGTGTTAAATATGGTTTGGGAGGGCCTAGTTATTCATGTTTTTTTCACTTTCACGGGGGTCCTGTTCCCCTAACCCTAGCAAATGTGGAGGGATGACTGTACAGACAATGCAGAAGCTTATTAAAAAGTTCTTTCCCTATCAGCAGTTAGTTCTCAAAGGCCTGCCAAGACAAGCAAGTCTTTGCCTGCTTCCAGAAGGACACTATGGAGGGTGCCAATCTAGTGTCCCTATGAATGGAGTTCCAGAGCCTAGGACTGGCCACCAAGAAAAGCCACTCCCATGTTCTCACTAATGTAGCTGTGAGAGTGGTGGGACAGAGAGAAGGACTATCCCAGAAGATCTCAAAACATGTGCAGGTTTGTGTGAGGGAATACAGTCCTTCAAATAACCTGGACCTGAATGTGTAGGGCTTTGTAAGTCATAAGCAGCACTTTGAATTGTGTCCAGAGGCAGACTTGTAGCCAGTGAAGCTGTTGTAACAAAGGATATCTATGCTTTTTATAACTAGTCCCAGTCAGTTGTCTGGCTGCAGCTCGTTTCATCCAGCTGAAGTTTCAGAACACTCTTCGAAGACAGCTCCACATGCAGCATGTTACAGTAATCCAAAAGGGATGTAAGTAAGGCAAATGTCACTGTAGCCTGATCAGATATTTATAGGAATGGGTGCCGCTCACACACAAGGCTTAACTGTAGAAATGCACTTCTGGCCACTGCAGAAACCTGAGCGTCCAGGCTCATGACTGAATCTAGAAGCTCACCCAAGCTGCGTCTTCAAGGGGTAAAAAAGAAATCTTGTACTACCTCTTTCTGAACTTTCTCCTCAAAGAAGGAATAAAGCTACCATAAAACATTGCCTCCAAGTCTCATCTCAGAAGGACAGCCCAGAAGGATACTGTGGTTGATGGTACTGAAAGCCACTGAAAGGTCCAGTAGAACTAATAGGATACATTCCCCATGCAATTCCTGGGATAGGTTGACCACCAATGTGATCAAAATGGCCTGTGTCTCATAGCTAGTCCTGAAGCCAGACAGAAATGGACCTAGATAATCCATCTCATCTAGAAACTCTTGGAGCTGGGTTTATACATGACCTCTACCTGTAACCAACCACCAAAGCTGAAACTGCTGGCTTAGCAGTGGAAACAACACCTTGCCTAATTCATAACAAGGCATAAAACCTAATAATAGACTTGCATGTGAATAATACTTGTAAATTAGCATGAATGACATGTGTGGAATCAGTGGTGCTATCCATAACATTTGTGGCATATTTATCCCTCCATCCCTGTATAACTTCCAGCGTGGTAAACTTAATTTCATGTATCAAAATGTTTTATCAGCTGCTTACATTGGCCTAATGGGCCTGTACTTAATGCAAAGACTCAAGAGTGGCAAATTGGGTGTGAGGAGCTGCTAATATGACCATGAAGGATCATGTTAATAGTTAATAGTGTGTTAGTCCTCAAATTTATTTTTCAGAAAGGTCAAGCATGTGGACACAGTATCTAAAGAAACAGTTTGTAATAAAAAATTAATCTCAAAGACTTTGATTTCGCTTCCCGTCTTACAGCCTAAAAAATACTTAGCATCAATGATGAGTTGCCCTGTACTACAGAGGTAAAGAGAGAAATACTGCAGACTTTACCATCAGCCAGAGGACTGAAGAATGCTGCACTGTGTTAATTTTTGTGTGAGATTTGTGATTTTTTTATATTGTCTGTTTATAGGGTTGCCATATTCCACATTTCTAAATCTTGGAATTTAATTTGCATATTAAGTAAATTACCCTGGTTATGCAAATCATTCTAATTTGCATTCTAATTGTGCATAGTAAGCACATTAATTGTTGCTTTTTCGTGTTACAAGCTTTATACTATTTTTTAAAGTCACCGCTCATCTGAAGGAACCAGTATAGAGTAACATTTAAGTGCTGGATTTTTTTTTTTTTTTGCCAGGGGGAGGCTCATCTCCTTCTAGAATTTCAATGGAAAGGATGCAAACTCCAATAAAAAAGCAGGGGTTTGGCCTTCTAGATC
This sequence comes from Ctenosaura bakeri, assembly GCA_948474755.1. Lineage (NCBI taxonomy): Eukaryota > Metazoa > Chordata > Lepidosauria > Squamata > Iguanidae > Ctenosaura > Ctenosaura bakeri. The sequence goes on from CAOLHI010000340.1 coordinate 615,313, forward strand.
TTCTTACATACCATTGGGCATATATGTTATCTTGTATTAATTTTTGGACATATCCATCTTAAGTAAGTAATCCACCATGGTCAGCCTCTCCTCCTTACTCTCATCCCTTAATTCATATCATAATTCTTCTGTCTCTCCTACTCCCTCTCATGTCTCACCTCATGCCCTCACAATGCATCCCTGTCTTGCTTCTTGCCCTTTGCTACTTACACTGCCCACTCTCCTCTCTCTCCTATTTAGGATTGCCAGGTTGGATGCAGGTGCAGGGGTCCTGTAATTTTGGGTATCTCCAGATGGGTAAAAAGTGTCTGAATATGTCAAGAGTTTACATTTCTTTTTGTTTTGAGAATACCTGTGTATTCAGGAGTTTACATCCAGTTCCTTTCTTGCAATATGTCAGGTTTTTCTTCCTGCCCCTGTTAGGCTTGAAATTTGGACACTGCTAACATTGACAATGTCTGAGAATGACCCAGGATATTGACTAGAACACGCAAACTTAGGAATGTTAAGGGTCAGGTAAAATGTAACGTGTACAAGCTGTGACTCTGCTAATGCTGATGCATGATTTTTCTTTTATGTAAGCATGCAAATAATATAAAAGGGGAAGTATGCAAGTATAAAGACATCCTTCCTTATCGCTACTGTTAGTAGGCTATACCGACCACAGTTTTGATACTCGGAGGCATCCTTTGGCCAAAGCTGCTTTATGTGTATGTGTTTGTTTTCCTTTGTTTTCCTTCCTTCCTTCCTGCCTGCCTGCCTTATGTTTGGAGGTTCAACTCAGCTCCATGTCCACCTGGGGATATGATGAAGTGTGGTTTGTTTACCCATCCTAATACCCTCCCTTCCTTTCCCACCCCCACTGATTGTGTGTCACATCCAGCCACATGCAGCATTTCAGAAATTGATTTTCACTGATTTCTGCTGAGCTTTTTCTTTACTAACTCATTATTTATGAGTAACAGTCAAAATGCTAAAGTGCATTAGTGATATTATGCTACTTAAGCATTAAAATAATTTTATTTTAGTGTTAACATTTGTTGTTCCCTCATTTGATATTTGTTGAATCTCGCAAATCTATTTTCTGGAAACAACAGCTGTGTTTACTTGGTGGCAGTCATCTTTACTAGTTCCCAAGAGACTACAAACCATGTAGATAGATACCTTTCATTTTGAAGTGAAGTCCCTCCAGATGTTGCTGAACTGCATCTTCTTGCCTTCCCACTGTCTCAATTTGGGAGGGATTGTCCAGTCCATCCACTGTTGTCCCGTATTTTTTTTGGCTGTTTTTAAAATGCCCTGATTTTTATTTCTATTTCCCACTTTCCTCCTTCAATTACTGCAAATTGAGTTCAAAGTGTAAATGGAATTTGTGCTAAATTAACTCAGCAGTAGGAGAAAGGTGTGGCATTTTACCCCTTCTAAGTGCTTGGGTTTTCTTTTCTTTTTCAGGATTTTATAAAATAGTTCTTAAATTCTAGGGTTTCTCTGCTTAAGATTGTAGTTTCATGTGTTATTTCCCATTAATAACTTTTGGTCTCTTGTTGCCTGACGACACCCTTTTGATTGCACTCTGATTTTACATAGCTACATGTATCCTGGATTTCATCTGTGAAAGGCTGGAAAGCATGGCAACGTTTTGTAATGGCTTTTAAGGTTCCTTTTAAACATGAACTTTTAGATATTCTTAAAAGTATTTTGATACTATCTTTTCACGTTTTATGCCATTCTTTTCTCAATTCCAATTTCTTTTAAACAGGAACCAAAATTTACCAAAAAGTAACAAGAAGCAAATCTATACAGTATGATGTCAATACCTGGAAAGATTCTAGATCAGATCATTAAACAGACAATCTGTAAGTATTTGGAAGGGAACACTGTGGTCACTAAAAGTTGATATGGGTTTCTCAAGAACAAGTTATGCCAGACTAATCTTATCACTTTTTTCAGTAGAGTTACGAGCTTGGTAGATGAGGGGAATGCTGTGGATGTAGCATATCTTGATTGCAGTAATGCCTCCATGGTATACTTCCAAATAATATAGTAAAATGTGGGCTAGACAATGCTACTGTTAGGTGGATTTGTAATTCATTGACTGATTAGAGAGCTGGGCCAAAACTAACCAAATGAATTTCAGCGGGGGAAATGTTAGGCACTATGCTTAGGCAGAAAAAATGAAATGAACGTACATAGGATGGGTGACATCTAGGTTGACCTCAGTACATGTGAAAGAGATGTAGAAATCTTAGTATACTACCAGCTGATCATGAGTCAACAATGTACTGCAGCAACTAAAAAAGCAAATGCAATTCTAGGCTGCATCAATAGGAGTATAATGTCTAGGTCAAGGGAAGTAATAGTATCACTCTGGCCCTTTCTGCATGGCATTTGCCATGCAAAAGGGCACCTGGAGCATTGTGCGATTGTAAGGAGCAATCTGCATGATACACTCACAATCGTGGGACGCTCCAGGGGCCAACAGGTGCCGATCATGCATCTTTTCATTTTCTGCTGGAAGCTGAAAATGGTGCGCAATCACGGATTGCTCCCGGGCCCCGTGTGCACTCACCTGGCGTGTGGAACCTCCAGAGCTGCACCGGTCATGCTTCCTGCCCCAGTGAACCCTGGGAAATTCCTAGGCTGCACTGCAGAAGGAAGAGGCAGGGCTCTCCCATGAGCAGGCAGCTTGTGCAGAGCTGAAGCAGCAGGGATGCAAGAGCCTCTCACCAGAGGCTGCTCGTGTGATCCCCGCACCCCAGCACAGGAAAAAGGTAAGGTGTGGAAAGGGTCTCTGTTTTGCTTTGGTCAGACTCCACCTGGAATACTATGTCCTTTGTTTTTAAAATTCTACAGGGATGTTCTTCAGGTTCTATTTTGGTGTAGTAGTTGGTTGACTGTTCTGCCCTTCCCAGAGTTATTATTTAGTCAGACTTTACATTGTATCCTTTATTGCTTTTGCTGCATTTCTCCTCATTATTAATGCCACCCCATTTATTTTTAGATTATCAATTCCTGCGTAAAACACTCTTATGTAAGTATCTGACTGGAAATGTCCCATTCCTGTCCACTTTATCTTGCTCACCCCAAATATTGCAATTTTTATATGCTTCATTTCTTGTTTTACTATGCCTAGCTTCCCCTGATTCTATTTTTTACATTCCATGTCTTTATAATATGTGTTGTGCGGCTTTGGATGTTCACCTTTTCACCAAATCAACAGCTGAATGTCCTTTCAGCTTGAGTCCAGTTGTGTCATTAGCCACAGTGCTACTTGTAGTTGTCCTCTGCTGTATCCCAGTGTCTTGTTGAATACCATCTGACCTAGGAGTTTCATCTTCTGGCACTATCCCTTTTTTTATTTTGGATTGTCTCACCTTAGGGTTTTTGTGGCAAAAGACATTCAAAAGGGATTTACTGTACCTCCTTTTGCTCAGTACTAAGAAACATTAAGCTATGGTGCCACTGCCATTGTCTCTGAGAAACCTTCAGTCAATATAACGCTCCTGCCACTACTGCTGCTGCCCGGTAGCTGTTTGGCAGATTTAGTCTGGCTCCTCAGCAAAAACCTGTCTGGCATGGGAGACCCTACCAGTAGCACTGCTGCCATCAGCATAGCTTCTTGCCTCATCGGAGCACGCAATCTGACCACTGCAGAAAGATAGTGCCACTGCTGGGCTTCTTAGGCAAGGGGTACTCAGAGGTGGTTTGCCAGTTCCTTCCTCTGAAATATAGGACTTGGTATTCATTGATGGGCTTCTATCGAAGTACTAACCAGAGCTGACCTTGCTTAATTTTCAAGATAAAATGGGAACTGGTGCCTTTAGGGTATTTAGGCCCAGTTAACAGTTTTGTATTGGATCCATTGTCATCACTGAAGAAAACTAGAAAATCCAGGTGAGAACAGGCCATACATCCCATATTTTAAAATCTGAATTTGTACCAGAACTGTAGAGATCCCATGCCTCCTTGTAACTTGGGCCCGCATTCACTCTTTGTCTTCAGAACCATTACAACACACTAGGCATTTTTTTTGCAAGACTTATTGTGAATGGCTTAATTAAACAATTTCCCTACAGATCATTGAGCAGCTTCTGGGAACGGTTCAAAGGAGTATCTGTATTTAACATTTTCTTAATCTCTTTGGTCTCCCCCAGCCAGCCATGACTCTGCTCAGCTTCCGCAAGATGCCACAGATGGCCAACCCTTCTCTCCTTTTGGTAGAAAGCTTGAGATGGAGTGTCCTGGGCAGAAAAGAAAGGGCAAAGCAAGGCATATGGAGGATCTCCTTTGGATGCAAAGCTCAGTTTAATGTTCTGTGGTTCAGGGTTTCATGGGGGAGGGGGGAGTTCAGGGCAGGCATGTTATGGTAGCAAATATCTTCTGGTTTCACAGAAGGTTTGCTAATTTTGATCCGCATTACCACGTTGCCAATTTACAGATATTCTCTCTGTGATTCTTTAGTTTAATTACAACTCTTGTAGAGGGAAGAGAAAAGAACAACTTCAACCATAACCTCCTCCCACACCCCTGCTGTTTCTCTCAGAATAGCATCATGAGACACTTCACCTCAGGAGATGCTCAAGAACAGCATAACTGAAACCTCCAAGCGTACTTTCTTCCTCTTTCTGCTCTCTTCTACCCTCTCCTTCCAATGTACTTTCTAGTCAGATATCTTTCTGTTTCTCATAGGAAGGCACCCCACAAAAAAGAAAAGAACTGACATCAATTTGGATAATATTTATTTCTAATTTTTGTGCATAGGGATGTGCTTTTACAGATAATTACCTTAATTTAAATAGAAATCCAGTACCTTTTAGTGGAGAAGATGGCAACTGGGTGACCTGCACACCCAGAGTAGCATCCTACCTGTGCTCCATTCTGGATGGCTTCAGCTTGTCTTTATAGTCATAAGTCTTTTTTAAAAAGCAGCTTTCTAAACGATGTTGTTAGCAGCACAAGGCCCTCCATGGCAGAAATAACCCAGAGATCTACTTTTTGTGTGCCCTTGTGGTACACATGTAAGAATTCCTGTGTTTCTGAAAACATTTAATCTTGTTTCCATTCCAGACAAGCTGTGGCAGAACCTGTAGATATCTTCTAATTTGATTTTTGGCTGACAAGGTGCTGCAGTTGTAACTCTGGGAAGGGCTCCTCCCCAGCAACTGGCATAGCTTTGGTAAGTGTTTTGAATTCTTGCATGGTGGGCTTTGATCACTAGGGAAGTAAGCTTGGGAACAGAAGGAGCAAGAGAAAACCATCCTACCTCTCTCTGAAGTAGTGAAGAAAAGTATCTTATCAGCTACTATGGGTTTAACAGATTTCTTTTCACCAGATGGAGCTCTTGTACTTTTAAGAGCACCATCACAGGTGAAAGAATGCATTCATTTCTGTCTTCATGTGCAAAAAGCATCCCCTTACTTCCCTGCAATTCTGTTGTGGTCTGCCCAGCCAGCACTTCCCTGCACACTCTGTGACTCGCAGTTGGGGGCTTCTTGGCAGTAGAGGGGTCACAGTGAGCCAGCTGTCTCTGCAGGGGGAAGGCCTGCAGAATGAGACAGCTAGAATTATCCTTGAGGGTGTGCTGATTATTCTTCTCTGAGGAGTCACTTGAAAAGCCCTAATCACTCCAAGTTCTCTGGCAGCTTTTTGCTCTGCTTCATGGACAATGGGAAGAATTCATGATGATAGGAAAGGCTTCTGGTTCTCTTTGAAATCTCCCTGGCCAGAACACTGACTGCCTCATGCAGTGCTGCTTTTACACAGCATGCTCACATTGTAGAATGAGAGTTTACTGAATTGCAACATCCCCTGTGCAAGGATACACACCCATGTGATATGAATCTGACAGTACCCTTAAGACTAACTGGTTATATTACAGAGGGATCTTGTAGCACCTTTGAGAACAAATGAGAGAAAGCTTTTTGTAGCATAAGCTTTTGTAGACTCAGTCCACTTCATTAGATTATTCATTTTAATATGAGCTTTTATGGATTTCACTCTTCTTCAGGTGCTCTGAAGTAGTACAATATCAAAACCATAAGTATTTAATCATAGTTACATATTTCTGGGGGTGAGATCAGAGTGTAATGATGTTTGTTGTTCTTACATGCAGCTCCAACAGATTATGACTGTATCCTAGGGTTTTCTTGGCAAGATTCATTGTGAGAAAGTCATTGCCTTCCTCTGAGACAGAGAGAAAGTGACTTGCCCAAGGTCACCCAGTGAGTTTCCATGACTGAGTGGCATTCACAACCTGGTCTCCAGAATTCCTAGTCCAAACACTCAAGCAACTATACTACACTGCCACAACAAAGAAGATACAAGACTGTCCAGGAAAGCTATTATGATAAAAACAAACCAATTAGTCTTAAAGGTCTATCTCAATTCCTTCCTTCCCCCATTTCCATTTTATACTGAAGAAGACCAACATGGCTGTCTCTTTGAAAGTACCTGTGTGGTATTCTGTATGACAGGCATTGCTGAATTGCCTTCCCTAGACAGGATGAGCATGTTAGGGACATGTGGCTTGGTAGATGGCATCTGGGAGGCTTAGGCCCTTTTCACACGGGGTTAAAAAAACGGTGTAGAGCGACCTCTGACGGAGGTCGTCTACACCGTAACGTGGATTGGGGTGGACTACTTTTGTTTAGTTCCACACCCCAATACGCGCAGGGGCAACCAGAAGTGGCGCCGCCGCGTGCTTTTTGAAAACCATTTTTCAAGTGGTTTTTAAAAAGCATGGGGCGTGCAGCCCCGTGCAGCCCCGTCGCAGCGCCCAGTGTGGATTTGCAGGCGCACGCAAGTGCGCGCCTGCAGACCGCCCGGGGGGCGGGCTTCTGGCTGGTGAGCTTCTTCGGTTGGCAGAGAGCCTCCGCCAGCCGGAAGCTGCCATTTTGGACGCCGTGGGACTCCGCACGATGCTGCCGCGTGTGGAGCAGCAAACTTGCGCTGCTCCACGTTGCGACGGCTCCAGATAAGCTCCGTTTTGGCGTGTTTTTGGGCGTGGCTTCCTCCGCGTGTGAAAAGGGCCTTACATAGCACTGACAAGGACTGAGAAACTGGTTTTAATGGGAAGCTTCCTACTTGCTAAGATTTTCTTATGTGTTATGTTTAGAATGGGCCCATTGAATGAACCTGACAGGTTCCAGTGGTACAAGCTCCGTACCAACCTGTAAGGCTTGTTGATTGTGGAATACCACAAGGAGATGAAGTAGGGCTGCCAGGTTGCTGCCAAAAGATTCAAACCCACCAGTGGAGCATGCAGTTGTAATTTTGCCAGCTTTTCCCATCAGTTATCCTCCTGGTCTTTTATTTCTTTCTGTTCTCCATCTGCAGTGTAGCATATTGGCAGTTCTGCTCGCTGTCAGTCCCAGGGCTGGATGGTGGCAGAGCTTGAAAATGATACTGTTTTGGACAATGGCTCCTAGAATCTCCAAGTTAGGATGGTGATGATGTTTGATGAAGGGAGTTCTTGTCTGGAAAAGCAACTTTTCCAGATTCTGATGCAGTGGACAGAAGTATCATAAAGGAACAGATGGAAGAAGCTCTGTCTCTCTTGCTCAGTTTGTAGTTAAAGCAACAACATTAATCTTTCTTTGGTGGTAATTTGACAATTCTGAGAGGAAAGGAATAATCTTAGCAAGGCACACAGAAATGGTTCAGGTACCTCCCCCACCAAAAACCCCTCCAAAGTGCAAGGTACTTCAAGTTAGCAGAAAATTATAGTGTTGTTTGGACATTTAGCTCTCCTGCCCCATGCCCAACTGGCCAGTGGACTCTCATTCTGCCAGACAACAGTCCCTCAGTCCAACAATGTTGCTACCAATTTGACAAGTGAAAAGAAACCTTCTAAAATTGTTCATTTAATTATTGTAATCGTGTTGGCATCACTCATTGTGTTAAGCTGAATAAAAAAACAAAACACAGGTATCCAAGCAGGGGAAGAAAAATACCATTCTCATGCACTAATTGAAGTTTGGAACAATGTGACTTTTGCACCCCTGCTGTGTCAGAACTACCGTATTCAATTTTTACCTGAGAGAGCTTGCTAGAGAGGCCAATTTCTAACAGAAATTACCACAAAAGTACAGAAATGCACTTTATCTTGCAGAAGATTCTGGGAACCTGCTTACTGTTGGGCCTCACCACTATATCACATGCAGCCTAGAAGCTCTCACACACCATTCTCTTTTCCAGAGATGTCTGTCATCAGCAGTCTTCTTACCAGGAGCCTCAGTTCAGTGTCTCCCAGAATGAAACTCAAAGGCCAAAATTAATACCAGGTAAGCAGCGGGCAACATATTTGGCAGATCTGGCTAGAAATTGAGAGAGAGATTGTACTAACATCTAGGATCATAATTGTGATTAAGATCAATACAGATCTGTTCAAGCAAAGAGAAAGAAACATCAGTCATGGTGAGAGGGCTGTTTGGAGTACCAGACAAAAGAAACTAGTCTTTAGAAGAAATCATCTTCAGAGAGCTGGATAGATGTTAAAGTGGGAAGGAAAACAGAATAAGCAGCTGGTTGTTAAAAAGTGATGGGGTCTCCATAGAGCGTATCAGGTTAAATCAGGGTTAGACCTATAGATGTTGTTGGACTTCATTTCCCAGCAGCCTTAACCAGCACAGTCAATAGTGATGAATGTTGGGAACTGCATATCATCAACAACTGGGCCTCCCACATAATTCCCAACCTCATTTAAACCATGGCTATTACTGCAATGGTTGGAAAGAGACAATTGGATGGCGGCTGGTGCGCAGGTTTGGTTTTTAGTGCCACTGACATCTGCAGGGATAGCACACAGGAAACCTCAGCATCTGTCCTGTTGGAATATTCCCCAGATCCCATTGGTTCCTACTTAGTTTTATTTCTGGAAGCAGCAATGTCGTGGAAAATTGAATCTGAACCTCTATGGATTCACTTCTCCCAGAGTCTCTGCTGTGGAGCCAAGACTAACTGAGATCGCATCCCTGGCTGCAACTGTTCCAATTAACACAGCCCTGCTTGCTTTAGCAATTACCTGCCGGTGGCTCAAAGCCTGCATCCAGATGGAGATCAGCTGGCAAGGTTTTAAGCAGGCAAGCTGAAGAGTTTGACTAAGAGCCAATCCTCTCAGGCAACAGTCTGTGGCACAGCACTGATCTGCAGCAAACTCTTTTCCAGAATATGCCCGCCTCAGGCAACTACAGAGGACAAGCAGACCCTAAAAATGATGGCAGCATGCTCCATATTTTCATATTATAGAGAAACAGATATTCTTGAGCATGCTGTCATGTACTTTGATATGGTCCATCTTTCTACTGAGGCTTCTTGAATTGCATAAAAGGTGGAGTTCTGTATTTGTGTTTGACAGTGTATGGAGCAGGCCAAGATGCTGCATATCTGCTCCCCTCCATAGGTTCAGCATCCAGGATTGCTCATTGAAAGTTCAGACTGAAACTCAGAATAGGTTAACCACATCACAGAAGGCACCAGCTGCCACTAAACAGGCTGTTTCTGACCAAATGAAGGCTACATTGAGAGTCTCCACATAACCTTTTCTGCTTAACTTGCCTTTCAGTTCAAAATCACTTGTAACAAGCTGCTTTTCCTCTTGCAGGGGAAAAGGGATTGGGTTGCTGTATTTTGCCCTTGGTGAGTGAAAAAACTGTGTGTGTGTGTGTGTGTGAGAGAGAGAGAGAGGGAGGGAGGAGGGGGAGAGAGAGAGAGAGAGAGTGAGAGAGTTTGCACTAGAAAATGACAGGAGGGGAAAAGTTTGAGCAGTTTCTCTGTCTGATTTTGTTCCACTTAAAGGCGGTTCTACCTCAGCCTGCTTTGGGTGTAAATGGAAATATAAAGGAAAGCATTGTGGGATTCCATCTAACATGCCGAAATTTCTATTGAGGTTTTCACTGAGGGTCAAACAGGATTTCCTCCTCCCATACAATCTGCCCTTGTACACTCAGGTCCTCTGGGGGCCATTTACTAAAACCAGGACTAGATTGGCAATGGTCACCCAGAGGACCTTCTCATTGGCCACCCCTACACTGTGGAATGACCTGCCAGAAGAGATTTGAGAGCAAAATACGCTGTCTGAGTTTAAAAAAAGTAGTAAAGACCTACCTCTTCCAGCAGGCCTACCCAGTTACGTTTTAACTATGAATTTTAAACTGCTGTATTTTAAATGGTTTTATGTGTTTTAGTTGTGTTTTAATTTATGATGTATCCTTCCTTGAGCCATGGGAAGAGACAGGTAAGATGATGATGATGATGATGATTTTAGAAGCCCAGTTGCTTTTCAGAGGGCATTTATTGTTCCCTTTTTCTTTTACAAAACGAAGCTATGAATATACTATCTAAGGCAGAAGCCCCTTGTTGGAGGAGAGACTTTGTCACCTTTTCATCACTAAAACTGTTCCACAAAGATGGCTTTTGCTCATTGTGGGAAAAGACATCTGGAGAGAATCAGCATGGAAAACACTGCTGGAGAGGAAGCATGACTTGACTCCACATGAGTCTCTTATGCTTTAGACTGTAGCCTCCATGATGGCATTTTGTAGAAGGACAAAAACCAAACCAGGGACAATCTACTCTTTCCACCAGTGTAATTTGTCCCTTAAAGCAGTGCTGCTCAAAGTGGCAGTCCCTGGACTAGTGCTGATTCCCAAGTCATTGGCAGCAGGTCTATGGAAAGTTTCCAAAAGATAAAGTGACATTTGTAGCTAATGGGCACGAACATGATACCAGTCTTTAGCATATTAGAAACATAAATTGTTGGTCTCCTGCATCAGAGAGCTTAAGCAGCACTGCCTTAAACTATGTAATGGCCACATGAAATACTGTGTGGACATTGAAGGTGGTCAAGAAGTTACTGTGTGAGAGAAATTTTGGACTATAATCAGTGATAGCTGGTGGTTTTCATGTCAGGAGAGTGGGGAATCTACTCTTAGGCCATTTCCGCACTCGACTCTTATAGCGCTATTATTCCACTTTCAATATCCTATGGAATCCTGGGGTTTGCAGTTTAGAGAGGAGCCTTTGAGCCCCCTCCATAAACTGCAAACCCCAGGATTCCATAGGATGCTGAAAGTGGAATCATAGCGCTATAATGGTCTAGTGTGGAAATGTCCTTAGTCTAAACTTCAGAGGAGCTTCCCAAATTACTGAACTCTATCTTCAAAATAGGTTCACCAGCTTGGATATCTTCTTTAAAGTTCAAGTTAAAACCCAGAGTGGATTCACTATTCCACAGAAATGGGAGCTAGCAACTGCTACTGACTATGCTGCCTTAACAGGGCTGTCCCAATATGTTTTGGTTGCTGAGAGGAGATAGCAAATGTAATTCAAAATACATCATAGCCAAAGTCAACCGTGTTATTTGGGCTTGATGCAGAAAATCTGCATGAATCTCCTCCCTAGGAGGTAAAAAGATAAATAATATTTTACTACCTTTTCCTGACATCCAAAATACCACAAGTAGCTATCTCATTCTTCCTAATGGTAGGGTCATTCCAGCTGCCTAAACAGATCCTGCAACTGTCTGGTATGTTCTTTGGACTAGCATAAATCCCCTTGGGCTTATGGATGTCATGTATTTTAAATGAGCATGGCTCATACTAGAAAAAAATGCTCTGCTTGGAACTGGGCCTAGATTTAAAAATGGGGCATGAGGGTGTATATAGAAAGGGTGTGAAAACACGTTTGTTCTGCAGTTATATCAATTTTTCAGTGACATGTACTCTGACTGGAAATGATGATAACAATGTTGATGGAAGAGCCCTAGACGTGCATTGAAAAGGCCATAGAGAGAGATGATAGAACTATTCAAATATTAGTGTAATTGAATAACAGATGATAACTGCTTATGTCTCTGGAGGACAATCATGCTCCAGAAGGGAAATATTCCCTTTGCAAGCCAGCAGTATTGACTTTAGATGACCTAAAGGCCTATGAGTGAAAGTTCTCGTTGAGTTTTTCTTAAAATGAGAAAAAGAAAAAGGAATTTTAAGCAGTAATGTTGAACTATAGTGTCATTTCTTGGTGGAGGCCTGGCTATATTTCAGAAGAAGGAACAGACAAACCACCTCTGAGTATTCCTTGCCTAAGGAAACCTTATGAAGTTAGCGGGATCACCGTAAGTCAACAGGCAGCTTGAAGGCATAGACACACACCCATCGGTAATTACACCCTATTAACACCCTGTTGGTTGTCCACAAGGAGGAGCTGTCTGTTATATATGAATCTCCCATACTATCCCACCACAAGATAAATCCAATGGTTCTTGCCTATAAGCATTCTTGTTTCAGAGGAAACAGCTGCAGATATCTTCAGGCTGAGTGTGATTTTATGTGGGGGTGGGTGAGAAGGAGAGTGGAACCCCTTTGTTCCCAAATTATTTGTTTGATATAACTCACTTTCCTCACAGCTGCTTTTTTACCTCCCCTTTGAGAGATTAAAGATACCCATCCAAGTAACTGAAAATAACTACTAAGAAAAGCAGTGACATGGAAGAATGATTTATAAAGACAAATGGTTGGGAAAAAGATGGTTAAATATTCCCTTGTACTCATTCTGGTCCTTTGCTGCAATCAAATCCCATTTCCTTGGAAAAAGAGAGGTAAAGGTAACAGGAAATTAACAGGAGATACAGTCATCCTAAACCTGTTGCCCTCCAGCTGGGTTGGACTAGCATGGCCCTTCCACTGGCCATGCTTATTGGGGATGACAGGAATTGTAGTCTCACACTACACTGAGTTGTAGAGACTGATGTGTTCACTCCCAGTGAGATGGTGAATCTATTTCAGGTTTTACTCTGACATTTAAAGGTGTTGAACCTGTTTTACAGATAGTACCTTTGTCAACTTGAAGTGGATTCACAGCCCCACAGGTTTGACTGGCACTGACTTTCAAATTGGGATTTAAGGTGGCTTATAGATTAAAATGATTACAGTATAATTAAAATGCACACAAAAAATCAGCATTAAAATAGAATTAAACTATTTGAAATGTTAAAAACATTTAAAACGTACCCTTTAGATGATAAAAAGATATTCAAAAAGTACGGTTTAAGACAATACAGCACCCTCTTAACATGAATGTCTTGTGATATTTTGAAGTACCCATTTTCAATAATGTTTCTAAGCTCTGAGCTTGCTTAAAAGCCCCTCCAGTACATATGACAGGAGAAAAGATATCTGTGGTTAAGCCCTGTCAAAACAGTAGCAAAAGGGACTGCCATGAGAGCCCCTTCCCCTTCAAAATAGTAGAGTAGTTAGTGCATTGGATTAGGACTCGCAAGATTGAGGCTTAGCTCTTTTCCCCACTAGAGCCCTTGTTCAAGTGTTATTTAAATGACTGAAGTAAAGCCTTTGGAAGAGGCCATGAGATGGTATATTCAGTCCATGCCCAAAGTCACATTTTACAGTAGACAGAGCAGAAGAACTCAAAAGTGTGAAGCTAAGCACATAATCTATATCCTTTCCTTGTTCAGTGTGCTACTCTGCTCATGTGGACAACACACAAATAGGGTCATTGAAGTTCAATAGGTGACCTTGGATCAATCGGTATTTCTGAGCTTAACCTATTCTCAGAGGTTTTGGCAAAGATAAACTGAGGGATAGGTGTGGAGAAGAAAACTGAAAGATATAAAATACAGCTATCAGGCTATAAAATGCATGTGAAAATGTATTCCTTTGGCATCTAACAGCAGTTGTTAAGGATTTATCCAAGTTCTTCTCCTTTCAGAGGTGGCTGGTAGCTCCCATGTCAATGATGAGTGACTCAACTCACACATTTAGTTCACATATTCATGGTGTTGAACCTTATCTCCCAGAATACATTCAGTAACTTGGATAGTTCCTTCAAAGCTATCCAAACCCTGGAAGATATTTACTACCTCTGGCCTAAATGCCTTAAAGATATCCGATCCCATCTGATCTTAGAAGCTAAGCAGGGTCAGCTTTGGTTAGTAATTGGATGAGAGACCACCAACAAATATAAGGTCCTGTAGGCTAGATTTTAGAGGAAGGAACTGGCAAAATCACCTCTCAGTAGCCTTGCCTAAGAAAAGCTTATGAAATTTATGGTGTTGTCATAGGTTGACAGTGACTTGAAGGCATACACACACATTTACTACCACTCTGATTTGGGAGTTATCAGCCACCCGTGCTTCCCTTTTCTCTGACTATGGCATGAGTTGTAGTCGGGATTTTTTTTTTTAAAGTCTCCATCCCATCTTCACATGGCAAAGATGGTATATGTTACCCTGGATCTATCAACAGCAGCTACCAAAATTGTGCACTTCCTCATTGTAATGAACTCATTTATTATGGGCATTGAAGAGCTCTGCATGGTTTAAAGGTGTCCTTGGCTACAAGTAACATAGGAGAGCCTGGAAGATTAGCTTCCCTTGCACTCTAATAAAAGGTGACTGTGCTTAAGTGAGCTCTATGCTGAAATAAGCACCCTCCTGTTCAGTCCTAAACCGCACTGCTTACATTTCTGTTAACATAGCCTTGTACTTTATAACATCACTTTAGACTGCTACATCTGTCATCTCCTACAGAAGGAGCCTCACCTCCCAGTTCTCTGGGCAACTTCTAGCAGAATTATATGTCTGGGAAACTGCTGAGCACATGGCACTACCAACAAGAGATGTCTTGTTTGCCTGTCTCTGGGATAGCAAAAGAAGTATGATCATAAACATCTGGGATGATTTTTGTCTGACCATAGGATGCCTTTGTGTCTGACTCACAAACTGAGCTAGGTTAGAGCTTTCTTCCTTGAATGAAAGAACGGTGTCTTGTCTGTTCTGTACAGTTCCATAAGCAAGCAGTTTTGGGAATTTGAGAGGAAAGGCTTCCTCCATTGAGTGTGTTTTGAGCTATTTTTCACATTAATCTGTTCTGAAATGGTTACTCACATTTCTTGATGATTTTTGGACCCTAAAGATATTGTGACATTGAGAAGAACCCTGGTTAATTTCCACATCCATGCAAAATAGGAGAACTGGTAGACTTCCCTAGGAATAGCAGGAAATACAACTCTTGGAAAGAAAGAATCAAGAAGGGCAGGGTGGTTAACAAGAAATAGCAGGGTAGCATCTTGCCACAGTATCCTCTAAGCAGATGGACATAACAAGAGCTATACTGAATCAGACCAAAGATCCAGCCAGTGTTCACAGAATGGCAAACTGTTCCCCACAAACAAGACATATATTTTTAGCACTCCCACTCATGCTCTACAGCAACAAATACATGCAGGCATATTGGGTTTCTCTATTACACTATCATTAGCAATTTTATACCACTTTAACCCTCATCATGGCTCTATCCTTCAGAATATTGGAATTAGTAGCCTGGTAGGCTACCTAGAATTAATGTTGGTGCCAAGTGGGACTTGAACCCACAGTTGGCAATGAACTCTGGAAAAAATGTAAGGGCACCAACCCTTGAAAGTGTCAGGACACCAACCCTGAAGACTGATAATGAAAACCAACCCTGAAAACTGTTAGCAAAGGGAAGAACAGTTTATTGAAAGAATGACCTGTGCATGTGCAAGAATATTTACTTTCCTAGGACTAAAATTCTGATACGTTGTTGACAATATAGTAACTTCTGGTTAACAAGCAACAATGAACCCTGTACAACCCTGTACAACCCATACATTTGCTCAGCAGTGAAGTGTAAGGAATACTGTTACTGAAAATGGTGGGAACCCAGGGTGAGAATCTAGACATTGAGCTTTGCTAATTAATGTCAGCATAATTTTAAGTAGGGCAAGGGACTGACAACAGGAACCTCTAAAGCTGACTAGAATTCAAAATGGAGGATTTTAGTTAACCAAATCCAAAAAGACAATGAGAGAGTTTCTTTAGCTTAGACATTTAAGCAGACAATACCCTTTGTGAATTAAACTGTCCAGGGCACGGAATTTCCTAACAGCCCTGGAGAGTAGGCCAGGGAAAGAGATGGGAAACACTGTCCATTTTGTCTGTACTCTTTTACGGCTAATATTAGCAGCAAGAGGTATTCTAGTACAACACCACAGTACTACAGCACCAGAGGTTTCTAGTAAAGAATTCTAAGTACTTTGACAATCTACATGTTCCAGGATTTAACTGCCATGGAGCCATGCTGGCTAATCAGACTACTTTAACTGCATGGTAGGGATACACTCTTATGTCTGCTACTGGAGGAAATACATATTTATCAAGATTAGTAACCCTATATTTCATTTATTTGTCCAGTACCATTTTACAGCTGTCCATGGCCATTTCCGCACTAGACTGTTATAGCACTATTATTCCACTTTCAACATCCTATAGAATCCTGGGGTTTGCAGTTTAGGAAGGGGCCTCAGGCCCCTCCCTAAACTGCAAACCCCAGGATTCCATAGGATGTTGAAAGTGGAATAATAGTGCTATAATAGTCTAGTGTGGAAATGGCCCATGTTTGCAGCTCTCAGTACTTACTGTCGTAGCAAATTCCACAGTTTTTGAATGTTAGCATTATCCACCAGAAGTGTAGATCCAGTGGTTGCCTTCGAAATGGAGAATGTGTATCCTTTTTCTTGGACTCAAAAAATAGTTTGCTGGACCAGGCTATGGTCAATTGCAAGTTGTGCTCTCTGCTCACACAGCTGTTTTGCATTTCCTGGTGGGGATCCAGCTTCCACAGAAAAGTGTTCCACAACTAAATTGCAGTGGCAACTGGTGACGGCCGTTCAACTCAATGACCTGCAGTGGAGTGCTGAGCCTCTTTGAGTTAAGCTTCTTGGATAGCTTCTTTAAAATTCAGACTAAAGCCCATGGCAGATTCACTGTACCCTCAACTTGGAAGCCATCAGCCTTGAAAAAGCTGGCAACCAAATTGTAAAAGACCTGGAAACCCTGCCCTATGAGGAATGGCTTAGGGAGCTGGATATGTTTAGCCTGGATAAGAGAAGGTTAAGAGGTGACATGATAACTATATTTAAATATTTGAAGGGATGTGATATGGAAAAGGGAGCAAGCTAGGTTATTAGCTATTGCTTCTAATTTGGATTCAACTATAAATTTGGTAATTTTGCCCTCTGTTCCATCATCTAGGTCATTTATAAAGATGTTGAATAGCATCTTTAGATGTTGTTTTGGGTTTTTGTATTATGCTGAGATCTCTCATCCTGTCCTCCATCCTGGTTTTCTTTGTGGCTTCCAAAGATATAATGATTTAGCACTTCTGCACCTGAATAGGATAGCGCCAAGAAAATAATTGTACTGTTTTGATGGAAAGACCACATTGTGAGGCAATGGTGCTGTGAAAAACAAAGATCTTTTATGGCAGTAGCAGGCAACTCGTGGTCCTCTAGATCAGTAGTTCTCAACTTTCCTAATGCCGAGACACTTTAATACAGTTCCTCATGTTGTGGTGACCCCCAACCATAAAATTATGTATTTATTATTTACAATGCCTCCCCCCCCCCCAGCAAAGGCTGCCTCGCCGGCCAAACGGGTGGGGGTGGGCAGGCAGGGAGGGAAAGAGGAGCCACGCGTCTCCCTCGGGAAAAAACTCCGATAACCCCCCGGGCTCTGCTTCTGCTTCACTCTCGTTTCCACTGGGGGGGCAGTGTGGGAAAAGTTTCCAAAGTGTTGATCCTGGCCAGGGGCGGGGAGGAATCCCAGCGCCTTTGTCTTTTGCGCCAGGCACAGCTCGCCCCCCGGAAAAGCGCCGCCTTGCGGCCCCCCGGCCCTTCCGCAGCGCCCTCTCCATGGTGAGTGGGGCAGGAGCCATGGCGAGGAGGGGGCCTGCCCCCCATGCTGCCGCCACCTCCCCAAGCTGGCCCGTCAGACGGGAGGTTCTCCCGGTAGCGGAGAAGGGGAGCGATTTCAGTCCCTTCTGAATAGGGGGCAGGAGGACGCGAGCGCGTGGCTTGTGCTTGCACACCACCACTCCTGCTGTGGTGATGCTGTGGCCACACGCGCTCCCGCCAAAGGGGGCAGGAGGATGCGAGCGCGTGGCTCGCGCTTGCGCACCACCACTTCTGGACCTTTTCCGCACGTTACCTTATCATGGAGGTGGGAGGTGCCGTTCGTGCAAGCAGGTTCTTGTGCGAGGCGTTCTCTTTGCTGCTGCTTCATCCCACAGCTGGCTTCCTGGTCACGCGACCACCCTGCCCCTTCCTCCCCCAGCACAGCCTATAGCTCCCAGGCTGCACTGCAGAAGGAAGGGGCGGGGCAGTCATGCAACCAGGAAGCCAGCTGCAGGATGAAGGAGCAGCGAAGAGAGCACCTCGCACAAGAATCTGCTTGTGTGAACGGCACCCCCCACCTCCATGATAAGGTAACATGCAGAAAAGGCCCAGGGGTGGTGGTGCGCAAGCACGAGCCACACACTCACGTCCTCCTGCCAAAGGTGGCAGGAGGACACGAGCGCGTGGCTCACGCTTGCACACCACCACCGAGGAGGGAATGGAGCCTAAGACCATCAGAAATACGTATTTTCCGATGGTCTTAGGTGACCCCTGTGAAAGGGTCGTTCGACCCCCAAAGGGGTCACGACCCACAGGTTGAGAACCACTGCTCTAGATGTTGTAGGACTCAAGTTCTCAACAGACTACCCAGCATAGCCAATGATAAGAGATAAGGGATAAGTTGCAGTCCAGCAACTCCAGGCAAGTCACATGTTGTCCACCTTTTGTTTCATGGTAAAGTTGTTCACCTTTGTTTTATGGCAAACTGCTGAGCAGGCAGGCTGTGGCTGGCAGGCCTGTGCCATCATGAGATTGATCCTCTTTTTGTTCCTGATAACGATCTGAAGCCTCCTTTGAGTTTCACAAGCAATTCTTTCATCCTTCCTGATTGTGCCTTCCCAACTTCAAAGAATCCCCGGAGACACATCAATTGTGGGACTGCAGGCACTGCTGGCTGCTATTGGCAGAGATGATGGAATAGCTACAGGAGCAGCTGTCATTTCTTCCTGTTTACGTTTTGTTCTTCAGCTATCAGCAGGACATTTTCTGCCAGACACCAATCATTCTTCTCCAGGAAAGCCTAGTTCTGTCTTTCTGCCTGCTGAGGGGAATGCTGGGGACGGAGGGGGGAGGGTGTTCAGGTGGCAGAACTTGGAAATGCTGCTTTTTGGACTACAACTCCCATAATTCCTGAATCTGTTTGCCCATGTGGCTGAGAGAATCTAGTAGGCCAAAAAAGAGAACAATGACTGTTACCAGAGACCCCCAACTTGGCTTAAGAGCTGGCTTAATGAGCCAAATATAAGGCATATATAAGAAAAACTGTCAATGAAACAGCAGTTTAGAAAGGAGTGTAAATTTGCTCATGAGGCAATACGGCAGCCTTTCCCCAGCATGGTCCCTTCTAAGTGTTTTTAAGTGCAAATCTTACCAGTCACATTCAGAAAGGTTCATAGTGAAGAATGGTGGGAACTGTAGTCCAAAACATTGACATGGTGCACTATCTTAGTAAAGGCTGAATATTCAAATATCTGAGGACAAACTATATATGTGACATGTCAATTATAAAGAATGTATGCATGAATGTACAAAAAGTCGCCCTCTACCTTTAGAATACCTGTGGCCTTAATAAATGTCTTGGTTATTGCTTCAAGGTATTTTAAAGTCAAAATGGCAATTGATATATCTGTGTCTTTCACTGGCCATGCTGGAACATGGATGCTGGAAGCTGTAGTCCCAAAAAAGAATTTACCCATCTCTGGGTGTATATGGACTGTGACAAAGTCCCTTGAAAGCCATTGTACTGCTTAGTATCCAGCTGGACTTTGGAAGCTGCAGTTCCAGTTCTCAGGGAACTATTCAAAGTATTCAAAGTTAGTGGGTGAATTTGGGCCAGTTACACTGTCTTAGGCCATTTCTGCACTACACCGTTATAGTACTATTATTCCATTTTCAACATCCTGTGGAATTCTGCGGTTTGTAGTCTATTGAGGCCTAAGAACTCTCTGGCTGAGGATTCTTAAGGGCCCTCCCTAAACTGCAAACCCCAGAATTCTTCAGGATGTTGAAAATGGAATAAGTGCACTATAACTGTGTAGTGCAGAAATGGCCATAGTCAGATCTGCCTTGTAGAGTTGTTGAGGGAACAACGTGGGAGGGAGAACTGCTGTAAACACCTGGAGATCACTGGAGGAAAAGCAGGACATAAACGCATAATGAACAAGAAGCTACTTCACTGTGCTTACTGAAAGGTTTGGAATAGCTCTTTTACACAGAAAAAACTTTCCTCTAGATCTCTTCCTTTCCACCTGCTGTGATACATACTGAAGGGAGCCAAAGGTTGGGAGACTTTCTTTTTGGATGACACCTTCCAGAACCTGCCAGTCTTTATAGCAATGCTAGTTAGAAGATTCTAGGAGTTACAGTCCCAAAAAGTACTGTTTCCAACCTCAGGAGGGAACCTACTTTTACAGCTGTGCTTTGGTCAGATATGTGCACTTTTCTCTCTTCACATCTCTGACTTAGGATTTTATGTCTGGTTAAGTAACCACTGTGTTCCATCCTGACTGTTTGATTTAATGCAGAGAAAGGAGAAGTCAAGTTTAAGAAGGGGCTTGCTGTATAGCAGCTCTCAGCAAACCATTTCAGAAGCTGTTATGTCATGAAAACCAAATACGTCATCAATATTCCTGTGAGTTGATGTGGCATGTTTGCTGGGCCTAATTTTCTCTCAGCATTTGCATGTTTGTAAGGAACAATGACATAGAGAATGCCATTTCCTACATCCATATATAGCTCCAGAACATGCAGTGTAATTCAAAATACCTAACACCAGCTTTTTATCTTATATGTAATATGTAAGCATTAATGTTATTTGTTATTTTGCTGTTACCTTATTAGAAAATGTTGTAATTTATGGGCTGGTATTCTGTCCAGTAGTTATGAGATTTTAAGCTGGACTTACAATCTTGTAACCTCTGAAGATTCAGGTTTATGGTAATTAATAACTGAATGTGTTCCCCCAAAATTACCTTTTCATTCCCAGCCAAGGGATTTCTAAGGCACTCAGATTGGAGTGCTGGGAAATGTTTGTCCAGTGCTTTTCTGGATGCAGGGTGCATGGAGAGAAGCAGTTCCAGCATGAGCCTGCCTTCCCTCAGTGTGCCAGAAGAGTGCTACAGACATCATTTCCTTGTATTCCAGTATGCATTACCTCTCAAACCCTTAGGTTATCATTTTGCCTGGCTGAAAAGGTACATTTTTGGGGGGTGGCACTGTCAAATGTAACTATGATGATCAAGTTCTGTCACTGTAGTTTTATCTATTGATGCAGAATCTCAGCTATTATTTTTTAAAAGCTTTAGAAAGCTAGGAAGATGTTCACGCACCCACACAGGATTCCTAAAAAGAGAAATATTTCAGGAGTAATACAGTTTTAACTTTTGCTGTACCCCGCCTCAAACTTTGAGGAGAGGTGGGTAACAAAATAATAATAATAATAATAATAATAATAATAATAATAATAATAATAATAATAATAATAGTTATTATTTAAAACATTATCCATCCCCTGTTTCTCAGCATGTTGGCATTAATGTTAAAATGTGGGGAATGGCCCTTGTTCTTCATTTGTTACCACCCAAAAAACATTAGGTAATATTATTGGGTAATATCATTACCATCACGACCATTGTGGTCTATTCCCACTCTATGATTCTGTGATTGTTACTTGTATGCAAAGGGATCTTGTAGCACCTTTGAGACTAACTGAGAGAAATTGGTGGCATAAGCTTTCAGAGGCTTAGGTCTGCTTCAGCAGATGCCATGATGTCTTTGAATTCTGCCATCATTACTTGTAGTGCATTACTTCCAAGTCCTATGGTAATACATCACACTGTGTTCATGTTAAGGATAGGAAAATAGGTCAGCTTTTTCCTGCATTAGAAATTTTAAACTTTTGTTAAACATAAAGAACTTTAAAATTCTGTATTTTCTCAAAATGTGATTTGTGAATTTCAGAAAAATCTTCAAAAATGAACTGAAATTACATTTTCATCTACAGTCCTCCCTCCACATTCGTGGGTTTGACCTTCATGAATTTGATTCACGCATGCCTCCCCACCATTCTCCTCCCCCCCGCCTTGACTTTTGCCAGGAGCAGAGAAGGAAGGCAAGCATGCCAAGGCAAAAAGCAAGGGAATGGAGGGGGAAGCATGTGCATGCCTTCCTTCTTTGCTTCCAGTGCTCCCTCTCCCATTCCCTTGTGTTTGGCAAAGAATGCACAACGAGGCCAAAGGGAAAGGAAGCGCCGGGGGGGGGGAGGCATGTGCATACCTTCTTTTCCTGTGCTTCCCCTCCCATTCCCTTCTAGGGCTTCCCCCTCTCATTCTGTTGCCTGTTGCCTGTGGCCTGGGTGCAGAGAAGGAAGGCTTGTGCACCAGTGCAAAAGGCAAGGGACTAGGAAAGAGGAGCCTCAGAAGGGAATGGGAGGGGGAGCAAAAAGGAAGAGTTATTTGCATTTTTTCCACTTTCATGAGAGTTCTGCACCCAAACTCTTGTGAAAGTAGAGGGGCCACTGTACATTGCTCAGTTTCAATAGCTGTCACTGTTCTGAGCAGGAAGAGGCCAATAGGTGCCAACATTTATCTGAGATCTGACAGCTCACATTGCAGATCATTTAGATGCAAGCTCCCTTGAAATGAAACTGCTGTAATGAAAGTGACTTCAGAAAGGAAGCTTGTAGATTGGCCAATCAGTTAATTGACAGAGGGTATCCACATGATGTGGTAGTTCGGGGTTTATATAAGGCAACTCAGAAGTCACATTCTAAACTACTAAAAAGAGAGAGAGCGCACAATTTAATTGTCTCAATTGCACTTTTATTTTCAATCATATCACTAATAGTTAACAATTTTTCATTTAAACAAACCCCTATTGGCACATAATTCAAAACATACCAGCTTGCCAAGAAAAGCCTCTTATTTCATTTAAAAGAACAAAAAACATTGGAGATATTTTACTGAATAGCACTTTCAAGGAACAAAAACAAATACCCATTAACACTCTGATGGGTGCAGCCAGACCCACAGGACACCACCTCTGTGGCTGTTGTGTTTATTACAGATATACCTCCAAAATGACTGAACTTACAAGCCACACCAATAAACAGAGGTACACTTTGCCACAATTTACAATAGTGGTTTTTCAACTATGCTATACCATGCAAACATCTAAAACTATGTGTGGGAAATACAAGACCTTTCAAAAATGTATAGGTCAACACCTTGCAAATATAAGAATCAAGAACATAGATGCTCCCTTGGTAGGTCATTTCTTAGAATGCCATCATCCTGCAACAGACCTCAAGTTCTGGGCTATAGAAAAAGCAAATAATAATAACAAGCAAACTCTATTTGAAAAAGAAGCAGAATGGATTTTAAAATTAAAACCACTGGTTTCTAGAGGACTAAATTAAGAACCTGATCTCCTCCTACTTTTGTAAACTCATTCTGAACCTTTTCTAGCCTGGTTGCACAATATGCCCTTGGAGGCTATCTCACCCCATCTTTTCTCTGTGTCTATTTCTTCTAGCCATCTGCTAAACAAAAAACAAAAAAACAAAACAAAAAAAACTTGACCTGGTTCTTTAGTTTATTGTTGGTCTAGCAAATGGAATGAGATTTTCAGTTCCAGTAATTTCTTCTGCTAGATAGCATGTTGGTGTGTATAATCATGAAGCAATATACAAAAAATGAAATATATTTTCATTTTGACATTTCTATTTGCATTTGTTTTTATGTAATCCCTGAACAAGGCCATTGAAATATATACATTGGCCAAAATGTGTTGGGCTTGTTCTAAAATCAAAAAGTAAAAAACCATCCAATGAACACTTGGAGACATATTTCTTCTCTTTTTCCTTGGATTCCATGGGTTTGCTCTAATTCTTGCTTCTTCTAAGCAGGAAGAAGGCTGTGTTAGTGATGAGGTGCCTCTTAAAAAAGAAGTAGGAAATCTGGTTCAGCATTAACATGGAACACAGGAATTCAGACCTGTTTCAAGAGTTAACTATGCTCAAATTCAGACTTTGAGCCACACGCACATGGAAACCATCAGCCACTATGGCTTTCAGGAATGGCTCATCTAGAAAGAGATGACCCTGGGATGACAGCGTTCAATAACTTATTTCTTCTTATTAGTTCACCGCTGATTCTTTTTAATAAATGCTTATTTGGTTGTTCCTCTTGAAGAGATACTTAGCATGAAAGAACACTGAACTGGAAATTAGAGGAGAGGCACTTCATGGGTAGGACTACAAAGTAGCATTCTTTTGGGTTGTATCACCCATGTTTGTGGCAGCTGGTCTGTTGTTTGGATTGGCACAGTCCCTGTGCAGGTGTGCTGCCTCATAGGTCCATACACTTGAGAACCTTGTGCTTGGTCCTGAAGGCTTTGACCATTTCCGCACTAGACTGTTATAGCGCTATTATTCCACTTTCAACATCCTATGGAATCCGTCCAGCCCCTCCCTAAACTGCAAAGCCCAGGATTCCATAGGATGTTGAAAGTGGAATAATAGTGCTATAACAGTCTAGTGCAGAAATGGTCTTTGTTTTCCTCAATTGTTTTGTTGTTGCTCTTTTCCTCCAGCAAACCATAGATCATGATTCTTTATCTAAGGTAAAGATCCAAATTGTATTTTGGAACAGATATCCAGCTTCATGCGCAGTGCTTGAAAATTTGGAAGCAACTGAGGAATGAGGACCAGGGGACAGATGGATGGACAGCAAGTTGGCAGAAGGGAAGTCTTTTTTCTGGGGGCATGAAAATTTAAGTACCAAGGGATGCCCGCATCTCTTTTTATCGTACTGAATTGAGATAATGTGACGAACCTGATGGGAGGGGGTCTTGACAACAGAGCCTCCTTGGCAACTGAGAGTGTTTAAGCTGATTGGCTGGTGAAATGGAACCTTGGATAGCCCAGGGGAGGGGCTGGTGGAAAGAGGAAAATAACAGATTTTAACTGTCTGGTGTGTGTTTGAAGAGGAGCGTGATTTGTGGTGTTTGGGAGAGGTTGGAGTTTTGGAGAATTCTATGGGAGAGAGAACTGAGAAATTGGATGTACGAAAGACATGCCCTTTTCGCACTGTACCTTGTCGCAGCAGTGGGGAGTGGCGCTCGCACGAGCAGCCGCTTGCGTCAGCAGCTCACGACAGCCCTTCTTCCTCCTGCATTGGCTTCCTCCTTAGCGTGACCGTCACGCTAGCGCCCCGCCCCTTCCTTCCGCAGCACAGTCTGGGAGCTGTAGGCTGCGCTGGGGGAAGGAAGCACGACCCGCCTGGCTCGCCGATGCACCGCACGCAGGTAAGTGTGCGAGGGCGCCGCGAGCATTGTGCGAGTGTGGGGCATTTTCGGCTTGAAGCTGAAAATCAAAAAATGCGCGCACGTCCCACTTTAGCCTCGTGAGCTTTGCGCGAGTGGGAGTGCATTGTACGGAGCGGCGCTCCCATTTGTGCGACGCTCAAGGGGCGCTCGCGCTAAAAAAAAAACATGCGAAAAGGGCCACAGTGAATGAATTGAAAGAGAGAGAGAAAGAGAGAGAGAGAGAGAAGAATGGTATGCTGTTTTATAAACATTTAGATACAAAACACATTTAAAGCAACAGTGTTACAATAAATGTTTGAAGTCCTGTGTTCCTTAAAACAGTGTCACAGAGTCTTATTTTGAATCCTGGAATATACATGCTACCAATAATATCATCTTGACCTTAGTGCCAACAGTACCACAGTTTTGGAAAATATAAATCACTGCTGATCCTTACATCTGGGAGAAGGGCAGATTTAGAGAAGGCAGTAAAGGGGGGAGAGTCCTGAAAGGAAGGAGCCAAGGGGGGACAAGAGTGAGGAAAGGACTGCATTCTCAGAAAGGGAGAACTGAGGCAGACCTGTTTGTTCTGGCCCTGGTTTGATTCAGAGGTCTCCCTGGCTGTTCAGACCTGAACACAAAGAGGTGTCAGGCTAGACAGGCCTTGAGTGCGAGGTTTGGGTGTGCATTTCGCACTCGGCACTGATGGGAGGTGGGTTTTTCCATGGTTTCCACAGATGCATTTTCTACAATGTGTGGTGTTTCAATCCCTCTTTGGATTTAATTGGGAAATCCTGGGCATTAACCCAGAGCATGTCTCTTGAACAGGAACTGCTCTTGAGCTGAAACTATAAGCATAGACAGTTAGGGTTCTTGCACTGTTTAAAATTATAGTATGTATTTATGCATATATTCAGAAATGTGGGCAAGGGCTACCTGTATACATTATATTTCTGTGTGCTGCCAAGGTTGCAATTCTATATTCAGTTACTCAACAAGGCCCACTGAATGTGATGGGGGCTTATTTTTGAGTAGATATGCAAAGAGTTATGAGCTAGCCACTACACTGTGAATATACATGCAGATACTGTGGCCTTTTCCGCATTTTATTTTTAAAACGGGGCAGCGCGTTCTCCAGCGAGGACATTTGCACTTGGGGGTGAACTGGGTCCGGACTACTTAATGTATGTCTGGACTTCAGCCCGCTCCAGAACAACCAGAACTGGTGGTTCCCCGTGCTATTGAAAGACTGATTAAAAGAGGACTTTCAATAGCCCAGCATGCCCCAGTCCGTCGCTGCGCTAAGGTGTAGATTTGCAGGCTCACGCCAGCGCGAGCCTGCAGATCTTCCGGGGGCAGGCTTCTGGCTGGCAAGCTTCTCTGGTTGGTGGAGAGCCTCCACCAACCGGAAGCCTCCATTTTGTCCCCAGAGACTGTGTAGTGCGGGCGCGCGCTGCTCCGGATCAGCGTGGATCGTCGGGGGAGCGTGCCAGTCTGGTGAGTAATGGACTGCCCCGTTTTCCCCCAAAGTACGGAAAAGCCCTATGTTTCACTGTTTACAGCTTGACGGTCACAGCTGTTTTTGAATCCTTTACCTTGGCTTAGTACTGTTATCTTTTCATCTGATGGAAAGAGGCAGGTAATATGTTTTTCCTGTATGAAATGTTGAGGGCTGATTATGAATCCAGGCTACAGAGCCATCAGGAACCATTGCCATGTTGTGCTCCAGGGCTTATGCACTTGCTTGATTTCTAAATGCAGTCAGCATTTGCAAAGATAGGCTCTAATTTTGTTGGTGCTGGGCAAAAATTGGTATCAGGTTAGCATGAAAAAGAGAGAAAATAAGGCTCTTTTTTTCAGGATGAACCTCTCTCCACTGAAATATTTATTTAATACTTCATATTAATGTCTTGGACTGAAGAGGGTGGTTTATATAAACAATATAAACAATGTTCAATTACTATTATCCTTTGCTTGTTGCTTTGCTTCCCTGTAGTAAATGTAATGTGTGAGTTAATGTCAGATTACTTTTTGGACTACAATTTCCAGACCTTTCCAGAATCATGGTGGCTAGCAGATTCTGGGAGCTGTAATCAAAAAAGCTATGGTATGAGTTAGTAATGAGGGAGTTCACCTCAGTGATGGCCCTACAAAATTCACAACTCATGTTGCAGTTCTAGATTTTGGGGGTCTGTTAAGTTCATCAGATCAGCATGTTGTCATTTAACATTACATTTTCCTGTATGTGCAGACACAGGAGTGACTGTTCATTGCAAAGTATGTTGGGGAAACAAGTCCGTAGACATTGATTTTGCCTTGGGCAGCTTGTTGTATAGCTAAGAGACCATCCAAGTAATCATTAAAGAAGGAAGTGGCATTCTAAGGAGACTAGGGCAAGCCTGTCAATAAATTTGATAGAAGCACTGAATAGATTTCATGTATGCTCCTCTGGTGATGCTCCCAAACATTTGTGATTTACAATCTAACCCTTTCTGTTCCCATCACAAGGCTTTTGAGTGGAACCTTCTCTTACATGCAATTGATTTTTCCCCCCAAAGCTGAAGCCCATCACTTTACTGATGGATTTCCATTTCAAGGGTGTGATACCAGCACTCTTGGTCCTATTCTGGCCTTCTTAAGGTTTCCAAATAGTCTTAAAGTATGTTATTAAAAAGACTCAGATTTGATTAAATCATGGCTGGCATTCTGTATTGCAGTTATGGAATTGTAACTTAGGCCATTTCTGCTCTACATTGTTATAGTGCTATTATTCCACTTTCAACATCCTTTGGAATCCTGGGGTTTGCAGTTTAGGAGGGGCATTTACAATTCTCAGCGTGAGAGCAGTTTGGCCTCAGTAAACTACAAACCCTAGAATTCCACAGGATGTTGAAAGGGGAATAATGGCACTACAACAGTGTAGTGCGGAAAGCCTTTAGACTTATTGTGAAGTCATGATTGTGGCAGTACTGACACTATTGTAAATCCCCCCCCCAGCCCACCTTAACAGCCAGCAGATGCCAGATGTGGCTGCAGTCTGTTAAGGTGGATTTGGTGGGGAGGCTGGGCCAGGAGGTGTTATGTACTTACTAGTTACTTTGTAACTAAGTAGCTGTTGTAGAATATTGGTGCATATCTTCTATTGTAGTTGATAGCTTAGAGGTTTCTGAAGGTTTAAGTCCCTATCTAATTAGACAGATTTTCTTATGTGATCAGCCTAGTACAGCAGACATTTGGGAATATATTTGCCTTTTGTTTCCTAAAAGATGTCATATCAAAGATTTACCTTTTTTAAGAAGACGTATTTGCATTTGTTGATGCAAAAGTGAAACAAAAATAGCACTAACTTTTAGAGAACTGGGGTGCAGAAGGGACATTAGAACACCCAGCATATCATCTTCCTTAACTATGGTAAGCAGAGGAATGGTGATGAATCCCATTTCAGATGTCAGGGGCAGGAGTGAAATTCAAACAATATACACTGTATATTACATATAGCAAACTTTCAATTGTAAAAAAGAAAAGAGAGAGAGAGAGAGAGAAATGAAGAAATATATTACAAATACCCATTATAGCATATTTTTCTATCTTGTAATTACCAGATTTTGGACAAGTTACTTTTTTGGACTATAAACTCTCAGATCTCCCAGCTGGTATAGCCAATGGCTGACTGGCTGGGAGATTTTAGGAGTTCAGAAACATAACGTTTCCAAGCTTTGAATAAGATCTTACAAGCTGGTCATGTTCAGAGAAGGGTAACCAAGATGGTAACAGGTCTGGAAGTCAAGCCCTATGATGAAAGTTTGAGGGAGCTGGGTATATTTAACTTGCAGAAAATTTAGTGGTGGTATGATAGCCATCTTCAACTATCTGAAGGGTTGTCATGTGGGAAATGACATCAGCTAGTTCTTTGTGGCTCCAGACTATAGGACCTTCATTAATGGAGTCAAATATAAGGAAGGAGATTCTGACTAAACATTAAGAAGAACTTCCTGATGGCAAGAACTATAGAGGACTCTTCTTCATTGTAAATTTTTAAACAGAGGTTAGATGTCCCTCTCTCAAGGGTGTCTCTGTCGGACTAAATAGGGACTCTTCTAGCTTTCTAACAATAATGAAAACAAGCATTACTGTCCATTAATGCACCTTTACAGAAGCCATAAAATGTTGTTTAAGATAGTCCTGCAGTAGCGTAACTACCATTGCATCATCTCTGAGCCTTCAACTAAGTGGGGGGCTTCTGGTATACCTAGCGTCCTCAGCCTGACAGACAAATGGCATTGGCATTGACACTCATGGAGCCCATATGTACTTCTTGCTCCTCTGGACTCCAGGGGTCAAAAACACATTTGTCTTCATCTTGCTTTACAGTTTCCCTTGAGTGCTGCTTTGCTGTGGAGTGTGCACATTGTCATGCAACTGTACTCTGTCCAGCTAGAAGTAGTAGTAGTAGTTGCTGCTGCTTCTAGCAGAGCCTCAACTCCCCAATGCAATTTTACCCCAATCCATCCTACAATTACTTGTAATTAAACAAATAAATCTCCATTCTAATTAATATTTGCAATGGGATTTATGTGATGAACCACAGCAGGAGGCATCTTTCCAGTCAGTTACACAATTTATTGTGCCTTGCAGGTAAATATTGGCAACTTGAGTCGATACGCCTAATGGTGACGGAGATCTCCAGCCTTTGTCTCCCAGGCTTAACTTTCTGCTACTGCTTTTTGTTCCTTATATTTCCATTTCTAAAACTCTTTTTGCTTCCTGCATTATGCCAGTGTCTCTGTATTGCAGCATGTTGGATGAAAGCTAACAATGTGAAACTGGATCCAAATGAAGTAACAAGGTGCTGTTAGTTAGCAGAGGTGTTCAATATGTCTTGCATCTTGCATCTGCCCATGCTTTCCCTGGAGGATCAGGTAGACCTTGGAAATGGTTCCTTTTTGGACACAGCTCCCAGAATCTCCCAGCCAACAGAACCACATCAAGGATTCTAGGAGTTATATATAAGGAGGACCAGATAGCTTGGAACCAGTGTCTGATTTTTGAAGGTGATCCACCATCCTTGCTCCTGGTGGCATTTAATTCCTTGGCAAATTGGTCTTTTTTCTCTGAATAAGCTGGCTGCCCTTTTGAAGGAGCCAAACTCCAGGGGAGGAGAGCCCCCACTAGAGTAAGCCAATGTTTCCCCTTTGTTTTCAGAGGGTAAGAACCACATGGGGCACATACACAGTCAATGGTTGTCCCAGAGTCAACTTCTTAGCCTCCTTGATCAATAGGGCAGTCGCTGCTGCTGGTCTCAGACAGCTTGGCTGTCCCAAGGCAACTGTGTCTATTTGGCTAGAGAAGTAGGCTACCAGCCTCTTCTGGGCTCCCAACATCTGTGTTAACACTTCTGTCACCACTCTTTTTCTTTCATTTACATATAACTGAAAAGATTTGGACAAGTTGGGTAGCCCTAAGTCTGGCGCAGACATCAAAGCCTTCTTTATTGTCAAAAGCCTTTTGATATTCAACTGTCCATTCTAAAATTGACTCTGGCCTCTTTCTGGCTTCAAATAAGGGTTTTGCCATGACTCCAAAATGTGGAATCCCCAATCTGCAAAAGCCTGCCCAATGAGCAACATATTAAACATCTGGGCATTTCTTTGGTCCTCCAGGTCTAAGTCGGTAGATTTTCAGGCTGTGTCAAACAGTCTCTGATAACGGGAAGATAGATCCTCCTCAGGCCCTTGGTGAACATCGTACAATTTTGACAAGAAAAGCAGGCTATCTCCTTTATAAATACTGATTGTTTTTCTCCTGGGGACAACAAAGCATTTTGTAGGGCTTGACAATATTCCCAACTTGGCTTGTGTGTTTGGATCACAGACATGAACAAATCAGCCATTGCATCAGGGTCTTGTCTATAGAATCCCACTTCATGCTTCCAGTTCAATAATTCAATTGTTGTGAACGGGGTCTGCACTATAACTGTTCCTTTTGTTCCTGTCAGAATTGCCAAGAGGGGGCTTCAAGGATTTCTCTTCTCCCAACCTGTTCTTCTCTACCCTGTTCCCCTATTCCTGGCCCCTTCCAACCTGTGGCGAAGGTCTAGGATGACACATGGTTTACTGAGAATTTGGAGCCATAGGAGGAAGGAGGCAGACAATAATTTCTCTATGAATAATTCCATTTAGTGGGCACACAAATTGATTTTCTAATTTTATATAAAGGCCACCACTGATTATACTAACGCATCACTTTCTCTTTGGTCATTTGGTCTTCTACGAATTTACTCCAATTTGGCAGATGGCTGTCACCTGTTTTTTAGAGAATGCCTAGCTTAGTCCCAACACTTTTTCTATGCATCCCTTTGTTCCCTTCCAACCACTATTCCCCGAACCACCTTGGGGAGCCCAGGCTGGTTAACTCTGTTTTGCTACTCACTACCAAAACACAAAATGTCTACACTTGGAACTTATTTCCCTTATCACATTTATAAATAGCTAAATAAATTGTTGCTCCAAAACATGGGTGACTCAGGGGTCCACCTGCAATGCTAGTACCTCTGTGAAAAGGTTGGGAATTATTAACTCAAATTAGGAAGCCTGCAAAGAAGTGGGGTAGACTAATGAGATCTTTTACACCAATGTTTACCAGTGCTTCTGCAGGTAAGAACCAGCCAGAGACCAAAAAATAAGTTTACTTGTGTTTTATCAAGGGAATTAATAACATACACAAGATCCAAACAGTCACACAAGGCTAACTGAAAGAAAGGGGAGGAAAGTTTTAGACAGTGAGGTTTCAGGGCATAGTGGGTGATATTTACTGATCTAAAAGAGCAGTGAAGAAGCAGTGATGTGGCCTAGACTCACGCCTAAGGATAGTACATAATCAGGAATCAGATTAGTAGAGTGGTGACCAGCAATCAGTGTACTGTAAGTTGACTGGCCAGTACCTAGGGGTTTATATACTCAATTTCTGCCTAGAGGGAAGGGTGTGAATGGCTCTCCAGCTGAGTAAACAATGGAGTTCACAGAGTGGACAATGAGGTCCAGAACTGGCTAATGATCTTAGCAATAGGTGACAAAGGGCTAATGGTTGCCCTGGTAGCTCAGTGCTTGTCAGACAGGTTTTAGGACAAACAAAGGGTTTGCTTGGTCAGAGGAAAAGGAGTTAAGACTATCACCAGTCTGGTGGGAAACACCCAGTTGCTATTGTCCAAAAAGGCAGAGTCATTCAGGCTATCTACAGGCCTATTATCTTGTCATGCCCCAGGACCCAGACACGACTCTTCCAACAGCCACACCCTAGAGACAGGGAGAGGGACAGTACTTACAGCAGCCAGAGCAGGTGGAAAAGAAAGAGCTCATTAATTGGTCCACAGCTGGCCAGGGTACTGAGGCTATATAATCAGAGGTCAGGACAGCAAAAAGCTGCTTGAATTTACTGACTTCATTGATGGTGACAGCCTTGCTGACTCCTGCATTCTCTGCTTGTGTTCTTTGCACCTTGGATCTTTACCTAGATTATAGATTCTACTCATGGAAACTCTCTCCTTGGACTCTTGGTAAGTTCAGATGGTACCTTTTGGACTGCTTTAACAAATACTGTTTGCTAGTTAGTGCTGATTACAGAGCTGTGAAGCCTTGGCAGGCTGCCAACACCAGACATATCTCTTGAGTTTCCTGGTGATTTCCTATGACCTGGCTATGCCCAGAGTTGTTTTCTGACCTAATTTGTAGTGCACATGTTCATCCAGTCTTTTCCTCTTGTCCAGCTTGGCCATACAGTCATAGCAGGGCATGTTTTATATCAAAGCCAATTAATATATTTTGCCAATTAAATCATATTTCTCCAATTAAACCATATCAAAGTGTGGGGGTGTACGGCCTGGTAATAAATCACTATACTCACCAGACCAAGTTCTTCCCATAAGCCCTATAATTTCAGTAGATCTCTTTTTGAGCCAAGGTGGTTCAGCTGGTGTCTAGGTCAAGTCAAGCTGGCCCTCCACAGCAATCTCTGGTGTGCACTTAGGGACTTCTGTTGTTGGCCAGTGATGTCTACCCCCACTTGTTGGACGGGGCAAGGTCTGGAATTTCTTCTTTCTAAGCCTCAGGAGGTCCTATCTGGGGTGCCAAAAATTGTGTCACATGGATTTTCCCAGAGTAGGGACTCTGGGAAGAGTTTGTGCCCAGTGTGCTAGCCAATAAGCCACACTGAGAGAGATATTAAAGTTCTATTTAAAGTTCTGCAGAACAGAACACAAGGCACATGGCAAGTCAAGGGTTCCCCTAACGCTAATCAAACCACATCTTTTATAGTCTACAAGAGTTACACGGTCCTCCCTAAGGAGGAGATAATGTTACATGTATAGGAAGCTATGTCATGAATACATTATTATGTCAGCATTCAATCACTGTGCATACAAATATAGGTGGCCCTAAATTATAATACCTAATATTATCCTGGGGTTGTGAAAATTAATATTACAATGAAGCTTAATGAAGCCGTAGGTAACTTTAGTTCTGTTCTTGTGGTCACTCTCCCTCCCATTGGCCCAGTTTGGGCTGCTTCAGACTTTATAGACCACAGAGCTAACTGCACTCTAGCATCTAACTGTATCAGTTGCTCTGTTTCTGTGAACTCTCTTTGCTTTACTTAGCTAGTTTCCTGTTAGTCAGAGCTCTTGCTATCTTGCAAGCCTTGCCTCATTGTTTTCTTGTAAGCTTCTAGCTGCTTGCCAAAGCTACTAGTCAGTTTCTAGACTCTGGGCTCACTCAGTGGGACAGAAACCAGGGCCTTCCCAGAAGATCTCAAAACACAGGCAGGCTTGTTTGGGAAAATACAGTCCTTCAAATAACTTAAACTTGAGCCACACAGGGAGTATTAGAGCTGAGAGCAATCTGTCTGGATGCACCCTTATTCCCAGAACTGGGAAAAGTTGCTTTTGAGAAATTTCAGCTCCTAGAATTATGCCACAGGCCATTATGAACAAACAGCCACTTTGCACTACAGAAATCTTGCACAGAATACAGCGATCTTGTAAGACAAAACCATGTGTCTTATTGTTCCTTCAAGACTGCTGAGTTTTGCACAATTTTTATGTGTCTAACTGTAACTTCTGTTATGGCACTGTAGGTGAGGACCCCCCAGATATCACTTTGATATCAAGCAATTTGGCCCTAGCTGGACCTGCTTTCAGTCACCCCACTCCACATGTTTGCGAGGTTCTCCGGACAAACACGGACAGAGTGCGGCCGCTAATGGTTATCACATTCCAGACCCTATTGAGGCCAGCAACTCCAGCCTCGCTCGTAGCTTCAGGGAACTTCCACTTGCAAACTTCACAATAGCTGCGCGGCTCTCAGCAGAGCCAGTCTGGTAAACAAGACATTTACATACTGACCAAATTATTGTCGTCGCGCGTTCAGCTCATCATGCTAAATTTGACCTTTCCAAATCCTTTGTCCAGCACCAAAACTATTTTTATTCTCACCTGGGTTGTCATAGCCGGTAGGCACAAACTCCCCTATAAAAACCCCTCACTTTCAAACGGTCTTCAGACCACTTTGGACTGCCATCCTGCCTTGCTGCTGGTCATCTAAGGAAACTCCCCTCAGCCAGCCACGCTGAGCTTTCGTCTTCCGAACCCCATCTATTTCTCCAGGACAACGAAACCAGGTGTCGTATTACCTACCCCTAAGCTCTTCAATCTTGCTTTCCAGTTAGTTAGTGTGTGTGTGTTGTTTATTTTCTGTTTGTTTTTCAATAAAACTGTTATTTTTGGTTACTTTAAACTTGTGTGCCTGTTCCCTGACCTGAAGCCGTATACATTGGGTTCAAAGATCCTTGCAAGGTTACCCTGCCTCTCGTTAGCCAAAAGAGTGCTCCGTCTAATTTTCCCCCAATTGGTATTTCATTTGGCAATCTGGGCACCCCTCCCGGGACCTCCCAAACACACAGGGTAACATAACCTTTTTTGGGGCAAGATTGATGTTTTTTTTGCACAAGATTTTTGTTGTGAAAAATTGCTGTATTTTTGTATTAAAAACATTAACCTTGCACATAAAAGCACATAGAGCTGTCAGGAAACAAAAGTGGTGTGTGTGTGTGTGTTTATACAAAACCTCACAGTTCTCACAAACCCTCCCCCCCAATACATTTATCCACAGAATAATTTCTAAAACATTTTGTAATGTGTGATACTGGGTGAAAACTTGGGTAAAATTCTTGATATTATTCTTCCCAACTTGGTTTCTCAAATGTCAGGAAACCTATTTTTCAGCCAAGGAACAAATAAAGCTGCTATTTTTTTCCACCCTTGCTTCAAACTCTCTCCCCCTCTCTCTGTGTACAGTGGGTCCTTGGTATCCACAACAGTTTGGTTCCAGAATCCCCTATGGACACAAAAATTTGTGGATGCTCAGTTTCCATTATGTACAATGGTGTACTAAAATGGTGTCCCTTATGTAAAATGACAAAATCAAAGTTTGCTTTTTGGAATTTTGGAATTCTTCTTTTTTTAATATATACGATTAAGCCATGGTTGGTTGAATCTGCGCATAAGGGGGGGCAACTGTATATGTAAAATACCACTGAGAAATACAGGGATATGTCTTTACATCAGCATGTGAAACAGAGTTACTCTCCTTTGTGTCCATCTCTCATGAACCATCCCATTACTTCTGTGGGTGAAAACTTGTCGCCCAATCTACCACTTATACTGATTATCCTTCCATTCCCTGTCAACAAAAATCTGTATAATAGTCACTTGCATAAGCGGTTTGTCGGGAAAACCAGAGATTTTATGCCATGGCAAACATTGTTCTATTACTATCTGTCTTTTATGTTGTATAAATATGAGGTTGCCTTTGCTTTAGAAGAGTCTGAATAGAACTAAGCAGCAGTCATTAACAGAAGCACTGAAGAAAGTCCATTGCTTATTCTTTGAGGATTATTTAATGACTTGATTCCAAGCGAACACAAAGAGTGAGTACCCATTATTTTTAAAAACTACAGTCAAGATGGTAATAGCATGTCATTGGTGAAATATCCATTGAGGATAATCTCAAAAGTGATGAAACCTGCATATTATACATGTAGGAGCACGGGAGGTTGCCTCACACTGAGTCAATCCACTGGTCTCTCTAGTTCATTTGCTTGCCCAGGGATCAGGAATGTGTAGACCTCCAAATGGTGGCCTGCAATTCCCATCATTCCTAGCCAGCATAGACAGTTGTGAGAGATGATGGGAGTTGCAGTCCAAGAACAATGGGATAGTTGCATGTTCCCTGTGCCTGATTTACATGATCTTGTAGAAGCTTTCTGGGTTTCAAGGAGTTTTTCTCTGCTTTATCTAGAAATGCCAAGAATTGAATTTGGAGCTGTTTGTGTGAAATCCCTTCTTAAACCCAGTGGAGGTAATGTGCAGGACATATGTTGACAATACAAATATGAAGAGCACAAACATTAACAGTATGAAGAAGGAGAAGGAGAATAATAATCATAATATCCCTCAGCACTATCTAAGTTTGTATTTAATACTTCAGCTTTTTACCTCAGGACACTTACTAGAAACACCCCAATGAGGCCTCTCTGCTTTTCCTGCCCTTTTTTAAATGTCAGGAAAATTAGTAGCAGTGCCTTAATCTTCCCCTGTTTTCTGTCTTTTTTTGCTGCTACTGGAATTTTAGCAGCAGGGACTCAAGAATGTTTCCTCTTGTTTTCCAATCCTTTAACAGTATTTCCCCATGAGTTAAGGCTGTTACTTTTTTTTTTTTTGCTTATAATGAATTCAGTATTTCATGCCTTCGGGCACATCACAGATGAAAACTGGGACATGTGAGCCAGCATGGTGTAGTCTTTTGAGTATTGGACTATGATTCTGGTGACCAGGGTTCGATTCCCTGCTCAGTTATGGAAACCCAGTGGATGACCTTGGACATGTCATATACTCTCAGCCCCAGAAAACCCCATTCACTTTAGGGTTATCATAAGTCCAAAATGACTTGAAGGCACACAACAACAACCACCACCACAGCAAATGCACAGTTCTGGGGATGCTGTTATTTAAAGAGGATTTCTTCAAAGAAAGTCCTTTTAACTGGCAGGGCATTCCCCTTCCCCTGCTTTTCACAAGGTGTCTTTACATTCAGCCCTCCACATTCACTAGGGTTACGGCATCCGACCCCTGCAGAGGTGGAAAAATCACAAATGACAAATTGTGTGTTTGTGTCTTTGGGAAGGGGGCTGAGACACAGTGAGAGAAGAGACACCCAGGGTCCAAACCAGGTCAGGAAAAGGAGAGGGAAAGGGGATGAGTTGGCATGGTGGCTCTATACTTCCTCTCTTCCATCCATCTTCTTCCTTGCATATTGGGGGGGCATTGGGAGAGGGTTTATGATGCTGAGAAACTGGGCTGCAAATCCTCCTTGGCTGACCAAGCAGCTGCTTGTGGTGGTGGTGGAGGAGGAGGAGAGGCAGCTTTTTAAAGGGCTGCATGGCCTGATCAGTGCTGCCAAGAGGAAAGGTTCCCCAGGAAAACGAGCGTCTAACGTGGGGTGAAGGCAGGGGTTAGAATCATAGAATCATAGAAATGTAGAGTTGGAAGAGACCACACGGGCCATCCAGTCCAACTCCCTGTCATGCAGGAACACCCTCAAAGCACTCCCGACAGATGGCCATCAAGCCTCTGCTTAAAAACCTCCAAGGTAGGAGACTCCACTACTCTCCGAGGCAGCAGATTCCACTGCCGGACAGCCCTGACTGTCAGGAAGTTCTTCCTGAGGTTCAGGTGGAATCTCCTTTCCTGCAGCTTGAATCCATTGCTCCTTGTCCTGGTTTCTGGAGCAGCAGAAAACAAGCCCCCTCCTTCCTCTACATGGCATCCCTGGAGAAACTTACAAATAATCTAATCCATAACAGTCAAACCAGCAAATGTGGAGGGCCATAAGTCCAAAATGACTTGAAGGCACACAACAGCAACTCTTTGTTTATCTCAAGAAGCAGTTTGGAGTCACACAGCACAAGATGCTGTATTTCAAAGTTAGGAAAGGCTGCAACAATTTGTGTTTGGCTAAGTCTACTAGGAAGGGCAAGGCTATGCCCCACCATCTCTTCTCTTTCTTGCTGAGTTAACTGAGTGCAAATTATCTTTGCACTTTGAAATCAGTTTGCAGCAGTTAAAGTAATGAGGATAAAGGGAAGAAGTGGGTGGAGAAGAAGAGAAAAACTGAGACATTTTAAAAGCAAATGAAAAAGTGGGACTACAGAGAATTAACTGGGGCTGTTCTTACCAAACTAGGACAGCTGGAGAGTACGGTATTAGGAATTTTGAACTGGAAGTGGCCACTGAAAATTGGATGACATCCAAATGTCCTGTGCCAACATTTTAAGTGTCTACCGTGATGCCTTGATGAGTTACAGCTGGCACAGATACAGAGTCATTCTCTTTTCTTATTATCATATAGATGCCTGAGCTCAGATTAATTTCAGAGTTTAGATTCAGCTCTGAAATGTGTTTTGTGTCTTCCAGAGTTTGGAAAAGTTACTTTTTGGATCACAAGTCCCAGAAATTGTCAGGATCCCCAGGGGTTTTGGGAGTTGTGATCCAATCTCCCCCCCACCCCCACAAGGACTGGAAACTTTCCCAAGCAGCCATGCTGAGTCTAAGCAAGTTTTCTGCATTGTCACTGAGTAAAACTTCTCTCTCTCTCTCTCTGGGCTCTCTCTCTGTGCAAGTCACCATCCAGGTACTACCCAGGGCTGACACTGCTTATTTTCCGAGATCAGAAAAGGTTTGGTGCCTTCTAGACATTTTGGTGGATATGTATTTCACCAGATTAGTTTGAGCCCCAGCACCTTTCTTTTCCTTTAGAAGTCAACCACTGGAACATGGAGAAAAACAAAAAGGCAATAAAGTTGAGGTTATTATATAAGAGATAACAATTGCTGCTGCTCTCAGTGTGGATGCAGGTGATTGGTTTAGATGTTTACATGAGGTGCATATTATGATAAAGCACTCCAGGGATACATTGGCCCATATAACAAAATGTATTCTGAACATTTGTGAATCAAGGTAGATTGCCTAGGGAGAATTAACAACCACAGAGAGAGCTCTCGGGTCATGGAATGAGGAGAACATGTTTACCTAAGCAATTGTTTAAGGACAAGAGATATGAGAATGGGCTAACATTTGAATAAACTCAATAAGCAAAGGAAGGGTAGGGTTTTTTTTTTTTTAATCTTCTGCAATGCTAAGGGAAGTATGATAGTTTTACGAGAGGAGGAGAATGTTTCACTGGGGGCAGTTTCCAGAGAGAGGACTATTCCCTCCACTAGCTATTATAAGGCACTGCACAGCTATTCCTTCTTGTTCTGCTTAATGGATTTTCCATTGTAATAAAACAGGTAGAGAAAGTGATGAAAAAAAAGAAAGGTATGAAAAGAAGATGATAATATCTGGAGTCTCTGTGAACTGCAGCGAATGAAGCAGGGTGGTGGGATACAAGCCTCCTTTGGAACGTCTCTAAGACAGCTATGAGAGCCTGTGGAAACCTCCTGCAAGATGGGAGCCACAACGATACAGTTCATGTAGGGAGAATGAAATAAGCGAGGTGATACTCAGCTGCAATCCTCAATACTCATTCTTGGGAACATAATGCTGTTGAACTCAGTAGGAATTCCTGCTGACTAAATATGTGTATGGTCACACTGTAATGCACTCTTTCCTAGATGGATCTGTTAACTTGCCCTATCAAGATGAACTTGGATTAATCCAATGCAAGGGCAGGTAGAGGGATTCTGTTTTCCATGGCATATTTGAGAAGCAGAGCTTTAGAAGATTCCTTTCTGGACTACAGGTCCCAGACTTTCCCAGTCAGCATGGTCACTTGCTGGTCATGCTGGCAGAAGGAGGCTGGAAGTTGCTACTCACAAAATAATTTTTCCCATATGTGGTATGAAGCCACATGATGTAGCCAGTTTGACCTGAAATAATTGCTTAGGAAATGTGGCTTAAATCGAATTGTTCTTTCTAAGTAGAGTAGAACTATTGAATTAATCGAACTTACTTAAGTGAACTTATAGACCCAGCTTGGTGGAGTGGTTTGAGTGTTGGATTCGAAGTCCAGGAAACTAGAGTCTGAATCCCTGCTTAGTCATGGAAATCCACTGGGTGACATGGACAAGTCATACTCTCCCAGTCTGAGAAGTAGGCAGTAGCAACCTTCCTCTGAATAAGGCTTGCCAATAAAACTCTTAGGGATGTAACAAAAAAAGGATGTAACAACAACAACAAAAAAGTGTTGACTTACCAAGTTGCAATTGATTCAATGGATCCACTCTGGTTGGGACTAATGATTGGATTTAGCTCCTTGTGCATAGCCTCCTGAGACTCATAGTGGAAAATAGGTGGCATGGAATGGAAATCAATTTACTTAATTGGCCAGGTGATCTTATGATATTCTCCAGAGGAAGAACCTTTTGTTTATCTCAGGCACTTAATCTACCTATTTAGGCTCTTGGGCTGCAAAGGCTTTTTATTTCCCGTAGCAACATGAAAAACAGATACAAAGGAAGAGGAGGCTCCCATATTTTAGGCAGTTGTATGGAAGACAGAATTTCAGTAACCTCAACTGGAGATACAGAGCACTACCCCTCTTCTAGAGAATACAACAGCTAGCATTTTCTAAGCCTTGTCCTCCTTTGTATCTGGTCATCAGCCCTAGCAACAAGGAACATCCAAGAGACCCCAGTGGAGGATTATTATTATTTTGTTGCATTCACATAGGAGGAGGAGATTTTTGCCATCTACAAAGCTTCTGTTGTTTTCTTTTTCTGAGGTTTCCATGGCATTTAGCTGGGAGTGAAATAGCTACTTCTCGGATCTCATTCTAGCTAGGGGCTCATTAGTATTTAAATAAGCTCATAAATATTCTACTTGGATTTCATGCTTAAGTAAGCCTGCCATAGACCTGACACTATGCTATCATTTGCTACATTGCATTGCCCACAGTGCCATCGTTTTTCTCTCCCTCTCGGGTACAAAAGATCCCAGAAGAGGCTTGGGGAGCTTCTACCCCACTCATACTTATATTAGCTTCTCCAGCTGATTGGCATAATATTTCCATCTCCATAGGGTCACCCTTAACAACAGATAGAAAAAGCATCAGGTATTGATGTTTTTGGAATGGAGATTGCACTGATGGGAAAAATGCTACTGTTGCTGAATTTATCATCCCAATCTCTGTTTATGAGTTCCAACAATCTCATATACGGATAAGCTAGCAAAGCATCAGAAATGAGGTGCCATAGGAAGGAAATGGAAGATGTACAGACTTGATGACTCTTAACGTTTAGTTCCAAACATGCATATTTTAAGCAGAACCTGGAGAAATTATTTTTGGGGATTACAAATCCCAGAATCCATGTTGCCTGGGGGATTCTGGGAGTTGTGTACAAAAAATTAACTTTTTGAGTCTTTGGTATTCCTAATATATCATTGACTGCTGGCTATATGCCTAGCAGAGTTGTGCCCAAACAGAAATAAGACCTGCCACAGAGGAATTCCATAATCTTTCTAACCAAGAGGAAGCAAGCTCTGCACCTCTGAAAACATGTGTGTTTGTGTATATGTGTACAAGAAGGAAAAGAGCTGTAGCTTAGTAAATGACCACCATATCCTTTGCATGCCAATCTCTGGAATCTCCACGTATAGGATATCAAAAACTCTGAATCCTTAGGATAAGTTGTTGCCAGTCAGTGCAGAAACATGGCTCTCAACATCTGGTCATTCGCATTTGTTTGAATTTAACTGCCAGAACTCCTTACCATTCACAGTTTTAGTTCAGGTTTCTGACAGCTGAGGTTCAAAACATCAGAAGGGCCAAAGACTGGGAACCACTGCTGTTGAATAACATTCCCTAACCTGGCCATGTTGGGTAAGGATGGTGAGAACTTTACTCTGATATATCTGGGAGTGGTGCCAGTTTGGGGAATGGCTGGTATAGAGAATTCTGAACTACATGGGCCAATTGCTAGAGGGGTGAATGATTTGATGTAAGATACCTCTCAAGTCACCATAGCTCAGTGACAGAATACATCTTTTCCATACATATCTCAGGTCCTAAGATCTTTCTTTAAAGGATTTCAGGCATCAGGGTGTAGGGACAAACTGAGGCCCTAGAGCATGTTCTCTAGTATTCACAGATAACAACCAAGATAGGTGTGACTGAATAATATAAGAGTGTTGTCAAGATGGCACAAGTTACTGGTGAAGAAGATCATACTAGCTAGGAGAGGCTATAGCAGTTGCTTTTGCCTGATTCTTTAGGGAAGGGCAAGAATCTGCCCCCCCCATGTTATCTCTCCTCCACTGAGTTAATTGGGTACAAATTGCTTTTGCACATTGAACTTGGTTTATAGAAACTAAAGTGAGGACAAATGGAAAAAGTGAGAGGAGGAGATGGAAATGGAGACATTTTAAAAGAGACTGAAAAACTGAGATGACAGAGGATAAATTGGGACTGTTCCTGCCAAATCAGGGCAGTTGGAGGGTATGCTAGAGTGCAGCTATCACGGAAAACTCAATAGACTAACATCCTGAAAGCAGGTTCATTCAACAATCCTAGAAATCTGTGAATTTGCATATTGCAACTCTTCTGGTATTATTAACTAACAAAAAAACAAACAGACAGCAAAGACATAGATCTTAGAATTATTTTGCTAGGAAAAGATCAAAACAGATAATATAAAAAAAGTACTCCAAAACAACTGAATATTCAGTATAGTATAACAAAAACTTGTGTCTCCTTAAAAAAAAAAAAAGTCCAGGTTTGGCAAATAGAGAAGAAAAGGGTTTTTCAGAATGATTATCTCAGTAAATGCTGGAGCCTGCCATCCTTGCTGAGTTCTGTATAGGGACATTGCTCATTTTCTGTCTCTCTCACATACAATGATTTCATATTTTGGAAGGTATCTCTATATAAACTGATGTAGG
Source organism: Ctenosaura bakeri (assembly GCA_948474755.1). NCBI lineage: Eukaryota > Metazoa > Chordata > Lepidosauria > Squamata > Iguanidae > Ctenosaura > Ctenosaura bakeri. The sequence continues at coordinate 658,592 of CAOLHI010000340.1, forward strand.
ACAGCAACAGAGGCAGCAGTAAGCCCAAAGAGCACTTTCCTTGAACTCTCCAACCTCTGAGGAGAGGAACAGGAAGGAGAGAGATGGTGTAGTTGAGTTCACAGCCAAAATTTGCACAAGCAGTGGCCACAGTGGCTGTGGCTACAGCTGCTGCTCCTCCTCCACTGCCACCCCCCAGCCAAAGTGAGGTCTAGTGTGAGACACAGCAATGGTGGTTGCTGGTGGCTCTCTCTAGCCATACCCTGGAGGAGAGCCCCACATAAAAAAACCCCAGCCCCCTTCTTCTCCCTCCTGCTTCCACAGCAGGAGCCCAAATCCCAGTCAGTGCCTTTCCTACCCAAGTCTTCTGAGGATGGGAACTCAGTAATTGCAGCCAAGTCTGGCAATGGCAGTGGTGGGGCTGCCAGTTGTCTGTTTTCACCTTCAAGGTAGCAGCTGTGGCATTTCTGTTCATTCGTTTGGCTGGAGAGAGACTTGAGCATCAGTGAAATGGTGGGAGATGTGGATTCCTGTCATTTCACAGATCCTTGAGTCTCTCTCCAGCTGTATTTCTCTCCAGCCTTGTGAATACAGTGTACTATAGCTCCAAAAATTTCAGATTTTGGAATTCTGGATAAGGGATACTCAACCTTTAATATGGTGGCCATAAATCAGAATCTACTTAATGCATACAACAATAACAATGTCAGTAAAATGAGATTCACTGACTATTGAATGAGACATCACTGTATGTTGGTACTTAGAATGATGAAAGATGAGATGGAAATTGGGGTGCTAGGGAGTAGGGATTTGTCTGGGCAAATATACCTCTTTCTCTCCCTACATATACACCGCTGGAATGGCTTTTTGCCACCATAGAGATGACTGGAAGGTTCCAGAAGAGTATGTCTCTGGACTACAAACATAGGAGGTATGCTGAGTTTTAAGCTCTCAGCTGAGTGAGCAGAGAGGTGGGAGGGAGGTATTTGCCTACTGGTAGTCAGATTCAGTCTGTTTCCAGCCTCTGTGGTAAACATTTCATGCCATTAGCCTTTCCCTGTTGACATTAACAGCTGACTGCTGGGAACTATCTTACAGGTGACAGACAATTCTTTTTTTTCTTTACAGAACTCTCTTTTCATCTACAAACTAATTTAGGGAACAGTCTAGTTGCTAAGGGGGTTGTGGCCATGATTGCTACATATTCATAACACTTTCCTAGATATCACCAGAATTGTTGTTGCTATCATGCATTATTTATAGCCTGCCTTTTCCCCCAAAACAGGAACTCAATGTGGCCTTTTTCTTTCCCATACGTTTCTTCTTTCGATATATCTCAGTCTCAGGCCCAAACTACATGTGATGTTCAAGTGAGCACATTTTTCCCCAGTCTATAACATGAGCAAAACCAAAATGAGATGCTACAGGTGGAAGTACTCTTTCATCTTTATAGCAGCTTTCATCACAGGGAAACAGTGGAGAAGCTTCTCTTATCTGGGCTGGGTATTCCCAGTCTAGACCATCACATCTGATGCTGCATTGGGTTTAAAACAAGAGACAAATACTACAGTTGGCCCTCCATATTCACTAGGGTTAATAGGCTTTATATCCCTTCCTCATGATATGGTTTTATTGGCAAAACATATATTTAATTGGCATAAAATAGAAAATATCCTGCTATGGCTGGGAGCTGGCTGGCAAAGAGGAAACTCGCTGCACGTATGTGTTGCAAAACTAGGTCAAGAAGAAACCTCAAGGCATGGCTAGGCCATAGCCAGAGACACTCTCTAACAACAGACTTGCAGATGTCACTCAATGACTCAAACTTCAGAAACAATGACACCAAAACTACTTCCATGGAAGGTCTGATTGTCTTTGACCTCCTCCTTTGTCCAGTAAAAAGTCCCTTTTGTCCCCTCACTTGTACAGCAATCAAAAAGCTATCACGATTCCCATCAGTCCTTTGTCACCTAATGCTAAAACCATTAGCTAATTCCAGACCTCACTCTCCACTCTCTGGACCCCACTGTTTACTCTGCCAGGGAGTTGTTAACATCTTTGTCCTCCAGACAGAAAAAGAATATTTAAACCCCAGTTTTGGCTAGTCAACTCGCAGTGCACTAGTTGCTGGTCACCACTCTGCTGCTCCAATTCCCTTTAGTATACTGTCCTTAGACTCTGCGTCTAAGCCACATTGCTTCTTCACTGCTCTCTAGATTGGTAAATATTGCCCACTTCACCATAAAAATCTCTCTATCAAAAGTTTCCACCCTTCAGTTAGCCTTGTGTGATTGCTTGGATCTTGTGTGTGTGATTGTCAGTTTCCTCAATAAAACAAATAAGCTTACTTTTGACACTCTGGCTGTTTTTTCCCCCTGCACTAGTATCAGTCACATAGGAATGTGGGGGCAGGTGTGTGTGTGATTTGCCCTGGGTGGCAATGTTTCTGGGGCATCTCAGCCCATAGTCATGTCCCTGTGCACCCTGGCCACGCCCTTGTGCACTGCAGCCATGCCCCCCACAGTGGCCATGCCCCTCCTGCTGTAGCCCCTCCACACAGGCTAAGCTCCACCACTGACTAGTACTAGTATGCATAGGTGTAAAAGATCTTGTAAAGTTATCCCCTTCTCGCAGGCCTCCTAACTGAGCTAATATTCCCCACCGTTTTACAGAGGAACAGGCATTATGGGTGGAACCCTGAGTCACCCACATTTTGGGGTAACAGGGTTAGAGGTGTAGGTGTTACACAGCACTACACACTTACCCAAGATTGGCATGGTTTAATTGGCAAATATCATTGGCATACTTGCATCGCTGGTGGGCCTTTGTGGTACCCATGTTTTGGGGTAACACAGGACTCTCACAAAAGTGGGGGAAAAATGCAAATATCAAAATGTGTGTGCGTATCTGTGGGAAGGGGCCAAGGCATCATGGGGGGAACAGGCACCTACGGTCCAAACCAGGTCAGAGAAAGGAGAGGGAAGGGGTTTTTGGCATGGTAGCCCTTCCGCCCTCTTGCCCATCTCCTTCCTTGTGTGTGTGGGGGGGGCATGGTGTGTGTGGAAGGTTTGTGATGCTGAGAAAACAGGCTGCAAGCCATCCTTAAGCGGCCAGGCAGCAGCTGGCGATGGAGGAGGTCCAGAGGCAGGTTTTGAAAGGGCTGTGTGGCCTTATCAGAGCCACTGAGTGGGAAGTTTCCCCCAGAAAAAAAGTGTCTGAGGTGGAGGGTGACCGGGGTTGGTAAAACTCACAAATAATCAAATCCATGAAAGTCAAATTTGCAAATGTGGAGGGCTGACTTTATATAATTGAGTATTCTATGCAGATTGGACTTCATGTGTCTTTCTATAAAGAATCTGCCAGTAAATCTGTTGCAACAAACAACGCGGCTATCTGTGGAAAGGCTAGAAAACCTTCAGTCCTGTGAGATGGGATCCATTTGGGATATTCTGTTTTCTTCACTAGAGGCCAAGCCTCACGCTCACTAACTAGAATAAGAGGAAAAACGTACAAAGGTACTAAATGGCAGCCCAAGGTACAGAGCCTCCTGGAGTTGATGATTCATGACCTGAACTAACCTGCATGTATGAGGACACATCAATGTTTCTCCAGACTTTAGATGCTAACATTGCTGGGTTAATTGAGTGCAAGCTACTTTTGCACTTTGCACTTAGTCTGAAGAACTGATGTAAGCTAAGGACAAAGCGGGAAAGTGGGATTAGGAGAAAGAAACTGGGACTTTTTCAAAGTAGATGAAAAAGCAGGATGACGGAGGATTAACTTGAGACTGTCTCTGCCAGTATCAGGACAGTTGGTACAGAATGATCTGAATTGCTTTTAATAAACAAACTGAGAACCCCAGTCTAGTGACTGTATGACTAACACCATTTCCACAAAAGGTTGATACACTGTAGTAGTGTCAAATTCTTACCCTCCCATCTGCACGTTGTAGCGCTTTAGCACTGTAGTTTTCCTTGTGGTTCTGCATGTTTTCAGCTTCTAGCATGGTTCACTGTGATGAGAAACCACTGTATCAGAAAACCAGAAAAACTTCAATGTAAATCTCCCAAACCGGTTCTGCTTCGTTTTGCACCTACATGCCGAAGTGTAACATCAATTCACAATGCAGAAGTGGCTGGCTATGGGTGTTCCCAGACCAAAACCAGACCAATCAGTGACTGTGGGGCAGGTTGAGGGAGAGGAAAGGGAGTGGCTGGGGATATGCTGATGAGGAAGCAGCAACCACCATTCTCCGATTTAATACGGTGTAATTCGGAGGGGGTGCAGACAGCTCAGTTTCAGAATCGAGGTATAAAACACCACTCTTGAAACATGGTTAAACGCTCCTCCCTTCTCATGTGGAAATGGCCTAAGTCACCACCAGCTTCCAAGCTAAAGAATCTGTGAACTTTCAAAGGGTGCATATTGCTGCCCTTTACTGACCAGAATGGGAATGTCTCCCCCTATTTTTTTTAAATCTCACAGAGGGCTATTATTAGAGTACTATTTTTTAAAAAAGAAAGGAATTTGCTTTTTAGAACAAGAGACATAAAGAATTCTCCCTAGTGGAATGAATCATATTAATGGCTAATAATGTGCAATTTATCATTGTAGTTTTGCTCTGGAAAAGCTTTTTGCAGGTGCTCTAGATAGTATGAGAGGCTGGCTGAGCTACCGCTGCAGTTATTAAATCAAAAAATTGAAAGTAAAGGATGGTTTGGTGATAGCAGTGCCTTTACCATGGATGGTCTTGAACCAAACAGTGATCCAAAACAGAAAACACACACTTACAGTAAGAGGCAGCTGGTAGCTTTCAATTAACCCTGGAGAAGATTCAAAAGTAAGCAAAAATATTTTATCAAACATTTGAGATTTGTCATGGATAATCTGTTTCAGATTTGGGTTCACAGAAAGTATTGTTTAAGCTGTGCACACACACACACACGTATGTATTTTAAAGCAAACCCTCTTTCCTTAAGGCAAGCTTTAAAACGGAAGTGGAAAGTGCAGGAATAGGGGTATTTTATGCAATAGTCCAACTTTCGCTTTCCTAGTGTACCTAGATGCTTTGGACATAAAATATCTGGAGGGGGGAAAACTTAGGAAAAATGGATCAAGGGATACTTTCTTTTAGAATGATGAATAAAAGGAAAATAAAGTATTCATATATTTGTTCCCCTGAGAGCCAGAGTGGTGAAGTGGTTTGAGTGCTGGACTACGATCTTGGAGACCTGGGTTCAGTTCCCTGCTTGGCCGTGGAAACCCCCTGGGGTGACCTTGGGCACATCTCCTCTTTTCTTTCTGTTTTGGTGTCCAGACATCCTCAGTAAGAAGTTCTAGAGACAGCTGCTGTTTACTTTGCTTGTTCCAGCCAAACCAGTACAGCTCCAGTTGTTGTTGTTGTTGTTGTTGTTGTTGTTGTTGTTGTGTGTCTTCAAGTCATTTCCAATGTTTGGTGACCCTAAGGCAAACCTATCACAGGGTTTTCTTTGCAAGATTTATTCAGAGGGGGGTTGCCTTTGTCTTCCTCTGAGGCTGAGAGAACGTGACTTGCCCAAGGTCACCCAGTAGCTTTCCATGGCTGAGGGATTCAAACTCTGATCTCCAGAATCATAGGCCAACACTTAAACCATTACAATAAGCTGGTCCTCTGCACAGCTAAAGTAGAATCCCAAAAGAAGTAGAATTATTGCATTGTTTGCTTCAGACATGCTGCTGCAACAGTACAACGAAAGTGTTCCTCCAGTCATCCTTCACCGTCCTTCCAGTGCCAACACTGCTAAAAAATTCCAGATAGACAGAGGACAAGGAGGAAAAGGGCAGCTGGAGGAACATAAAAAGAGAACAAGGAAGAAAAGGGTGGCTGGAGGAACACAAAAAGACTTTATACAAAAGAGCTTCTTGGCTGGAAGCTTTGTTAACAGAGATATGCCTGTATTTTCAAGTACTGAGGTTGTTCTTCACCTGCCTCTTCCCTCATCTTACATTCAGAGGTGGTCTTTTTTTTTCTTCTTCTCATAAAGAAAGACTGCAACCAATGTTCTGTGGAAAACATTGCCCTAATACATAACTCTTCTATTAATTGCTATGTGATCTCTATAAAAGGATTACTTTAGTCTTACACCAAAAAAAGAAAAAAAAATAGCTCTGGGTATTTTTTTTAAACTTTCAAGTTGGTTATTATGTGTGTGTCAAAAAGCAAATCATTTATATCAAGTCTTTACTATATGGACAAGCTTTCTTTCTTTGTAAAAATGAGCTTGTTGCAGAAGTGGGAAAAGAGCCTGAGGAATATTTTCCTATGACTTTTTCATCTTTAGTAGCATTAGTGTGGGTGTTATCAGGAAAGTTTTAGAAATGGCGTGTGTGTGTGTGTGTTGGGTGTGAGGGGGACACAGCATGATGGTTCTGCAATTAGGTAGTGATGTAAAGAGCTGTAGTTAACCGTAGAGCAATATAATGAGTCCAGTCCTGTATATGTGTAAATATTGGTGACTAGCATATTTACCTGGCATTGCTCAGGATTTTATTTTACTCTTAAGAACTCACCAAACTGTCTTCTCCAGTACCTGTAACTGTCCCCCATATTTTCCAGTGCGATCTGTATTCAGAGTTATTTACATACACAGTGTGGATTCCTGAAGGAATACACTGTCCTCCTCCTTGCTGCTAGGCCTTGTCAGCATAGCTACTGGCCTTTCCAGTACCTGAAAATTTTCCCCATATTCCCCAATCCAATCTGTATTCAGAATTGTTAACATGCAGAGGTTGGGTTCCTGAGGGAATACACTGTCCTCCTTCCTGCTAGACTTCATCTTCATAGCAACCAGCTTATTCCAGTACCTGAAACTTTTCCCTATAGTCCCCAGTCCAATCTGTGTTGTCTGGTGACATTGATGTACTGGCTTTTGATTTTTTTGCTTTCTGTTGAATTTGAGCAATGGCTTTACATTTTTCTGGAAGCATTTTTTTTGAATTTCAACTTTAAGATTCCTCACATATGGAACCCATAGAATCTACTGTGTGAGGGGAGAAGACCTTGTAACTATGTTGTGTATGTCACTTTAATTTTTCTCACATATGCCTCCCAAATGATTTCTGGCATCCTTATTGATGGTGGGCGTCATCTCCATATCAACCAGCCTGAGACCCAAGAGCTCTCTGGCTGAGCATTCTAAAGGCCCCTCCCTAACCTGCTAACCCCAGGATTCCATAGAACCTTCACAGCCAGCCAATCATATGAGATCTTCTCACCTCACTCAGTCAATTGTATGAGGTCTTTGCCTGCCTGATCCAGATAAGCAGACAAACTCACAGACAAACATTGACTTTTATATAGTAGATATAGACATGGAAATGACACAGGTTGTGAAAAGTTTAATTGCTTGGATATATTGACTATCTCAATGGTCTCACCTGCCACTGGCACTACCTTTCTGTGGTGGTGAGACTGCATTCCCCTGTGAGGCAAGAACCTATACTGATGGCCACAGTGCTTCTGCTGAGGAGCCAGACTAAGCAATTTGAGTGTTGGACTATGACACTAGAAGATCAGGGACTGAATGCTCTCTCAACCACAGAAACCCTTTGGGTGACCTTGGGTAAGTCACACTCTCAGAGGAAGGCAGTGACAAACCTCCTCTAAAGAAATCTTGCCTAGAAAATCCTAGGACAGGGTCACCATACTTTGGAGTCAACTGGAAGTCACGTAACAACAACTCCTGAAAGAAAGTATGGCTGATTTGCTGGAACCTTGAACAGGACCATACCATGCAGCAAATTTTGTTGCAGGTCCTGCTTGTTTGGGCTTTCCTTTTTTCCCTTTAAATATGCAGCTAAAAGAGGATATAATTTTAATAGAATTAGAGACTCTATAATTGCTTCCTAGTAATGAAATGCTGTATCTTAACTATTTCTATGTGCTTGCAAAAGAAATTACTACCACAATAATTCTTTAGAAAATGATTATTTGTAAATATATTTTGATAATACAAATTATTCATTTTTTTAAAAAAAGTTATTCTACTTCTAATAGAATTTATCCTCTCTTCCCTCCCCTGTTTCATCATTATTTCAGCTATTAGCCTTGTACCTACATATGTTTTGACCCATAAACCTTCACCAGGAGGGATTTGTTTGCCCCCGCACCCGAATGAAATATACAGTCCTCCCTCTACATTCACGGGTTTGACGTTTGTGAATTTGATTATTTACGAGGCATGAACCCACCTCCCCCCAATTCCTCCCATTCCCTTGTGTTCTGCCCTGATACAGACAACACACTGAAGAGAATGGGGCATTTGTTTGACTTCTTTCTCCCCTCTGGAATTCTCCCCTCCCATTCTCTGCCTTTTGCCCTGGTGCAGACGACACACACTGCGGCAAAAGGTCAGGGGATGGGGAGAGGAATGCACGTGCTTTCCTTCTCCTCTCCAGAGCTCTCCCTCTTATTCCCTTACATTTTACCCTGGTGCAGATAGTACATGCTGAGGCAAAAGGAAAGGGAATAGAGGGAGGAGGCATGCACATGCCTTTTTTCTCTCCCCTCTGGAGTTCCCTCTCCCATTCCCTTGCCTTTCACCCAGTGCAGAGAAGGAAGGCTTGCATGCCAGGGCAAAAGGCAAGGGAATGGGAGGAGGAGCCCTGGAAGGGAATAGGAGGGTGAATATCGGGGGTGGGGTTACTCGTAGTTTTTCCACTTTTGCAAGGGTTTTCTGCCCTAAACCCTCATGAAAGTGGAAGGGCCACTGTACTCAGCTGGGATAAAAATTCTCTCGCCATCACCGCAATAGGCAGACAGCCCAGCCCCTTCTTATTATGCCTATGCCTATATCTATATCTCATCTCTATATCCAGCACATATACTTCATGGCAGCACTTGAAGAGATTAAAACTATAACACATTCTCTGCTTAGAAGCAATTAGTCAGTGTAAACGAAAGTTTTAATTGCACCTATGATTTATTGAGCTCAAGCTGAACAATTAAGATTCAGCCTCAGAAGTGATCAATGAGCTGCAGAGAATGACCATGTTTTTGTGGGTGCGTGATTGAAGAGCCATTTCCAGCTGGGTGAACCCACCTGATGCCACATTTGTTCATCTGAAGGGACCATTTATATTATACCCCACTTTCCCTTAATCAGGAAGGCTGGAATCTTGTGGCTGATGTTATCAGTGGAGGAGGGAGGGAGGGAGCCATCTAAGTTCTCTTCACATTACACATTTATAACACTATATTCCACTTTAACTGCTTTGGCTGCATTCTATGGGCTCCTGGGATTTGTAGTTGGGTGCGTTATTAGAGCTGTCTGGCTGACAATTCTTAATACTCCTCCATAAACAGCAGTTCCCCAGATTCTAAAGGATGTAGCCCTGGCAGTTGAAGTGATATCAAAGTGCTCCAGTTATGTAGCGGGAAAGAGAACTAGGCCACGTAGTGAGGTTTAACAAGTGCTTTATATTTGAAGTGTTACCTAGTGTTTGCTTATTTAAGCAATTTATCTTTGAGAGAAAATCTCTCTCAAGATAACAGCAAAATGTGTAGATTATATCATACCATTCAATTGTCCCAATTTGCCAGAGACGGTCTCGATTAATTCTCTATCATTCCATTTTTTCAGTTGTTTCTAAAATGTCCCAGTTTATTTCTCCTGTTCCCACTTTACCCCTTTGTCCTTCGTTTATTTCAATTGTTTCAAATTGAGTTCAAAGGGCAGTACCCTGGTCCCCCTTCAACACTGAAGGATATGAATTTAGTAAAAGGACTTGCTCTGATTTTTCTCAGATCCTCAGTGTATAAACAATTCTGATGGAAAGTTTTGTTATCTATAGCATCTCCTCAAATAGTGTGGGTTTTTAGTTTTTGTGGGTCTCAAATGGGTCCTCCCTTCACATTTGTGGCTTTGACCTTTGTGAATTTGATTATTCGCAAAATGTACATGTGCCTCCCCCCTTCTCCTCTTCCCATTCCCTTGCCTTTTGCCCATGCTGGGGCAAAAGGCAGTGGGGGAGATGCACACCAGGGCAAAGGGAATGGGAAGGAAAGCGTGTGTGCCTCCACATTCCCTTGCCTTTTGCCCAGGTATGGGAGAAATAAGGCAGGCATGCCCTGGCAAAAAGCAAGGGAATAGGAGGAAGGAGCCTATTCCGAAAAGGAATAGTTGGAGGAGTGCAAGAGGTAGTAATTTGTGTTTTTTCCACTTTTACAAGGGTTCTGTGCCCCAAACCCTCGTGAAAGTGGAGGAGCTCTGTATTGCCTCTTCTAGAAACCTCCAAGGATGGAAATTTACCATGGGAGGGGCTCTCTGCACTGTTTAAATTCAACAAATACCCATTTTTCAAAATTGATGGCCACTTAATGGCTTTGCTTTTTTCCCCTTTTCTTTCCAGTCTTCACGGCCCATGGCAAAGTCTTCGGACCAGTAAATTGCAGTGATGTGGACTTGGGTCAATAGACTCAGACTCTAGTCGGACTTAAGTCACTTCAGTGACTCGACTTGGCAATAAATGAGACACTGACTCGACTCGAGACTTGTATGTTTTTAGTGACTGACTTGCTGTTCTTAGTTTAGTAACACAACACATTCATCTAGAAACCTTACAATTTTGAACAACGCCTCCATCTCTTTTTGCCTACTGGTCACATGGTAATCTATCTCAAGCCCAAAGTGTGAGTGCAAATGGGTTAGGCAATGGGCTTGAGGTAGGATTGAGGTCTGCTCAGCAGCCTGTCCCTGCTGCATATTGGAGGAGCCTATTAAAATGCTTCCTAAGAGCAAAAAACAAGACTTGCCCCCAGAGTATGGGGTTCATTCCTCAGAAGGGAACAGCAACTGTGTTAGGCAACAGGCTTGGGGAGGAAGGATACTTCCTTCTAAAGCTTTTGAAGCTTCAGTAATGAGGAGTAAGAAGAATCCTATTTCCCATGTCTGGAATTACAGATAGCCAAATTGCAAATGTAGAGGGCCAACTCTGCTTAAATTGTTAAAACTGACTTTATTTCACTCTATCCAATAATTCTGGAAATTTGATTGGGGTATAAAGTTGGCTTCCAGACTTGAGACTTGACTTGAAAGTATCTTCCAGGACTTGAGACTTGACTTGAGATTTGAAGGTAGAGACTTGAGACTTGGAGTAAAAGACTTAAATAAATCACTGGTAAATTGCCTCCAGCCAGCTGTCAAACTGGACAAAGACTTCTAGCTTTTTCGCACCTTACCTTTTCACGGAGGTGGGGGGAGGCGCTCGCTCAAGAAGCCTCAGCAGGAACACTGCCGCTTCCCTGCTGCTTCAGTTGTGCAGCAGCTTCCTGGTCGCGCGAACGCTGCGCGAATGCCCCGCCCCTTCCTACCGCAGCGCAACCTGGGAATTGCAGGCTAGCGCTGAGGCAGGAAATGCGCCCGGCCCGGCTCCCGATGCACCGCACGCCAGGTAAGTGCATGCGGGCTCTGGGAGCATTGAGCGACCGCGCACCATTTTTGGCTTTAAGCCGAAAATGAAAAGGTGCGTGCGCAGTCCGCATCAGGCCCTTGAGTGTTGCGTAAATGGGAGTGCGTCATGCAGACCGCTCCTCCCATTTACAACGCTCAAGGGGCTCTCTCACTTTAGAAACGGCATGCAAAAAGGGCCTTCCACTGCTCCTGCAGGTAGAGAAAATGTGTTGGGAGGATGCAGTATTTGTTGCTATAGTTTTCAAGATTTTTAATTTTTTGAATACTTCTGCATCATCAAAATGGCACTTTTGCTCTCTATCACAATATTTTTTTTAAGGGATCTGGAATTTGCCTTTTGAACCATAGCATCACCTCAGTTGCCCAAGATTTTTTTTTTAAAAAAAAACATTTGGAAGAAGTCTAATATCGAGCCAATAAATCACTGCAAACAGCCTTCCAAAACAGTAGAATGAATAGAATGAGGAGATTACATTAATCAGCAAAATCTAAGAAAACCCAAGGAGATATATTATGGGAACATATACTTTGCTAGACCTGTCTGGAAAAGGCCTCAGTGAGATAGTCATGCCACTAACAGTGCTGTTTACAGTCTGATCCCCCCTTCCCACCCACCCCTCTCTGTGGCCATTTCCACAGTACACACTTATAGCGCGATTATTCCACTTTCAACATTCTATGGAATCCTAGGGTTTGCAGTTTAGGGAGGGGCCGACTACATAAGAGTGTAGTGCGGAAATGGCCTCTCTCTCTCTCTCTCTCTCTCTCTCTCATTCACTTACTCACTCACTCACTAAAGTAAAATTTGTATATATTTCTGGTTCCTATTGCTTGTTTCCCTCCATATTTGTCTTTAGGCTCCCCCTTTCCCACCTCCTCTAAGCATTAACCAAATAAATTTCCAAGGTGTCATTGTCTCATTGATTCTAAGGCTCCTTTCATTAAAAATAAAACAAGAAAAAGGGAAAAGTAACAAACAGCACAACAAGTAATGTCATAATTCCCACTGCTCTTATCATAATGAGTATCAGCAACAGGTGACCTTTCAACCATGGCAATGTACTGATGGGGATCATGAGGCCTTTCAGATGTTGTAGCTCCCAACATTCCTCACTGTTGATTTTGCTGTCTTTGATTGTTGGGACTGCAGTTCAACAATACCTGGAGGATTGTGCGATTCCTATTCCTCATGTAATAAGTGAGAGAATGAATTACTACACATTTGAAAAGTAACTTGCTAACCTCTGCACTTGGTACTACCATAGATCAGTTCTTGATGCTGCTCAACAGATGCGTAAGTTACATTGGCAATAATTACCTGAGTAGGCTAGAGAAATCTATGGCTCACCCACTGTAAGGGTCTGTCTTCTTTGGAGAGATTTATTCAACAAAAGCAAGTGAAATTTAGGATACCTGGCAACTTGATGAGGAGCTTTCCTCTATGGTGGGGGCTGCAGTCTGAGGCAAGCCAGCATGACAGAGGCACATCTCCTGTATGTGAATGCATTGCCATGCCAGCTGCTTGACGCATCAGTGTTGCTAAGTAAGAAGACATTTAAACATGTTGATTAATGCCCTGACTTTGGGTAAGTAATTAGAATTAATGTGGGATATCAAATCAGGAAATCAGGCATTATTAGGAGAAATTAGCAATTTATATTCATTTTACGCCTGGCTCATCCTGCACCTAAATACTGACAAAAACTTGGCAAGATGCTAAGATCTTCTCTGGAAGTTATAAAAAAGAGCAAGAAAAACAGAAAAGTTGTAGAAAAGAAACATGGTAAGGAGGTGCCCTGGCCTTGTAACTGACTGGATGGAGAGCTTTCTGAATGCAGCAGTATAATCCTATGCATGCCTTCTTATTTGTAAGCCCCACTGAGATCTTTCTGTGAGATTTCCTTTGTCTATATAGGATTGCAATCTAAGGCCATTTCCACACTGCACTGTTATAGTGCTATTATTCCACTTTCAACATCCTGTGGAATTCTGGGGCTTGTAGTTTACTGAGATCAAAGAGCTTTCTGGCTGAGAATTCTAAATGCTCCTCCCTAAACTGCAAACCCCAGAATTTCATGGGATATTGAAAGTGGAACAATAGCACTATAACAGTATAGTGCAGAAATGGCTTAAGTCTATTGCAAATGGCTTACCTGGAATTACAGGAAACAGATACTCAACAGCTTCTAGACACTTTAAACACAGAAAAAAAAGAGTTAGCACAGCATGAAGATTAAGAGCAGGAACTATGAGCTTTGTGAGGAATCCAGTGCTCTCCACCCACCAATAGAAAAGCATCCATCTGTGGAATGAATTTCCTGTTCCCTCTGTGGTTCTCCACATCCTCAAATCTACTCCAGAGGGCTGGGCAGTTTCCAGGGTAAATTTCAGAAAGTGATGACTATAGAAAGGAAGAGAGAGGAAAAGTTACATCAGCCAAGGGAGCACTGATTCACACAATGCTGAGTCCCCAAAATGAGTGTCCATAGGCAGGCTGTAACTTCTGGCAGTGGTAACACTGCCCTTAGGAAAAACTCTATATCAATATTTGCAGGATCATTGCAAAATAGGCACCTTCACAATCTGAATATATGTAAGGGAATGATATTTTGCTATACGTGGTGTTCTTCAAATGTTTTGATGAATCAAAGTAAGTGTTTTCATGACTCATTAATGACATTCTGAGATCTGAGGCTCAAGTCCCATTTCAAACCTGACAATAGCAGACCCATTGAATCAATCACATTTATGTGTTGACTTACTATTCAACAACTGATTCAATGGGTCTACTCTAGTTGGGACTAACCACAGGATTCCAGCCTGAGGCTGCAACTGTTTATGTATTTTGGGGGAGCAAGTTTCATAGAAATCAGTGCTACTTGCTTCTAAATAAATTTGTACTGAGCTATATGAATCAAAATTGGACTTGAAATATATAAAGAAGGTGATTTATCTATCTTTCCTTTTTTTTTCAGAGACGAATAAGTGGAAGATGGTATGGTTTCAATCCTCCACAGAGTCTTCATCTTTGCCCTTGAAAATTTGTACATCCAGACATTATTCTGATGTTGAGCTGGACACATTTTGTGCAGTAGGAAAATGTAATGGACACTAGGAAACACTGGATTTCCTTGGCAAGAAAGGATTTGACATTGTCTTCCTCTGAGGCTGAGAGAGTGCGATTTTCCCAAGGTCGCTCACCAGGTTTCCATGGCTGAAATGAGATTTTAACCCAAGTCTCTCAGAGTCCTAAACCAGCACTCAAACTGTTATAGCACATTATCTCTCAGTTACAATTTCTGTGAAATTTTTCACATTCTAGGATCTTATTTGCAAAAATTTTATTTGGGCAAAACTTGGGTTTTGTCCAGCTAGGAATAATTTTTGCTCAGAAAAAAATGTATTTAGTGTAAAAAACATTTTTTTTCTGTGCAAAAAGTTGCCCAAGGTTGCAAAACACATAAAACCACTGAAGACTGTAGAAGTTTTTGAAATTCTTCTTAGGCTAGAGAATAAAATAAGTCAAGATTTTCACCCTCCATTTGCGTATGTGATGAGTACTGTTTTCATGTTGCTTTTGGTTAAGTATGGGCCAACTGAATCCTCAGCAAGGATTCAAGATTCATGAATCCGAATCCCTGTGCAAAAATAGGCAAACCAAATCTTTCAAATCCACCAACCAAAAAATAGTTTTTTTAAAAAAGTTCTGTTTAAAAAAGTTTTTAAAAGTTTAAATGTTTTTAAAAGTTGCTTTTTAAACCCTTTTTAAAAAAAGGATTTGAAAGATTCGAGATTCGTGGGATTCATGGATTCCCAGAACCTTCTAGGGATTCGGATCTGGATCTGGGTAATTCTGGATTTGTCCCATCTCTACTTTTGGTTATCTTTAAGGCATTATAAGACTTTTTTTCTTTATTAAATTTCAACCAACAAAAGTAGTAGCATAAGAAATAGCTCAATATACTAGTTTCCATCAAAATTAAACAGTAATTAAACAATAGGAAAAAAAGGAAATAGGAAAAAATTACAAATATTTACATACCAGACTTAGATTAGTGAAAGAAAAATAGAAGGAAAAAAAGGAATAGTAAAAAAAAAAAGTTTCAGAAAAGGTCTCTAACACACCATAGCATATCACTTATAGCTATTCTCAATCAATCCCAATTACAAAATATACTAAATGGAAAAAATAAAAGATTAAAAAAGCATAGTAAAAAAAAGAAAAAAGAAAATAAGTAATACAAGTATATTTAAAAATTTGGAGACCATTTATACAGTATGCGAAGGACAGGCTTGGTGAGAAGTGCAATTAGGTTTTGATATAAAGAGCTTATTAGCTCTGAAATTCAGAAATAAAATAATATATAAGGATTTTCCTTTTTTTCAAAGTAAGGGTTTTTTTTTATCCTGATGTAGTAAACCAATGTTTGAAAGTGTGGGAAGTTTGGGGGGGAAGGGGGTAAGTAGTAAGTCTAATATTGCCTCTTTACTCTTCTTTTTAAAATATATTTATTAATTTACGTTAAAATAAGGCATTGTAAGACTTCGTGAGTGATATTTTTCCAGTTTTGTGCCATTCTCATATCAATCTTAAATTTTTCTGAAAAGTAATACACAACAAATTTTGTGGACAACATTTTGGGAGATGAATGTCTTTTGAGGGTTTTGTGGTTAGTTATAGAACAAAGCCACGTATTTGGAAAATCAACTTTGATATTTTCCCCCTAGTTTTTGCATGCTGCTTTGGACTCTGCCTTCTTTTGATCCTGATGGAACCACCACCATCAGCCTTTTAACCTTACCCTGCTCTTCCTCAGTTTGGCACAGCCTTCAGTCTGATGTACAGTATCATATTCTCCAATTGTTCACTGGTACCTGTAATGGAAGTCAACTAAGAATTTTTATGCTAGTGCAGCTGTACCCTGTGAGTGAAAACCAATGTAAAATTTTAGAGCCAGTGGGACTGCTCTTTTGAAGTGTCCTTACTGTATTTAGTTCAAAATATGCCTTTTCTCTACAGAATAGACTCTAGAGCTCTGAAAAACAAAACAGCCAAACGACTTTGAAGCAGCAGCCAGCTGCAAACAGCACTGAGCAACTGGTCGCTTCTACTAAGAAATCTCTCTGCTAATTCTCAAAGCAGTTTTGCATTTTAAAAGTGTGCATGTATGTCAACAGAGATGGCTGTAGCTACAAATCAAAGTTTGGAGAGTCCCTTTAAAACAGGATTAGTTCCACTTCCAAGCCCAAAGTAGTTACCATTTTTGAGATACTTTTTAAAGTGTAACTTTGCTTTCTAGTTTCCTAAAGTTATTTAAAATATGTGCTTTTTGTAACTTCAAAAATCTGAAGATTTGTTTTATTCAATGGCATGAGGTGCGGTACATATTTCCACCTGCCATTTAGTGAGGACTCACTGTTAAAAAAATAATCCACAAAAAGAGTGATGTTGCCTGTTATTGTGTTACAGTTGTAATGCAATGTTGTTATGTTTTAGTTATTGGAATAAAGGAATCAATTATATGTACTTCCAAATATTTGGAATAATATCTGCACTGTGACTTACACATTTATTTCATGCAGTGGAGAACTGTTATATTTGTATTTAAGCTTCAATTCAATAATTGGAGAAATTCTGCAAGAGGGATTGCCTCTTGTGATAGTCCTCTCTCTCCCGTGGACATACCAGAAACTGTGAAGGTTTCTCCTCAGTGTTGGTCAGTCCTGACTGGGATATGAGACTATTTGTTCTGCTATATCTGCTACTAGTTGTTTTGATTCAGGGGAAGAGGCAGTCATCTGGAACCAGGGGCCTTTCTATGTGTGATTCCTCTGTGGCAGATTCCTCAGATTCTACAGCATGTTATGACACCATTTTCATCCTCTACAAGCAATGAGTCTCTACTGTTGGACTTGAACTCTCCACTATGTGGTGCCTTGTGATTTAGACCTCAACCAGCAGACTGACTAAATTTCATCCAAAGATGGTTGGATGTCCCTGCTTTTAAAATCTCTTGTGTATGTGTAAACATTAGAGGTAATTTTTTAAAATTACTGAGAATATGATATTTCTTTTGAGAGAAGATTAAGTATATGACCAACTTATGCTCAGATATGTCTTGAACAAAATGCAGGCAAAGGAGAACATTTTTACATCAATGGTGGTCTTGCCTTAAAATATAACATTTTCAAAAATCAAGAAAAAAGAACACCACTATACATATGTCAAATGATAGAATATCCGATTCATCTTAACTTGCTTGTTGTTTTACTCATCTGTCTCAGCCCCACCACACAGTTGCATCATTAACTCCAGGCTCTCGGGGACCTTATTATTTTCCTGTTCTTTCTGGCAAACTCCCAAATTGCAGGCCACTAGAGAACAAGAAGTGTTTCAAATTAAAACAGGATATGGGATATAGTGCTGGAAAAAAAAAGGTTTCAGCACAAGGTCAATGCAACATAAGGGATCTCACTTCTGAAGCCTTACATTTAATGCTGGTTGCCCTTACCAGCTATTTAGAATATAATACTGGTTACACCAAAACCTGACCTGCTCCCTCTTCAACTTATGTGGGTGAATGACTTGTTCCCACTATACTCAGCCCCACCACCTAGTTGTATCATTAATTCAAATGAAGTGATTGATAGCCAATATTGGGTATTTTCTTTTGCGACTAAATACTGAACAGTGATCACAGTTGATTGTCTAAATGGCAAGATCTCAGGACTGAGGCTCACATTACATATGGGGACTTATGTCTGCCCACAGTTACTCTAACACAACTGATTGTAGGCACATTGATTCAGTATTAAGCTTCCCTTCATTCAATCTTTCCTGTAAGTTTGAGTGCAGTCTAAAAAGCAGGTGGTAAAAGAATACTTGGAATAAATTACTTTTTTGATTTTCTTCAGTGCAAAATGAATCTTCATGCCAACAAGTAGAAGCAGTTTAAGGCACTTTGGGTAATTGAGTTGATCCACAAGCCTATTCTTGCTAGATGCTTGATGGGCTTAGTTCCATGCTATCTGAAAGACTGTATGTCCCTATATGAACCTGTCAGAGTTTAAAGATCCACAAGGGAGTCCTTTTTCTCAGTCCTGCTGTTACTACGGTTATGATATGTCTGGTGAGAGCACTAGATATCCTTTTGATATCAAATAATTTGGCCTTTGCTTGACCTTTCTCTGCCACCCTACTCCACGTGTTTGCAGAGGTCCACCGGACAAGCACGTATTAGGCACGGCCGTTAATGGTTGTACATTCCAAACCTGATTCAGGCAGGCAACTTAAGCCTCTCTGATGCTTCAGGGAAAAACCCTCTTGCAAACCGGCCTTGCTCAGTGCGAATCTACACAAAGACGCACGGCCAAGTGCCGAGCCATTCCTTTATGTTGGTACATCAGCATACTGGCCATACTATTGTCATCCAGCACTAAGCTCATCATGCAAAACCTGACCTTTTCCAACTCCTTTGTCCAGCTACAAATTTCCTTTGTTCTCACCGAGCATGGCATGGCGTGAAGGTAAAATCCACCCCATAAAAGGTCCCCTTTTCCAAGTCCTCCTCAGATCGCTCCTGAATTCCATCCAGCCTTGCTGCCGCTGTGTTTGGCGAGCTGTCCCCTCAGTTTCCAATAACTGAGTCTGCCTCCCTTTTTGGACTACTTTGGACTGCTCAGATCATCCTGGACTTCCATCCAGCCTTGCTGCTGCTCTGTCCAGTGAACTTGTCCCCTCAGCGAGCTGCGCTGAGCTTTCTTCCCCTCAACCTCCGTTTCTCTCCAGGACTACGAGACCAGGTGTCGTATTACCCATTCCCCTGAAAGCTCTCCACTTCTATTTCTAGTTAGCTGTGTGCATGTGTTGTCTTATTCATTGTTTGTCCTCAATAAATGTTATTTTTGTTACTTTAAACTTGTCTGGCTATGCTCTCTGACCTGAAGCCGTAGACATAGGGTAAAAGATCCTAGCTAGAGTTACCCTGCCTCTCGTTAGCTTAAGAGAGTGCTCGAGCTTAATTTCCCCATCTTGTGTTGTTGTTTGGTTATTTGGGCACCCCTCCCGGGACCCCCAACATACAGGGTAACACTGCCACCATTGCAAGCTCCATGGGTAAGAACACGAGAGACAGTCTTCTCAGTGGCTGCTCGCACTATCTGGAATTCCCTTCCATGGGAGGCTGGCTCCTTCCCTGCTCTCCTTCTGCCAGCAGGCAAAGACTTTTAGTTTAAACAGGCTTCTAATATGTAATTGCTCACAGGGAAGTTTCTTATTGAGGGAGGTGCTTTATTCTTTTACCTTTTGTATGTCTTTTAAATAATTTCATAGTGTTTTAATAGGATGATTCTTGTTTTTAAATTTCCGTTCTGAGGTTTTAATATTTTTTTTTTTTTGTGAGCCACCTTGGATCCCATTCTGAGAGAAAGGCAGAATATACTGTATTTGCCAGTGTATTAGACACATTGGTGTATAAGACACACTCTATTTTCAGATTGCATTCTTTAGGGGGAAAAAATTAGTACCCTATCCCAACACGTTTCTGCCTCCATGGGGAGACCTCTAATTTCATTTTCAAAGCAGCAATGAGTTGATAAATTTTTACTACTTAAAGTGTGCTAAATTCACACTTTATGGAATCTTAAAGAGCATCTCCTCCGCAGAAAATGGCAACTGAGTGCAAAGGATAGGGTGATTGGGAGCAGAGGCAGGGTGGTGGTGGTGAGTGAGTGCAGAGAGGTGTGTGTAGGGTTGCGAGTGACTATGAAGAAATTTGGGATGGGTTGGGAGTGAATGCAGAGAGGTTTGTGTGGGGTTGTGAGTGAGTGCAGAGAGATGTGGGGGGGTTGCGAGTGAGTGCAGAGAGATGAGGGGGTTGCGAGTGAGTGCTGAGAAGTTTGGGAAAAGTTACGAGTGAGTGTGGAGACATGTGAGCTACTTTCTCCCTGTCGTTTCTGCCTGAATCATAAGTGAATGTGCAAACCCTCTGTAAGATTAATCCCACAAAATGCCATGACACTGGGGCAGAGGCCAAAAGGAATAGAAAGTTGCATCTCCTTTTCTGTTTGCCTCAGCAGGCAAACCATATGTGTTGGCGTATAAGATGCCCCCCATTTTCAGAAGGCATTTTTTTGGGGAAAAACTGTGTCTTATATGCCATAAATGCCGGTATATAAAAAATAAACGAGGGGAGAACTGGATTAGCCTGGAAAGTGCTAAAAGCCTAAGCATATATAGACTGTTGGGGTTCAGATATGCTAACTGGCTGCATTTGATTTTCTAGATAAATCTGATGTGGACTGTAGAGATACTCTGATAAATTTCCTTCCTTCCTTCCTTCCTTCCTTCCTTCCTTCCTTCCTTCCTTCCTTCCTTCCTTCCTCTTTTTTTTGTTTTGTTTTGTTTACAAAATGAAGTTCTAAGACAACATGGCTACTCACAGCTAGCTCCAGGTGCCTGAACAAGATGGAATTACTCAGCAGGGAATAAATTTCACTGGAAAAACAGTGAAAATGATCTAAGTGCTCAGTCACTCTGAAGAAGAACAGGCTTTTACACGAGGCAGAAAGCAGCAGATTTTCCCACTGTAGGAGCTGTAGAGTTCATGGGCAGGAAATGAATATATACCCAATGAGGGCAGGGGAGAATAGAGAAGCTTCCGTGCGGTTTTGCATACTGGCTTATTATTCCAGGAGTATTAAGGACCCACCTGCTCCTTCCAGCTCCATTTTTGCCTGCCAATGGGTGAAATTTCATCATAGGTCATTTCCACACTTCACTGTTATGGTGCTATTACTCCACTTTCAACATCCTGTGGAATTCTGGGGTTTGTAGTTTACTGAGGCCAAAGAGCTCTCTTGGCTGAGAATTCTAAAGGCCCCTCACTAAATGGAAACCCCAGGATTTCATAGGATGTTGAAAGTGGAATAATAGCACTATAACAGTGTAGTGCAGAAATGGCCTTAGAAGTGAATAAGGAGGTAAGGGCTTCTGAGTGTCCAACACTACATGGAAGAGAATGATATGTCATGATCACTTCTAAATTGCTCACCCACTCTCCCTCTCCCCTCCATAAAGCATTGAAAGCTGGAGGTTGATCTAAACAGACCTCTCATGGATTCCTTTTCTCAGTATTGTGAGTATGTGCTTGTCAAGAGAGATTGCTACGATGGATCAAAAGCAGTTGGGGAAGTGAAGTCTGGCAGATTCATTGCTCTCATGGGGATTAGCTAAGAATACCAGGTGCTGTGAGCGCTGGTGTGGGGTAGTGGTTTGAGCACTGGACTAAGACCCTGGAGATCAGGGTTCAGTTCCCCCGCTCAGCCATATAAACTTACTGGGTGACCTTGGGTACATCACACACTCAGCTCCAGAAAACCCTGTGATAGGTTTGCCTTAAGGTTGCCGTAAGTTGGCACACAACAACAAATCAGGTATTGTAGGGTATATTTCAGAGGAAGGAATTGGCAAAACCATTGCTGAATATTCCTTCCCTAAGAAAACCCTATGAAATTCATGAGGTCACTGTAAGTCGACAGGCAACCATACGAACACATTTTCCCTACTTAATGGCCATTGGTGGCCTCTTCTTGAAAGCCACTTCTCTTGCTCTCCTCTTTTCTTAAAGAGTATGCTAACTGAGTTTTGGGTTAAGAAGAAGAGGAACAAACTAAGCCTGCCATTTCGAGAGGGGCTAGTCTGTGCTGGAACTGAGGCTAAGCTTTTTGGGTCACTAAGGGGAAAGCAAAGAGCTGCTATCTATAGTACTACGGTTTCCTGTAGGGATCTGATGAAAAGCAAAAGTCTGAAGGCATGTGGTGCTTCATTTTATGCTTATCTGTACACATGTCAAAATTAATCTTATATCACAGAAATGTCATAGGTCCCCAGTGATTTGCACCTAAAATTTCTCCATATATACACACACACACACACATTTATAAAACACACACACACTTTTTATATATATATATATATATATATATATACACAAACAACTATCTTATAGTTAATTACTCATTAAGGAATACTTATATCCTGAAAAAAAGCAGTAATATAATCTCCACACATACCACTTCTCGGGTACATAAGCTTCCAATATATATAATTACTTTAGCCAAGTGATACAGTTTAAACTTGCTTGTTGAAATTAGAGTTCCTTATACGTAAACAAGCTTTTATCTATGTCACAGTCAGTCCCTGTTTTGCATCATGCCTTCTATATCTGGAACCCATTTGGCAGGTAGTTGTGGGGGTGGCCCATTAGAAGTGAAGTGACAAAACTATTTTCAAGTATTCAGGACTGCAACAGTTAGAAGGGCCAGGAATAATTTGCTTTGATTATGAAGGTTGTTGCTGGTGATGATGGATCACAGAATCTGGAAGTGTACTTCCTGCTGGGGACTGAGCTGTATGTCCCTGCAATAAGTCTGCCCAGATTTGGCCCTGGCTGTGGTTTACCTGACCCTACCAGCCCTCTGCTGAAGTAAGATTAATTGACAATGAAGGGGGAGAAATCACTCTTGTGTGTCGCAACATTTATGCTGGTTTAAAGGCCACAAAATCCTCCTTGCTCTCCTCAGCAACCAGAAAGAGCCAAAGATTCTCATTAGCCCCATCCTGGCTGTCACACTTACCATACTCCCTTCTTGTGCTGCTGTCCAAGTCCCATACTTCATTTTTCAGCTGCTCAGATGTGTTTCTCAAAAGACACCCACTGGGTTCCTCTATCTTCCAGCTCTATCAGCATCCCTGCAACTTGTGTGCCTTGTCCTTTGCGCTATTGTCTGCATTCTCTGCCTCTGCTTTTGTGTAGCAGCAGCAGCCTTTTTGACAGGCAGCCTCTTTTGATCACCCACTCCAGCTCTAAGTGGGCTAGTGGAAGCCAGTTTGTTCTCTTATCTTTTTCTTCTCTCTTGCCTCCCATTTCTTCTTTGATTTGAGAGCCAAATGATGGCTTTTCCACTTTACTCAGGAGCCCCAGGAGGTACAAATGAAGACAGAGAATTTGTCTTTGGAGATTTCCACTTATCTTGGCCACCTCTGAGAGAGAGATTAGAGAGAGAGAAACAAAGAACTGTTACATTGGTTATCTATCTCAGAAGGGTAAGTTTCATCTGTTCTGGCTGCTTGAAAGTGAGTTATTCTCCAAGGATACCTACAGTCCAAAATGCATCTGTGACAAGTGGGAGAATTATGAACACTGCTGTCAGCTAAAGTTTCCCCTGAAGAACTCAAAGAAGGTGTAAAGAAACTGTGTCACTGGGGAGCAACCAAGGGTCTTTCCAAGCACTGTCAATTTCCTTGGGGAAACCACAGAGCTATCACTAACCTATTCAGGCTATGACACCTCAGCAAACATTTATGTTGTTGCCAAATCACTGTTTCTTGCTCTCTACCTGATAAATGCCGTTTCTAGGAAACATCAGTTTTTGCCATGGCAAGTACAAATATTGTGCTTGTTTTGGTGTGTCATGCTGGTTGTGCTGTGAAGAAGAAAAGTCAGAAAATGACCATAAGACCTGAGTGAGATGGAGTCATGTTGCTTACATATAGAAAATTTTGTAAATTCCTAGTGATTTCCAATTAAGTAAAACATTCTCAGCCATGTTCCAGATCATCCTGACCTATTCTGCTGATATGATAATAGCTAGAACATTGGAATAAGATACAACAAACAAGTGTGATGTACGTAGTTTGGAAATTGTGCTTCCTCCTTAATGGTGGATCATAGGCTCACACTTTACCTGTTCCTGATGGTGTCCTGTGGGGATCCCAGTAGCAGCATTGCCAGGAGGGGAGCGCAATGGGAGCACTCCCCTCTGCACCGGCTGCCTCTGCAATTGAGGAAATGCAAAGTCCCCACCGCTTTCTGGACCCTCTTCACACCAGGTAAGTATGGGATGGCAGTGTGATCACAGGTCATTGATCGAGAAAACCCATCCATGATTTACTCTGTGATTATGCTACCTGGAGATGGGAGAAGGATGGGACTGTGACAACGTCATGCATAACCATTGTCGTGGTCTCATCCTTCTCTTGTCCCCATTGCGGGATGACACTGTCCTGCGAAAAAGGCCATAGTCTTTTGTTGCTCAATTGCTGTCGCTGCATATTTTTGTAAGCATTCTATATAAAGCTGTTTCAAATGCTTGTTCAGTATGGAACCCTGGACTACCAAGCTGAGGCTATCTGGCACTGTCATTAAATAAACTCCTGAGTTCAATCCACTGTAAGACATCCATTCATGAACCTTAATGGGTTAGAATATCCCTTTCAGCTATTTTCATGGTCACTAGCTGGCCAATGCTTGCAAATGTCACTGTGAGGTACCTACCCATCCTGCTGTCTTGCCTACTCCCATTTCAAAATGGAGTCCTCTGCCCTTATATCATAAATCAAAATCATCTTCTCTGGTTTAAGGCCTAGGTCTTCAGCTAGATGGGGCAGGGAACCTTCCCATGGCAACTTTGCCCCTAAAAGAAAAGCAGTTTTCTCACCTTTCATTATACAGTGACATGTAGGAAATACTACTACTAAGTATTTGAAAGAGTTCTCAAAGATGCAAAAAAGCCGAAGCATTGATTTGCTGCTGAGGTGATTTGCAGCATGTTTGATTCAACTTACAGGTGGAGAATCCCCTATGATCTTTAACAGAATAGCATATCATCCAGCTGTCCTTATTTGGCAAGGACAGTCCTGATTAATTCTCTGCCACTCCACTTTTTCAGCTGATTTTAAACTGTCTCAGCTTCCCACTTTCCTCCTTTGCCATTAGCTTACTTTAGTTGCTGCAAACTGAGTTCTAGGTGAAAAATTAGTTTGCACTCAGTTAACTCACTGGGGGCAGAGGAGAGTGTGGAATCAGGCCCTTTTCAGTAAGCTCAAGCAAAACAACCTGTTGCAGCCTCTCCTAGCTTGTTAATAATTTTTGTCATCTTGACCGTACTCAGATGTTGCTTGGCCACAGGTGTCCTGGTTTTCATTTATGAAATGTTGGAGAATATGGAATACTAGTATATTTACCCAGCATTGCCTGGGATTTTATTTTCTCATAGGTAATACTTGTTAGAAATACCTTGGGAATTACCTTACCTTAGGAATTAGATGGGGTTGAAATACGCAGATTTGAGATCCTGTGTCTCTAATTCCCCAAACTGTGTTGTCCAGTGCATGTAACTTTTCCTCATGTTCCCCAATCCAATCTATATTCAGAGTTATTAATATATGGAGGTTGGTTTCCTGAGGGAATAGACTGCCTCCTCCTTCTTGCTGCAAGGCCTCGTCTCTACGGCAACCAATCAGGCCTAAGAACTTTGCTGCTGAGAATTCTAAAGGCCCCTTCCTAAACTATCAACCCCAGGTTTCCATAAAATCTTCATAGGCAGCCAATCATATGAGGGCGGCTCACTTGACTCAGCCAATCATATGAGGTCTTTGCCTGCCTAACACAGACAAACTCACAAATTCACAAACTTTGACTTTTATATATTAGATTACATATTCTTCCTCTTAGAATTACAGAAGTCAGAAGCATCTGTGTAAAACTTATATTGTTATTGCAGTTTAGGCCTACTTGGAGATACCCCTAGATATCACTTTGATATCAATAATTTGGCTCTCTTCTACCACCCCTCTCCACGTGTTTGTGAGGCCCCCGAACAAGCACAGACTAGGCTCGGCCACTAATTGCTGAACATTCCTTTCTTCACCCAGGCAGGCCAGAAATAGCCAGATCCTTGCTTTAGGTGACCTCTTTGCAAACACCTTCATTATGTATGCACGCTGTTTACAAAGGACTCCCTGCCCTGAGCAGACACCTTGGCAAGCTGAATACTCAACTGGCAAGCACTGAGCATTTGCATACTGGCTAACTCTTTGTCAATTCGAACTTAACTTAATCATGCTAAATTCTGACCTTTCAAAAGCTTTGTCTTGCTCCTAAAATGCATTGTTTTCCCCAAGTACAGCATAGCCTGCAGTCACATTTCCAGCCAATGCAATTCTTGGCTGCATCAATAGGAGTATGGTGTCTAGATCAAGGGAGGTACTGGTACCACTCTACTCTGCTTTGGTTAGACCCCATCTTGAATACTGTGTCCAGTTCTGGGCACCCCAATTCAAGAAGGATATTGACAAGCTGGAGCAAGTCCAGAGGAGGGCGACCAAAATGGTGAGAGGCCTGGAAGACATGCCCTATGAGGATAGACTTAGAGAGCTGGGTATGTTTAGTCTGCAGAAGAGGAGGTTAAGAGGGGACATGATAGCCATGTTTAAATATTTGAAGGGATGCCACGTAGAGGAAGGAGGGGGCTTGTTTTCTGCTGCTCCAGAGACCAGGACAAGGAGCAATGGATTCAAGCTGCAGGAAAGGAGATTCCACCTGAACCTCAGGAAGAACTTCCTGACAGTCAGGGCTGTCCGGCAATGGAATCTGCTGCCTCGGAGTGTAGTGGAGTCTCCTTCCTTGGAGGTTTTTAAGCAGAGGCTTGATGGCCATCTGTCGGGATTGATTTGAGGGTGTTCCTGCATGGCAGGGGGTTGGACTGGATGGCCTGTGTGGTCTCTTCCAACTCTACATTTCTATGATTCTATGATTCTATAAAAACCCCTGATTCCGAGACCATCCTCGGATTGCTCCCGAGTTCCAGACTGCCTTGCTGCTGCCTTGCTTGGTGAGCTTCCCCTCAGCTCCACGTGCTGAGATACATCGCACCCCAGCTTCGCTCTGTATCTTCTTTCCGGGCTCCAGGAACAGGTTCTGTATCACCCGAATCAACTATCCCTCTGAAAATCCCACTATCAAACTCAAACCTTTATTTTCCCTAGTTATCTGTGTGCGTGTGTTGCTTACATTGTATGCCTGTATTTAATAAAGATCAATTCATTATTTCCAATACGGTTTGCTTCTTGACTTGGCCTGACCCTGTAAACATTGGGTTACAAGATCCTGCTGCGTTACCCTGCCTCTCGTAGTGCCAACTAGTGCTCTTGACTAATTTCCCCACCTTTTGTAATTGTTTTTTTTTTTAATTTTTTTAAATTTTTATTAATTATATAACTAAATCACAAATACAAAACAAGAAAAAAAAGTTAAACACCATGTGATATACATAATAGTGAATTAAAAAAAATAATTTTTTTCTTTTTCTTTTTTTTCTCTTCTCTTAAGCAATACTAACTTTCATTGTTATTTTGCACCTTTATCCTTAAATTTATAAATCTGTTCAACTATTATAATTTCACATTTAATTCAATATTTTTCACATCCCCTTTAATCTATTTCTATTGTTAATTCTTTTAACTTTTTTTTAAAAAAACATTGACATCACTTATCCTTTTAAATCTATAAATCACAAGTTTAACACACACACCTACTAAGAGTTACAAAATATACAACATAAAAGAAAAACAAAACTAAAACTAAAAAATACCCACCCCCAGAGCCAACTTTTTATTTAATCCACTTTCCAAAATTGCCATTCTTCTTTTGACAGGGTAGTATTACTATCTCTTTTCAGAACTTTATCCAAAAATATTTTCCAAATTTCTTCAAAATCATTCCCTTTAACCAAACCTTTCATAAATCTAATTCTACATGTTAGTTTATCATTAATTGCGATTTTCCACACTTCGTTATACCATTCCTCTATTTGAAATTTTTCATTTGCTTTCCATTTTTTTGCTATTATTAATCTCGCTGCAGTTAACAAATTTGTTATTAATTCTTTCTTTACTTGAGTACACTCAACCTTATCATATATAGATAACAATGCAATATTTGGACATACTGGTATATCTGCTCCTATAATCTCTTTTATCTCTTTAAAAACCTTTTGCCAAAACTCCATTATCTTATTGCAATTCCACCACATATGCATATATGTACCAATTTCTTGACATCCTCTCCAACATAATCTTGAATATTTCTCATCTATTTGATTTAATTTCACTGGAGTCAAGTACCATTTCCACACTAATTTATAATAATTCTCTTTTATTCTTATTGATAATTTTTTTAAATGACGTTGTTTCCAAATTTTTCTCCATTCTTGTATATCTATATTTTGTACTATCTCTTCCTCCCATATTTTTCTAAGAAAATCCTCTTCTTGTTCTTTTGCTAATATTTTATATATTTCACTTGTAATACCTTTTAGTATTTCATTTTCTTGCATATTTTCTCTTTGAATAATAATTTGTTCAAATTTAGTATATTCTTTAAAATCCTTAACATATCTTTTCATACTCTTTGTCCATTGCTCTAATTGTATATAATTAAACCAGGATATTTTAGTTTCCTGCAATCTCTCTTTCATTCTATCTTTATTTATCATTATTTTCATCCATTCTTTTAATCTATAAATTTTTTGTTTTTTTATTTCTTTCTCTATTATTTCTCTTAAATTTATTGGAAATTTTTCCATCATCACTATCGGAGTTAATATTGATATATTCGGTATTAATTTTCTTTTATTTTTTTTTCCATATTTCTATTATATTTTTTATAAAAGGATTTTCTATCTTCTCCATTTCTTTCTTTGAAAAATTCCTAAAAAATATATTTTCTAATTTTGTCTCAATATTCATATCTTCTATCTCTAACCAATCTAAATCACCCTTTCCTGAAACCCCCTCTATGATATATCTCAATTGATTTGCATAATAATACCATTTTAAATTTGGAAGTCCCAGGCCACCTTCTTTTTGACTTTTATACCAATATTTCTTGTTAATCCTCGATTTTTTATTTCCATTACAAAAATTATTTAATATCTTTTGCCACTCCTTTAATTCTTCCTCTGATATTTTTATTGGTAGCATTCTAAACAAAAAGTTAATTTTAGGTAAAATTTTCATTTTTACCACTGCTATTCTACCAAACCACGATAGCTTTATATTTTTGTAGTCCTCTAATTTCCTTTTTGTTTCTAATCTTAATTTCTTGAAATTTTTTTCCTGTAATTCTTGTAAATTTTTTGTAATCTCTATTCCTAAATATTTAATTGATTCTTTTATTTTAAGTAATCCTCTTTTACTACTTATAAATTTTTGTACTTCTTCTTTAGTATAATTAAATAACATTATTTCTGATTTGGCCCAATTTATTTCTAATCCCGTCTTCTCCCCAAACTCTATTAAATGTTTATCTATCCTATCTATCTTTTCAATTGGATCCTTAATTGTCAACAATGTGTCATCTGCAAATAAGCTTATTTTATTTTTTTCCTTAACTCCAATTCCTTCCAAATTCTCATCATTTCTTATCACATTCGCTAACATTTCTATAACTATTGCAAATAAAACTGGAGATAATGGACATCCTTGTCTCGTTCCTCTTGTTATTTGAATCTGTTCTGTAAATCCATCATTTACCATCACTACAGATGTATTATGTGAATACAATTGATTTATTAACCCTTTAAATCTCTCTCCTAATCCTATTTTATTTAAAATTGTTTTTAATGCCGGCCATTCCACACAATCAAAGGCTTTAAATATATCTAGGGCTAAAATTCCAGCTTTTTGTTTATCTCTGTCCATTATATTTATTTTATTTATCGTTTTCCCTATTAAATTTGCCATCTGTCTTCCTTGAATAAAACCACATTGATCTTTATGTATATACTTATAAATAAATTTATTTAACCTCTTCGCCATTATTGCTGTCAAGATTTTTACATCTTAATTTATTAAAGATATTGGTCTATAAGAACCTGGATCCATAGGATCCTTATTTGGTTTTAAAATTAATATTATTAGTGACTGCTTCCATGATAATGGAATTTTTCACCCCTCAATATACTATTATATAACACTTTTAGTTTAGGAATTAGACCTTTTTTAAATGTTTTATAATATTCTGGACCTAGTCCATCCAATCCTGGTGATTTTCCTCCTTTTAAATTATTTATTACTTCTTCTATTTCCTCTTCTGATATCATTTCTTCCATCAATCCTTTATCTTGTTCTGTTAATCTTACTTTCCAGTTTTCATTAATATACTCCTCTATGTTCTCTAAAGATTTATCTTCTGCTGAATACAATTCTCGAAAAAATTCCTCAAATATTTTTAATTTCTCTTTCATCAACCTTTTTTCTTTACCAAATTTATCTTTAACTACGCCAATCATATTTCTAGTTTTTTTTGATTGTACTGATTTAGCCAGCATTTTAGAATTTTTATTACTATATTCAAAGTATTCCCTTTCCAAGTATATTAGATTTTTCTGAACTTCGTCCATTTCTATCTTTTCTAATTCATCTCTTTTTGCTTGTAATATTATTAATTTCTGTTTAGTTCTATCTATTATATAATCATTCTCTAGTTCCTTTATTTCTTTTTCTAATTTTAATTTTTTTTCTCCTAATTGTCTCTTTAATTTGCTTGATTCTTTAATGCATAATCCTCTTACCACTGCCTTCATTGTATCCCACAATACATCTTGTGTTACTTCCTTATTGTTTATATCCCAAATTTCTTGCCACTCCTTCTCTATTTTATTTACTATCTCCTTATAATTAAATAACTTAGTATCCAGTCTCCACCTTTTTGCTTCTCTATAATTCCTTTTCATAGTTATATCCAAGTTCATCAGAGCATGATCTGTCACTTTTATTGTTTCAATTTCTGTATTTATTAATCTAGGTATCATATTCTTTGAAACAAAAATATAATCTATTCTTGAGTAATTTTTATGAACTGATGAATAATACGTATATTTCTTTTCTTCACCCTTTATTAGCCTCCAAACATCTATCAGTTCATTTCTACTCACTAATTTATTCAAAATTGTTATATTATTGTATCTATCTCTAATTGATGGATCTGATTTATCTTTCCATCTATCCATCACCATATTAAAATCACCTGCGATTATTGTATAGTCTCCTTTCATTTTTTTGATCTTATTAAATATTTCTTCATAAAACTCTTTTTGCTTTTCATTAGGTGCGTAAATATT